>OY971431.1:10000000-11200625 GCA_963853865.1 Helleia helle
AAGCAAGCAAGATGATAATACCCGTGCAGGCGAAAGTGTGACATAGCGCATTCCTCCCACCGGTTTCGTTCGAGATTTTTATTAATTAATTATTGGAATATTCACATCAGAAGATTGTCTTGTGGTGGTCAACTTTAAATATATCATACCTGATGAGCCCTGCAGATGAGATCCAGCTCGTGTCTGTTGAGGAACTTGCTGACGACGTCAGGTCCGAAAGTAAACGAGACGCCGCGGTCGTTCTCACCCCACCCCTGGACATCTTTTTCCGGATCCGACCACAGCAGGTCACACAGCAAACCTATAATGTTATATCATTATTGTCTTCATTATCTTTAAAGTCGGAAATTCAAAACCATAGTCCCTTCTCTGAAGGTATAATCTATTAATTATATTCCTCGACCGCACGCCATCCACAATCTGCTTCTGATATAGGTGTCGAAGGGCCTTCAGATATAGTCCAGTCCGGGCAAACATTTAAATAGAAAAAAATCCGGGGAGCGATTTTTTTTAAACGTCGAAGGGGGTGGTTGGAAGTATAAATCTCGATTTTCTAACTAATCCCGGTAAAGGATTCGCCGCCATCTTGTTTTAAAGTTCAATTATTTAATTTTGCTTAAATAACTCGTTAATTTTCAACTTTAGAGCAAAAATGGCAGTATCCAAAGTTGTTGGAAATTTAATTTCTCACAAGTTTGGTCATTATCATTTTTACGCTAGGATCAATATTGTAGTCTTCCTCCAGCAGGAGATCCCTTATGTTTGTTACATTTTCACACGTTCTCCGCTGCAGTGCAGACATAAAACAGAGCACTTGAGGCCCGCTTTACGGCAGCCGCATATCTTTCCGCACTTGGATTTGCATTTCGCAGAAAAAAAAATCGCCCCCTGGAATTTTTTCTATTTAAGGCTAGTTTTATGTCTGCCCCGATAAAATAAATTAAATAGAAAGAAAAAAAATTAAATAGAAAGAATTCTATATATGAAATCCTAAGAGATAACTCTTTATCCGCGTTGAATCGTGAAAATCTGTGCGTGACCTCCTTGACTTAGATTTATTCGACGCGTTTGGGGGCAAGTGTGTGTTCAACATTAGAATTATACCTAGCCAATTATTACATGAGGCGAACCGCGAAACCACAACAACCATTGTAATATTCATATCGATACCGAAGAAACAATCATCATCATCAGCCTCTATCCGTCCACCACACATAGGCCTCCCTCAATGAACGCCAAGACGGGCCGTCTTGGCGTCTCTTGCTACTCGCATCCAACACGACCGGCCACCGCACGGAGATCATGTTCCCACCTGGTTAATGGCCGACCAACACTTTGTCTGCCTAAACGTGGCCTCCACTCTAGAACCTTATTGCCCCATCGCGCGGCCATCGTTCTCCTGAGTGTGTGACCAGCCCACTGCCACTTCAACGAGCTTATTCTTTGCGTGATATCGGTAACCTTAGTAGTTCGCTGTGTGGGGGCGGCTTAAAAATACCCCTACCCTAACACCAGCCCAGGGTGACGTAGAAGTCGTCAAAGGGCATGTAGCATCCAAACATCAAAGAAGGTTAACCCTGCGAATCGATTGCTTGGTGCAACGTGACATTGAGATAGACTTGATAACCGAGCGTCGATCGCACCCAGTGGTGGCGGCACCATCAATCGGATCAGCGGCAGGTAGCAGTGCCGCCGATTCGAATCTATCATCCTCTGCGATTGCCAATCCGCTTGCTCAGCGTGGCAATTACGAGCATTTCTCCTCGATGAATTACAGACGAAACAATAAATAATGATAATTCAGATGATGGGTTCAAATGTCTTGTGGTGAAACAGAACATAATTTTCCAAGGTTATTTTTATGGCCATAGCATTTTACCCTAATGTAGAATAGAATAATTAATGCATGTAGTAAATATTATTAGGCATTATGAGTTAATATTACAAAAAAATATCTACTAATATAATAAAGCTGAAGAGTTTGTTTGTTTGAACGCGTTAATCTCCGTAACTACTGGTCGGATGTAAAAAATCGTGCCTTTAATAGCCCAATGGTTGAGGAAGGTTATGGGTTATTTATTTTAGAGCAGTGTTATGTTTTCTAGACAATCGGGAGGAGTGAAACCGCATGCAACAGCTAGTAAAACCGCGGCCTGATTATGTAGACCAGTACCTGTATCAGGGACATCCGTGGGTCTCATTATTCTCCTGATCTGCTCCATGCCCTGAAGGTCTGGAGACAGACCGCCGTGACAGCAAAATATCTTCTCGTCGATAATCGCAGCGATGGGCAGGCAGTTGAAGCAGTCGGTGAATGTCTTCCACAGCTTTATGTTGTATCGACGCTTGCACTCGTCATAGAAACCTGTGGAGAGTTAATTTATGTGTTAAGAATTACAATTTTAAACTAATTTATTTATTGAAACCATTTTTGGCACTGAGCTTATAGAATGTCAAGGCCAGGTGAAATGTTGGTATGTTTTTTTAAATTCAAATAATCTTTATAATAAAACAACCTTTATGGATTTAACGGTCACGGTGGGACTGCGGGAGTCATGGTCATGACAATATCTGTGGGGTGGCCAGTTATTGGATGTGACAGGCAAGGGATCGATTGTCTTAGGTCTCATTGAAAAAAGCCAGTGTTGGACGGAAAAAGGTTGATGATAATTAAATTCGATTAAATAGAAATTAGCACCCCCACATACTCAGAAGAACGGATGGCCGATTAGCCAATAAGGTTCAAGAGTGGAGGCCTCGTTCGGGTAGACGAAGTGTTGGTCGGCCACTAACCAGGTGGGAAGACGATCTCCGTACAGTGGCCGGTCCGTGTTCGATACGAGTGGCGAGGGATCGGTCGTCTTGGCGTTCTCTGAGGGAGGCCTATGTTCAGCAGTGGACGGATAGAGGCTGATGATGATGATTAAATAGAAATACAATTTACGGTCACACAAGTGTTAACGAATGCTAATTTCTCACGTTCGCGAGTCATGTGACGCCGTACAATCGCTTTTATATCGCATCTGGATGCTATGCATTATTTTGCTACAGAATTAATCGATTATCATAGCTGAAAACCGTTAAACAAATAGTTAATCTGTTAATTAACGATTAAGGGATTAACGGTTTTGTGAAACTATGTCAATAATGCCATTATAGTCCACAGGTACGTCTAATCTACCAATAACCCACTGGTTTTGTATTATAATTATTTATAGATAAGGCTAAAAAACATCAGTATTTAGGATAGAGACTTTTATAAGCATCATCAGCCTTTATCCGTCCACTGCTGAACATAGGTCTCCTTCAATGAACGCCAAGACGGCCGATCCCTTGCCATTCGCATCCAACACGGACCGGCCACCGCACGGAGATCGTCTTATAAAGCTAGGTAGGTGTTTATGAAACTCAGTTTCATAAACACCTACCTAGCTTTATAATAGATAGTCTAACGTTAGAATAGATAGTCAAACGTTAAAAACTTCGTCACATTAGGAGATCAACAGACGAGTAGTGCTGCCAATGTTAGATCATATCACTAATACCATGATATTATATCGATAAGTTATCAAGTGGGCCATGCGATCGTGACTGACGAATTTAAAATTTTATATTTTATACTATACTATCGCGTGTTAATTATTATGATGGCTTACAACTAAGGATGTTTATCGGTAAACAAATCGAGTTTCAAATTCGGTTTGTCGGAGGCAAAAAACATGAGTTACTAAACATATTACTGAATCACAAATGTGACAGTATTTGATAGAAAGTACGAGGGAATTCCCCACGCTACACCATTCACAGTGGCCACAGTCAACGTGACTGTGGCCACTGTGAAATATACGAACCAAAGTCGAAATTGAAAGTTAAACCTCCTAACATTCCAACAATTAGTTATTACATAATTAGAAACATTAAGTATATGGTAAGGAGTTCTGTTTTTAGGTACCTATAATAGGTATGTTCTATATTTACCATAGATACGATTTATGCTGGCGCATTCATGATTTCCTCGGAGCAAGAAGAAATTCTCAGGAAATTTAATTTTATAGGCAAGCAAGAGGCATATGGTCTCCAGAGACTGCTTGCCGCGATCGACGTAATCTCCCAAAAATAGATAATTGGCTTCTGGTGGAAAGCCGCCATATTCGAACAGACGCAGTAAGTCCGTGTACTGGCCGTGTATATCACCTGAAATAACACGACGAGTTAATCTTGTTAAAAACCACAGTATCGCCGGATTACGCCAACCAAAACTTCACCATTAGTAAATAAGTAAAATAACATATATGAAGAATACATCTATTGTATGACCGAAATATGATGCTATTGATTTATAAATAATTGTATTTAAGAACTCAACATCACAACACTCGCAGTTATTAAAAGGTTAAAAATAATCGTTTAAGCGTGAAATTACTTGAAGATCCAGATCTTCAAGTAATTTCACGCTTATATTATACGCTTATATTCATAGTTTCGCTTCTAACGATACCGTGATAATGATACCATTACTGAAATAATAAGACGCGTCATGTAAAACAACACAGAAGGAAAAGTGTCTAAATATGTATTTAAGTGTGATGTTATTTAATGAACATAAAATTTGCCTTCCACATTTAGCTCTGTAATTTTCGCTTCATAACATGAGTATTTTATTATTATTAAATACATAATTTATCAATAAATATTCATTTACAACAACCAAATAATAGAACACTGACTTTGTATAACAGTGATTTTTAGGAGCAGATTTCTGGAACTGTTAATAAAATCTTTGACAATCAAAATTTGTAACATTCTATTTACAAATTTTTGTTATAAGTTCAATAAAAAATATACCTTCTACAAACTATATATCACCCATAACACACTATAAAATTAGATTGCTTAACTTCAGATTACATTAAAAAAAGATTTGCTTCTTATAATAGTATAGATGAAATAAAAGTTAGGCCTGGTTTCCATTCAGATCCGAGTTTCGGTCGGAAGTCGGATATCGGAAGCATGGATATGGACTGTCAGTCCGACAACGATCAGTCGATCCTAATATAATAGTATATATGCAGTCAACGGCCCACCGTACAATATGGATGACGACAACCAGGTTCATGTTGTGTTGTGGTGGTTTTTAACAAGAAGACGTAAAAGACAGAAAAGAAAACACTGGATACATCTTGCTTGAACGATGTAGGGAAATATTTGAAACATTAATAAGCTGCAAAGGAACGAACCACAATTCTTCAATTACTTTCGCTTGTCGATATTGTCTTTTGATAAAGTACACAAAATTAAAAACTTCAAATAAATATGCCGGGAGTTTCGTTTCCATTAACCAGTCGAGTGTTGGGTCCGGCACTTTGATCAGAACTTTGCAGTGATAAAACTTCTGATTAAAAAGTCAGATCCAGTTTTTAAATCAGGTCAGATAGATGGAAACACTTGGCCTGGTTTCCATACAAATTATAAGCCACTAGAACTTCAGGCTCCCAGTGGGATCAGACCTAATAGAATCTGGGCTTTAATGTCTATAATAAAATAATTGCAATTGTAATTAGCCTGGCATGGTATAGAAGTCTACATGGTATCATATATTTATTACATTAAGTATCAACATATACATAACATCATAAATTCTTATATATTATAATATAATACATACTAAACAAAAAAAAAAAAATTAAATGTTAATATCGAAAACTTTATATTTTTATCATAACTTACCACAAATTTTTAATGGCGCCTCTAGTTCCAAAAGTATTGGTTGTTGCAAAAATATTTCACGGGACTTGGTACAAAGGCCCCGGACCTCCGACTCTGACATCTGCACAGTTTTGCCTGGACGACATCCTCGAACTATGACAAAAACAAATGGTGAGTATACTATAAAAACTTTCATATTGGTAATAAGCAATATATGCACTTACAATGCCGATGTTGAGAGGACATTCATGTTTTTTGGGGAAAAATAGAAACACATTTGTTACGGTACTTTGCAAAGCATGCTGACTGTAGCAATATTCTGGCATAAGTAATGATAACAAAATGTATGAAAGAATTCAGAAATAGTGTATTGGGTAGTTCCTATGTGTGATGACAACAGTTGCAAATTACAATTTCAATTATAGGTTCATGGAAAAAAAGGAATTGCAAAAACTTTGCAATTCATTTTTATGGTCAATATCTAGAGTGGGGGCAACTATTTCAAAATAAACCGCATTAATATACCTCCCAACAATAATAAAAAAATAGTAGAATGATTATTGTAGAAAGGAATTTTCCACTAAGGACAACGGGGGGCAATTAGAGCAAACCGTAATAAGGGTAAGTAAATAAAAGGATAAATGATGATGTCTAGCTCAATACAAAAATATTTTGGAGGTAACCATACATTCTCCTGAAAAGATGTCTTTCAATTTCCCTTTTCTCCTTGCAGTGTCTTGTTGCAGTCTGTATACTGATGTAACCCATAAAAAGCAGCATGATAAAGTGAAATTAACATGTAAAGTAATATACAATGCGAATAAAGCATAACAATAAGCCCATGAAATTGAAATGACATTGGTTCTGTCATCTTGTCACTAGAAATACACATATTTGTAGTAATATCGTTAAGAAATCATAATATATTTGCAACTTTTGCTATAAAAATAGCCGCATATTAGCTTGTTAGAGCAACCAATAGTAGATTCAGATAAGAATTGAGGATAATCGATTTATTTATGAGTTTCTATACCTATAAACGACACAACAATTACGCAACTGGAAGGGTATATCTCTCCAAGATAATAATTGTAAAGTTAGTTCTAACAATGTAGATTCTAAATAACTACTTTATAACTTAATGTATTGCACTTTACCTTCTAAAAGCCTGTGAATCAGACTGTCAACATTGAGTTCGTCAGCCATATTTACTACACCAAGAATAATTTACGTCAAAATAAATGTCAAAAACGTTTTCTTAATCATAGAGTTGGAGGGTTTATTTTATTGTTGGAAATTAAGGTAAACAGAATAAAGCTGGGAAATTAAAGAAACTTATTTAAAAATATTTTCTGTACTCAGATAGTAGTTATTTTTTTATGGTTATCAAATGTGATCTAAAATAATGTACCTATAATTTGTGAAGGAGTTTTTATAAACACAATATTAATCGTTATCAAAATAAATACGTTATCAATAATAAGGAATTAATTTTAAATAAAATTACCCTTAGCGAAGTTTGATTTCAAAGAATATCTTATGAGATATCGTTTTAATCAAGTACCACGCGCACATAATATATTTCGTATAACGTGCAAGCCAGGCGCCAGCCGACATTAGTTCTGCGAGTTACAATTCCGCATAATCGGCTTCTTAAGGAACGGTTGTCCTGCGTACTGCTTTTAAATAATTGTTTTTGAGATATTAATATGAAATGTATACATCTTACATACAGTACGTACTTATTAACTTTAAAACTACTTGCCTGATTTTAAAATCTATTCATCATTATAATGTTATAATAGCACTGGGTGGCATAGACTATAGAAATAATCATCATCAATCAGGATACGGTTGTAAATCTAAGTAACGCAGACGAAGCTGCGGGCAACAGCTAGTAGTAATTTGTTTGTGGTCGTAATAATATATTATGAGCATAAAGTTATTATACCTTTTTTTATCGCAGGGAAATTCTTATGGATGCAGCCAGGATCTTTGGGTTGACCCTGACCCAATGTTGGACTCGCACCTGGGAGTCCCCACCCTAACTAAAACCACTACGAGTGCCTTCAGCCGCTCTTTGAGGGTCCCGGATATGCAGGCAACGTACAGGATCACCTCAGCGACAGGCTGGCCCCGGCGAAATTTGTTTTTTTATATATATTTGAGTTGATTGAATGAAAATTAAATTGTGGTTTACGATTTATGACGTATTAAAAAAAAACTACTTACTAGATCTCGTTCAAACCAATTTTCGGTGGAAGTTTACATGGTAATGTACATCATATATTTTTTTTAGTTTTATCATTTTCTTATTTTAGAAGTTACAGGTCCACACACATTTTACCATTTTGGAAGTGTCTCTTATGCAAACTATTCAGTTTAGAAAAAAATGGTATTAGAAACCTCAATATTATTTTTGAAGTCCTATCCATAGATATACCACACTTATGGGTTGGATGAAAAAAACATTTGAGTTTCAGTTCTGAGTATGGGGACCCAAAATTTATTGTTTTTTTCTACTTTTGTGTAAAAATCTTAATGCGGTTCACAGAATACATCTACTTACCAAGTTTCAACAGTATAGATTAATTTATAGTTTCGGAAAAAAGTGGCTAAAACATACGGACGGACAGACAGACAGACATACAGACATGATGGAATCTATTAGGGTTCTGTTTTTGCCTTTTGGCTACGGAACTCTAACAAGTGTGTCTATCTCACAGACATATAAGAGAAGCAGACCGAACATGACAGCTTCAAAACTGAGGCAACTATCAACACAGACACACTTACACACACATAAACAATGGCAGGGGCCGTATTCAGTACTTACTAATTATAAAATTACAAGACGGATTATCTTATTAAGAAAAATGGATTGCAATTCCATAGTTAAAACTCGAGAACAGCTTGACGAATTTCGATAATTTTGGTCATAGAATAATCGTATCAGTACTGGGAAGTTATATACGATGAGAAATTTCGGAAAATGTTAGCACTTAAAAGGTGAGAAATATTGTAAAAGGTGTATGTAGGTGCAGGTTGTAAATGTAGGACTAGGTGTAGATTTAGTTGTAGTTATTTATTTATTCTAAGTCATAGTTGAGACAGAACAACCTATCGGGACAGCTAGTAATAATACTAATATAAAGACGAAAATATTATGTAAGTTTGGCATGTTTGTTGCTCTTTTATGGCAAAACGGCTGAACCGATTTGCCTGGAAGTTAAAATGGTGGTGGCTTATATCCCGAATTAGGACATAGGCTATAAAAATAATCATAATCGTTTGGGATACGGTTGTGAAATTAAGTTAACGCAGACGAAGCTGCGGGCACCAGCTAGTTTATAAATACGTAGTTTTTTTTAATGTTATAGGAGGCAGCCTAGCAGTCGGAGCCATGGTGACTACCGACGCTCATAGAAATCTGCACAACCAGAGGTTATGCAAATGCGTTGGACTCCTTTCCCCAATCCACCGGTGGGCCACCGGAAACTCACAAACCGTACGAAACGCGACAGCGTAGCTGTCACTTGACGCGGGTTTAATGTGAGCGAGAGGTACCACCCCGGTCGTGCCGGCCGGAGTGGTACGTACGTACGTAGATTAGAGTTGGAAAATAAAATGAAACCAAAAATAATTCACGAATCATTTATTTTTAAAAGATATGTATTTTTTTAATAAAATCGTTCAGTAAGGTTAGTTTAATTTGCACCTTAATTGTACGTAAAACTTAATAACTCATTAATAAATGCAAGTGATTATAATCATGATATTTATTTTGCGAAACAAATGTCATATTTACATTTGATTAACCTTCAATTTTTTTTCAAAATACCTTTATTTCCTTAGTTTTAAGCTTAATTGTGCTTCTCAATTTCATTATTTCCTTTTGATGATTCTTTATTCTAATAGGCTGCTCCTTAGCAGTTGTCGCTAAGGCAGGTTAGCTTTCATCTATCTGCAAATATGCATGTTGATAAGTAGTAAGGCCAGTAAAAAAATAATTACCACCTATTATGTAACCTTCAATCGCCATTCTAAAAATCATCAATATGATGTAAATTTTTGACATAAGGACCGGTGGGAGGAAAGCGCTGTGCCGCGCTCCCGGCTGCATGGGTACCACCATCTTGCTTGTTTCTCCCGTGAAACAGCTTTGATGTGTTTCGGAGAGAAGGGTAAGACAGGCAGTGTAATTACTGGCACCGATACTTAACATCTTATGTTTCAGGATAGGCAACACATTATAGTAAAAATAATAAAATAAGTGAAAAATTCATCACCGGGAAGATATCTACAGTTACCATTTACCAACTACTATACTTAACATCTTAACTGCCATAGCCATATAGTACACATACCCCAAGACGTCCAATGAAGTTTTACTATTTTTGGAATAGTATATTTTTCGACAAATACAAAAATAAATGCCTGTAGGGATAGGTCGAAGATTTTGCAATATTCAGTACTCGTCTGGTGACCTTTATACTTTTTATAAAGTTTTTAATGTGGTAATTACACATGGCAACCATATTATGAAATTAAAATCATACCTCTCGCAACAGTAAATCAAAAATTTTTGGAATTGCTCCATTAAAGCCACTTTTATCTATATTACGTCTGTCATGTTTTGAACATAAGACAAGATTTATGGGCTGCCAATTTGTCACGTTCATTTTTGCCAACCAGGAATTTCACAAGTGCACATCATTTGGAAACCTGAAAAGAAGTAAATGTATCATTCAAGAATGTTTGTGTACCTATTATGAGTTTAACCAAGTATCTATATTAAAATAAATTAGGCACTCTTAATACATCGAAAGTTACCTTTTCTCGCTTAACCTAAGCCATTAAAATAAAATAAATCTAATAAAATATATAAAGTAAATCTAAATCTGACCCCTGCAAATAACTAAAGTACCAAAACTGTCAAACAGGATTTCAGGGAAGTAAAATTTTGTATTATCTGAATAAACTTAGATGAATTTGCTGGGTATCATACGTATTCCTAAAATATACACGTAAAACCAACGCTTAATGATTATATTTAGCTAAATTAAGTATGAATAGTAACATATTAAACAAAACATTTTTCACGACGTTATTTTGCTTCACAATACTTACTTAGGAAATATTATGTCAGGTGTTTTATTATATGTAGCACTACTACACCGTGGGGCACTGCACTTAACCATATTTATCCCGTCTTATTTTCACAATTCACATATTATTATTTAATATTTTTATGAAACAAAAGGACTTGAGCGATTTTGTTATGACGCCATTTGTCATCTATCACCATCTATCAATATGGCGGATGGCCACGCATTCTGTTTTGTCTATGTATGTGTCTGTGTTACTACATTGAAAGACAAAGAAAGGTGTATTTGGAGTTCAGACAATTGAGAACGAGATGGAGTTATTGCGTATTACTGTCAATGTGTTTGTGATAATTGTGTTTGGTCTGCTTCTCTTATATGTCTGTGGTCTATCTGTAGAATATAAGTCTATGTGAAAAACACACATAATATTTTTGCCTATCATAAGTTAATTATTGATTTCAAGCTATAATTGTTTCCTTTTATAATTCAGGTACATTTTCAACATTTTCATAATATATTTAAAAAAATACACAGTATTTTAGCTATGTTTATAGTCACTATAATAAGTAGTCAAAATAAATACAGGTTTATTAAACCTTGTCTCTAGCTACATAGATAATATTTTACTTAGAGCATAGACAAGGGTGTTTTGTTTTAAAATTCTATTTTGAAATGGCAAAATGTCGCTGTTCGTGGTTGTCAAGCTATTTTCTCATCGTAATGTGCCGTTCTGGCGCATACTATGTATGAAACTCTACAGATTGGCGTGTGCGTTGTATTTTATTTCAGACAATACTTGACGGCTATTAAAAAACTCCATGGCTTTTTGTTGCATGCAACGATATCTGCCTCTTGTTTGGATTTTCTTATACATCGCGAACAAAACAACGCGAATTAATATAGAGTGGGTGTAAAAGCAATGATTTTATTTGTTTAAACAGTGAAAATTGAGTGTACGTTTTGCAACAGAGTTGTTGATTTTATCCATTTATTATGGAGGAGAAAATGGATAGTGAGAACAGCTATAGTGGGGATAGTAGCAGTTCGACTGATAGTTCCAGTGGTAGTTCAGACTGTGATGAGGAAGTTACAGAAGCAGTACGCATTTTGGGGCAAACCTTAGAGCTGCCTCAGGATTTATGTGAGGATTATTCAGTATTCAGAGAATTCTTTTCAATGAAAACTTGGGACAGCTTAGAAGATAAACATAAAGATTATCTTAAAACATTACTTCCGAATTTCAAAGAAAATGATGAAGAAGAAAAAGATACCACAGTAGAAATGCTATTCAATTGTGAACCTTTCCATTTTTCATCTCCATTAAACCTTTTTTTTAACAACTTGAGGCAGGGTAACTATAGGCCCGATATAGCTAGAATGAGAAAGTTCTTAATGAAAGCTAGAGCTAAACAACAAAAACACAAGGTAAATAATTGTTTCTGTAATTTTTTTATATGTAGTACTATGCCGTCATGAACATTTACTATGTTATCTTTCTCATTATTTAGCTCAAATCCTACTATGCCAAAATTCTACCTGAAGTTTTAATATCACGGGAGCGTTTATTGGCTGTTGCAAAAGCCGTTCCCCCAGGACCCATACCCTCTATACCAAGTTTGCCGCCAAAACCATCATCTAAGAATAATTACAAACCTCTATATGTTAGAGCTCGGCAAAGATATTTTGAGGAATTAGCTGCAATATGGAGTGAAGTTGGGTGTGAAGAGTCTGAAGATGAGAATTATCCAGAAGGAGCACCTGAAAATACCATTAAAAAAAGGAGAATGTTGAACTCGGGGCAGGTACAATAAATAATAATTTCCATTTTGTTGCTTAATAATGACAATTATACTCAAATTAGAAAAATATGTGATTAATACTGAGCATACAATTATGATTCCATAAATATCATAAACTAATAATTATAATATAGTAATATATTTTACTATTTGTAATTTTTTTAAAGCATGTATCTTCATGAAATATATATGTGTACAGATATTCATGTGAAGTAAATAGCTAGTTATCAGCAATAAATACCTTCTGCCCAGTGTCAATGAGAGATGAATGAAATGAATCATCTCCATCTACAAACTTACCCATTTTATATTGCCATAGTAGAAGTCATGAATTTTGTTGCCTCTTCTGTCAATTTGACCATGTAAACTACTTGAATATATAATAAAGCTAACATTCTTAAACCTGTTTAGCAAAATCATGTTATTTACATGTTCATATAAAACTAATTACTGAAACATCCAATGATTTGATTAATCTGGAAAAATAAAGTTCATGTTTAATTTTACTGTAATTTTGATGTTACAATACTAAGTGAACTTGAAAATTGTAGTGCTACATTATTGGAAACTACTATTACAAAAGACTAAATAATTGAAAGATGCATTTTTGTTGGTAATCATAATATTATGTTACATTTTTCTATTAATAATTTCAGAATATGGACAGCAATGTGTCTAGTACTCTAGGAGCGTTAGATTCTTCTCATCCTTCCTCGGTAGCATGCCTTAAAAATGTTCTAGCTACTCACAGGGCACGCAGACAATATAAAGAGGTATTACATATCATATATCTTTATGGATGTGGCAATAATTGTTAAAAAATAATCAATGATAGTGTTTCAACAGTTATATATATATAGGTCAATCAGGATAGGTCAATCATATCCTGATTGACCTATATATACTGCACTTATCTCTGATTTTTTTATATTCAATTAGACAGACTAGAGTTTTGAGGCCAACTTGCACTTGAGGTCTGTAAGCCATCAAAGAGGCATCTTAAGATATAATATTGAGCAGTTATAATAATTGTAACAATTATTTTTTTATTATTATGTACATGTAATAATTATACACTTTACCTTCACAGAATCATCCAGAATTAAACACTACCGGTATCACTTTAGATGATATAAAACAAAGAGTTGCTCTAGTAAATGGAACAAAGAAACTTATGTTTGGTGGACAAAAAGTGGAAGGCCCAGTTCACAAGGTCAAGAGGGGAGCCAAAGGTGGAAACCAAAAACTTAAAGATCTCAAATCAGCACTAAAAAAAGTCAAAGAAGAAGAATATGTTGAGACAAAACCCTTGTTACCAAATATCAAAATAAAGTGTGAGCAAGATGCTTCTGATTCGGAGAGTTCATCTTTTTTAGATCCTGTTACAAGTCCCAAACAGAAGAAGTTATTAGATCAATCGGAAATTAAACAAGAAGTATCAGATACTAGGTATTATGGGTAAGTTGTTGTATTATTGGATGATAGGATTGTGTTATCAGTGGTAATCAGCATATAAAACTTGAATAGTTCATAATTATTTATGAACAAAATTGAAACACACTTTTAAAATATGAGTATCTATGTTGTTTCTTGTATGAAATGTTTGCTACTATAGTGTGATTTTTGTTTAAAAATTACAGTGACAGTGACTTAGAAAGGACTATAAAAGAAGAGCCTCAAGACAGTGTTGTACCCAATGCATATAATTCGAAAATTAGTCAGCCAGTACCTATAAAGTTAGAAGATCTGGATGGAATTGGTGAGATCTTTGTGATGACTGATAATTTAATAATACTGCCCTTAATTAGTCTTTACTACATACATTTCTTTCAATCATCATTATCATCATCAGCCCTATCCGTCCACTGCTGAACATAGGCCTCCCTTGAAGAATGTGAAAAAGACCGATCCCTTGCCACTCACATCCAACAAGGACCGGCCACTGTATGGAGATCGTCTTCCCACCTGGTTAACGGCAGACCAACACTTTGTTCACATTTATTTCAATACATAAATAACATTGATAAAATCTCAAAAAATTCTAAGACACTAATACAATCTTATAACTATTAAATACTAACATAATAGAAAAGCATTACTGAATATTTATAATTACAGATATGATGGCCTTACCGGTTGAATTAGTAGATGAATCTGGTGATGTGATGGCTGTGAATAAGTCACTTGAGAATAAATCTGAACCATCCCTAGAGGACGAGGCATTGACAGAAACCACACATGCAAACTTCTTGTCTCTTGTGCGGGCTCTGTTCCCCGCTAGAGCAGCTCACAGGGCCTCAAAACAACAACTACATGCTCGGTGTGCTGCCGTCATGAGATCACCAATAGCACCTTTGAATACATGGTATAATTGTAAGTATTAATATTGAAAATTGTGCTTGTTATGCTTTCACATCGAGTGTGCTGATCGAATTTAAATAAAATGTTGCAAAGAGATGAAATATACATATAATTAAAAAAAAATATTACATAATCTTGCGATCAGCCCTGACAGCTATAAGCAGATGTGATGCTGGAGGTTTTTGAATAGGGCACAACTCCCAGTGGAGTATTCCACTTTTATTTGTGTAGTGAGTCTGTATGCTGACTATCCCAGTCAAAGATGTCTCATCTCTTTTTCAGCAGACAAATAGTTTCTGACACTGTTTGTTTTGCCCTGCAAGTTGGTTATATCATTTAGTAAGAATATCAAAATAATCAACATCAATCCGAATATCCGAAGCGGCGGGTAGTAGCTAGTTATTTGTATTTTTAATTACTGAAAGAACTGTTTCTGAGAACTAAATTCCTGAGTTGGAAAACTTTACAAGAAACTTTTTTTGAGTTGTGAAAACTATGTTCCAGTGTCGGATGACTGGTGTGGCGAGTTAAATTCAGCGCTGGAGTTTCTAGCGGGTGACAGAGGACCACACCCAGAAGACTATGTGCCCTACTTACAGTACATACCAAATATACAGGTACAATACATAAAAATTCTTAAAATGGTAAATCTGTTTAAAAAATTAGTTTCCCACAATAAAAGTTTGAGACTGTAAAAGTTTTATGTTGGAAAATAGAAGAAAAAGCTATAACAGAAATAAAACAAAGAATCATAATATCACATATATTTCTAAAAATCGTATCATCTTGTTACGTCTGTAATGTGGTCCTTAATTCAAACAGTGCAGTTTCGCCTAACTTGGGAGATAGGTGGAGTTGTCTGTACAACATTCGTCCGACATTTAATAGGAATAGTGATGTAACAAAATGTATTTTGTGTTTGCAGATGTATCAGTGGATAGGCGCTGGGCGGGACTGCGACGCCATATTGGGACGCCTGTGCGAGCGCTGGCTGCGTGCCGTCTCGCCCACGCCCTCGCCTCGTGAGCCACCGCCTGCACGGTACATATTATGGGAATTATATTGGAGCATATATTACGCTCATGTAATGATGCTCTAGTTATTATACTCAGCCTCGAAGTTAAAGTTAAGTTAAACATTCCAGACATATTCGCTAACATAGTCCGACCAAGTTAAATTAAAACTACTGTACATAAGAAAACATAGCCAGCGCTTTTCATTTTATTTCTTTGACTGATTAGGTTCATAATTTATTTAACTTATTTACAGTCATCCAACAAATTGGGTAGTTAGACAACCTACGAACGCTGAAATAGCGGAATTCAGGGCTCAAGAGAGACGAAGAATTGCTGCACCTTCTAAACCATTTACATATGTGCAATTTGGGTAAGTTCTATAGCTTAATAAACTTTTTTTTTTAGAATAACTTGCCGTTCCCATTTATGTATTACTCATTTTATAAACATTAAATAGTAATGGAATATTTGCCTTGTTTAACATTAATTATGTACAGTATGTACATCATTTATGTTACTACTCAGCTTATCTTTTCTCTTAATTCTTTTTCTTTATCTTTTTGGTATAAATGTTCAAGGAACTAGATTATTTTTAAATGAATTGAAAAATTAGCCAGGGTAAAAGAAAATATAATAAATACTTAGCCTATTCTGATCTGAATGGCAGTATCAGTTTAGCGCGAGTTTAATTAGCTAATCTTGGAACCGGATCAGATAAAAAAAAAACTTTTGCTATTAGTTCTTATAAAATCCAAAAAATTTCAACTGTTGGAGAAGGTTGTAATTATTTTGGAGGTTTTTTTTTTAATTTGAGTTAGGTAAGGTAGCAGGAAATAGCCAGTATACATATAATTCATTATCAAATCCAGTCTGAATCAATCGTTAAGGATAGTTAAAGGAAAACTCCGTGGATTAGCTAGTATAAATAAAGTGATATTTGTTCAGGTACCGCGCGGCGGTGGGCCCGGTGGGCGGGGCGCGAGGTGGGGGCGGCGCGGGCGGTGCGCTGGTGTCGCCGCAACGGCCACGCCCCGTGTCGTTTGTGCCGCTGCTGCGGGATGCCGTCGCGCGCCTACCCAACGGAGAGGGCACCACGCGACACATAGTCACGCTTCTCAAGTAAGTTTCAAGTTACTAAGGTCTCTTGTTGGTCTTGTTTGTTATCACTTATTCTTCGCTAAAACTTGGACTTTGCTATTAATTTTAAGTTTATAAAGTTTAATTTTTTTTCTGTTATATATAATCACGTTTTAAGTTATGGGAGCACCCCTTTTATATTTATTTTATTTAAATTTAATTATTAACTTTTAAATATGTTTATATTTAAATAAATATTCTATAAATATTTCGAGCGTCTACTTGTTGCTGTTATTAATATCGAGCAAAAAACGGCAAAAAATCACAATCGTTGCTATTTTTATTTATATTGGTTGTTATAGCGGCAACATCATCTGTGGAAACTGTCTAGCTATCACGATTCATGAGATACAGACTGGTGACAGACGGATGGCTGGACAGCGTAGTCTCATTAATATGGTTCCCGTTACCCTTTGGGTACAGAACCCTATAAAAACTATTCTTAAATTTTCTTGGTAGCATCGTAAATAAACCTACACATATAATTTTATTAAGTCTTGAGGATATGTAACGTTCACCAGCGTATATACTATAGACTATAGACGAACGGGATCCATACCCCACATTAGATTGTTAATGTTAATGCAAATTTTATACATAATCATTATTCCAGAATGTCTCAATGGATAGTGCCGTGCAGTGAGCAGGTGTTGTCGAATACTGTGACTAGTGTTCTAGAAAAACTCGCCGCTGTTAAGCGAGACCCCTTCGTGAAATATGACCAAAGGACCTCGATATGGACATACTTGCATAGGCATAAGTGAGTAATGAGTATGCATGAAGAATTTATATTGAAATTATGAAATGAACAATTTTTTATATCACCTATTGTGACCTTTCATTCGAAAAAATAAAATAAGTGATTAAAACTCCACCTCTTGCTAGTGTTATAATTCTGCAAATAACACATCCAATATATTTGATTACAAAAATTTTCATATAAGATTACGTCCGTCTCTATCTTTTTTATGTTATATGAAATATTATTTTTAACCTCTTTTCTATTCGCAGAAGCGAAGAAGACTGGCTTAAAAGCAGCAGTGCACGAAATAGAAGCAATAAAACTAATAACGCATCCACATCGCAATCTCCTCACACACCAGTAAGTTTTTTTAGGACTACCTCATTAATTTCTATTTGTCATGTCACATATTTAAATTATAAACGCAAATTCAAATTTGGTAAAATTCACATAGGGACATAAATTATATACCGAGGAATAATATATCAAAATATAATTATTTTCTACCCTATGGGCAATTAATAATGTTTTATTTTGTAAAATTTTATTTTGTATATTGAATCCGGAAAATACGTCATACTCTTAGTTCTGTGTGTTCACAGCTGTAAGGTCTATATAGAAAAAGGTGTTTTGACTTGTTGTCTACAATCATTATGAATTATTGAGTATTTTTTATCCAGTTGTTGCCAGCAGCTTCGCCCGCATTAGCTTATAGTTACGTCGTATCCTGACAAATGATGATAATTTTTCTATTTTTTTTTGTTATATCTCTACAGGAAATAAACAGGAGGAAGCAGCGTCTTCTATATAAGCTTACAAGCAGCTTACATATTTCCGATTCTTACAATAATAACGAAATTAATTTCGTTGCGCATTATTTCGATTTTGCTATTCTTCCTAAACCTAAATTAATTTGCATGTTGTAAATGAAAAAAAAAAAAACATTGAAATTCTCAAGCCAACTTCTATACCGTATTTGTGTAAGTAGCTTTCCAATTACCTCTTTATTACTGTCCATTTTTTTTTACTCATTTACTTCCAGTTCTCTTACGATTTCAGGGATACAATCTATCCTATTTCCTTTCTCGGTTCTCAGACTATCTTTGTAGCAATCTTTTTATCAAAATCAGTTCAGTGATTTAGGGGTGAAGAAGAGACAGAGAGAGTTACTTTCGCATTTATAATATTAGTAATAATACACTGTTCAGGCTGGTTGCGCGTTCATTGAGAGGCCTTGGAAAACGATTGATAGTGATGATGATGATACACTGTTTGATGATGATTTGTCTTCTTTCGCAGATGGATGTGGACATCGGTATAGAAGAAGTGATAGACAACGCGTCGGACAGTGATGTCGATGTAGACGATACGAGCGCGCCGACGTCTACCGCACATCTCTCCTCCGCGCAGCTGCTGATGCAGGCCACACAAGCCACAACCAAACAAGTACACATACCCAAGGCCAAGGGAAAACTGGTACCAACACCGCAGAAACCGAAAACTGCCCCACCGAAAGCACAACCGAAACTGCCTAGTCTAGTTCAAACCAAACCTAGTGTACAAACGTCGAAGCCAATGAGCCAATCCAATCCACCCATACAAAATAAACCAGTTCCGGCTAAGCAAACAAGTTTGCTAACTCAGTCTCCAAAGACCAATTCTGTGAAGACGGTGCCAAAGCAAAGTCCAATACAAACGAAGAGTATAGTGAAGCCAGGTGTACAGTCGCCCAAGCAAAATATTGTGGTTCAAGGTGTTAAGCAGAATGTGTCTTCACTTGCGAAGCACATCAGTGAGTCATTGTTAACACAGATGTCGACCACTCTGCCTTCTATCGTGATAGCACCACAACGGTCTCCGCTCATGAAACAGAAATCCGTTACTAAGGTAGAGACTTCACAAATGCCGGTTAGTTAATACTTGATTTCACTATAACATGCCATTAGCCTTATCTGAATATATAACAATATATAACAGCGTATTTAAAAGTGATTTTTACCATTTCCAAAACTTGTATTGAATTTAAATTTTGCACAGTTATGTAGCACTGAAGACAATACAATGAATTGAAAAAAAAATACCATGAATTAAAAAGAAATGTATTGAGAATTTCTGTTTTAGTTGATATTGCTTTAATAGCATATTTTTTTAGTTTCATTCAACTTTAAATTATGTAAATTTCAACTACTAACTACTAACTAACCTAATCAATAATAATAATATTTTGTACTATTTGTCTCAAATACACTGATCGGGACAGTAAGTAACAAATTGTAAAATATTTTAGGTAACCATGAGCACTTCTGTACAACAAAGCACAGCAGTTTCGTCAATCTTACAGACCAATGTTACCTCGTCTCTACATCAAAACTCCATCAACCATGCTCCTAAGGTAAGATATTAAACAAATTTTTTTATAGGCAGTCATTAGAAAATTCCTTTTTCTTATTCTATCTAAAACCTTATTGGAATATTTTGTATTTAGGAGAAGTAATGGTATTGACTAGAGACGCTGGCAGTACATAATATGCCAAAGAACCTGCTTGGCTAATATTTAGCAACTTATGTCCAGCAGTCGACGTAAAAGGGCTGATGATGAT
Organism: Helleia helle; assembly: GCA_963853865.1. Lineage (NCBI taxonomy): Eukaryota > Metazoa > Arthropoda > Insecta > Lepidoptera > Lycaenidae > Helleia > Helleia helle. The sequence continues at coordinate 10,020,470 of OY971431.1, forward strand.
GATGATGATGATGGTGATAAATAGTATTCACTTACTTACCAAATAAAAGTATGGTTTTTCATTTTAGTTGACACAAGTGACAAGATCTTTGTTGATAAGACCCTCCGCAGTTCAAACGACATCCACGACAAGTGTTGTTACTGTGTGCACAACTCCGGCCCAGGTATGCATATATTCACATAACATTATAATTAAAGAGGCCAAACTTAGTAAAAACGAGTTTATAATTATATTGCTAAATGTCCTTATTACAGATTGCAGTAGAAAAACCCAAACCTAACTTTTTACAGGTACCCACTACCCCAAGGAGAAGCGTTGTGAGAGTATTGAGTCCCGCAACGCCGTCTTCCGGCAAATCGCTCATATCACCAAGAGCGCTTCTACAACAAAGTAATTATATTTTGTTGAATATATATCTTTTAAAACTAATTACTATCGAATTATGAACCATTGTGTAGTACTAATAGTGTACTATAAGTATGTTGTATTTTGTTTTTAGGTACACCAACTCCAAAGAAACGGATGTTACAAAATTCCTCGTCAGACTCTATTATAGTGCAGGTAAAGATTAAGAATAATCTACACATTTATGAAGGAACATATCGTGAGGAAACCTGCATGCCTTATGTCTTACCCGCCTATCTGAAGGTATAATGTGAAGTTCATTGGGCTAGTGCATAGACGGATAGTTGTATACAGGGTCTGTCGTAAATAATGGATAATCCGATAAGTGGAGGTAACCCCGATGTCAGGCTACAATAAAATCTAGTTTTTACGTCAGTTTTACCAACAGTGTAAAAATGATGCATACTTTTAGTTTTTTTCTAAATTTTTGCTCCTTTGATCATTCAATCGGTTGCCATTTCTTTAAAATTTGGTATTTTTGTGTATTTTTTTTGGCATCGTACTCCTAAAGACTTGTTTTATTAAATTTAATTACATTTATAGCCGTTGTTATCGTAAAATATTATTAAAACTAACATTTTAAGTAATTTTTTTCCGTTTTTTTGTAATTACTTGTAGTTTTGACCCTTGATTGTGAAAAAAAAAAGTATGGTGCTATAGCTGCCCATTATCTTAAAAACATGGCTAGTATGTGTAGATTCTAAAAAGGTATGATAGTGGGTACCTTAGCAAATAATATTAGCTCCAGGAGCAAAAGAACTAAGCTAGGTCGGGATTTCAATTTCTCAAGTAATGTCATAATTTTCGTGATTTAAGCTATGACACACCAAGACATGATTTTATTCCATTAAGAATGCAATTTTAATCTAAATAGTATCACCGTTGGGAGGGAAGCGCTGTGCCGCGCTCCCGGCTGCATGGGTACCACCATCTTGCTTGTTTCTCCCGTGAAACAGCTTTGCTGTGTTTCGGAGAGAAGGGCAAGACAGGCAGTGTAATTACTGGCACCGAGACTTACTTTCCATCAGGTGGCACGTTTGCCAGTTTGCCTATCCAACTAACATAAAAAAAAAAAATCTAATCATCTGTTAATTTGCATTCGTAAAAAATACATGCGACTATGTGTAACCAGTTACTACAAGTATATTCCAAATTCAAAGGGATCTTCAGGTAAAAAAAACAACAAAGACGGTTATACAAAGGCCTCCTTGCGTGTGAGAAGGACAGCGCATCAGCTTTGGTTTTTTATCCTTAAGGCGCGAATCTCTCCCAGACCTCAGTGTGATTTTGACTATCGCATGCGTACGTTTGTTTTTTGTTTATTTACATTTAACCGTTTTTGCTTTCTTACTGGACTTTGATTTGCCTTCTGTTTTGAACTTGTTAACGTGTGACCCTGACAACTGTGCTCTATTAACGGACTTTGAGTTTGCTTTTGATTATTTGTGGGAGTAATGCCTCAACAATACACTCCGGCCGAATATGCAAACATGCATTTCATTTACGGTGAATGCAGCGGCAACGCTACTAGAGCAGCTGCAGTTTATCGTGAAAGATACCCAAATGCTCGGCATCCCGACTACAGAGTGTTCATTAGGGTGCACAATGCATTCTCAGAAGGAAGATTTCCTGGCAGCGGTATTGGCGGAGCCAGAGAAGGACGACCTCAACGACACAATCCAGCTGAAGTGTTGGAATTAGTGGAGGAAGACCCTGGTACGTCCATAAGTGCCATTTCGCGTCGTACTGGTACACCTAAAAAATCAGTGCACCGAATTTTAAAAAGGCACGAACTCTACCTTTATCATTACCAAAAGGTTCAAACATTATTGCCAAGGGACTCGGAATTAAGAGTTACATTTTGTCGTTCAATGCTACGAAAAATTAGAGAAAATCCAAATTTCTTTAACAAAATTTTATGGAGTAACGAGTCAACGTGCCGAAAAGATGGATTTTTGAATCTCCACAACTTACACAGCTGGCAGCTACAAAACCCCAGGCTGATACGCGCCGACAGATCGCAGTATCAATTTAAAATTAATTATTTTTTTTTGCCCACCAATAATACCAGTCCAGTATTATTGGTGGGCAAATCATAGGTCCTTATGAGTTGCCAGCGACAATAAACGCGGAAATCTACTTAAATTTTCTAGAAAGTACGTTACCCGGGTTACTGCAAGATGTGCCACTCGAGACTCGAAACATGATGTGGTTACAGAATGATGGATGTCCTGCGCATTACGCTGTTTCTGTGCGGAACCATTTAAACAATGAGTACCCCGGTCGGTGGATAGGGCGTTTGGGTCCAATTTTATGGCCACCACGATCGCCAGACCTAAACCCATTGGACTTCTTTTACTGGGGTTGTATGAAAGAGAAAGTATACAGCCGAGAAATAAATACAATAGAAGAGTTGCGAGCGCGTATTCAAGAAGCGGCTCGTAAAATTGAAGAAGCTGACCATGGACGCCGGATTAAAAGATCCTTCATTAGAAGATGTAGAGCGTGCATTGCTGCACGCGGAGGACATTTTGAACATTTAGTGTAATCGAAGCAATAAATGTTTTGACCAGAAATAACCTTGTTTTTTATTGTAATGCTTCTCTTACTAACAATAAATATCAATGTCCTTCTCACACGCAAGGAGGCCTTTGTATAACCGTCTTTGTTGTTTTTTTACCTGAAGATCCCTTTGAATTTGGAATAAACTTGTAGTAACTGGTTACACAAGTCGCATGAATTTTTTACGAATGCAAATTAACAGATGATTAGATACTACATATTTAGATTAAAATTGCATTCTTAATGAATATAAAAAATAAAATCATGTCTTGGTGTGTATAACACAACAACACGGCTTAAATCACGAAAATTATGACATTACTTGAGAAATTGAAATCCCGACCTAGCTTAGTTCTTTTGCTCCTGGAGCTAATATTATTTGCTAAGGTACCCACTATCATACCTTTTTAGAATCTACACATACTAGCCATGTTTTTAAGATAATGGGCAGCTATAGCACCATACTTTTTTCACAATCAAGGGTCAAAACTACAAGTAATTACAAAAAAACGGAAAAAAATATACTTAAAATGTTAGTTTTAATAATATTTTACGATAACAACGGCTATAAATGTAATTAAATTTAATAAAGTCTTTAGGAGTACGATGCCAAAAAAAATACACAAAAATACCAAATTTTAAAGAAATGGCAACCGATTGAATGATCAAAGGAGCAAAAATTTAGAAAAAAACTAAAAGTATGCATCATTTTTACACTGTTGGTAAAACTGACGTAAAAACTAGATTTTATTGTAGCCTGACATCGGGGTAACCTCCACTTATCGGATTATCCATTATTTACGACAGACCCTGTATATGGATTGATACCATTCACATCTAATTTAGAGTAAACTGTTGCCCATCAGTGGGACCTACAAGTCGCTTATGATGATTTATATTTGTGCAGGTTTAAAGAGTCATATAGAGATTAAATAGGAAGTAAAAATGACAAATTAATACTACAAAAACTCAATTGTGTGTAATGTGTTACTTATATTTATAACGATCCGCTTAAAACATTACACTTGTGTGATCAACAGTCATGTTATGCAATATAAATGTTTCTATGAATTAGTGCTTTTTCAGACTACTGCTACCAACAGCAGCGCCGCTAGTGTGGTGAGCTCGAGCGGCGTAGTGGGTGTGGGCGCGGGGTCTGTTGGCGTGGGTGTGGGCGCGGGGTCTGTTGGCGTGGGCGTGGGCGCGGGGTCTGTTGGCGTGGGCGTGGGTGCGGGGTCGGTGGGCGGGCGTACCATGCAGCTGCCCGCCCACACCGTACGCCTGCCTAGTGGGCAGACCGTGCAGCTGGCCTCGCCGCACGCGCTGGCGGCGCTCAAGGTGTCCCCCCACCTCAAACCCACCCCCCGGACGCAGCTGTCAACAATCAAACCTCTCGGCACCTCGTCCATCCAGATACCCGTGTCCACCGTGCAGATAGCCGGCCAGACGGTGCAGATCGCGGGACAGACGGTCCAGTTGGCGGGTCAGACCGTCCAATTGGCGGGTCAGACCGTCCAATTGGCGGGTCACACGGTGAAGCTGCCCGGCGGACAGAGTGTGCAGGTGGCCGGCCAGGGTGTCCTGTCATCCCAGGGAGTGCTGCCGTCCCAGGGAGGCCTGCCGTCCCAGGGAGTCCTGCCGTCCCAGGGAGTCCTGTCGTCCCCGAGCGTACAACTGGCAGGAGGGAACGTGCAAACGGTTCAGTTCAGCAGCGCGAACGTGCAGCTGACCGGACAGAGTGTCCAGGTAAGGGGAGTGAGAGGAGCTACGCGCATTTTTCATACTTTGACTCATAAAAGTGGGTTGTAAAGCAAAATTTAAACGTTTTTACCAGTGTGTACTTTAGTTTGGCATTTTCATCATTATTCATCTTTAAATGTGTGCCTATCATAGTGTACACGAAAATAATAGCTTTTACCACTCCGTCTCCACTTAATCCTTAGCTGCACCAAATTTATAATTCCACCGTTTGCTCAATCTTCTTAAAAAGGTTTTGGCTTCAACTATTTATTTATTTATGGATATAGGTATAGATAAAAATGATGCGACGTTTCATTTTGATAAAAGCAGAAGCAGAGCTAAGTAACTTTAGGGTTTGACTTGACTCTATGTATTACAAATACAGAGAGTATTTTACTATTGTGGCCATATTATTTCAATGAAATATGCATATTTTCAAAGACTCATAAGTTTGTCAAAAACAAATATTTTTAAAATCTGATTGCCCATAGTTATCGATATACATTGACTCAATATACCGTTCAATTAATTAAATGCTGTGTCTTATGTATCAGCAGCTCTGTTAAGTTTCCTTGTTCCTTTTAAGACGTAAAAAACAGCATTTTATACATCTTTTTACTATAATTTCTAACGATCTTATAAATAACTAGCTGTTGCCCGCAGCTTCGACCGCGTTAACTGACTTAACTCCTATTAGTCACAGCGTGATGTTTTATAGCCTATAGCCTTCCTCGATGAATGGGCTATCTAAGACTGAAATAATTTTTCAAATCTGACCAGTAGTTCCTGAGATTAACGCGTTCAAACAAACAAACTTTTCAGCTTTATAATATTAGTATAGAAGTATAGATTGTAATAAGAGATGCAAATGCATTTGAAGGTAGCATTAAACCGGGGGCGGGACGCATTCGAACATCCAATACAAACGGCACTCTTTGTTTTGATCAAATCTATCCCATAGTCACTTATTACAAAAACAATACATAAAACAACCGACAAGCAAAAACATTTGTCACACTCATGCGTGGGTGAAAAACTATTTAGACAGGTAATTTTTTGAAACAATTAACTGGTAAATATGTTAGATAACTTTTTACAATTTCTATTTTTATATGTTGCTTCTACTGCACAAAATAAAACTACAGTGTAATATATAGGTAACTTGATTTCACGATCAAATACACGCGTACCGTTATTTGACGTTTGACAATCTCAGTGTTCCCAATATTAAAATAAGAGTTGTGGCATAAACTAATACAAAACAATAATAAATTGACAAGTTGAAATTTGTCCATGCTAAGGTCTCCTTCTCCCTACAGAGCGGACAGAACATGCAACTGGGCCCTCAGACCGTGCAGATAGGCGGGCAAACCGTGCAGATCGGCGGGCAGACCGTGCAGCTGGGCGGGCAGACCGTGCAACTGGGTGGGCAGACGATCCAGCTGCCCAACGGCCAGACTGTGCAGCTGTCCACAGGGCAGACGCTGCAGCTGGCCAACGGACAGACCATACAGCTGGCAAACCAGCACGTGCCAAAGTCGGTGACGCAGGTGGTGCGCGCGCCGCTCGGGGATAAGGCGGTGCAGCCCATAGTTGCCAAACTGCTTAGTAACGCACAGGTGAGTACAGTTGTAGCACAGTCTATGAAACGTCTAGACAGAGCAATAGTGCGGAGCTTGCGGGGGGTTAGAGGGGCGGTAGCGGACCCGAGCTACCATACACTCGCTCGGGATACGTCAACCGGGACTGTCGCTTTTTATTTTGATTGTTTGACGCCCGAATACTCAAATGAAACTCAAATGTAAGACGTACTTAACCTCATGCTACGACGTGTCAGATTCAAAGAAAAAAGAGGGACAACACGAGTTTAAGTACGTCTTAAGTTTGAGATTCGTATGAGTATTCAGGCGTGAGTGTTACATTTGAGTTGTATTTATTTATAATGCTTCACACTACATGTGTTGTGAGAGACTGTATTGAATAAGAGATTATTGGTATTCAATTATATCAACACTTAAAGAACATTAATTTTCATACAAAACCATACGTCTGCTTCCCTTCTGAATTTTTATTAAACTTTTTTTTAACGTAGTTTTTACGTACTACACAAAACTACACTACTACAGAACTTGTGTTACGGGTACCAGATACCGGAAATATATGTAATATTTTATACTATAAATATATTTAAGATTTTTACTATATAAAACACATATTTAATACACATCCATGAACCAAGAACACAGAAAACTTTTAGTTCCCTGGCGGCATTCGAGCCCGCTAGGCTTGAGCGTTAACGCGCTAATCATTGAGCCACAGAGGTCGTCGATAATTTACTACATTATTAAATTTAATTATCGCAATTTGAAAACTACTAAATCCAAATGTCGAAAATACGTTCCAGTTTCGCATTTGTAGATTTTAATATTATTATTATTTATTTGGAGTTACACCTTCTCCACGTTTCGGAAAATATACAGAAACATTGGTCAAGGTATAAAATCCCTAAAAACAAATTTAATCTAGTGGATTTTTCTCGTTTTTCCTAAGAGGGTTCTTAATAGAGGCATTCTAAATGATCACAGCATTTTGTTATTGACTTTTATTATTTGATGTCAAGTGCTATACTTTTCTTACATACGAAATTTAGATAATTTGAAAAAATTCCAGACACAGATGATCTCGCTGGATGGAGCGGGCGCGGGGGCGGTCGCGCGCGCTCGTGGCGTGCGTGTGCTGGCGCCGTCGCGGCCCGTGCTGCTCACGGCCGGCAAACCGCTGCACAACATCATACTACAGGTTTTTATTGACAGACGAGCCGCCAGATGGTCAGTGGCCAGCGTCGCCCATAAGCTTAAAGGGTTTACGTAGATCTAGCACACGCATTTATGTCTATGCATATATTTATCCTGTGACATAAGATGGTGTTTCGGTGCCATTAACTGGTGGTGCAGATAAGAGCGCGTCACTTCCACCGGCATATGACATTACATGACACGGATTGTGAATGACACCACTCCTTGGGAAAACGGTGTTTAAATCAGACTATTTCACAAGGATAAAAAAATATACAACCTATCTGCACTTGATTTTGTCTGTCCGTTATATCAGGGACAGTACTCTGGCATCTTACAAGGCGTACAATCTACAAATCATGATACGCGTATACGTTTTGTAAAACGCGATTTTTTTATCACTAAGATAAATATGCATGTAAATATACATTCAGTGATTTTAATTTGCAGCAAAGCGATGGAACTGCCATTCGAGTGACGTCTTCGGGAGGAACGGCCACATCACAAACTCTAGTTTTAAGTAATATTGGTGGGTAAAATTTCATTCGCCTTTATCTAATATTATCTGCATATTCTACTGAGATTAAACAATTTTGGAGGGTGTATGAAGTTCATCGTCCTGCAATGGATCGGGTGTATGTGAGCTAACACCCTCATCGCCAGATTTCATGGAGATAGCAATAAATAACTCAGCTTAGTAGTTTCTTAAACATAGAAGTAATTTGTTCACAGGAGGCCAAGGAGTAGCGACATCTACATCTACAACGCCAGTATTAAAGTTGCAACAGGTAAATTAATTTATAGCATAAAATTATATCATATAAGTAGACAAAATTTTACTTTGTAAACATACAAATTTAATATTATGTAATTGTAACTATTATACAGAGCATACAGTCGATATTCAATGTGAAAATATTTTTGTGTCTTTGACGTTGTTAGAATGTATGAATAAACTGTTTTACACCAACATTGTTATAAAATCCATAGCCAAATAGAATAAACATATTAGATTTTTGTAATGAATACGACGCTGCACATAACCGGAGACACATTTTATTTTACTCCATGGCTAAGGCCCCCCGAGTATTTTGAAAGAATCAAAATAATGCTGTATACAAATTTATATTTATAGCTTATATCAAAATAATGTAACATATAACACTATTTATGTTACATTTTATAAAATAGTTAAACTAAAGTAAAAAGTTAGTAAAAATACGTTACTTATCTTGGGAACCCCTTAAAATATAATAGTTTGGCTAAAAAGAGTTATCCTCTGGTTATCTCTTTGTGTGATAGAAAAATAACGAAGGCATTATTACTACAGGTTAATCAAATACACCAAGTTAAACTGCCGCAAGGAATAAAATTACAACAGGTGATAATGCATGCTTGATTTTGATTGAGTAGAGATATGCATGAGGGTAAAACAGCACGGAATATTCTAGAAGGGTCGCTAACTAAAAAATAAGCTATGCTTGATTATAATAGAGCGAAAATTATTTAGAACAAAGATAGCCTTCGTATTATAATAAAAATTAAACTGCTAGTTATGCACACTTGATGATAAAGTCAGTAACAATTGTTTATTAAATTTATTATTTCAATATATTTATAAATATTTATTTATTAAATCGCACGAAATACAATATACATTTTACTATTTAAAATTGCACATTGGTGATTGAAGCACTGCCTGTTATAATCAAATAAAGTGAATTACGTCGTAGGGTCTTATATTCTCTAATTGAGCTCAAAGTTCCCAGCAAACATTACCCAAAATTGTATTTATTTGACTCTATTTCTGTTTTTCTTGACTCAAGAGACAAAAAAAACTATTTGCATATGTACCAAATCCATCAAGCATATAACTAGATAGAGTAGTAAGCCATAAAATTCCGAAAATGGTCAGTGATTTTTCACTGAAGCAATAGCAATCCAACCAACCAGTGATCTGTATGTACGTCCCATCGGCCAATCGTCCATCAATGGCCATCAGTCGGCCAATCAGAGCACAGAACCGGTGCAACGTCGCAGCACAAATTTGTCGGAATTTGCTTTCATACAAAATACATAACATTACCTCTCTATTCCGGTTATATGCTCGATGTCCAAATCACACACTGCCAGTCAAACTTAATTTTATTAAGAGCTTAGTAGGTTTTATTATAAGATCGGCGCAATGTTCTTACTAGAATGATCCAAATCTTATTATTAGTTTGGTCTTTTCCAATGGGACATAAAATACAATTTTTTTCATAAAATACTAACAAGTTAAAATTTAAGAACAGATTATGCTATAGGTACAGATCATTATTTATTTAACAATAATGTTACATGATTTCTTCCTGCGTTACTGCGATTTTATATATGGGCACGCGACTAGGTGTGTTTTGTCATTTATTATTATCTACTTTTTCTCTTCATCCCCACTGTGAAAATCGAAAATATCAATAATATCGTGAATTGCTCTATATTATTATATTACAGATTACTTTAAGATTTTTAAGAAGAGTTTACCGTACGACTTTTGTAGTCGTACAGTAAATTCAACACTGATATTATATGTTTCACCATCTTTTTTTATAGTGTCTTAATCTGATTTGAAGATTTTTATAATGACAATGAAGTGAAACAATAAGTAATAATACGGCTATCTGAAATTGACGCTTGGATGTTCAAAATAGGCGGTGTCAGGAGCGACTGGCGCGGGGGCAGGGGTGCGCAGCGTGCTCATGGACGGGCAGCAGCTCAAGCTGGTGGGCGGGCGGCACGTGCTAGCGCGCCTGCTACGTCCGCCCGCGCCTCACCCGCCCCAGTAGCGACACGCCCACCGCGCGGTCACGTGATACGTACACGTCATGGCTTGAGAGACACCAGTCGACGCAGCGACACACCCACTACGCTATTACGTGACACATACACATCACGGATTGAGTGACACACATTTGTCCTCGCAGCAACACATCCATGAGAGCGCGAACTCGTGACGCGAATACGTCATGGTTTGAGTGACACGTAGGTCGTCAAAGCGATGTGCCACACCCACGACTGACGCTGACTCTGGTCGTGGTTAAGTTGTACTGACGCAGTAACGTCACAGCAACACGCCCACGAAGTGATCACGTGTACACTGCGTTTCAGTCACGATGAAAGTTATATAAACTTAATATAAAGGTATATTTACCTATCACAAACGATTAGGATAGTATAATAATAAACCAAATTTCTCTTGCCTTGGACATTTGACCTTGAGGGTTACCTATCAACCTCTCAACCTGCATATTATATTAAAATAATATTGACGTAAATTTTTGTTAATAATCTCAAGCCGAGGCTCTGCCCTCATCTTCTTTGTATGGGTAGCAATATTCAGAACAATGTGCAATATTGTGATATTATATACTCTAAGATACTATACACATATAACCTTCATTGTGACGGTAAAACGTGACGCAAAATATATTGGCGTACTCATCTTGGTGGGGTTGCCAGAAGGAAATATTTTATAGTAGCATCTAGTAATTTTCTTCTTAGCAACCTTGTAAATAGTGTAATCAGTAATTAGAATAAGATGTGAAAAATGTAAGAATATTTTTTATTATTTAGTTTGTTACTACGGAGTCTTCGTATGTTGTGAAACAGTAATACAATGTTGTATTGTAATAAAGGCGTAAGTGACGTTCAGTCATGCCGAGTATTCATTTTGCCGTGATCTCAAAAATGTTAGTAAAAACATTCGTCGTCACTAGCTTTGCTTATAGTAAAATGATAAGGTAGTCAATAGTAATTAGAGAAGCTAGATAAAAACAAATTGAATAAGAATAGCTGATGCGGTTATGGAAATTTTACTAATTAGATTTTTAGTCTATTTCAGTGGGTATAAGCTTATTGTAAAAATACTAGATATAAATAAATATTTATATTTATCACCGCATACGAAGATTTCTTGAGACGGTGAGTTCATGTAAATATTTTAGTTTTTATTAACCATTGTATTAAAATGATGCGGACTGGAAACTTTGATTTGGACGATAAAAATATATTTATTACGTGTGTATTAAATTTTGATTAAAGTTTTGTACATGTTGTGTTTTGGCGGTTGTTATTTGGTACAATCTCGCACCTCTTGACCTTATGGAAGTTAGCTTGTTTCTTACGGATACAGAAGTTCTATACATATATAGTAAATATCAAATATTTTTGCAAGCGTAAATCTTATTAATAGTGGGAAAATAGAAATTTTCATTCCTCAATCACATAAAGCTGTTATTTTCGTAGGAAAATTTTTGATTGTTTTTACATAGGGAGTTTTATTATTTTATAACAATGTTTTTATAAAAATCGGTAAATATGTAGATCATCAGCAATAGTTTTCATTTATTTCAGAAAGCATTCGTGCGTTTATAGGATATAATTATGAAAAGCAATCAAGCTTATCGTTTATTTATTTTACGTATGCGTTTTTTTTTCATATTTTTTTAAAACATTTCTCAAAAATTTAGATTTATTTTATAAACCCACCAAAATATTGGAATAAAATTAATTGAGGTAGTTTTCCAAAAGTAAGATTTATTAGAACCGTATGTTGTAATAAATATTGCTTACTTTTGGCTATATTTTCTTAATACATTTTCTTTCATAATAATGTTCGTATTTGATAATCCTATTCTAATTTTTTTTTACCCTTCCGTTATTATGTATATTAGTAATACTTACCGATTATTTTATTATATTTGTATAATGAACTTCGACGTATAAATAGGAACCAAAAAAATATTAAAACGTAGCTTTATTTGTATTTAAAATATTTATATACTAAGTTCACTTTGTAAATGTTTTTTTAATAGTGTATATAATAGTTTATATGTGGAGATCTTGTAGGTGTTAATTCGTTACTTCAATCTAGCTGCAATATAGGATCGTAAAGCGTCAATTAAAATGATAATATATTACTTTGTAATATTATTTTTATCCAATAACAAAGTTTAACTTTATAATTTAAAAGGAAAATAAATGTCGGTGGGAAAAAAAATGTTTATTTTATTATATTATGTACAATGTACATGTGTATCAGCGTACAAAACAATCACACTATTCCGACACAAGCTAACTTAGTCTATAATATATATGTGCGATACATTCGTATTATATAAAATATTGCTAGCGTGACAATAGTTGACGAACTTGATTGTGCACTCGCCTTAATGAAACAAAATGTATTGGTTTATGGTTATAATGAGACAAATTTGACGGATTTGAAGGCGGTTTTATTTTTTGCTAGCCCAACGTTTCGGATAATTTACAGCAGCCATGGTCACGGGAGGACTCAGTCCAGACCAGTCCTTTAAAGTATTCGAAATGGGCTTGTAAAAATCTTAATAAACCGCGATAAAATCCGTAAAATTATTTCACTATAGGTATTATGTGAAATTCGCGTAAACACAAAAAAAAAAAAAAAAAAAATGTGTTGTTTATTAAAATTGTCTAATTTTTCATGCCTCAGGATTGCTGCCTGTAACTTTCAGTATTTTTGATGTGACACATCTATTGTCCTTACCAGTAAAGAATGTCGCTATTGCAAACGGCACGACGCTAATATGCTATTCCGTTTTCTGTTATAGATTCTTGTTAATTATGAATTCATTAACACTGATATTTAACAACAGCCGCTCGTCCCGTGTATATTATTGCAATCTCATAAGAGACAAATCTTATGAGATTGCAATCTTATTATAGACAGTGTTGCCCGGCATCAGAGCGATGAGATTAATACAGAGCGGAGTGCACAAATGATTAAATATTAAAAATTTAAATATCCATCCTTTCGTAGTTAACAGGCAATTCCTTACAAATTTGATAATATGACGGTTCCATTTATTCGCAATTGAAATTCTCTATCTAACGCCCAAACATTTCAATATTTGCCTATTCAATGGCCGAACCACTAACGTTTAGGGTTGCCTACACTTAAAAATCATTGTATACAATTGATATTTTGACCGATTACATACTTATTATACATTAAGCATAGGCAATCCTATATAGTATAATTCATTCCCCATAATATATAATACTGATTGAACACAAAAATTATACAAAATAAATAGTGCCGTTTTAATATTAACATTATTAACAAAACAAAACACTAATTGTAACAGAATCCTATCAGTCTTATGTCTATTTTAAAATTATATCAAAAGCTTCATAATAATGGAAGGTGACATCGAATTAGGATAACACCGATATAAATTCCATCTTAATCTATATTAAAATAAACACGCAACACACCGTAGGGATTTGTAATACTGACGTCCTACAATCAAAACCTTCAGAGATATGATATACGTAGCGCATTCCCAACACTAGTAACTAGTGATGTAATTACTCGTTATAAATCGATTATCTATTGCACAAACCAATTTTGTTCGCGCAATCTGTAAGTATAATAGGTACACGCAATGTGCGAATGTGAAGGCGTAGTGGTGCGTTTTACGAGTCTGTATTTTACGATAGTCGGGGTTCAATTCGATCAATCCTTTCATTGATACACGTGCATAAATATATCAAACACATTTTTATCTACCGCATTCAAAGTATTATAGTAACTACTAACTATTTGAGGAAATATATAAAATTAATTACCACGCCACTTTAGATGATACACTTGTAGTCTGAAAATTAATTACGTGTGTGAAGTGAAAATATAGGATACAAAGGGAATCACCTCTTCAAATGTCGGAGTGTATCAATACGATAATTATTTTTACGAGAGAACCGTTTCAGATTCCTCTTGTAGCGACGCGAGTAGCGACGCCAATGGTTTTTAGCATTTTCAATATTCATTATTTTAAATTTAGTGTACCTATTATACTTATATTGAAATTTATTAAGGTATGTGTTATATGGTAATGTAGGTAATGTAGGTTCTTAGGAGAGTGATCCATATTATAAACAGTAAATATATCACTAGCTTCATTCACTAAGTATTAACCTCATGTAAGTCTTAACTCTTAACAATTTTCCCATCATATACCAATTCCACAAATGAAAGCTGTAGTTTAAATTGTTTCTACCGTAATTAAAATAAGTTGTAGAGATTTTCTAACAAAAATATTTACGTTTGAATTTATTTATACGATAAAGATACAAGGGTGATTACAAAATATATAACTACACAAATATCGTATCTCTGAATATGCAATTCGTGAACAAAGCCTAACCTTTCATTATTTACAAACAATAGGCACTGAATGTTTTGGAATATGATCAGCGCAAGAAGACGAACATAGATAGCTGAGGTCTTCTTGTGTTTAAAACTAAATGCTGCTATATCATTATGGGTGTTACGAATGCCTTATGTACATTTTAAAATATACAAGATTAATCAACATCCATATATAATTGAATTGTACAGTAAAACCAATTTTTGCCATAACAAAAGTATGAGTCTAAAATATTTTTCTGAAAGCCAAAATGGCGTCCGTTAGTTCTTATTTTTTATATATATTAAATTATATAAATTTGGATTGTTTATACGAAACAACTAACTGTATTTTAGTAGCATAGAAATATGGTACCGATAAGGCCTAATTAGTTTGTGTATTTATTCCGTTGTATATTTAAGCACATTAATTATATATTTATATACTACAAAAATAATAACTTTGTAACCACATACTCGTTTTAGTAATGTTCAAGGTACATGAGGCATTCGTTTCGGTGATATTTTGAGCAAGCTACATTAAGCGCGATGGTGACCAGCTCACTCTTCAGTCTCCTCCGGGTTTTCTGCTGTTAATAAATTTGTGTTGTCATCCACCTGCATATCTGTCGACATCTGAAACAACATTGAATGAGATCAATATCACACTAAACACAACGAATAAAATATCGTCTTTAAAACCTTAAAATTATTTGCGATGTAAATAGGATTCCGTTTGGAAAATAGAAAAATATTATATCGCTTTTGCCACTGGCAGGACCACGAAATTTGGGCGGCCATTTAAAAAAAATGTTGAACTGCGCCTCTTTTTATGGAATCAACTTTGCATTTCGTTTAGATATCAATACGAAATATTTTAACCATACAGCTAATTATGATAAATTTATACGTTAATTAAAATGTTTTGAGAGCAGTTTTCCCTATAATACAGAATTAGAAAATCAAATATTGTTTTCATAAAATAAAAGATGGTGGTAATAATAATAATATCTATGGACGCTTTCCCACCACGGGACCAGATGTCCCGTGGTAAGTTCTCGAAGAACTTGTGTTATGGGTACCAGACAACGGAAATATATTTAATAATGTTATACTATACATAGGTATATTTAAGATTTTTATTATATATTACACATATTTAACACACATCCATGACCCAGGAACACAGAAAATATTTTTGTTGTCCTGGCTGTATTCGAACCCGCAACCTCCGGCTTGAGCGCCAACGCGCTTACCACTGAGCCACAGAGGTCGTCAAGGTGGTTTTATTATATTTTTGGTTTAGTAATGAAAGAAAATTAAATGAGTTTCAATCTAGTACTTGAGTAAAGTACTTAAATGGTGTTCGTAATTTATTTATATTATAAATTAGTTTAGTTGCTAGTAATTACACTGTCTGTCCTATCCAAGATACGAAAGAATTGTTTGTAGGAAATAGAATATTCAATTTTAATAAGATTATGAATAAATATCAATATTATACGTACCCCAATTTGTGCAGATGCGTTGCTAGTCCTCTTACGTCGTCTCACTGCGAGGGCGAGGAGAAGGACTAATGCGATTGAAGACAAGGCCGCTACCAGCAACGGCAGAAGTAGATTATCTCCAGGGGAATAACCCTGTAAATTGTAAAAATGTATTTAATTTTTTTTTATGCTCGAACACGAAGAACGCGCTAGAAGAGACTAGAGCGACCCTACTCTTATGGGATCCATGTTCATAGAGACTGCAAGTTTGAAGTTACACTATGGTTCTTTAAGCATAATATGAGATAAAAGTTTGGATAGATGCAAAATCAAATATTAAATAATTTAAAAAGGCAACTGGCGATCAAAAAATTCCACACAATTTTAAAGGGTATTAATTATATTGGTAGATATAAGTATTAAGTATATTTTTAACCGACTTCAAAAAAAAAGGAGGTTCTCAATTCGTCTGTATGTTTTTTTTTTTTTTTTTGTATGTATGTGACACGATATCTCCGCCGTTTGTGAATGGATTTCGATGGTTATTTTTTTGTTTGAAAGCTGTAGTTTCCAATTTGGTCCCATATTAATTTTATTAAGATCTGACAAGCCGTTTTTTAGTTATTCCCAATAATGTCTATTTGGTTGGTTTTGTTTATCTTGATGATATGATCATTTTATTACGTGTCGATGTAATAATTGTATAGGATGCTTTGGTAGCACACCATAGTATGTCGCGGTCATCGTAATCATCATCATCATCACCATCATCATCATCATCATCATCATCATCCTTTATCCATCCACTGCTGAACATGCCTCCTTCAATGAACGCCAAGACGACGAATTTCGGAATCACTAAAAATTAAGAAATAAAAGCATTTTACAAAAAATTAAAACCGACTTCAAAAATACTAAACTAAAAAGTAATAAAATAACAGTTTCTTTAATGTTTGTGCTTACAACATATAATCAACTTAATCTTCTACTAATGTACAAACTTTGCGTTTACCACGTCATTATAGTTACTTTTGGAGTCGGTGTCGTATTTGTTGCTGTACATTACCTACCTACCTACCTTGGCTGACACCGACTCCAAAAGTAACTATAATGACGTGGTAAACGCAAAGTTTGTACATTAGTAGAAGATTAAGTTGATTATATGTTGTAAGCACAAACATTAAAGAAACTGTTATTTTATTACTTTTTAGTTTAGTATTTTTGAAGTCGGTTTTAATTTTTTGTAAAATGCTTTTATGATAAAACAATTTATTTTGATGATGTTTACTTCATATGATTGTGTTTACTCCCTTCGAAGACCTTTCGGCTAAAGGAAGAATGCGTCTTTCTGTTGTTGTGTTTTGAAGTGAAACTTCTTTGCTTTATTCTTTATGAGGGTAACATTTTTTACGGATGGAACGTCACGAAAATGTGCAACGTTTTTGTCCAAGAAGAGGGAGAGCGTGATTGAGACCGATTGAAAAAGAGTGAGAAAGGGCGAACGTAGCATGAAACACATAGCCATGGAGTGAGAGTAGGGTGCGAGCGAGTGAGAAAGATTGAGAGAGAGAGGGAGATAGAGCGAACGTCGCATCGCAAGTCTTGGATATTTAAAGCTTTAGATTAGTATAAATATAAACAAGATTTAAAAATTAGTTTGCCAAATAAGTTTCACTTCTGACATGTGTACTTTGTTCGAACGCACTTTTTTATTATTTAAAATGTTTTACTTTAATTAAATCCTATTTAAAACTCCTGATTCATAAAATTAACATTAATTAGTGTAGCAGAGCAGAGTTCAGTTTTACAGCTTACTGCTAGTTAATAATTATAGTTATTCACATAGCCACAACAACAATATTTTACACTCAACTATATCTAAGCTTATAATTTATTTTGAGTTGTATATAATTTTAAGGTTCTGAAATCTGGGCTCTAAGCCTTGACCATTCTAGACGCTCTCACTTCTTAAGCTAAATCTTTTTTTTAATGTTAGTTGGATAGGCAAACTGGCAAACGTACCACCTGATGGTAAGTGGTCGACGTCGCCCATGAACATGTGGGACTCGCTGCGCCCGACAGCTGGTAAATAGACGCAGCTCTACCCACTAAAACCCGGCGAGTGCCACCAATGCCGCCTTTGGTGAGGTGCCCCGGATCTAGAAAACAAACAAGGCACCTCGACGGCTAGTCAGGCCCGCAAGGGACCGACGCCACCTCCACAGAGGGGTTGTCCCGCACCACAGAACAACCCCTCCCAACGTCGGGACAGTACAATGGGGTGAGGTTCCCATCCTCACCTCTTGCCCCCTGCTCTTCTGTCCCCTCTTCTTATAAGAGGGGTACAAAGAGCCCCCTCGGCCTAATTAGCTTCGCCAGAGGTGCACCGCTCACCCTAGGTTACTGAGCCCCACCGCCACGACAAGGCCTGAACCATGGTGGGGATAAACTAGTGTACCTGGAACGACCCAAGGCAACTCATTTATGTGTTGCCTATCCTGAGACATAAGATGTTAAGTCTCGGTGCCAGTAATTACACTGCCTGTCTTGCCCTTCTCTCCGAAACACAGCGAAGCTGTTTCACGGAAGAAACAAGCAAGATGGTGGTACCCATGCAGCCGGGAGCGCGGCACAGAGCTTCCCACCCACCGGTAATCTAACCGCTATATAATTATAAATTATAATATATAGCATTTATTATTTTAACATTCCGACATTTATTACGTACGTAAATCTCACGAGATCAGGAAAAACGTGACTTCAATATGTAGACTTCACTGATAACCTATGAGGCATGCTGGCATTGTTATCAAAATGACGCATTGACGGATATAGTATTTGTGAAATAGGTTTAATAATAATAATAATAATAATAATAATTTTATTTCAGGCCACATAGCCAAAACTTTGTTAGTAACAATATTCTTATAATCTATAGGTTGGTTAGTAGTAGTAGGATGACAATACATACAATACATAAAATGAATTAATTAAAAAAGAAAATAAAAAAAAACCACCATTAAAATAAAAAAATCTAACTATTGCGCCTGCTGTGCATGCAGGCCTATCCAGTGCCTCAGAAACGGAGAGTCCGACCGGTCCGCCAGTGTGCTCAAGATATTGTTGGAACTACCGCGCAGGCGACTCAACAGTGACACACACCGCTTTCTAATGATGGCATTGAACCCATCAGTGTGAGCCTCGGCGAAAATCCCGGATGCACTGCTGAAGCGCGGTAGACCCATCAGTATCCTGAACCCATTATTATATTGTACTCGCAGAGCACTGTACGCCCCCTTCGTATAGCTGACCCACAAGCTGCTCGCGTGTGTCGTGTCGTCGTGTCGTGTCGTCTTTACCATACGCCGTGCATCGAGCGAACCTGCGCGCCAGCATATTACAGCGACGGCTAGCGCCATGCGCCCCCTTTCTATATCTTTTACATCCTTTAGGTAATGGATACAATGTTAATGATGCAGCGGGTGTCTGTGGACGTCCGTATTTGCCCCCTCTTATATAAAAATAGTATATAATATACTATTTTAATATAAAATTTTTAGTTTATTATTATTATTATTATTATTATATGAAAACCACACTGGCAGCTTAATAAGCTGATGCGTGTGTGTCAAATAATTTGAAGATATTTAGGTCGTCCAGTCTATTCTTAAAAGAGTTCAATGATGGTGCCGTAATGACATTTACAGGGAGTCTGTTCCAGGTAAGACACAGACCACTCTGTTAGGTAAGAAATGCTTCTTAGGTATTTTTTTATATGCATGTTGGTATAATTTTAAGTGGCCTTTCTTTAAGTTTAGCCTTAATTTTTTTTATCAATTACGCAGGCAAAGTAACTTCTATGTGCCCTGTTGCTCAACAGATCCGGGGCTCCTCCCAAAGGCGGCATTGGTGGCTCAGCGAGTTCCACATAGTTCACCTTCATAGTCCTAATTATAAAATATAATTACTTTTTTTGTATATATATAATACAGTTTTTATAAAACCTTGCATGTCTCTTAGTATGACCGTGTCCAATAAAAACCAGCACATCCAACTCGTTAAGCATTTCTTCTTCGAGGACCCCACGATATTACAGATCACATAATGATATAATGTTACATCAATCCTAAAGTAAAAAATGAAATGTCAATGACGGTCGGTGATTGATGCCAGTACCTACTCGGTAGGCGTGTGTAGGTGCTCCAATGTTTAAAAAAATATCGAATTAATGATTGTCTGCATTATTTTAATAATGTATTTTTTATGTTAGTTACGACCGGGTACCTCTCGCTCACATAATACCGGCGTAAAGTGACAGCTATGCTGTCGTTTCGTGCAGTTTGTGAGTTTCCGGTGGGCCATTGGGGGGAAAGGGAAAAGGAGGGCAACGTATCTGCATGTTCTCTGGTTGTGCGGATGTGTGTGGGCGTCGATAGTCACCAAAAGGCTTCGACTGCTCGTTTGCCATCCTATGCTATATAAAATATAGCATAATACCCCCAATAGTCTTAATAGATTTATCAAATTAAGCTGGTATGCATCTACGATATATTTCAATTAAGAAATTATTATTTAGACGAGCTAAATTCAAATTTATCCAGAATTTATGTTATCTAGAATCAGTTTGTTAGAATGTTATCTAGAACTAGCTGTTGGACGCAGCTTCGACCGCGTTAACTCACTTAACTCCTATATGTCACAGCGTAATGTTATATAGCCTATAGCCTTCCTCGATAAATGGGCTATCTAACTCTGAAAGAATTTTTCAAATCGGACCAGTAGTTCCTTAGATTAGCGCGTTCAAACAAACAAACAAACTCTTCAGCTTTATAATATTATAGTATAGATTATCATTGATATGATCACAATTCAGAGTTACAATGCATCTACTTCTACTATAAGATGTCGCAGAAAGTCTAGCCCAAAACCCCTAATCCTAATTATGTTGACATTAATGTCATTAATAACTATTTTTTTTAGCTCAACATAAAAAAAGCTACAACCGCGCTCACTATTTTATGTTAATTGGATTGGCAAACGGGCATAAACAAGTTAACGTGGAACTACCCCAGACAACTCATGTATGTGTTGCCTATCCTGAGACATAAGATGTTAAGTCTCTGTGCCAGTCATTACACTGCCTGTCCTGCCCTTATTTCTGTTTGACGGGAGAAACAAGCAGGATGGTGGTACCCCTGCAGACGGGAGCGCGACACAGCAACCCCCCCCCCCCCCCCCGGTATACGGTAAGGATAAGTAATGTTGATCATATCCTACCGGTATATAGCTAGTATATGTGTTTTTCCTTACGCCACGACCTGTATTCTCAATATGATTGTGCAATGATCATTGTGAAAAATGAATATTTTATGATTGTAAAGTGATAAATGTTTTATTGAGTCCGTCGCGATCATGCAAAACATATTCATTATTCACATGTATAATGCAATAAGAAGGAAAAACGGTACCAGTGGTGACCAGGAGATTTACTGGAGACTTTATCCTTCTATTATTATTGGCAACTTTGTAAACAGTAGATATATCGATCAGATAATGTTTCGCATGTGAGTATATAAATTGCATGCGTGTTTTGCATTTGTAGGTATTTCCTACGACGTCCACCTAGTCTAGTGGTTAAGTGTCATTTTACAAGAGGGCTAGCGGATCCGAATTTAGCCGAGGACATGTGTGGAATAAATTTATGCACCAAGGCCATAGAAGTCTTTTATTTTCATATAATTGTTTGTTTCGTATCTTAAATTTAATGCCCCCGTCTGGTGTTCGTAGACTTACACGAGCGGCTTTAAAATGATTGCTCATAAATATATTTACTAACTATAGGTATGTTGCTAACAAAATATATCTTAGCTACCTACTTATGAAAAATGTTTTGTATTAATATACTTTGACAATACGAATAGAGTACGAGATTGCCACTGGGTAGCCGATGTCCAGATTTTTCCGATGTTTAATATAAAGCTAATATACCGTAATGGGTTGGTCACGCACTCAACAGCTGGGGAACAGTTCTTGGATTAAGGCCGTACTGGATATCATTACTTCATATGCGACTTATACTAGTCTGGCTATAATATGTTATATGACCTTTTTTTTTTGATAACGTAGGGAAATGCATTGAGGCAAGTAGCCAGGATCCTCGGGTAGGTTCTTGCCCATATGTGGGCCACGCACCTGGGAGTGTCCTACCCAAACTAAAAACACTGCGATCGTCTTCAGCCGCTTTTTGAGGGTCCCGGATCTGCTGGCAACATGATCACCTCAGCGACAGGCTAGCCCCGGCGAAGGCTAGACTACTTACTCCTCGTAAGGAGGGACTGCCAGGCCGCCACTAAGCAGTCCCCACCACGTCGCGCCATACTGGGCCCAGGTTCCCATCCTGAATCCGACACGAGCTCAGGGGCGTAACTGAAGGCGCATTAAGTAGCGCCTCCTACGCATCTCCGTTCGTTGCCTGCAGGGGAGACAACGTCGGCAGCCTCCTCTCTCACCCGCTTATCCTCGCCCTCCTTCTGGGACAATACTGCCTCGCAGAAGGAGACCATCGCCATCCAGGTCTCGTCGTCACCAAGCATCGCGGTGATGATTGATCATGTCGCAGCGCCGCCCATCTCGGGCACACCAAAAGGGTGTGCTGGGTCGAGTCCGTCGTTGCGCCACAATCATGACACACTGTCAACGGAACCCTGCGGGCCGTCCGGCACAGGTACTCACCAAAGTAACCAAGTCCGGTGAGTACCTGTGTCAGTCGGATGGGCGCATCCACCGCTCTAGGACCGGACGCAGAGCAACCGTTAGGCTTTTGCCATACGGCTGCCGCGCCAGGTCATCCCGCCACGCAACTATATAGCCTGACTAAAATTATAGTTATATGAAATTTCTTTAAAGCACTTTCTTTAACCTTTGCAGAAAGACATTTTATGTGTTAACGATGACAGGGGTTGCGCTGTGCCACGCTTTTGTCTGCACGCGTTTTCGTATCACCATTTTGCTTATTTTTTTCGTCAAACAGGCTTGCTGTACTCCAGAAATAAGTGCCGAACAGACAGTGTAATTACTGTCACAGAGACTTATTATCTTATGTCTCTAGAGAGACAACGCGTGAATTAGCTGCCTATTATTTTGCAAGTCTCGAATGATCTTGTTTATGTTCATGGGCGACGTTGCCCACTTATCATTATGTAACTCGTCTGCTAGTTTGTCTGTCCAACTAACATAAGAAACCTAAAAGTGTTCAAAACTCAAACGATCTGTCGAACTCTTTCAAAGAATGAAACCAGTCGACATCACGAAGTTAATGTGGCAGTGGAATACAAGAAAGTACTCATACCCAATAATTCTATAATAGACAACATTCGGTAACTTTATTTAGGTATATAGGATGAAGGTTCCATATACGACTAACGTGGAATGCGAATAAAATTGCAAATATATGTATTTATTGTAGAAATCTTGACATTTTATTCTATTTTCTAAAATTAGGCAAACAGGCAGACAAGCTACATGGTAAGTGGCCAACGTCATCTGAACAAGGACAGCTCGTTATATGAACTTCGCATAAAATATTCGGTACACGTGCAAAAATCTCACACGAATATAAAAACGGTGCAACCCTAAAGTGCTAATTATGTTCACTTCCTTAACACAAATCTGCACGTCACCATATGGTTGCTCCATCCGGTGACAGGACCAAATTGGTTGTGATCAAATTTAACAAAGATTTTTTAATTACTGGGATAGACTGAAAGAAAACCTTAAATGGAACCTAGATCTTGAACAAAAGTGTAGGTACTTCCCATCCCGTGGGTTTTTTTTTTTTTTCGGATGGATCTATGCTAATGGCCCGAAGGCCCTAATGCTTCAACGGATTTGTGTGAGCCCATTCGGCTCACTTTAGATTGGGGGTTGCCAGCGCCCCGTGGTCAGCCGCGTACTTCCCATCCCGTGGGAGTATATGGATAAATTATAGCCTATATGCTATTCTGATGTATAAGCTATATTATTGTAAAGTTTCATTAAAATCCATTCAGTAGCTTTTGCGTGAAAGAGTAACAAACATAATATTATGTATATCCATACAAACTTTCGCGTTTATAATATTAGTAGGATTTAATATTGTCAATGAAATAATTGTTAGTAAGATTTCAATAAAAAATGAACTATGATTTTTTTTAAGTGAAGTAGTATTTGTACTTGCTTACTTGCGTATGCTTTCCCTATTATAAAAAGAATGGTGACCGAAATAACGTATTATTAGATTTAAAATATTGTTGTATAATAAAATTATTAATAAATTATACAACTCAGATACGTAAGCAGAAATGTGTAGTGTTCGTTAAAATTAATTTGCTTCTATTAAGTTATAAAATTGACTCACAACTTTTTCTTATTCCGCCTTATCTAATTACTTTTCTCGCAACTAATGAGGCGAAAGAACTTACGATATTTATCGATAATTCATAATTGAATTCAATCAAATATTGTATAAGGCAAGGGAATTTCATAATACGTATCAACTTAGAAATTGTTACGAGGTACGTTGCGATCACGCAATGCCCGCTCACGTAAACATAAATATTACATAAGCTAACGTAACGCTTACCGTCCATTGGAAGTAAGAAGACGTATCGACGAAAGGCCACCGAGCACCGTACCATCCGCTATCAGTCGTTTTAGACACAGTCACTTCGTCGGTATCAGACGCCATTCCAGACTCTGGCTTTAGAGGCGGAAGCGAA
Source organism: Helleia helle (assembly GCA_963853865.1). Lineage (NCBI taxonomy): Eukaryota > Metazoa > Arthropoda > Insecta > Lepidoptera > Lycaenidae > Helleia > Helleia helle. The sequence goes on from OY971431.1 coordinate 10,045,422, forward strand.
AAAACTTCGTCTACTTCCAAAGACTCTTTAAATTCGTCGTCATCGTCAACAGATAGTATTGTATCCTTCAAATCCTTTAACTTCGATACCTCATTGGATTTAGTGTATTCAGTTGGCATCGCTGGCTGAATTGTCGTCGCTTTCGTAGTAATAAGGACGTCGTCGAAAAGTTTACCACTCGTAGTAATTTTTTCTGACGGTTTAAAGGCACGGGAGTAATATCTAAATATGTTGCGAATCGTCACGGGCTCTGGGGTCACAGTGGCTCTGATGATGATATCATTCTCCCAGGGTTTCATCGACATGTAGTGGTCTAATAAACGTACGCTCCCAGACGGCGTTCCTACTAGAGGTATTTTTTCAATATCCTCAGTTGTCGGATGTTGCGTTGTTGTTGAGGATGATGTCATTTTCCATGACCTCAGAGATGGAATAATCCATGGAGGAGTCGTAGATCGTTCGGTAACAATTGTTGTTGAAGGAGTAGTAGATGTAGATGCTGTAGGAATGACACTCGGTTCTATTGTTGCTTTAACTGTGGAAATTACTTCCGGAATAATTTTTAACTCTTTTTTCCTCGATCTTATGATTTCTCGCCCGGCTGAGTTGAATGGAGACGTAGTCAGCTCATGGTGATCATGTAGATTTCTCCGAGCATAAAGAGCACCATTTAAAACATATAGTGGAACTGACGCAAAGGCTAACGCAATCACTATTCCAATTATTATTAGCAGAATATATTTGAGTGCCGATCTTCCTTTAGATCGTCGTACATGAATCGAAGGACTGTAATCCCGTCCTTTACCTTTCAATCCGCTATTGTTCAGAACCTCTTCCGTCTGTGGCAGAATAGTGTACTGAAGACTGTTCTCACCATGTCTCACTGTCTTGTACATGATAGTAGTTGAAGTCACAAAAGAAACACTACGTTAAGAATTTCACGTGTAATTTTATCACATACTCGTTTAACACTTTATTTGAGGTCCACTATATGAGAGTATCCGAACATGAAGCTATGCGGGATCACTGTGTGCCATGCAACCAGTTCGTGCTTTGTGCAATTTTGATGATTCGTAGCTCGGTTGGAGTGCTGGGCGCATGCGCGACAACATCGAGCGGCTGCGCGTTTTCCTACTGTCTTTCCGGTGAATCAACTGCCTCGGTCTTTGAGGTTATAGTTTGATGCCGGCTTCCATATATCCTGTGTAACATCGGCAGGAACTCATTTCTTGTGCGTCAAGAGTTATTAATGTTGAAGAAAACTTATTTCCGAGAATGTCACTTATGTTTATATGTTACACTTATATTTTACTGAGCATACGTGTCTATACGTAGGCTGATGATGACGATGATATGAGTGCTTAGAAAAAAAAAATTAGTCCGATTTTTAACCTAAATTCGTGGGGTAGCCCATGCATTTAATCCTCATTCATCCGTTGATGCTGCAATTTTCATACAAAGAAAAATATCCCTTACGAGTCATTAGCACGACGCCAATTAAGTTATTTATCTAATTAAGACAAACTTCGTGACTTCGTAGACCAACACGGAGAACGCTTTGTTAATAAACCTTTGTGTACAAGGTCTGCTTATTGACGTCGACAGACACATTAACAATCGCACTAAGGTCCGTTTTTTTTAATCTGTGCAATAGAAGTAGTAGCAATAAGGTTTTGTTAGCTCTAAAATAATAAGGAAAAAAAAGATTATCAAATTGAATTTTACGTTCTTTATGAAATATAAAGAAGTCTAACTCAATTGTAATGATCGATTATGGCTGATGGGCCAATTAGATTTAGGATGAACGGAGGGTCGGTGGACCTCCAACGACGACGAGCGAGGAGGGATGACTATCTCTTTGGTGTTACCACTTACCAGTCCAAGCGAGGGATCTACAATCAGGGTGTTCATAAGAGACCTGTGTCCGACTGTGGGCTGAAACATATTGATAATGATGAATTATAACATATTTACGAATGAGAAATCAAAATTCTCAAGATTCCCCTAGCATGCATGTAATCATAAGTGCGATTCGGTAAGTAGGGAATTCCTAAATTGATTAGTTTCAGAGTGGCATAATGTATCTTGTGGACCTCAGTCCATAGGAATTATCTGTCTTCGAGTAGTGGTTTATGTCTGAATTCTGATGACGACACTCGACATAGTGTGACTAATCCTCTACGAGTCTTATGAATTCTGAGGGTCGTCTCTCCCTCCCCATTCTGATGGTGTTTCCCCATCTCTCCCTATTCTGCGCGAGTGACTAATAGGCATGACTATATCAATGTATCTACTGTGCAGAGTTCAAAATGAGTAGTAGAGATATAATTCAACAAGTACGGTTCATAAAAATTCATAGAAATGTTCGAGATACATATATCTTTATAATATAGGTATACATTTATATAATTCTTATGTGTGTGTCACTCAACTCCTAAAAAAACGGCTGGACCGATTTTGTGTGTGTGTGTGTTCAAATGGATTTTAGAATGGTTTAGATTCAAAATTCGATACAGTACAAAATGCTTTATAAAGGACAACATGTGTCGTGTCTGTAATCCAAAATATAAATAAAGCTTAGAAAAGGGTTTTCAATAAATATCATAGTTTCTTTCATAAATAATAACTTATCTTCCTATGGTTATGATAATATGAAATTCCTTTTATACCTTTTTAAAGTAGGGAAAATTGCGAAGGGACCTGTGCGGCAACGTTATTAAATAAAGGAATTGATTGAGGACACTGCACTTCTTGAGGAAAGCATATTGGGGCTCTTTCAGTGCAATATTTTTAGTAAACTGTATGAAAAAAGGTGTACTGAGGGACAGAAGAATCGGTATTTTAAACGAGTTTTCAGTTTCTATTGTTAGATTAGATTCTAAGTGATAAATTATTTGTCTTATTTCGGTGAAGTGAATTTGAATACGCCACGAGGGTTTATTTTGCGAAAGAAATCGGTCTATAGACCGTTTTAATTTCTTACCATATCATGAGCCGTTTGCTCGATTGTCCCTTTCTGCAATAAAAAAGTTTCCGAAGACACTGCACGATAGAAAAAGTAATTTTAATAATATATACCTTTTTTTTTCTTTAACGCCGGGAAATGCTCTGAGGAATTCCGCGGGGGAGTGGGTCTCCCCACGCGGGTATGTAGGACTCGCTGCGCCCGACAGCTGGTAAATGGACGCAGCTCTACCCACTAAAACCCGGCGAGTGCCACCAATGCCGCCTTTGGTGAGGTGCCCCGGATCTAGAAAACAAACAGGGCACCTCGACGGCTAGTCAGTCCCGCAAGGGACCGACGCCACCTCCACAGAGGGGTTGTCCCGCACCACAGAACAACCCCTCCCAACGTCGGGACAGTACAATGGGGTGAGGTTCCCATCCTCACCCCTTGCCCCCTGCTCTTCTGTCCCCTCTTCTTATAAGAGGGGTACAAAGAGCCCCCTCGGCCCAATTAGCTTCGCCCAAGGTGCACCGCTCACCCTGGGTTACTGAGCCCCACCGCCACGACAAGGCCTGAACCATGGTGGGGTAACAATATATACCTACTAATCACTACTAATATTATAAAGAGGAAAGATTGGATTGTTTGTCTGTTTGCATTGAATAGGCTTCAAAGCTACATTACCGATTTGTAAAAATCATCTACAGAAAGTCACGTTATATGCGAGTAATATCGGCTACTAGCTGGTAAAAAAAAAAGAAAATAAAGGTTACTAGCTGGTGCCCGCGACTTCGTCTACGCAGGATAAGTTTTTAGTTCTTTTTTCATAAAAATTATCCCATGTTACTTCTAATACCTCCAAGAATATGTGTACAAAGTTTCATGATGATCGGTTTTGTAGTTTTCCCGTGAAAGCGTAAAAAACAAACTTACTTTCACGTTTATAATAAAATATATAAAAAAAAAGATTCCGACGAATTGATAACCTCCTCCTTTTTGAGTCGGTACACCTATAGAGAAGCCGGGAGAGACTGCTAGTGGGAATATAAATTTAGCTAACATAGAGGATATTAAACCATTTATTATTGTTAAACAATTCCTTAACGTGTCCGTCAGTGTGTCTACATTGCTTATTGCCTATGGGTGACATTCACCGAATTTTTATTAATATAGTTGGTTCCAGAATTCCTTGATTCCCCACCATGGTTCAAGCCTTGTCGTGGCGGTGGGAGTCTGTAGCCTAGAGTGAGCCCAGCATCTTGAGTGAAGCGAATTGAGCTCAGGGGACTGTTTGTACCCCTCTCATAAGGAGGGGGGACGAAAGAGCAGAGGGCAAGGGGCGAGGACGGGAACCTAACCCCATTGTACTGTCCCGACGTTGGGACCAGAACAACCCCTTTCTGTGGTGCGGGACAACCCCTCTGTGGAGGTGGCGTCGGTCCCCTGAGGGAATGACTAGCCGTCGAGGTGCTCTGTTTGCTCAACAGATCCGGGGCACCTCACCAAATGCGGCATTGGTGGCACTCGCTGGGTTTTAGTGGGTAGAGCTGCGTCCACTTACCGGATTTCAAGCGCGGCGAGTGCCACCAATGCACGCCTTCGGGATGCCTCAGAGCATTTCCCGGCGTTAAAGAAAAAAAAAGAAGAGTTCCAAGAGAATATAATTTAGGTTAGTTAAAAATAAGGGGTCGTCCGTAAATGTCCGTTTTGGCATTCATTAAAAGAGGTCTGTATCATTGGATGGATGCGGGCTGCTAATGATGATACGTGACGTCTCATGTCTCTCTACAGCGCCATATTATTACTATCGTCATCATTATCAAACCTTTTCCGTCCGTTGCTCGACATACGCCTCTGATCGCCAAGATGGCTGATCCCCACCACATGCTATGCCGAACAACATTAGCAATGAATATCAATAAGTGTCATTAATTAAATGATATAGAGGCAATAAAGAATATTTTTTCAGACTCACTTATCGAAACCCATAAAATATATATTTTAATTAAAATTTACATACGTCTAAGCAAAAATATTTTTTAATTAAAAGCAAATATTCTGTGTAATTTGGGACCTAATTTTGTAATTAACAAAATTTTCGCAAATGACTCAATGAATATAATGTCCAATCTACTTTTGATTTTGTTTTATAATATAATGTCCAATCTACTTTTGATTTTGTTTTATAATATAATGTCCAATCTACTTTTGATTTTGTTTTATAATATAATGTCCAATCTACTTTTGATTTTGTTTTATAATATAATGTCCAATCTACTTTTGATTTTGTTTTATAATAAAATAAGATAAGTTCTTTGAGGGAGGCCTATCCGAAGACCGAAGTCAGTTCCTGACGGAGCGCCGCCCATCTCGGACCCACCGCGAGGGTGTGCTGAACCGATCCACCGCCGAGCCACAATCAGGTGAGCACCTGTGTCAGACGGAAGGTGAGGGGTTTGCACTTACGGCATATCCACCGCTCGAGGACCAGACGCAGAGCAGCCGTTAGGCATTTGCCATACGGCTACCGCGCCAGGCCCTCCCCGCATGTGCAAGTAACAAGGTTGTAGTAGTAAGTATCGATAGTTGAAATAAAATAACCTCAGAAAATAATAACAATAATATCTAAGGACGCTTTTACACCTCGTCAATCTGGTCCCGTGGTAAGTTCTCGAAGAACTTGTGTTACGGGTACCAGACAACGGAAATATATTTAATACTTTTATACTATACATATATGTATATAAGATTTTTATTATATAATACACATCATTGATGACCCAGGAACACAGAAAACTTTTTTCCCTATCGGGATTCGAACCCGCAACCTCCGGCTTGAGCGCCAAGGCGCTAACCACTAAGCCACAGAGGTCGTCACGTGACCTTTTTTAAAATGCATGACACATTATAATGAAACTATTTTACGGATTTTATCGCGGAGTTATTTACGTACCCGACGTTTCGGATACTTTACAGCAACCATGGTCACGGGAGGACTGAGGTGACAGATGTCCTAACGTTACAAAGTTATTCGAACTACCCTATGATACATCATTATTTTAATAAGTCCTCTCTACGCAGAAAGTGCTAACCGTGGTGCTAATTAAACCCTGATAAAATCCGTAAATTTGTTAAATAATTTTTGAGTCCATTGTTTATGTGTGCCATTAGTAAGATTTAACACGGAAGCATAGATAAAAATATATTGAGGCGTTGCGCTTCATTTTCGTGCAACGCTCACAAATTTCGCCTAAGCCTAAGGCATAATCGTTGTTAGAAAAAAAACCCGAAAAGCGTATTAACGAGTTTTTGCGTCCGGTCAAACAATGAACACACCATACGAATACTAATTCACTTGACCTTGGACGGAATCACGTTTCCTTTCGAAATGGGTTCGTGAATGCGATATTTTTTGAATAAAAGTAAAAAGACCACAACAAAATAAAAGGGAATCGTCCCACTTTTTGTTCGTCGATCGTATTCTTTGACCAAACGATGGGTTAGATAAAGCTTGTTCCGCTTCTCTATATTTATAATATTACTAGCTGTTGCCCGCAGCTTCGCCCGCATTAACTTTTGTCCAAAAAATGATTTTTTTTTATTGATTATAAACCTCTTCTCATAGCTACTGAATATACTGTATATAAAATTTCATCAAGATCGGTCAAGCCGTTTCGGAGGAGTATTAACACTAAAACCACATTAAAACTGTGACACAAAATTTTTATATTTTAGATGTAATAATTTTTTTTTTGACTGACTGACATCAATAATTCTGCATTTCTGTCTGCCTTGACCAATCTTGATGAAATTAAGTATATTGCAAAAACATATGATTGGGCCAATAATTATAGTCTAACACGTTAACACGAGCAAACTCGCAGGCCACGGTTTTATAAAAATAATTAAACACATAAAATTAATAAAGTAAGATTATAAAAAATCTTTATACTTTACGACTAAGATAATATTTTGTCCAAAGTATTCAATTAAACTTTGTAAACGCAAATAACCTCGTTAAATACGCAAAATTATAACTCAGGGAACCCGACTCCATTCCGGTCGTAATGGAATGAAGAAGTTAATGGGGTAGAAGGCACCTTCAATCAATAGGATATTGTTATTGAAATGCGAAATAAAGCTACGTCATTTTGTTTATGTAAAACTTTGTCTCTCAGCCTTTATAAAGCCTTCAGTATCAAGAAATTCTAAATATAAGCCAGGATTTGTCAATAATTTTTAAAAATCTCATCTTTCTGTCCTCATTTCTGACATGGTTTGGTTATGGTTTGCAAAATTGTCGCAAAAATCGAATCCAAGCAAAAAATTTCAAATTTTTATATTTCAGACTTAACCATGGCCCATGTGTTAGTATTTCATATTTAAAAACTAAAAAATTTTTGGGGTTAGTAATATTAAAGTAAAATACATAAAAAATAATATCTTATTCTTATAATATATTGTCATGCACCTAAAATAGAACTACGTGCGGACGAAATCTAGAAGAGGCTACCTCTTCTAGATTTCGTCGTCTACCTCTCATATTCTTTTTTTTTCTTTTTCCCAAGCAAAATGTTTTTTCTTAAATACAATTTCTGCTACCCCCTTAGGTTTACCTTTAGGAAATCCGAAACCTCCACTGAATATTCTCTATAGATTAAAAAATTAAAAGGATTAAAGGGCATGCTGAATTATCTGATTAGCACAAAGGGATGTAGGGCTTCCTTTAGTACAATGACATCGACAAAGCTATTTTAGTTGTCTCCTGGAAGCGGGCCAGAGCTCGCCACGTAAATAAACTCCGATTTGGACGGGTTTCGACTGAATTCCTGTTGGAACTTCTTATTGAATATCATTTGGATCAAGGTCGTGCTTTTGTTTACTTCACCTTTGTGTTATAGACATGATATATTTGTGTTACTGCGAGTGTGGTTGACGGAAATTAAAGTTGCACTGTATACTTACTTCTTTGCTATTATGTTATACATATTAAAAAATATGGCTCCAACATTGTTCAAGCCTTGTCGTGGTGGTTGGGCTCAGAAGTCTAAGGTGAACCCAGCACCTTGGGCGAAGCCACGTGTACCGAGGGACCTGAGGCCTTAGACAAAGTAAAATTAGAAAAACGATAACGAAGTTCGAAAAGAATAAAATGTATACTCGTTATCGTTATCGCAAGTTGGTAGACAATGTTAAAATTCGTAACAATATCATAAACTGTCAATTGGTTATCGAACACTTATGTCAAACTTATGTTATTTTATTATTGATATTGATTCGTTATCCGTGGGCGTGGGCCATGGAGGGCAACATTTTCACTATTTTTATGAGTTATAGTGTGTACGAGGTCTATTTACATAGAAATTAATTTTAATTTTTTGGTCCGATTTGACACTTCTTGTCGAACTTTGTTGACACTTGACAGTTGTTGTCGTTGCACTGTCACGATCTTTGATTAATCATTGGCTAGAAAATTATTATCGTTATCTCAAAGACGATAACGAATTTCGGCTACAAAGCGATGTCACTTTGTCTACAGGCCCTGCTCTTTATACGAGGGGTACTCCCCTCTTATTAGAAGAGGGGACAAAAAAGTATGAGGAGATGAGGGGCGAGGATGGGAACCTCACCCCATTCTACTGTTCCGACGTTGGGAGGGGTTGTTCTGTGGTGCGGGACCAGTCTGTGGAGGTGGCATCGATCCCTCGAGGGACAGACTGTCAATCGAGGTGCCCTGTTTTGCTCAACAGATCCGGGGCACCTCACCAAAGGCGGCTCTGGTGGCACTCGCCGGGTTTTACTGTCCCACATACCCGCCTGGGGACACCTACTCACCAGCGGGATGCCTCAGAGCATTTCCCGGCGTAAAAGAAAAAAAAATGTACATTCGAAATGTGTTCCGAATTTAATTATTATAAAATTGTTTGATGTACAATAATAATTTGGATGTTTGTACAACGTTTTTAAATATTAAATGTCATCCACTCGAAAATGTTAGATCGTATCTATTTTATACTTTACATTTAATTTGCATCCATTTTGCAATTCAGTTCATTTATCAATCCTTATACTTGTGATAAGTAAAATATTCTTATAGGTATCTTTTCTCTTCAATTTTAGCTTCATCCAAGGGTTTGTCAATGTCAGCTCTAATATAATTCTTTAAAGATGATGATTTTATTGACATGTATGTCCGAAGTGTAACGCTGATGATGATGAATGAAACAGTGATTCTTAGTTTGAAAAAGCAGCATGGGGCCTGTTTCTGTAATCTGTTAGAACGATTTACTCCAAAATCGAATAGAACTGATTGCTTTAATAAATGGTATCATACAAAATACACAACCCTCGCTTATCTTATTTCGTGCCCCGCTGAGGCCAATATTGAGCCCGATAGGACCCGAATCCTTTATAATCTTGTTTAAATATATATCTTATCAGAGTCAACAGAAGACGCTTCTTATTTTTTTCCACATTTATTGCCTAAAATATAACGTAGCTTCCGATGTAGAAGATAAATTATTCTCGAGTGTGTACGTCGCGTCTTTGGAAATTATTTCATATTAATTGAATCGAAAGGCAATTAAATTAAAAGGTATACGTGCTGTACATATACATGATGTACAATACAACACGATTAGATAAATACTTACAAGTTACTAGACATACCTACCTAAGGTATTTATAAACTAGACTTAAAGAAGTTGTCTAAATTAAAAATAGACAAAAATATTATTAGGAAATTAAGGTGTGTTATTATATAATATATTAAGTATTATCTATACAGATAAATAAAATTGGAGTGCCTGTTTGTAATATTAAAATAACCGCTTTTTATTGAATTTATATGTATGTATACACGGTGCATATACCAAAATAACCTTTTTTAAAAAAATTGTCTGTCTGTCCGTCTGTCTGTCTGTCTGTCTGTCTGTCTGTTTGTTCCGGCTAATCTCTGAAACAGATAGGCCGATTTTGATGAGAATTTCACTGGTAGGTAGCTGATGCTATAAGGAGTAACTTAGGCTATAAAAATAATCATCATCAATCCGCGTACGGCTGTAAATCTTAGTTAACGCTGGCGAAGCTGCGGGCAACAGCTAGTAATACATATTATTATGTGAGTTGATAAACAACGCTTAATAAATCTCAGAATGAAACCTTATATATTATGTTATTTTATAAATATTATTAGATAAAAAAGATTTATATATTTTTTCCTGAAATATAACTACGTAAGAATTTTAAAATTATATTTTGGCCTTTCCACTCATTGCCAATTTACTATTCAGGAGTTCTTGTGAAAATTTAAATTTATTTGTTGTCATAATATGTAGATGAATAACAAGCCCAGTTTTTTAATTTCGTTTAGTCTTTTAAGAGATGTTAAGTCATGTTCCCGACTCGGTTTTATTGCTAATATATTTTGAACGGTCTAGTAAGCACGAACCAGAAAAACTTACGTTTTATTTATATTTCCTTTTCAATGGTAAAAAAAAAAAAAACGTGTGCATAACCGCAAAGTCTATATAAAAATGTTATAAATTGTAACCTTGAGGGTTCAAAGAACATCCTGTCGTTACCGAGATCGTCTAAACAAACATATTAACAACGATCTAATATTAGCGACAGAATGTCGAAACATTTCGTCAATCTTTTGTCGTTTGTCAACAGCATGTGTAAAAATTATCTGCCAACACTAAACGCATATATTTATTCTATTGAATTTTACCTTGTAGTTAAATCTCATAGTACTCTAATTGTAAACCGTTACTTATATTTCTATTAGTAAATTTTGTTACGTGATGATTCCCGTCTCATAATTTGGATTTTGGTGTTCTTTGTACGTGTTTTAAGGGTTTGGCCGTTATCTGTGTATGTATGTTCATACAATATATTACCTTTTTTTTTCTTTAACGCCAGGAAATGCTCTGAGGCATCCCGCGGGGGAGTGGGTCTCCCCACGCGGGTATGTGGGAGTCGCTGCGCCCGAAAGCTGGTAAGTGGAGGCTCTACCCACTAAAACCCGGCGAGTGCCACCGTCGCCTTTGGTGAGGTGCCCCGGATCTAATGAGCAAATAGGGTACCTCGACGGCTAGTCAGTCCCCCAAGGGACCGACGCCATCTCCTCAGAGAGGTTGTCCCGCACCACAGAACTTTTGTATATCTTCTTATAAGAGGGGTACAAAGAGCCCCCTCGGCTCAATTATCTTCGTCCAAGGTACTGGGCTCACCCTGGGCTACTGAGCCCCACCGCCACGTCAAGGCCTGAACCATGGTGGAGATACAACATATTACCTAGTCCAGGGAGACGTGTATATTTTATTGTCTATTGGTGTAGGTGTAGTAATATTTCTCTAGTTACTACCGAAATCTATTCATGTATTTTATTTTTATGTATTTAATATTGAATTGAAGTTCAGTCCTATTCACTTTTGTTTACTTACTTTTGTTGTAAAGAGGATTGCTTTTTATATATTTCAATGTCAATTAAATATCAATAAAAAATTTGGGTAACGTCTTGTCTCAAAATTTCATATTTAAATATTATGTAAAATATTTGATTAGTGCGTGAATATGTGAAAATAAATTGATAACGTGTGACATGTGAGGACTTCCCTTTTATTTTCGTCCTATTTTTTACTCGTCCAACATTTATATAAAAATACATAAATATTAATATAATATATTATGTTAAATAGTTGTAGATAAGAATTTTTTTTTGTATCTGACATCTGTGCTAAATTTATACAGTATCTAACAGAGATATTAAATAATATATTCAAAACTTAATAATGTATTTTATTTTCCTTAAATATTGTATATACTTATTTATTTATTTATGCAAATATGTAATTCATAATATATAGCTTTAATGACCTGTGAGAAGGCTTTTTTTAGAACAGGTAGATGACCAATAATAATAAGTAGTCAACATCACGCATGAACAGAAACGAGTCTAATATTGACTAATTCTTATTTTGCTAGTCTCAGATGATTCGACCATCAGTGAGACGTAAGATGACGTCAGTCAGTCAGCTTTTTCCTGTGCTTCCATTACCTGTACTATCCTTTTTCTGGAAAACATCAAAATTTTTCAAAAGAGAATCTATTAGAGTGGTATTTGTATTGTGTTGTGGTAAGTAATAGTATATTATTATAATAAATTTATCACCCGTATGTCGTTGAGGTGCTCCTGTTGCCTGCAGATCCGGGATTCTCAAAAAGCGGCTAAACGCGCCGCAGTGGTTTTAGTTTGGTGAGTGTAAGACCCACATAGGGTCAGGAGTAGTGATGGCAATAACGGCTGTTTTACAATAATAAATTATCCTGTTGTGTTGTTTTGTAACAACTGTTGTTCTAAACTGCTGTCTGTTATCATGTTATTGCTGATTTATAGACGTTGAAAAATATGAATTGTGACAATAAGCAAAAAAAAAAGCTCATTCTGCCTCATCATCATCGTCTCAAACAATGAAAACTGACAACAGGATATAGTTATTCTTTAATAATGGATTATTCATTATTTTCAAATACGCATTACTACAACTGTTGTCGTAATAATGACCACCACTAGTCAGGAGTTACCTAACCCCAATGATTTTAATATATGTACTTATAATATCATTGCCTTAGCTGAAACTGGATACATGCGTAAATGCATTTCCCTGCGTCAACAAAAAAGTCACCCGTATGCTATAACTAAATATATATATAGATAATAAAATGATTTGGTCGTTTTATTCAATACATTTTACGAGGCCCAGCCCAGTGACGATAGTAACATTAATAACGTGACCCTCAGCCTTATCTTTTTGTCATTTTTTGTCAGTGTATAAATATACGGTCCCTTAGGGTTGAGATAAGGGCTTATCTTATCAAGGGACTTTTAGCCTTAGATTATGTTCTGTCTCGGATCCCTCGAGTCTGTGGTGACATGTATATGGGTTTTTTACATAAATCTGTGAAATAGAAGTATTTTATGGGTAGAGACATCTGACATATACGATATAGCATGATTAACTGTCCTTCTTGGAGTAAAAAAGTGATTTGAAACATGTGATTTTAGGAAATAGAGTTAATATTTTACGAAGTTGTCTGTCGGTGATAACGATTAAATTGATTTGAAGTTCGGTATTTTTTATGAACTTAGTGGTCGGTAGGTATTATCACTATGGAAGCTTACACGCAGGGTTCGGGTTCGAATCCCGTGTATGACAGATAATTTGTTTAATCAACATGACATCTATATTATGGATCTCGAAATGATCAATGGTTGTGTATTATTTTGAGTATCAATTGATACTTATATTTCTACAGTATTATTTAGTACACGTAAGACAAGTTCCTACGGGCCTACAAAGAGCCCGATCAGTTGGTTGACTGATCGATCAGTTGCCCGATTAAAGAAAGAAAGAAACATTTATTCGACACAAACAGGAGACACACAGAGACATAAAGACATACACAGAAAAAAAAAATTGATCGCATGAACTGAAATAAGACATAAAAATAAAATAAAGACAATTATTTCAAAACGTAAATTTATAATAATACGTATGGATCAAAATGTTACAGTTCAGCATTGTGTCAGGAAAACGTTTCCTGACGCTGATTTTCAACTAAACCAAGAGTAAAATCAGGTCACGGATGCCAACTAGATACCAATTATGCCTATAATTTTTCTTTTATTTTTTAATAATATTATTACAATTACAAGTACAATTCAATACCTATAATAATTACCACTTAACACCAAAATTTTAATACATACAAAACAAACAATTGACGGATAAATAGTCAACAACTACGATGACCATGATCTTTCCATTCCATTATATTATTAAATATAATGGAATGGAATAAATTTTTCTTTCTTTCTTTCTTTCAAATATTATAATATTCTTTATCCACAGTAATTTCCCACCCGCGCCCTACATAATATAATATTTTATGCCACAAATCGAAACTTTCAGATCAGAAAGCATCAGTGATAGCCATGTCTGTAATTTTTTGTGCCTCGATAAGAAATTTCTTAAATTTTCACCTGAATGGATGTATATTGGTCATATTTCCACACTTTTGCAGCTGCATAGCTAAAACTGCCCCTGAAACCTGCTGTTTTATGTGGATCCGTAGCGAGCTTTTTGTGAGCACTGCCTCTGCGTATCCATCCAACATAACTTATCGTGTAAGTATAACGGTTTCCGGTATTTGATGACACGCAATAGAGGGCATGCCAATTGGTGGATGGCATGATTGGTGGATCGACCGGTTACCTGATAAGTTGCCCAACTATTTGCCCAATTTGTATGTCGATTAGTTGCCCAATCAGTAGGTCGATTAGTTGCCCAACTAGTTGCCCGATCAGTTGTTCGACTAGTTACCCAATCAGTAGGTCGATCAGTTGCCCGATCATTTGGTCGACTAGTTGCCCAATTAGTTGGTCGATTAGTTGCCCGATCAGTTGGTCGACTAGTTGCCCGATCAGTTGGTCAACTAGTTGCCCGATCAGTAGGGCGATCAGTTGCCCGATCAGTTAGTCGACTAGTTGCCCGATCAGTTGGTCGACTAGTTGCCCGATCAGATGGTCAACTGGTTGCCCGATCAGTTGGTCAACTAGTTGCCCGATCAGTGGGTCGATCAGTTGGTCGACTAGTTGCCCGATCAGTTAGTTGACTAGTTGCCCGATCAGTTGGTTGACTAGTTGCCCGATCAGTTGGTCGACTAGTTGCCCGATCAGTGGGTCGATCAGTTGGTCGACTAGTTGTCCGATCAGTTGGTCGACTAGTTGCCTGATCAGTTGCTGGACTAGTTGCCCGATCAGTTGCTGGACTAGTTGCCCGATCAGTTGGTCGACTAGTTGCCCTACTAGTTGCCCGATCAGTTGGTCGATCAGTCGGTCGACTAGTTGCCCGATCAGTTGGTCGACTAGTTGCCCGATCAGTTGGTCGACTAGTTGCCCGATCAGTTGGTCGACTAGTTGCCCGATCAGTTGCTGGACTAGTTGCCCGATCAGTTGCTGGACTAGTTGCCCGATCAGTTGGTCGACTGGTTGCCCGATCAGTGGGTCGATCAGTTGGTCGACTGGTTGCCCGATCAGTGGGTCGATCAGTTGGTCGACTAGTTGCCCGATCAGTTGGTCGACTAGTTGTCCGATCAGTTGGTTGACTAGTTGCCCGATTAGTAGGTCGACTAGTTGCCCGATCAGTGGGTCGATCAGTTGGTCGACTAGTTGCCCGATCAGTTGGTAGACTGGTTGCCCGATCAGTTGGTTGACTAGTTGCCCGATCAGTTGGTCGACTAGTTGGCCGACTAGTTGCCCGATCAGTTGGTCTACTAGTTGCCCAATCAGTTGGTTGACTATTGGAATCAAATTAAGATTTTTACAAGCCCGACGTAAAAATCTTAATAAACCGCGATAAAATCCGTAAAAAATTGTTTCATTATAATGAGTGAAATTCACGTAAACATTAATTTGTAAACTTATTACTTACAGACTTTGCTTATACTGTGTTATTACTGTTTGCGACATAGTAATAAAGGAATTGGCTCGGAATGAACTTCCGGCGGTGTTGACTGTTGGAGGCTGTTTGAGTATATAAAAGGAAAAACATACCAGATGGCCTCCCTTGTCTTGCGGTTTTCTTTATTATAAGACTCACGATATGGTTAGCTTTTTATTTTGGTTAGCTTTATTACTATATTACTTTATATTTTTTGCTTGAGATCTAGAATTTTGCATAATGAACTTACATCTTCTGTATATTCAATCGGCCTCCCAACTTGATTTCAAGAATATGGCTGAAGAAGGGGTGGACAGGTGTAGATTTTTAATGAGCTAGGTCTACCGCTGTTCTACTCTTGTGTAGCTAGGATCGATAGCAGTTACTCTTTGATGCCAAGGGAGCCCAAGGAATACCTTAACCTCGGGACAAGCAATGAATTTAATCAGAACTCAGGAGGAGTAGGGATACATCCGATAACGATACCGATGCCGATATATCGGCGATACTCAAAGTTTGCGGATATACCGGGTATATTTGGAACGCTTGCGAAGATTAAACCCCAATAATATACTATTTATATACTATATAATGCATATAACCATTTATCTCAGAAACGTTTTTTAAAGAAAATTTTAGGACTTGTGTATTTTGCGAACCCGCGATGTATGTGTATACACACTATGCACTCATGCTAACCGCGAGACGCGCGACTAGCGGGCGCACTGAAGACGCGCGCGGTGCGGGAGTTCGTTCACCTCGTGCATGATGCGAACGCTATCAGCTGATTCAGTCACGCAGCCACGCTAGCCGGCGTGAACCATTACATTGCTGTTTTTTTTCAAAAAAACATTATTTTAAAACATTATCATCAAATTCCATTAACATTATGTTTACTAAACCGGATTATACAAAAAAGGCAACCAAAAAAAAAAAGAAAACGCGTTTTTTTCACTTGTATCATGTCAGGCTATGCTAACACTATCATACCTCTTCGTTTTCACCCGGTATAGGCATCGGCGATATTTTTATGTCTGATTCAACGATACTTTTTGATTTTGATTTGATCCGCAAAACCACATTTTTTTTTGAATACTTATATTTTAAAATTTATTTTGTGGCAAAACATAAGTATACTTTGTTTTCAAACAAAGTTCTCACCAATGTTAATTTTAACTACTAAAACTATTAACTAATCTCGACCTGTCTATAGTTTTAAACGTTTTATTTAGTTTGTCCTGTTATTTGTTTTTTTTTATTAATTAAATTGTATAACCTGACTTGTATTTTATTTATTTTTTAATAAACGTATCGGTATCGCCGATTTTATTATTTTATTATAAGAGCATCGTTGTCGGTTTAGGTAGACGTGTTGGTCGGCAATTAACCACATGGGAAGACGATCTCCGTGCGGTGGCAAGGGATGGGCCGTCTTGGCGTTCATTGAGGGAGGCCTATGTTCAGCAGTGGACGGATAGAGTCTGATAATGATGATGATCGGTATCGGAATACAAAAAGGTATATCGAGGCATCCCTAATTAGGATAATATATACTTATTCCATTTCTATAGGTATCTGTCACAGTCTCGCTAGTGTTGGTAAAGAGTGTTTTCATCACATATATTATTAGCTCCGCGTAATCGAACGTAGGTGCATCGTCCGCTCCTGACCCTGCCTGGCCCAATGCCACCAGCCGCTGGGCAGCCGGCCAGCTCCAACCTTCCGCATCGTTTCGCATGTTCTTGTTCTGCTCAAATTATGACGACCATTTGTGTGATAAGCATCCACGAATGTGATGAGAGATTATACATATCATAGGTCAATCTGATGAAAATATGACTAAAGTACATAAACAGTCATACATTTAGAATAGGTTACTTACAAGGAGAACGAGTAAATGTTTTACCATTTCTAACAGTATGAAACGCATACCTGTAAGATTACGTAAGTATAATTTATGATCCCAATATTTAGGACTTAATTTTTCTTGATTTTTCACTGGATAAATTAACATTGTAGGTACCTAAACTTATCTTTAGAAAATAAACCAAACAATGACACATATGTGCAACCTTTTTGTTCTTTTGTGTCAATGTTTATGACAATGTGCAAAACAAACATGACACAGTTAACAAAATACACAAAACGTCACCAAAGAAATCCATCCAGTTCTAATTCATTAGATACTGCGCTATAATGGCTAATTAATTGACAGAATTGTTGGCATTGGTGTAGGCTCAGGACGTTGAACTGTGCACGTGCATCGCTAGGGTGTTCAAATCTACGTAAATCAATTTTAATTCAAGTGTCCGACTGTGATTTTGAATTACTATTTTTTTATGTATTTATTTTCAAGGAACACAAATGGTTACAATTTATCTTAAAATAGGTTTACACAGAAACCAGTGAAGTGTCCATTAAAGATACGAAACAAAATATTAAAACTTCGCCAAAACAATAAACTAATAAAACAAAATAATAAAATATTTTTTACATAAATTAAAAATACCTAATCTATTTTTATTTACCTAATATGACACCACACATTACCTTAATATTTTAAATGTGGTACAGTACCACGTCTATTTTCGTTGTTTTTTTTTCCGTTATATTCTAAACGAATTTTTGATATTTCCAACTTTAAACGTGATGGTTAAGGAAAGCTCCAAAATATCTAAAACGTTAGGAATGTAGAAATATGAATAATCCTAGATAAAATTGGAAGACTATATTTTTTATTATTGGCTCTCACTCTCCATGTTACTTTTCCAGGAAATAAAGTCAGTTTTAATTAACTCGAGCAACCATACAAAAGTTTCATTACGGAGAGTCTACCAAATTTTTCAGATTGAACGTGGAAATTATATTATTAAAAATGTGCTAAAATATTTTTCACGAATAAACACACATAATACATATTATGTATTTATCACTTTGTTAGAATCTTTAATTAATAAGTAAGGCAAAAATTTACAAAAGACACATTTGGAAGATAATTTTGGCCAATGTACCAGGCTAGTTTGGAATAATATTCATATTAAAAAATATATAATAAGAATAATATAATTTAAGCCTTATAAATAAACTAATACATTACATTTCTCATATCTAGCTCGTTTCCACATTACATAGCTATAAATAATACCATAAAAATATAAGAAAATATATAATTTAATCTGTATTATTGTATACCCTAGTTTCAATGCAAACGGCTGGTATCAAGCGCAGTTGTTATCTGAAGTATCTCGCTAGAACAAACATTGCACTCGCTTACGTCGGCCAGAGCTATTAAACATAAGTACATTTACAAGGACATTTTTTACATATAAGTACTTTAAAAAAGGTTGTGGATACCTGGAAGTGTTGGGTTGGATTATATTACTCATAGTAGAGTGTAGACATACGGTCTTCGTCCATTGAAATAAGCATGTATTTTATGCAGTTTATTAGAATACCTACTAAAGAATTTCTACTAAAGAAGGGTATGGTAAATTCGAAGTATTTTTTTAATAGTTGATAGATTCAAATGTAATGTATAATTGAATTAAGTTAGTTTGTATTGCTATATGTATATTAAAGAGGGAAGAGCTCTTAGGCACCCAGGGGAGCAGGGGCAGTGGGCTGCGCCCAAAAGATGGTAAGGTAGACGCAGCTCTACCCACTAAAACCCAGCGAGTGCCACCCATATCGCCTTTGGTGAGGTGCCCCAAATCTGTTGATCAACAGGGCACCCCGACAGCTAGTCAGTCTCCTAAGGGACCGACGCCACCTCTACAGAGGAGTTGCCTCGCACCACAAACATCCCCTCCCAACGTCGAGACAGTGCAATTGGGTGTGGTTCCCATCCTCGCTCCTTGTCCCCCCTGCTCTTCTGTCACCTCTTCTTATAAGAGGGGTACAAAGAGCAGCTCCCTCGGTTCAATTGACCTCGTCCAAAGTGCTGAGTTCACCTTAGGCTACCGAGCCCCACCTCCACGACAAGACTTGAACCATGGTTGCGACTCTAGTTCATTCACTTGTATAGTATATTTTGGACGCATGGCAATGAACCGAAAAGTAATTAAGTTTCAGTGCCAATAATTATACATCTGTTCTTTCAACACGTAATTAAATTGCTTCTATCCTGAGTACAGCAAAAGTATGGTACGAAATATAATACGGTACGAAAAAAATACAGGATGGTTATGCCATGCAGAATATGCACCTTTTATGCGAAATTCTAAATAATGTGTATCATTTTATTGAAAATCATGGTTGCTGTAAGGTGTCCTGACATTGGTTCAGGCCTTGGCGTGGCGATGGGGCTCAGTAGCCTAGGGTGAGCCCAGTGCCTTGGACGAATCGAATTGAGCGGAGGGAGCTCTTTGTACCCCACTTATAAGAAAAGGGGACAAAAGAGCAGGGGGCAAAGGGCAAGGGGGAAGGACGGGAACCTCGTCTCATTATACTGTCCCGACGTTGAGAGGGGTTGTTCTGTGGTGCGGGACAACCCCTCTGTGGAGGTGGCGTTGGTCCTCTGAGGGACTGACTAACCGTCGAGGTACCCTGTTTGCTCAACAGATCCGGGGCACCAGGGCCGGGACGTAGTGTGTAGAGCTGCCACTTACCAGCTTTCGGGCGCAGCGAGTCCCACATACCTGCCGGGGAAGACCCAGTCCCCCGCGGGATGCCTCAGAGCATTTTCCGGCGTTAAAGAATAAAAAAGTGTATAAAACATCGGGCATGCAAAAATGAGTAAACCTCGATAAAATCCGTAAAAGTTATTTTATGACGCGAATTTCACCCATTAGTGAAAATGGCGTAAACGTTAGAAAACAAGATGTATCACTAAATCTGCATCATTCAATCATTCAGCTGTCCTAGGTTGTTTTATTTCATAGAAGTTTTTTTTGTTTTTCGTAGATCATAAAAGACAAATGTTAACAGAAGTGTTAATTAAAAAACAACAATCTATGAGATGTTTAAGTTTTAAACATGTTCATGCTTATTGGCTGGACGAAGATAATAATTTAGCCATTACGACTTTATTACTGTGAAAGTGACATACATACATTACACCCAATTGTTTTTTATCCCTGGCACAAGTGTATAAACATTTTTTGCTTTTCGTTATAATGTTTAGTTGTTACAATTTATGTTTTTTTCGTTGACTGATATTTATACATTTATAGTACTTTTACATCATCATTATCATCAGTCTGTATCCGTCCACCTTTGAACATAGGCCTTCTTCAATGAACGCCAAGACGACCGATCCCTTGCCACTCGCATCCAACACCGACCGGCTACTGCACGCAGATCGTCTTCACTCCTGGTTAATGGCCGACCAACACTTCGTTCACCCGAACCACCGAGCACCGAGCTCGGTGACCCGAACGTACCTTTACATATTACCATATTATCGTATCTACGTATACATCGAAATAAAGAAATGCTAGCCTAATTAAAAACATTTTTTTCAAACAAAAACAAATTGCGTCAAAAGATACAATTTTGTCAATAAGCATTGGTTTTTCTACTATTCAGAAGGAAAAAAAACTTGCGCTTTAGTTTTTATTTCATCATTTTATCTCCCCAGGTGTTAATTTTTCCTGTATACGTTAATTAAATTAAACCAGTAGTCTATAATATTATGATTCTTTAGTAAATGAGTCCATGGTCGGACCAGAGAAAGTGACACATCACGTTTTTGGGCCACAGCCAGACAAATCCCCAAATATTATGGGTATTCTCTCATTTTGTAACAAAAAATAGTTTTCGATATAGACTTTTTGGCAAGTATCTCCGTTTTCACAGGTGACAGGATTACCTATATTTAGATATTCCTTTGTCTTTATAGGATTTCAAGTAATATGTCACGGCATTTTTTTTGCTGTGACAAGATTTGTGATGTTTCTTTAAGCTTATTTATATTATGGCAGTTTCGCTAGTAACTTTTTATATAAAAAAACATAATTTATGGTTCCTTTTTTGTTGCAGTTGAGCTACACGATGGCAAGTGATCAATATCGTTAATGAACACTAACAAGATCACTACGAGACATTATTCCATAAGTTTTCTATCCTAAGAAGATCCCCATCATGGTTCAGGCCTTGACGTGGCGGTGGGGCTCAGTAGCCTAGGGTGAGCCCAGCACCTTGGGCGAAGCTAATTGAGCCGAGGGGGCTCTTTGTACCTCTCTTATAAGAAGAGGGGACAAAAGAGCAGGGGGCAAGGGGCGAGGATGGGAACCTAACCCCATTGTACTGTCCCGACGTTGGGAGGGGTTGTTGTATGGTGCGGGACAACCCCTCTGTGAAGGTGGCGTCGGTCCCTTGTGGGACGAGGTGTCCTGTTTGTTTATTAGATCCGGGGCACCTCACCAAACGCGGCATTGGTGGCTTTCGGGCGCAGCGAGTTACACATACCCGCGTGGGGAGACCTACTCCCCCGCGGGATGCCTCAGAGCATTTCCCGGCGTTAAAGAAAAAAAATATCCTAAGAAGATAGTTTTGATGATAGTTATTAGTTATTACTACGTGCTGTTCTTTCTTGAAAAAAAAACATTATACAAAATAAGCAGAGGGCACATATTCAAATGCCTAAAGCCAATATAAGCATATAATTATACAAAAGTCAGCTGAAGTACATTAAAAACGGTTTAAACTGTTGTCTGTTTATAAAACAGCATTATGTGCAAATGTTGAACATCCTGGAACATTTTATGAGCCCCGCGTGCCTCGTGAAGCGATAAGTTGCCCCACATTATTAATTTATATTTTAGAAACAATCACACACTTGCCTTATATAATGTAGCCATCATCATCAACCTTTTACCGTCCATTACCGGACATACTTTTTCAATGAACGCCAAGACAGCAAAATCCACCAGGCATCCAACTAAGAGGCAGAACTACAGCACTAACACTGAAATTATCTATAGTCTACCTGCGATTGCTAATTCGCCTGCTCAGCGTCACAATGCTCATAGCATTACAAATACAAACCAATGAACGGCGATAAAAACTAAAAAGTAGTCATACATTTAATTTAAATGGCAACTACAACACTTCTAACAACGATACGATGAAAACCACGAAAACCGTTGATATAATATAAATTTCATCGTGTATATAACCGGAATAGAGCGGAAATGTTGTTTTGTACTAAAACAAAATCTGCCAAGTTGGTGCTGCGACGCTGTACCGGTTCTGTGCTCTGATTGACCGACTAATGGCCATTGTTGGAGATTGACCTATAGGACTTACCTACATACAGGTCACTGGTTGGTTGAATTGGTATTACTTCAGTGACAAATCACTGATCAGTTTCGGAATTTTATGGCTTACATTTCTACTCTATGCTCCATGACTTGACTTGACTGAGGTGGAAGAACAGACGTCTTGGAGTTCGCTAAATGGTTATGTACAGCGGTAGACGTAATATATTCTAATCATGACGATGAGAAGGAAAGATCCAAGGCAGGATCCCAGGCCGTCAGAGGAGAAAGTGGCTAGACGACATTAAAGACTGGACCAAACATAGCTACACGCAACTGAAGAAAGGAGTATGGGATCGCAGAAAAAAATGCCAACTGACCTCCGAACTTCAATATGAAGATGGCACCTGATGATAAGGACGATGATGATGATATTATATATGCAGTTATTTATGCAAATAAGCCATTTACTATCATTCTGATAATAATAAACATGGTGATGTCATAAACGTGAGGGAATATCCAGACCTGCTATCACTTGTTTACATATAATTATCTAATTAACAATAAGATCCGCGAAAATATCAATAATAATTGCACACTATGTTCATATGTTAGTGTAATTAGAAAAAATATAGAAAAGTAATTGGCAAAATGTACTGTCATGACACAAGATTGAAGAAGAAGTTTTGTTTAGCCCGCCAAAATTACTGCCAACTGTTTGTTCGTTTCTGAAAAGATTTCTCTAGAATTGGCACATCAGAAGATTTTTTCATGCGTTTTCTTCGCAAAATTTATGTATAATATAAAATTTATTTTCAATGTCACCTATCATTATGATTTAAATAAATTATTATGTACAGCTTGGCAAAAAAGAGTATGACGTGGTGACAGGGGGAACTAAATATTTTACTAAATGGAAACCTATGATGTTGACAATACTTGGCCGACAAATAATATATTTTGAGTAAAGTAGTGTTTCACATTTATTTTTAACGATTTGATTAAATTATCTTGCTGATTTTCCATATTATGATGAGACCTAAGTGAAAGGGGCGCCCTCATTTTTTCCATACTCTTTTTTGCCAAGCTATATCTTATCACGGCCCGTTTATTTTATTTGCCAACATAAAACTAATAAATGAACCAACCAATCTTACAACACCACTATTTTCATCACTTGATGATGAAGAATATTGGATAAGTAGCGAAGGACCGTTTCAGCGTTCATTGAAGGAGACCTATTTTTTATAGCATAGAAGGGCAAACGAGCAGTCGAAGCTTTAGACTACCGACGCCCATACACATCCGCACAACTAGAGATTATGCAAATGTGTTGCCCTCCTTTTCCCTATCCCCCTATGGGCCACTCACAAACTGCACCAAACGCGACAGCATAGCTGTCACTTGACGCCGGTGTTATGTGAGCGAGAGGTACCACCCCGGTCGTACCGGCCCAAGTCGACAGCAGCATGGCACTACCTCTTACAAACATCTCTTAGCTATGTTCTTTGAACAGCTAAAAATAGTTTAATAATGTATATAAATGGCTTAAAATGGTTCTATATAGATAGTGAAGATGTTTAAAGATAATTAATGTACCTAATTTCAATGCAAACATTTAATTATGATGGCAAAATACATATAATGAGAAGTTGCGCATTACGGGATGTAATCGATGAGTCTAAATGTTCGAATTCCCGGCATGTTATGATAATCTGTTGTCTGTCTATATATATGTTCTACACGTGAGTGTGCGGACATAGTACAATCTACAAAGTAATAGAAATAATTATTATATATCAATATTTTATCTCTCACGCGAACCATGCTCCGTGAATTTCGTATGATCACAATACAATCCGGTGAAACACTTATTTATATTCATAAAATAAAGAAGCAATGGTTTCTTCACAGGACAATCGTAAACGAAATATCGAGCTCAGCGAAATAAAAGTGTAAAACGTGAATTATATCCCGTTTTAATAGTTATAGTCAAAATTACAAAGTAAATTAAAAAAGTTACAGAACTATCCAACCGTATGACTAACTATTTTAGCGTCAATGAGTCTCTAAAGTCTGAAAAACGCAATTGTACCCTATCATATTATTTCACGCATATAATATAATATAAGTTTAACATTTTCATCTAAAATATCCTATATTATATTTTTTTACTAATATCATAGAAACTAAAAAGTCTAATTAACCTTTTCGATCATATTAATTTCAGACACAAGTCATTAACAAAACGTATGAATAGTGTAATCTAAATGTGCGAGCAATAACGAGGACGATGTGTTATTATTATTAGTCTTATAATAAAGCTGGGCCCCATATGTGGCTGTTCCCACGGTACCTCCCCCGCCACACCATGTGGTATCGCCCATTTTATCCTGACCCATCCACTACCCCTGCAGTACTCAGTGGCCTCGTATTAAAAGCACAGCTCTATTTATTTTGGCCGCTTTTACCTCCCGGGTCTTCTGAACGCCTAGGGCTTCAGGTTCAATTGATGGATGAGTAATTGATTAATGGAATGTGATAGGAAAAAGCCGTGAAAGGATTTCACTTTCGTGACAAAGATTAATAAGGTATCACGGGTTGTTGGTGCTTCAAGCATTAGTACGTTGGAATCGGCAAGACATGTTCTTGGATGTTTTAATAATATGTGAATCGTGAACGTAAACTTCGAGCTCGCAGGTTCGGGGTTCGGATCCGTCAAGGGCAAAAAAAATCATGTGGGTATTTTATTAGTATTTTTTTGTCTACGTAAACTTCTTTAAATTATTCCCGTTTTTAATCAAGTTACAAGCTCGTACCACGGGGTTTTTAAATGTATATGCGTAAATTTAACTGTGGATAGTCCCGGGCTGATGATGTTGATGGTGATGAAGTGATTCATTATCTCGGGAACACTGTTTTGATGGATAACGTTAAACGTACATTAAATAGATCCAGATAACGTTCCGTTGGCATATCGTTCAGCGACCCGCACGGAAAACGTATCTAGGAAATTATTATACTAGGAAACTATTATCTATTTAAAAATTAGGCTAATACAATATTATCAGAAAATCTTTTATGGTTTGCTAAATAATTTGATAAAGTATATGATAATATTTTTTAATTATCACATAATATATCCAAGGCATGGGTAGATAAATGTCCTTCCTAAATCCTTTTGATCCTAAGGCCTTGGAATGATTTTTGAATGATCGTAATATCATTGTGAAAGAGTTTACTTAGCAGGTTTTTTCTTTCAGCGGTACTTTATAGAATAAGTACGAATTATAGATGTACCAAATACACGATAGTCCGTAATAATACACCATTTTGTATCAATAATTTTAGTACAATTCTATTAAAGATAATGTCGCGTTGGTCCTTATGTGTCTATGTAATCTGGGCTTATTATTATAATAGCATCAGAAATGACTAAGGCACAGATGTTACCAATGTACGGATTATACAAAGATGGCTTCCATGTGACACTTTAGTTAAATTTGCAAGTACTAGTAGTAATATAACATAGGCAAGTAGTTCTAGTCTCATCTAAATGAAACTAAAACTACTAGACTAAGATAAACTAGAGTATTTGTTCCGCACTACAGAACAACCCCTCCCAACGTCGAGACAGTACAATGGGGTAAGGTTCCCATCCTCGCCCCTTGCCCCCAGCTCTTTTGTCCCCTCTTCTTATAAGAGGGGTACAAAGAGCCCCCTCGGCTCAATTCGCTTCGCCTACTGAGCCCCACCGCCACGTCAAGGCCTGAACCATAGTGGGGACGTCCCTTTATACTTTTTTTTTTTTTTTTGACGCTGGGGAAATCATCATGATACCCCAGGCCCGGGGGAGCCCGGTGGTTATGTAGGACTTTAACCCAAACTAAAACCCCAGCGGTGTTCCTCCTCATCGTTCAGACAAGCCCAGAACGGGAACTGTACCTTCCGCACCGGGCCCGGACGCTGTGCCCATTGGTACTCTCCTCTGGAGACGTCCCTTTATCCTAGCCCAACAAGTCCCAAGAGAACTAATTTATGTTCATTAGCAAGATGATGACTAAGAGATGATAATCTGATTTCTCGCCGGATTTCATCTCTAACCTAAAATACTTTTCATTGCTATGCTATTACATATAATCAAGCGTTGATTGCTAGCGACTAGCGAGAGTATAATATAACTCTAAATGTTGTATGCCATGAGTTTGTGTACAGTAACATACGAAGAACCACTTTGTCGTTATTTATGTTTATCCTGGCTGGCTGATGGCTGGTGGCACTTGATGCGATACAAAATACATGTGCAGTGGGGCGTGACACCTGACCTAACGTAACTCGCACTTGTGATCCGACGCCGCGCACAGACGACACGATAGGGACGTGGAATTTTTGAAGCCGATATAAAAATATCGATATTTATATTATATATTAATATTTAAAAAAAAGTATGTATGCATGTATGTTACTCACGTCAACATAGATGAACGGATTTAGATTAGACGCTGGCAGGTGGTCCATGGCGGCAAATGGTGGCCTAGACTGGTTCGGAGAAGGACGTAGTATGGTGAGATGGATCGATGATGTGGAAATACTGGTGGGCAAAACATAGATGAGGCAATCAAGACCGAGGAGATTGGTAGAAAAATAGAGGCCTATGCTTAGTGGGCAATAACGGGCTGATGATGATATTCTATTTCTGTAGGATAGTTGCCCGAGCCGCGGGCGTAACTCTAGAATGAATTAATAATTTTCAAAAATATCTGATCGTACATACCTAAATATAATTTTATAAATATATAATGTGAACTGAGTTCGTAGGGTTGCATAGTAAAAGTCCTTTTTATATTGATATTTCCATAAAATAATTGTAATATAAATATTTTCACGAAGTTTGTTACAATAGCTTCATATTCTAATCACATTTTATCTATTAGATTATACTAATATTAGTTTTCTAGTACACTGATATCACAAAGTGATAATGTTTGTGAGTTTGAGTGTACGAGGTAATCACTCATCCGATTTAAAAAAAATTTAATCATCATCAGACCGAAGCACGGGGCTTCGGTCTGATGATCGCAGCAAATAAACATATAATAATGAAAAGAGAAAATGTACTCACCAGTCAATAAATACCTTTTGATATTTTTTTTAAATAAGAAAGAAAGAAAGAAAATATACTTTATTGTGTACATATAAGAATACATACATCTATCGTGGAAATATCAGAGAAAGAAAATGTAAATATTATATTATTAAAAAAAAATATATGTATAATATTTAATAAATAATAAAAAGTAAGATTTTCGATGCGGGCGCAACACTAAATTGTTTTGTCTTCCATCTGAGTGGGGTTGACGGGTCAAACAAAAAAATTCGTGCTTAAATATGGTGACAAAAGAAAAAAGCGAAGCCCCTTACGAACAGATTGTGATTTTACTGGATTTCTCGCCCTTTCGAGAACTTTTAATAGACCCTTACACCCTTACTTTAATATTTACTGCCTCCAAGCAGTCTTTAATTAAATGCAAACACTTGAACATATTTATTTGTGATTTTTCCTAGGATCAATAGATTTTTTTAAACAGCGTGATTTGAACAAAAAACAGGACTTCGTATGTTGAAATTTAGTTCATCGTCATGAACTACCTTTTTTTTTTTTTTTGTTCCCGCTGGGGAATGCTCTTAAGCATACCACCGGGCCCGGGGGAGCCCGGGGGTTATGTGGGACTCTCTGCGCCCGAAAAGATGGTAAAGTGAGCGCAGACTCTACCCACTAAACCCCAGCGGTGTTCTCCTCTTCGTCTGGGTGACCCGGCGAGGGAGTTGTGGACGTCCACAACGGTGTGCCATCTGGCACTCTTCTCTGGAGGTGGGAGATGGCGTCCCCTCCTCCTTCTCCGCTTAAGGCACCCCGAACACATAATGGTGCCTTATAGCTCGGGCCTTACACGAGCGCGGCAGATCCCCCGATCGGCCGCGCACAGGTCCCTCACGGCGGTGCGACCACCTGTCGCCGCCGCGTCCTCCTGCGGGTAGGGGCAGCAGTGCGCTCCCTCTCCCGCTCTGCCTCCTCCTTCTGCGACATCATATACTCGCAGAAGGAGAGGACCACCTGCCACATGCTCTCACTGGCAGTCATCGCTCGGATGTCCGCAGGGAGCGACAGGACCGCGCCAACCTCAGCGTGACACTCCGCCAGGGTGTGGTTTGCAGTGTCTTCCCTGCTGTCGCAGTGATGACATCCTGGCGAGTCCTCCGCCCCTGCCACCTTCCACAGATACCTTCGGAAGCAGCCGTGCCCGGTCAGGATCTGCGCAAGGTGGAAGGTTATTATCCCATGCCGCCGGTTAACCCACTGCTCTAGTATTGGACCGACGGCCAACACCGTGCGATGACCTGCACTCGGCTCCTCTAGCCGTTTCTTCCACTCGCGGAGCATTCGGCGTCTCAGTCGCCTCCGCCAGCTCTCCTCCTCTCCTTCGGCCTCGTCATCATCCGAGACCTCCTCCTCCGCGTCTCCCCTCCTCCTCCGCCAGATACGCGCCAGGGCATCTGCCACCAGATCCCACGGCGCAGTGCCCGCCAGTACGCACGCCGCCTATGAGGTCGTGCGATACGCACGGACGGCCCTGACGGCTATCACCCGTTGCAGACGTCGCAACAGGGAGTCATGAACTACCTATTTACGTCCCTAGCTGGACAAATGCTCCTTCAATGATCATCAAGACGACCAACCCCCTTCTAGAGCGTCATCTGAATATCTTCTTTCTCCTATCAAAATACAGACATCTTACACTAGACACTCAACAAAATACGTCGCTCTTCTACTTCGAAATAAGGTTATCCAATCTATTTTAGCGTTATCATTATTTTATGAGTGATTTATATAAGGGCAAAAAATGCTTAGTAACAAGACTCACAAGTATCCTTTACTCGGAAATAGCCGACGTCATATTTTACCATATATCACTTCATAACCAATTCAGGTTGGTGAACTTCACTTTTAATCTTATCCGCCACAGAGGTTTCAATGTAATTTCCTTCCCTGCAGTTACCGAGCTCATATCCGAGTTGTGTGCTCGTTTCTGCAGCAAACTACATTGACGATGTCAAGTGCATGTAAGAATATAAATACTGCTACGATTTTTCTGTGATGTACAGGACAGAATAATTGTATTCTGATCAAGATGTTTGACGACCTCTGTGGCTCAGTGGTAAGCGCGTTGGCGTTCAAGCCGGAGGTTGCGGGTTCGAATCCCGCCAGGGAACAAAAATATTTTCTGTGTTCCTAGGTCATGGATGTGTATTAAATATGTGTATGATATAATAAAAATCTTAAATATATGTATAGTACAAAAGTATTAAATATATTTCCGTTGTCTGGTACCCGTAACACAAGTTCTTCGAGAACTTACCACGGGACCAGATTGACGTGGTGTGAAAGCGTCCATAGATATTGTTTTTATTTATTATTATTTTAAGATGTTGGTGGGGAGGATGTAATGTTCCCAACAATGTTTCAATTCAGCAAACAAATTTGCTGAATTGAAACATTGTTTCAAGCCGAGATGGGTAGTGTCACACAAACTTATTTTCCTCTCAGGATAGGCAACACGTGGGTGAGTTTCAGGTGAATTCGTTTACGCTTATGACGCTCACCACTGACCATTAGGTAGCTCATCGTACCATACCACTTACCAAACGGCTCGTCTAATTGCCCAACCCGACGCCAGGAGGCCGTGCAGTCGCAGACTTCACGGTTGGCGGGAGGCAACCCCCCACTTTTACAAACCAAAACTGAGCCAAATCGGCTCACACTAATGCGATGTAGCATTAGGGCCTTTGGGCCGTTAGCATAGATCATTCCGAAAAAAAAATCGTCTACTAGTTTGCACCCCCAACCTAAAAAAGTCGACGTACGCTGATGATGATATGACTGCAGATAGCTTTAAAGTTGAGCTGGCGTTTTTTATTTCGTAAGACCGTTTGAGAATTCGATCACGTTTCGCAAGCGGATCTCTTTGATTATATCTGTACGTGGCTTGGCTTTCCGCCTGAATCTTTGGTGTCTTTCATACTTTTTAAAATGCTAGCTATTTGCTTTCTTAGTACTTATTACGTATTCAAGCTTACTTGGTAAAAATAATGATGGTTTATTTAAAAGTATCGAGTTTTATATATTATTTGTTAGTTCTATCATTGTAGTAATGCATTTAGGAAGATTTAGAAAGATTATCATATATAAGGACATAAGAGCAGGGGGCAAGGGGTGAGGATGGGAACCCCATTGTACTGTCCCGACGTTGGAAGGGGTTGTTCTGTGGTGCGGGACAACCTCGCTGTGGAGGTGGCGTCGGTCCCTTGCGGGACTGACTAGCCGTCGAGGTGCCCTGTTTGTTTACTAGATCCGGGGCACCTCACCAAAGGCGGCATTGGTGGCACTCGCCGGGTTTTAGTGGGTAGAGCTGCGTCCACTTACCAGCTGTCGGGCGCAGCGAGTCCCACATACCCGCGTGGGGAGACCCAATCCCCCGCGGGATGCTTCAGAGCATTTCCCGGCGTTAAAGAAAAAAAAAGGGATCCAAGGAACCCCACCATGGTTCAGGCCTTGACGTGGCGGTGGAGCTTGGGCGAAGCTAATTGAGCCGAGGGGACTCTTTGTACCCCTCTTATAAGAAGAGGGGGCAAAAGAGCAGGGAGCAAGGGGCGAGCACGGGAACCTCACGGGAAAAGAAAACTTCTGACAAAGAAGTAATATACATTGCGTTACTAGTTCTAGATATGACAAATTTTTACTCTATTATGATAGATATATGAACATGCCATCTATTATAGGTATTAGTGCGCAACTATATCTAGAATACGCCTATAATCCGTTCGGTAATCCTACTGCTTTGACACAGTTAAGAGTAACTTGAACAAAAATCCATACATTTTTAAGAATCATTTGTCCAACAGTTTCCAGAGCTCTGCTATTTTGTTTATTCTAAAGCTAAAAAAGGATTCTTTTGTTTTGTTTCGGAGAAGCAACGGAGGTCGAGTCTGGCATGTAAAATGTGCGATGGCGGGTTTTTGTAAGACACTCCAACGCCCGTCGAAAACAAATGCCTACAATATAATATTTCTTATTAAATTCTCTATTGTTTATAGATTATTTTATTGTATACTAGCTTTTGATCGCTGCTTCGTCCACGTGGACTTTTCATATACAGTATGTTAGTGTGTTTACTATAAAATTTCCAATCCTATTTCAATTACATACATGGAACAATCTAGACATCTAAACAAATAAATAAAATTGAAGTGTCTGTATTTTCAAATTGACTTTTTCACCAATGCAAACGAAAGTCTATACAGTAGGTACTTACATTAATAAAACATTATTTTTAATTTTGTCTAACCGGAACGTTTGTTCCGGCTAATCTCTGACACGGCTGGAGCGTTTTTGACGGGAATTTTACTGGCAGATAGCTGATATTATTAGGAGAAAATTAGGCTACAAAAATAATTATCATCAATTCGGATACGGCTGTAAATCGAAGTTGACGCGGGTGAAGATGCGGGCAACAGCTATAACTTATAATTTATTATTGGAATAAAAGCATTTTTGTCCTAGGCTTGGGTTAGAATCTATATAATATGAACATCGTCATTATCATCATCATCATCATCATCATCATTTTTATCATTATTATCATCATTAGCCTTTATACGGCCTCCTTCAATGAATGCCAAGACGTCCGATCCCTTGCCACTCGCATGCATCACGGACCGGCTACTGGTCGTATAGAGAGTACTCACAAATTTATAGACTAAAGGTGCTATATAAATATAACTAGCTGTTGCCCGCAGCTTCGCCCGGTTTAACTTAGATTTAAAGCCGTACCCGGATTGATGATGATTATTTTTATAGCCTAAGTTACTCCTTATATCATCAGCTACCTACCAGTGAAAGTCCGATCAAAATCGGCCCAGCCGTTTCAGAGATTAGCCGGAACAAACAGACAGACAGACAGACAAAAATTATAAAAAGGCTAGCTTTGGTATATGTACCGTGTATACATCCATATGCATTGATTAAAAAGCGGTTATTTTAATATTACAAACAGACACTCCAATTTTATTTATCTGTATAGATGTATAGATTCATGCCTACCCACACTGTTTATCATGATCCACGTAATTACAGACAAACAAACTTTCATTTACAATATTATTTGCTATTTTTTAGCATTCAAATCTTAGTTAACCACCCATCCGTACAAGTACTGTATTATGAGGCGCCGCACGTCCTTAAGCCTATAGACTACAGAGTATAGGTTATTGATAGGTAGTATGTAAATGTGATGCATGCAGCATGACGCTCGTCTTCCAGGAGGTGTACAATGCACTTTTATAGTTCGACAGACGCATCAAACTCACCACATGAGTGTTGGGCTCATATACATAATATCGATGTATGATAATCAAATTTTATATGAATTGTTTTATGCCGCTATTCTAATTGCAAATTTTGTTTAGTTGAGCATGAGTATATTTTTATACTAGCGGTCCGTCCCGGTTTCGCACGGGTACACAATTTATTACCTATGTTGCCGCTAATAATGTGGCATAGGTGAGAGTATTTTTCAAATCGATCGAGTAGTTTCGGAGTCTATACAATGGAAACGAACAAATAAACAATTAAATCTTTCCTCTTTATAATATTAGTGTACTTAGATAAGCAAACCATCTAATTATAGGTCCGTAGGTGATTCATCTTGATAGCAAAATTATTTTTTGTGAGAACACGCAGTTTTTTGCCCTTCTATCTTAAATACACGCTGTATTTCAGATCTAAGTGTCCGTAAATAGCACATCTCTTCTTCACATACTTCAATATAGTTTGTATGCCCTACAAGGAATGCACTTTAGCCTAATATATTCGCCCATACTATTTAGACAAAATTATGCATTCTGATTTATAAAAAAGGAAAAAGGTCAATAATAAGATTTAAGATTATTACAACTAATGATATTTCGACTTTTAAACACCTTTTTAGTAACACAAACACGTACACCGCGCAGATATTTTAATTCTTTGTGTTAAATTAAAATAATGGGCTATACCGAAATTACTAAACTGCTCACCGAATCTAGGAAAATCACCAGCAACATTTTGCGTCCTTGTACCATAAATAAATATGGAGTGTTGTTTTCGATGCTAAACACGTCCATTTATCGATAATATTTAAATAGATTAGGATGCGAGGGACAGCTCTTCAGCCACTGCCGCCGACCGCAAGTTATAAGGCCGGTCACGCACTTCCCTAAAAGCGTCCCATCGTATTGTCTACCGCAGACGTCAGTCTAAAGAACTCCAAACTGTTCCGTAATATACATATATCTAGTGTGAAGTTTTTAACGTATTTGTGGTAGCTCGAAATACCAAAACTTTTATTTCGAGAGTTACGAGCATAAGAGCAATATAATAATAATCCCCACCATGGTTTAAGCCTTGTCGTGGCGGTGGGGCTCAGTAGCCTAAGGTGAACTAAGTACCTTGGGCGAAGCCAAGTGAATCGAGGGGGCTGCTCTTTGTACCCTTCTTATAAGAAGAGGGGACAAAAGAGTAGGAGGGGACAAGGGGCGAGGTTGGGAACCTCACACCTTTGTACTGTTCCGACGTTGGGAGGGGTTGTTCTGTGGTGCGCGACAACCCCCTGTGTAGGTGACGTTGGTCCCTTGAGTGACTGACTAGCCGTAGAGGTGCCCTGTTTGCTCTACAGATCCGTGGCACCTCACCAAAAGCGGCATTGGTGCACCGAGCACACAACCTGCTTGGGCCTGTGCGTTGATTCTTCAGTCAACAATATTGCCACTTATTTATATATTTCATCCCCTATTTTACCCCTCTTAGGGGTTGAATAATAGAAAACGCTGAAATGTGTAACTTATTATTTTTGCCATTCTTAATTCATACGAAATTTCATGGAAAGTTTCATACAAACGTTTATATCCCCTATTTCACCCCCATGGTGGTTGAATTTTAAAAGATCCTTCCTTAGTCTTCGTCATAAGAGTAATACGTGTGCGAAATTTTAAGTTTCTCGATACGTGCTCAGTGCATTGGTGGCACTGGAAAAGAAAAATAAAATCAACTCTTATAATATGTCCCACTGTTTGGCACGCGTCTCCCCTCCTCGAAATCAGGTGAGGAGGGTGTTAGACCATAGCTCAACGATGCCTAATCCGGATTGGTGAACGTTACACACCTCCAAAAACTTTTAATCTCATCGGGCATTCAGGTTTCCTCACGACGTTTCCTTCACCGGTGAGCAAGCGATGGTCTCATGTTCAGGTGCACGTATAAATTTTGGAAAACCAAACAAGAGGCCGAGCCCATACCCACTAGACCATCGTCGGAGCAATGTCAAATGTAATCTATATCTATATCTTCTATACTTATAATAAAACTGTAGAGAGGTCAATTCTGTACATTGAAAATATATTCAAAATTAATATTGGAGGATGAATGGTGATCGATACTGATGCCAAAAATGCAATCAGTAAATTTTTTGTCTGTCTGTCTGTCTGTATATGCACGCATGGGTCAAAAACTACTGAAGGGATTTTAAACAAACTTGGTACGATTGTAGTCCATACTCCTGGGCAGGTTATAGGCTATATAACATAACGCTAAGACACATAGGAGCTGAGCAGTGACGATAAATTTGAAGCAAGTCGGATGAAAATGTGCTTTCGAGCTGTTATCCTCGCATACGTTGATCATACACCAAAAGTATGTATCACAAAGATGATGGTCTTCAAAAGATCTACAAAAAAGTCCTCAATAGTATATATCTATCTTTTATAAATTAGCCACAATAATGTGTTTAATCGTAAGCATTTCTTCAAATTGTATTAAATGCATAAATATATTGTATTTCACATAGATATATCTTTATCAAACTCCCATATTCAAAAAGTACACTTTAATATCTATTTTATAAAAAAATATTATAGAAATCGGTTTATAAACACACAAGATATAGATGAAATAAAACATTCAAATCTCGCCGCGCCAGTATGGGTACGGCTATACGGTTGATTTTTGTTTAACGCGCGAAACGGTCATCCGCTGCATCTATAAAAAGGCGAGGGCGCTCACGCGCCGACAACCGACGCCAGGAGGCCGTGTGGTCGCAGACTGCACGGTAGGCGGGGGGCAACCCCCCATTTTATAAATCAAAAGTGAGCTGAATGGGCTCACACTAATCCGATGTAGCATTATGGCCTTCGGGCCGTTAGCATATTAGGTTCATCAGAAAAAAAAAAACGCGCCGACTTCACTCACATTGTCACTCTTAATGCGAACGGACTTGGTTCTTTTTTTTATGTTAGTAGGATAGGCAAACTGGCAAACGTGCCACCTGATGGTAAGTGGTCGACGTCGCCCATGAACATAAATCAGTTTACCTGGAACGAGCCCAGGCAACTTATCTATGTGTTGCCTATCCTGAGACATAAGATGTTAAGTCTCGGTGCCAGTAATTACACTGCCTGTCTTGCCCTTCTCTCCGAAACACAGCAAAGCTGTTTCACGGGAGAAATAAGCAAGATGGTGGTACCCACGCAGCCGGGAGCGCGGCACAGAGCTTCCCTCCCACTGGTAACGACTCTTCTCGCAATAAGTGCGCTGCAGATTTTAAAAATACATAGATACGTAGTTTTTATATATAAGTTTAAAGTAGGTATTAGATAATAATATAATTAGTTAGTTTAGTGTTTTTGTTTGTTTCTCCTTCTTTTCTTTATATATATAGTTGTTAAGTTAAACGTTGTAAAGTTAAGTATAATTTTTTTAGATATAAGTTTGAAGTAGGTATTAGATAATAATATAATTAGTTTGTTTTGTGTTTTTATTTGTTTCTTCTTCTTTTCTTTTTATCTTTTCTTTTATCACCTGCCTTATGTTGCAGAGTGCAATGACAGCAAGATCTTATAACTTCTGTTTACGGCGACCTTTCAGAACTATTTGAAAGGGACAATAATTGGTTATGTGAAAGATCCATTTTAACCCATCGCAATGACCAAGCATCTGATATAAATAGCAATATATTGTCAAATATACAAGGCGAGACTAAGATATACTTTTCTATAAACAGTATGCTTGATCAACAAGAAACCACGAACTATCCGATAGAATTTTTAAATTCCATCTCATGAAATCCATTTAAAAATAGGTATTCCGATTATTCTACTCCGACATTAGTGTGAGCCCATTCGGCTCACTTTTGATTGGGGGGTTGCCCCCCGCCTACCGTGCAGTCTGCGACCACACGGCCTCCTGGCGTCGGTTGTGAAATTTTTATATTAAATAACACTTTATGTTAGAAACGATGCAAAACAAAAATTACGGTCTTAAATAGATTTTTAAAATGCAGCGTCATATATATTATCTATTAAATTGTAGTTTAATAGTCTATAGTTTAAAGAAAAACATTGTTGTAAAAGGAGATCCACACGAACGAAGTCGCGGGCACAGCTAGTAATAATTAATAGTGTAAAAATACCTGAATTTTTTAAACTATATTTTAAATTGTGTTAAGCCGTTTGAACTTTCGTCTGCATGAGCCACTATACTGAATATTTCTTCCATAAAACAAATATATTTTGGAAGGAGGACAGTTGTATTACCAGCACCAAGATCTAACATCTAACGTTAAGACGTTAAGGCATAAATAACACATGTATGATAAATGCGTAGGTTTGTTTAAGCGATAATGATATTTGACAAAAGCATCTGCCGAAAATCTGACTTTAAATAAATGATCCTTTTTAAAGGAAAACAACCAAATAAACTATATAACTAAATGTATATTTACGTGAGTTTCTTTTATTTCAAACTAGCTTTTCCCCCGGCTTCGCTCACGTTAATGTAGATTAAGAGATAGAAAATGTCTGTTCGCTTGTCCTTTGTGACGGATAGAGCAATTTTAAGACACTGTTATATTAACGCACGTATACGTTTGCAAAGTTTCTAGCCCTAAGGCTTTGGCCTGGGCGTTTATTCCCTTTCCCCTCTCAGGGGTTGAATTTTAGAAAACACTGAAATATATGTCCATGGAATTAAAAGTTTCATACAAATTTTTACCCACTACTTGTTATTTTTTATCTGTTATCTGTTTTCTGTTACTTACCTATGATAACAGGTAACCGATAGGTTAGGTAAGGTAAGGTAAGGTAACCGATAGGTTACCTGTTATCGGTTATCTGTTATTTTTTATCCGTTATACGTTATCTGTTATCCGTTATCTGTTATCCGTTATCTGTTATCCGTTATCTGTTATCCGTTATCTGTTATCCGTTATCTGTTATCCGTTATCTGTTATCCGTTATCTGTCATCTGTTATCCGTTATCCATTATCCATTATCCGTTATCTATTATCCGTTATCTATTATCCGTTATCCGCTATTCGTTATCCGCTATCCGTTATCTGCTATTCGTTATGTTATCCATTATCTGTTATCTGTTATCCATTATCTGTTATCTGTTATCCGTTATCCGTTATCCGTTATCCGTTATCCGTTATCCGTTATCTATTATCTGTTATAAGTTACCTGCTATCTGTTGTCGATTATCTGTTATATGTTACCTGCTATCTGTTGTCGATTATCGGTTACTTGTTATCTGTTATCCGTTATTCGTTATCCGTTATCTGTTATCCGTTATCCGTTATATATAATCCGTTATCTGTTATCCGTTATCTGTTATTCGTTATGCGTTATCTGCTATCCGTTATCTGTTATCCGTTACTTATTATCCGTTATCCATTATCCGTTATCCGTTCTCTGTTATCCGTTCTCCGTTCTCCGTTCTCCGTTATCCGTTATCCGGTATCCGTTATCCGTTATGCGTTATCCGTTATCTATTATCTGTTATAACCAATTGTTGTTTATTTAACCTGTTATCTGTTGTCGATTATCGGTTACTTGTTATCTGTTATCCGTTATACGTTATCGGTTATCGGTTAGGTGTTATGTGTTATCTGTTAACTGTTATCCGTTAACCCTAAAATGGGATTTCAACGGGATTTACTGGCTGATGTTATAAGGGGTAAATTAGGCCTGTTGTGTCAATCCGAATACGGCTGCAAATCAAAGTTGACGCAGGCGAAGCTGTGGGTAGTCGTTAGTAATGTAAAATAGTAAAATAATATAAACAAAAAAGAATGAATCGCAGAAATATATACACGCACATAACTTCAAAACCACTGCACCAAATTTGATAATTCTTTTTTGTTGTGTTGGTTGTTGTCAGGACAAGTTTATATAAAAAATGATGATGATACTAAAAAAAATTCGGTAAGGGCAGAACAATGTTTCCCGGGTTCAGCTTTTTTGAAAAAAAGGCATTTTAACTGCGCAGCCTTTTATTTTTTTACTCCCTTGGTGGTTTAATTTAAAAAAATACAATTATAACTTTCATCCTCTTTTTTACCCTATTAGGAGTTGAATTTTAGAAAATACATAACCTATTATTTTTGCCGTACTCAATTCGTATGAAATTTCTTACATATTGTATAATATGTATATCCAAGGAATAAAAAGCTTCATACAATTTTTTTACACTATTGCGCCCCCTTAGGGGTGGAATTTTTATATTCAGTGTGTTTTTATCAAAATATTGATTAATCTTGATATATTAGACAACGTCATATCAGTCACGTATAAACTCATAAACCATATTAAATGTTAATTATGCCATATAAATTCGTTTTAGTTGAGAAAATTATATAATCGGTTTTGAGAATGTTTAAGTTTAAATTTATATTTGTGATAATTTTTAAGGTAAAGCCATTTTAAGACATTTAGGGTTTGTAATTCAAAATTCGGAGAAAAAAATTAACAAACTGTGCATTTTAATTTAAAAAGTTTTTTTTAGTTTGATTTACTGTCAAGTTCTCGACCGCAAATTAATTTATTTTAAAGCAATTATGTTGACGTCATTGATACCTTTTTAACACGCTTTTATTAGCTTCGGACTTTGTGCCCATGTAGCGGAAACTTTGAACATGCTTCTTACCCACTTTAAGACGTCAATTTAAATTGAAACTAATGTACAAACTTTGCGTTCAAATCTTATCTCATATCGACTGTAGTCAAAAGCTTTATTATATTCCTTTTCTTATCTACCTATGACTTGTAGCTTTGTGTTTTTGTTTGCATGAGCACAACCATTCTGCTTTACAGAAGGCAAAGGCAGTGTAATTATTGTCACCATATTTCCAGAGTAACGCATGGACCAGTAGCATAAACTCATGTCAAGGGCTTAGATTATATTTTTAACATTTTGATATTCGTTTTATTTTTTTATCAGAGCTAAATGTCAACTTTAAGAAAAAACTTAGTTGCGAAATGACAGTTTCCATTCTATAAGTTTGACTTATTATTTCAATCATAAAAGTAATAAATTATCATAGAAGTTATATATTAAAAGGCACTCACCTGTCAAACTTTAGATCCGGTTGTCTAATACTATTCAAATACATAGTTTAGTAACATGCGGGCGACTGGGGTTCTGCATTCTTGGCGCTCATGAAATAGACCTACGTCCAGCAGTGGACAGAATGAAGTTGATAATGATGATGATAAAGAAAACTACTTTTTAATATATTATCTAACCAAACCCTACTTCCCCAAACTGATGAAAAAAAAGTTACAAATTCAAGGAGTTTTTCATAAAAAAATAATGAAAGAAATCTGGTACTGTCGGGTAGTAAATTGTACAATTGACTAATAAGCAATGCCATTAGCTCACCTACAGAATAACAAAAGTTTAGTCTTCAAATGTATTTGTCGTGTAACTATATTTACATGATTAATATTGACAAACGCGGGCCGTGACATTTTGGCGTCGTATGTCGCTAGTTGTACATAATTCATATTTTGCAGATTATATTCATATAAATTATAAAATATTATATAATAACATTTTTTGGCGTTCATTAACGACGTGTTTGGTAGTGTGCCAGACATGAACAAGGAACTATAACTTTAAAAATCATAAAAAAAATCAGCCGTCGAGGTGCCCTGATTGCTCAACAGATCCGGAGCACCTCACCAAAGGCGGCAATGGTGGCACTCGCCGGGTTTTAGTGGGTAGAGCTGCGTCCATCTTCCGGGCGCAGCGAGTCCCACATACCCGCCTGGGAAGCCCCCTCTCCGCAGTGGGATGCCTCAGAGCATTTCCCGGCGTAAAAGAAAAAAAAGTATAATAAATATTATTATACTATATATTAGCAATAGTAACTATTGAATACATAATAAATTTTATGTGGTAAAACAGTACTTTTAGATTTTCCAAACTTTCTTATTCTTTAACTAGATGGCAGATGGTACGTCTCAGTGCCAGACGAAAAGATTAAACGGACGGTGTTCCCCAGACGAGTGCACCACAAAATGGGCATCCGGGAGGGATTGGTAAAACTTACGTATAAGGAGTAAAAAAGGCATATAATAATATATACCCACTAATATTATTTAGTAGAAAAATAATCACAGCAATAATCAAAAACAACAATAATGAAAAACAACAATAATAAAAAACAACAATAATAAAAAACAATCCTCATCAACATCCTACTTAATAAAACGTGTAAGTTTGTATGAATGAATGTTTCTTACTCTTTCACGCCAAAACTACTGAATGGATTTTATTGAAACTTTACAATTAGCATCAGAATAACACAATATATTATAATAGGGTATAATGTATAAATATATTATGTGACTTGTCCAAAATCTAACCCTGCGAGACGAAGTCGCGGGTTCTATTACAGATATTATGTTATCTGTGAATCTCCACATACGTTTTGGCATCAATAAGGTACAGGAAGGGTATAGACTATAGATAATACACCAGTATTCGTATTCCAAGGACGCCGCACGCCACGAGCGATTCAGCAACCAAATGTTAATTCGTGTGCCATGTTGAATACTTTATGCGGTTAAACTATCGTAACTTATATCCACTATTTTAACACCACAATTACTGAGGCGACACGACGTTTGCGCCAGAGTGTACAAACCAATATCGATATTGATATGTCAGCTAAACAAAAGTAACAGGATATCATGAATAAACAAAACCTGATGACAATGGCGAATAGATTTTGGGTAGTTAGTAGTTAGTACTACTTAGTATTAATACATAATAACTTAGTATTGGAGGTGGACGGATAGAGCCTCGTGATCATGATGATGATGATGATTGGAAATATGCGAGAAATTATTTGACAACTGCAGTACCGAACCACAACCGAACCTTGCTTGATTCAAT
Source organism: Helleia helle (assembly GCA_963853865.1). Classification (NCBI taxonomy): domain Eukaryota; kingdom Metazoa; phylum Arthropoda; class Insecta; order Lepidoptera; family Lycaenidae; genus Helleia; species Helleia helle. Next base: position 10,087,404 of record OY971431.1, read on the forward strand.
TGGAAATGCGGTTTGTTAGTTTCGAGTTAGCTTTATGAAGAAACAAACAAGATGTTTTCAATAAAATATTGACATTAGTAAATAAATAAGATCTTGTTATGATGATAATATTATTAGCGCATTTTTCTTAGAAAATGAAATTAATCATCATCATCATCATCAGCCTCTATCTGTCCACTGCTGAACATAGGCCTTTTTTGTATCGCAGAAAAATCCTTTATGATGTAGCCAGGATCTTCTGGTAGATCCTGACCCTATGTGGGACTCGCACCTGGGAGTGCCCTACCCGTAAAGTAAAACCACTGCGAACACCTTCAGCCGGGTCCCGGGTCTTTAGTCAACAGAATCACCTCTGCGACAGGCTGGCCCCGGCGAAGGCCACACGACTTCCTCGTAAGGGGGGACTGCCCCGCTGCTACTAAACAGTCTCCGCAACGTCACGTCATACTGAGCCCAAGTTCTCATCCTGAAGCCCGACACAAACACAGGGGCGTTACTAGAGCCTGGAGGCGCATTAAGTAGCGCCTCCTACGCACCCCTGTTCGTCGCACGCGGGGGGAGGCCTCGTCGGCGGCATCCTTTCTCATCCGCTCGTCGGCCTCCTTGTTCCTTGGCTCGGGACATTACTGACTCGCAGAAGGAGACCATCGCCGTTCAGGACTGGTCGTCACCGAGCATTCATCACATCACCCCGATGACGCTCGGTAGAGACAAGTCCCCTACGATGACTTATGTCTGGGCCGAGTCCACTGCGCGCCACAATCGTGACATAATGTCAATGGCTCCCTGCGGGCCGTCCGGCACAGGTACTTTCCAAAGTAAACATGCTCCGTGAGCACCTGTTTCAGACGGGAGATGAGGGGTTTGCGCTTACGGTGCATCCACCGCTCGAGAACCGGCTAGGCTTTTGCCATACGGCTGTTGCGCCGGGTCCTCTCCCGACCTCGACATTACTGCCTCTTGTCCTAGTTGGCGATCCCGCAGGAACTCGTCCAGCGTAAGGCTCTCGCCGAGAGACCTTCTATTCGAAACACAAGAGCGCAAGAACCTTCGCCACAAGTTTCCACGAGGGTCACCGGCCTGGGCAGTGGCTGGCGTAAATCTATACTAATACTAATTATTATATAAAGCTGAAGAGTTTATTTGTGTGTTTGAACGCGCTAATCTCAGGAACTACTGATCCGATTTGAAAAATTCTTTCAGTGTTAGACAGCTTATTTATCGAGGAAGGCTATAGGCTATATAACATCACGCTGTGACTTATAGGAGTCGAGTAACGCGGGCGATGCTGCAGGCAACAGCTAGTCATCAATATTTAGGTTAAATTAATATCTATATGTTACCTCAGATGTCTAAAAATTGAGATTATAAACAAACAAAAAATACGTTAAATATGTGAAGGATTTTAATACTTGAAAATCCACTTAGAAAAACCTATTAAAGTTACATAAATCTTTATATATAAAAATCAATGCCACTTTTCGTTGTAATTTTATAACTCAAGAACGGGCTCACCAATCCAAACCAAATGCTTAGGCTTTGTTCGGACTATTCAGTAGATGGTTTATGTGAAGTTTGCACAAAATCTTCATATATCACATTTTTTAATTCAATAAATGGCGGATCATTTTGTTAATGGAGATTTTGCTGTCAAATTGAAACTTTTTCAGTTGGGGTCATATTGAAACTTTTTTCAGTGTTGACAGTACAAGCATGTTGTTATATCATTCATGCTGTCATTTCATTTTGGACGTGCTTGTTTTTTTTTTTTTTTGAATCAATTAATTTGATGTTCAAATTTTTTTTAATTTCACTTTATACGTGGCGAAGCACGTACCGGGCCGCTTGTATGACATAATATGAGTAAAACAATCTGAAATAATTTCATTAGTACCTACCTAGGTATATACATACATAATATATAAAACACGATTTAGCGATTAGAAACAACAACCGTGTAGACTGTAGAATAACATGGGAGAATATTTTTTCAACGCCAACATTTAAGTTTGTCCTTCAATCAAGATCCTGTTTGTGTTTTTTTTTGTTTTTATCCACCATAAAAGAGACCGCTCTAGCGGCACTTTAGCAGGATTACAGTGTTACACTATAATATAAAAAAATGGACGGTGACACACGGACTAACAGACGGACGGACAAGAAAGTGATATTATAAAGGTTCCTTTTTTACCTTTTGAGATACGGAACCCAAAAACAACACAAGTAAAAGGTTATTAATAAAAACGTCTGAACTGTTTTTAAATATCTCTAAGAACCAGCGCTAAAATCCGCATTCACATAAAAAATCGCATGCAATACGATAGATCGCGTCTACGGCAGGTAGATGTATACCCGTGCTAGTACAGATTGCATGCATTGCATATATTTTTATTTAAACGATCACTCGAAGCCGTTTGGCGACTATCGATGCCCGTACACATCCGCACAACCAAAGATTATGCAGATGCGTTGCTCTCCTTTACCCTATCCCCCCAATGGGCCACCGAAAACCTACAAACGGCTGTCACTTGACGCCGGTGTTATGTGAGTATGTGATGATGTGAGTGAGAGTTACGGTAACACCCCGTGCCGGCCCAATTCGGCTGCAAAGCAGCATGGCGCTACCTCTTACGAGACGTGTATACGCGGTATGTTTAAACCAGGGTTTCATATGCTGTGGTTCATGGACCCCTAAGGGGTCCGTGAAAAGGGTTTTGGGGGTCGGTGGCATGTGAGGAAAATATTGTGACTTAAAAAAAAATTGTGTGAACAAAGACGTTTGTTGAGGGATAAACTCCAACAATTCTTTAGTTACTTGGAACAGTAGTGGATTTACCAAAAAAAGGTCAGCAAAATCTTTACAGCCAATACCTTATTTAAGAAATCCGCCACTGCCACCCAACTTCCAAATTCTAGAGTTAAAAAAATGTCTGCAGGCATGGTTCTATCAGATATGTTTAATTTTAAAAGTGGCCCGTGGCTAAAAAAGTTTAGGAAACCCTGGTTTATACGAATATACATTTATTTGTCTCTTCTGATACGCCATTTTGCACCGACGCACGCGACTTACCGACGTTGTATTTCATCTCGATTGAACATAGAAACGTATTTCCTTGAAAATTGAAATAAGTACTGCTATTGTGTTTGTATGCATTATATAGTTTAGTGTTTAAAACGCAGATAAAACCTTAGGCAAATGTCTGTTAATTACAACAAACACTTCATCAATGTACATTATATCCATTAGCTTTACTAAAGATAAAACATTTTTGAAACGCTGGCATCGCGCATCGTCTAAAAATAAAATCCTTGACCTTCTTGTTCGGTTTATCAGATGTAAAAATAAATAAGCCGTGAACTCTAACAAGTACGGTACAGGACGTGGCTGCCGACCTTCGGCGGTTCACGAACAAGGTCCCTTTGTTTGGCCGAACGCGGAAGATACTCTTCCTTAGTTCCGTGTGGCTAAGGGGATCTTTTTGTATGAATGGTGAGGGGGAAGAGGAGCCAGATGTCGAGTGGTCAATTTAATTATCAACTCGTTGTTCCAGGATGAAGTCATTTATGTTCACAGTCACCACTTGTGGCTCGTCAGTTTGTCTAACCAAATAACGAAAGAAATACGTATGCGAGAGTCTATATATAGTGAGAGGCTAGCTGATATCCGAAGAGTATGTAAAGCTAACGCTAAGAGATGGGACTGCTAAAAAAACGATGTATGAATCGTGCTATCTAAACCAATACCAACCTACCAGAATTACCGAACCATGTCGCCAACAAAAACCCCCATGTGATATCCTACCGAAATGCCAGACCCAACCAACTCATCCATTGCGTCCCAAGAGCAATGCCTAAGTGCCAGTAATTACACTGCCTGTCGTCCCTTTCTTACCGGAACACATATATGCTTCCCAGAAGAATTTATAAAAACCTATGCAGACAGAGCGCGACACTAAGCACATCCCATCGATTAAATCTGTTGTGAATGTTGTTACAGTGTTGTTATTCCGAATAATCTCTGAAACGGCTGTGCCGATTTTGATAGGACTTTCACTGGCAGATAGCTGGCGCTATAAGGAGTAGCTTAGGCTATAAAAATAATAATCGGCTGTAAATCCAAGTTAACGCGGACGAAGCTCCGAGCAACAGCTAGTCTAATATAAGAATAATTGTTGTTCCCTTGTTAATAGATCCAGTGCTTCGTTAATTGGCGTGGTAAAAAAGAAGGAAAGTTTAATCTTATTTGCAGTATGTGCATTTGGCGTCCTTACGCGTGCGTGCGATCAAAGGGTGCCGCGAGCGCGACCGGTTTAAGCTCTACCTTTAATTTAAATAATAGCGCCTACAGCATCGATATATAATAATACATCCACAAACATTAGAAAATTTAGCTTTTTAATTATTTTCTAATGTTTACACGAATATCACTGATTTTAATGAAATAACTTTTACGGATTTTATTATGGTGTATTAACATTTTTACAAGCCCGACGTTTCGGATACTTTACGGCAACCATGGTCACGGGAGTATATATATGACTTTTGTACGTTTTAGAATCTGCGCTAAAAGTTGCGTGTTCAAATGTAATAAATTTACATTAAATTACACGCAATTTATGGTTTATATCCGAGAGTTTGCATCCCAACGTCGCGTTAAAAAATTGCTAAATATAAGCGAAATAAATATTAACACCGAATATATTTTGTGTATTATAACTAAAAATATTTTAAATTGTGAATATTTCACTTGCCCATGTCATAGTCGCTTACGTCATTTTAAAGAAATAAGTATAAGTGCCTAACGCCCGAATATTCAAACGAATCTCAAATGTACTTAAACTCATGCTACGACGTGTCAGATTCAAAGAAAAAAAGAGGGACAACACGAGTTTAAGTACGTCTTAAATTTGAGATTCGTTTGAGTATTCGAGCGTAAATGATTTAAATATTTGTTCGTCGGTGAAAAGCGTAAGCAGTAAATAATGACTAAATTAAATTAGCATAACAAATCAACAATGGCAAGCAAAAGTTGTGTATAGGTTTTAATTTTTTTCGACGCCCATACACATCCGCACAATCAGAGATTATGCACAATGCATATGCGTCGTCCTCCTTTTCCCTCTCCCCCCAATGGGCCACCGGAAACTCATAAACTGCACGAAACGCGACAATCTCTAACCAATTAATTTGTTAATTAAGTCAAAAAAATTCTAATTGCATCTACTTTATAAAGCACATCTAAGCTAAACCTCCGAGCTACATAAGTCTATATTTTCACAGTCAACCAATTACTAATGTTTTCAATTACATACAAAGTAGAAGATAAACTAGTAAATGTAACTGTTTTAAGTAATAAAGTATATATGGTCGTCATAGTAATAATAATTTGTCCTAGAGGAGTTGCTCGAATTCAGGTGAGGGGGACACTGTCATAATTGACAAATGACAGCGACAAAAGAACATGGGGCAAAGGGCGAGAATGGAAACCTCAGCCCATTGTACTGTCCCGACGTTGGGAGGGGTTGTTCTGTGGTGCGGGACAATCCCTCTGTGAAGGATGTGTCGGTCCCTTGGGCCGTTGAGGTGCCTGTTTGCTAGATCTATTAGATCCGGGGTACCTCAACAAAGGTGGCGTTGATGGCACTCGCCGGGTTTTAGTGGGTAGAGCTGCGTCCACCTTACCATCTTTTGGGCGCAGCGAGTCCCACATACACGCCTAGGGATACCCACTCCCCCGCGGGATGCCTCAGATCATTTCTCGGCGTTAAAGAAAAAAAAAGACTCGTATAAATGAGACTCGTAGAAATCCTTATGGATGCAGCCAGGATATTTGGGTAGATCCTGACCCAATGTGGGACTCGCATCTGGGAGTGCCCACCCTAACTACAACCACTGCGAGCGCCTTCAGCCGCTTCTTGAGGGTCCCGGATATGCAGGCAACAAACAGGATCACCTCAGCGACAGGCTGGCCCCGGCAAAGACCAGACTACTTCTCATAATCGGGGACTGCCCGGCCGCTACTAAGCAGTCCCGACGACGTCATGCCATACAGACCCAGGTCCCATCCTGAGCCCGACACTAACACAGGGGCGTTACTGGAGGCGCATTAAATAGCGTCTCCTACGCACCCCCGTTCGTTGCCCGCGGGAGGAGGCCTCGTCGGTGGCCTCCTCTCTCACCCGCTCGTGGGCCTCCTTCTGGGACATTACTGCCTCGCAGAAGGAGACCATCGCCGTCCAGGACTCATCGTCACCGAGCATCGCGGTGATGACGCTCGGCAGAGACAAGTCCCCTCCGATGACTGATGTCAGACTGTGACGCAGCGCCGCCCATCTCGGGCACACCTCAAGAGTGTGCTGGGCTGAGTCCACCGCCGCGCCACAATCGTGACACACTGTCAACGGCTCCCTGCGGGCCGTGCGGCACAGGTACTCACCAAAGCAACCATGCCCGGTGAGCACCTGTGTCAGAGGGAAGGTGAGGGGTTTGCGCTTACGGCGCATCCACCGCTCAAGGACCGGACGCAGAGCAATCGTCAGGTTTTTGCCATACGGCGTATAAATGAGTGCCTGGGCTAATCCCATGTGAACTAACCACGTTCCATCAGGTAGTCTGTCTGTTTGCCAATATCAGTAACATGTAATAAAAAATCCTACACTACCATTCTCATTATGTCTCAACGGATTATCAGTTTTAAAAAAGAGAGTGAAATTCTGAACCACGTTACGACGTTGGCGAACATTCAAATCCGTACATAAATAAGATGTAAGAGCGTCGATGGCCATGTGATCCACTTCATAATAGTGCTCCATATTCCTTCCGTGACTCGTGAGCGTTGTATTTATATTAATGTCTTTATATCAAAACGCTATGGTGCAGTGTTCAAGAGCATGCTGACTGTTAAGAGATTCGAATACTGAGTTTGATTTACGAAAGAAATGTACATAATCATCATCATGTACCCGTCCACAATCCACAGGCATAACCCTCTTTCAATTACCCAAGATGATTTTTTGACGTAGGGAAATCTTTATGGGTGTAGTCCCATGTGGGACTCACATTTGGGCAGTGCAAACCCAAACTAAAACCACTGCGGGTCCTTTCAGCCACTTTTTGAGGGCCCCGGATCTGTAGGCAACAGGAGCACCTCCGCGACAGGCTGGCCCTGGCGAAAGGCCAGACTACTCGTCGTAGAGAGGACTGCCCGGTTATCATGAAGCAGTCCCCGCGTTGTCGTGCCATACTGGGCCCTGGTTCCCACCCTGAACCCGACACGAGCACAGGGGCATTACTGGAGGCGCATTAAGTAGCGCCTCCTACCCACCTCAGTTCTTCACACGAGGGTGGCCTCGTCGGCGACCTCCTCTCTCTTCTGCTCATCGGCCTTCTTCTGGGACTTTACTGTCTCGCAGGTTAAGAAGACCATCGCCGTCCAGGACTTGTCCTTGCCGAGCATCGCAGTGTTGACACTCAGCACAGACAGGTCCCCTCCGATAGAAACATCTTGAGTATCGGAGGGGACCTGCCCTCCGATACCCAAGATGTTTCCTTGCCATATCACACTTTGGCCGATCACTGTAAGTAACATTAATCGACTAAGCAATATTCTCCTTTTCGAAAGCGTCCTCCCTAGTCATTTAAAAATCTATATATATGTATTCTGGATTTGCTTGTAAACTGTACGTGTACAGTGTACGTGAAAACATATTACATAAGGCTTGTATCGATGCATTATCTTGTGGCTGATGTTTTTCATAGACAATAACACCTAATCGCGTTAGAATATCTTCACATACGCTTCATAAACAATGCGTCATCGTTACTAAATATTCATCATCGGACGAAATTTTAGAAATTGGAACATAGGTAGCCGTTCAAAGTGTAACGACCTTATAATGTCTCTGCTTCGCCGGCCCACGACCACCGAAATAACCGACGAATATTTGTACACATCATTGAATGGCCCGATGTTTTGACGTGCCACGATCGGACCGTATCGTACAACGTAGTTTTTTCAGTGAATCCAGTATTTTGATCATTTTAATTTGAGAGAAAACTAGGGTCACCTTTTATATAAAATGGTCTAAGGATGAGTTCAGAAACAGTGAGTGAAAGATTTTTGTTTATGCGAATTTTATAAGGATCAAAACTATGTTAATGAACTGCTGCTGTTTGCTTCGGAGGAGAGATGCGTGCCCATGGTTGCTGTAATATTGGGAATGTAAAATTCTTAATAAGGCCTGAAAATATACAAAATGTAGTTTAATTATAAAATACTTTCATTCATTACATTAATCTTTGCATTTATACGATAGCTAAAATTTATTAAGAAAAAAGTTTATTTAAATACTTTTATTTTTATGAGACGCACTTATGAAAATCTGCGAATATAATATTTGTATGTACCTAAAGCGGTTATACACTGAAAGTGGCCTATGATTCATGAAGAGGTAGTGCCATGCTGCTTTTCAGCCGAAATGTGTCGGCTTAACCGGGGTGGTACTTATCGCTTACATAACACCGGCGTAAAGTGACAGCTACGCTGTCACATTTCGTTCGGTTTGTGAGTTTCCGGTGGGTCAGAGAGATAGGGAAAAGGAGGACAACGCACCTGTATAATCTCTGGTTGTGCGGATGTGTATGGGCGTCAATAGTCACCAAAAGGCTTCGACTAAGTAGTCGTACGAGTACGAGTCGTTTGCTCTTCTATGCTATAAAAAAAATGATCAGCAATGGGCGGAAACAAGTCGATATATAATGATGATAGCAGTATCTACGGCGCGTCTTTCACACGGCGCGCCCTATAAGGGTGCGATTATGTAACGGTTATGAAAGCAATATCTCACAGTCGATGGCTCGTCTCACATTAGAGGTCCACATCACGTCTCTACGATGAGCATCATGATGCATACAATGGGTGCGAAATAACAATGGTGCAAACAATCACGAATCAGGATTATAGGCTATTTTTAAGTTCACTTTTGGTACGAGCAAATGTAGTGATGGGTACAGCAAGACCAAGATGGTGAATGTCTTGGTCTTGACTTTGGTATTAGTGAAAAGTGCAATTGGTTTTCTTTGTCTGGTATTAGTGTAGAAAAGTGTCGATAATAATTTTTGAAAAAAAATATAGTAAGATGAAACCTATTGGAAAAGGAAGAGAATACTTATAACTAAAATGAAAGGAAAAATAATTTACGGGCGATTTGAGGGCAGAAATGGAGGGGAGGGTAAAAAACGGTTTATCTTTCTATATTTATAGTTTTTTCACATAACCTCATTTATGTGAAAAATTCAAATAACCAACTTTTTATTTTTTTATTTTTTACAAAAATAGTTTTATACTCACGAAATTTGGTGGAAACTTACCTTTTTATGTCCCAAACAGACCGTAATTTTTTAGACTTGAAATATTCATTTTTTCACCTTATTTTGACTTTATATCGAAAAAGCAGCTTAATTTTCAATCGACAAATCTCATGTTAAAAATATCTGGCTTAAAAAAAGGCGGTGGGCTTTTTGTTTTTTGAAATCTCTATAACACATAATAAGGTAAGTTTCCACCAAATTTCGTGAGTATAAAACTATTTTTGTAAAAAATAAAAAAATTAAAAGTTGGTTATTACCCGAGTGATCTACGGTAAATTTTAGACGATCAAAAGGTATTTCACAGAGAAGTAGGAAAGGGGCTAGGAGAGTGGCTCTCTCCTATCGTACTTGTGTTTTTGTATTTTCTGAGAAAATTTTCCTTTAGATCACCCATAAATTATTTTTCCTTTCAAAAATGACAACGAAACAAAAATATTATATTATCTTCCTTTTCCAATGGGTTTCGGCACTGGTCTAGTGTTGCTACTATCAGTTTTTAATGTTAGTTGGAGAGGCAAACTGTCAGATGTGCTATCTGATGGTAAGTGGTCTGTAACACTATACAGTAATTACACTGCCTGTCTTGCCATTCTCTCCGAAACACAGCAAAGCTGTTTCTCGGGAACAGCAAGCAAGATGGTGGTACCTATACCTGGGAGCGCGGCACAACGCATTTATCCAACCGAGTAGGAGGGATCGGTGGTGTATAAGTCCTAAAACACACGATGGACTAAAGATTGATAATAATATATAATCATTTCTGAATTCATGATCTTATTTGTCTGGTCCTAAAAATCTATCTTATTTAATATAATAATCTGGGTTATGATGCACCTATACGTATTATAATTAATTTTGCGATTTAGTCATTGTTCTGCATGTCTTATGGGTTGGTTTTTTTCTGGTTTTCTTGTTACATGTTGGTCTTAGCTAATAAAATTTCAGAAAATAAATACCAATTTTATAAGACTCATCACTAAACAAATGCGTAGCTATTGAACTAGAATTTCGATGTCTAGACTAACGAGATGTGTACCTGCGATAAATTTTAAGTTGTTATAAAATCGATGAAATAAAGAGGAAAAATACTGTCGCGTGTTTTTGTACATAATATCATTGTTTATGTGGGAACTGTTGTCATCGTATGCAAGAACTGAATGATTATAATTTCAATGGAATTTGTATAAATTCAAAAATTTTCATTTACATGCATACTTGAAAAATTGGAGAGAAACACGTTTTTTTTATTAACTGGATTATATAATCGTCATGGCTGTGAACGGTTATACGTAGGAAGGTAAAATAATATAAATTACACATGTAATCTTAATTGAATAAAAAAACCTCAACAAATAATTATATTTAACAAAAAATGAAAAATTTCGATAACTTTGATAATCAACATTACTTGTGGTTTTCGAATCATGAAAAATCTCTTTAAGCAATCGTATCACCGCAAACAAAACAATATTCAAATTTTCATAAACAGAACGCGACTAAAACAATCAAAGTGCGTAAATAAAACAGGTAGGTTCTGCATAGTAACAATATTTTGTTCCGTGTATAAAAATATTAACATTTCTCACATTAACGAATCTTTGTTGACTTTGTTTATTAGTACACTATTGTAGTGTTAACTTTAAAAAATTAAGTGATACGATTCGTAAGTTAGAAGGGTTATGTCGCCTATAATCTTCTTGATACAGTTGCCTGCCACAATATGTAGTATTTTTTTATTTTAACATGCTGTTATCATGTTAAGATAAAAAAATACATATTCTATGTTTTTCATAATGTACAAAAATATGTAATTTATTTGTGTCAACACATTTCGAGAATACTCAGAACTTATATTGAAATTTATAAGTAAATAGAAAGATAATATCTATTATCATTTGTTGTATACTATAATAATATGGCGTATGTTGCAGAATTGAAAAAAATTATGTTACTAAATGCTAAATGATCAATTCGAAGATAGAGCTCACTTTGAGTTAATACGAGTTAAGATAATATATGTGTTTCTCTTTACAGATACTACTGTCTACTACTACTACGAAGTTACATATGACTGTACCTGTACACTTTATAGGCGTTTTTCCCTCAACTTTGTAGAGCCCTAAAAAGTTGTGTCACCGTTCTCGTTACATTAATTCTGACACAGATAGAGTCAAATCGAAACTTAACTTATGTAATGCGGTCAGATGGCGTGACTGTCTTTTACGTTCCACAAATATTTAACCACAATATTTGGCAATATACACTCAAAATTGTAAAATTAATGATTACAAACTAATGATTCATGTTTCAACATGTTTCCAAAATGTATTACTGGCTGTTGCCAGATTCGCCGGCACTTAAATTTACAGCCAGTATGATGATTTTTATAGCCTATCTCATTCGGTGATATAATATCATTCGGTGATATGTCATTCAGTGATAACGTAGCGCATAAAGCGATTTAAAACTTTTTTCACCTATAAAAGATGAAAAAAGTTTTAAATCGGGTAAGTAGTACCAAGGTTAACTCTTTTTTCTTTTTCGCCGGGAAGTAGTAGGCTTCCCGCGGGGGAGGGGGTCTCCCCAGGCGGGTATGTGGGATTTATGCGCCCGAAAGTTGGTAAGGTAGACGCAGCTCTACCCACCAAAACCCGCTTTTGGTGAGGTGCCTCGGATCTGTTGAGCAACAGGGCACCTCGACAGATCTGAGGCACCGACAGTCTTCCAAGGAATCGACGCCACCTCCACAGAGGGTTTGTTCCGCACCACAAAATAACCCCTCCCAACATAGGCACAGTGCAATGGGGTGAGGGTCCTTGTCTCCCATGCTCTTTTGCACCCTCTTCTTAGGAGAGGGGTACAAAGACCAGTTGCCTCGGTTCAATTAAATTGGCTTCGTCCAAGGTGCTGGGTTCACCTTAGGCTACTGAGCACCATCGCCACGATAAGGCTTGAATCATGGTGGGATCAAGATTACCTCCTAAGGCCTACATCTTAATTCAAAAACATATCATACGCTAGATTATAGAAGACCGTTCTCGAGTAATGACCGGTCCAAGGTGAATGCGAGTCGAAGTTCGGAAACTGATCAGAATGGGCTGATGATACTGATGATGATCACAGCAGACCATATTGTTATTGGTAACATTAAAAGTTAATTAACACATATGCATTAATTAACATTTCCCGAAGCTAGTGATTAAGTCTGTTGGTTAACTTTAGAAAACAACACTTTATAAATAATCTGAGGTCAATACAATGATATATGCAATAACATTTTAAGAAAAAATGTCATTATCATTAACTATCTACCCACTCTCAAACCTTCAATTTAAAAACGAAAAATATATAAAGATTATATCTGTAATTTGTATGATATTGTATGTCTGTAGCTATGACTTGGATGTATGTTATGTTTCATGTTAATTTATTATATTTACGTAAGTATATGTCGGCGTGCCGTCACGGTACGAGTCTTCAGGGTCCATATTTGCGGAGATATAAAACACAGATGTTTTACAATACTGTATTATATTTAAATATAGCGTATGCACAAAATAAAAGATGTTTACACTTCAACAATTTTTAAACGACTTCCTGCTGTGGACAGTTTTCGCCTTTTTATACAAAATTACAAACAAAGCACTTTTACAAACAAACATATTTCCATATAAAATAAACATAATTACATGTTATTAAATCAGACATGATTTTTAAATATTGTATTACAATTTAATTCCCGTAGGATAATTTATTTCATATTAAACAGGAACGATACCTTAACAAATGACAATCATATTTGAGTTTGATTTTACTAAATAATCTTTTTAAATTCTGATTCGAGTGTATAAAATAAACATATTTATATAAAATAAATTGAAATTAATCTTATAACTAGTTTTACATACATTACAGTTTTTATAACATTTTTAATATTAGCTCGGATGTGACGTCATTTTAACATTTTATCATTAAAATCAATACAGCGCCCATACGGCCATTCTGATCAAGCGCGCTCCTCGCGCTGATCAGTAATCAGTTACAAAATAAGCAATTAATCTATATTAAACTAAATACAGATTTCTTACATCATCACCCATCACGGGATCTAACAAACAATGCTTCACCCATGACGGGATCTTAGCAAACTCAGGCATCACCCATCACGGGATCTAGCCCACACACAGGCATCACCCATCACGGGATCTAGCCCACACACAGGCATCACCCATCACGGGATCTAGCCCACACACAAGCATCACCCATTACGGGATCTAGCTCACACACAAGCATCGCCCATTACGGGATCTAGCTTACACAAGACCAGGTAACAAGGATACGCGTGGTGGCCAGCCAGCGTTTGAGGAAGGAAATTAGGATGGGTAGCTGAAAAAGTCTGATAATTATTGCTCATCCGCCCATACGGCATTATCGCCATGATAAGGATCATCCTGCGCAATTAGTGCTGGTCTCAAAAATCGTGACTAACAATTTTTTCACTACAACCTCCAAGATTAACATGTTTAATTTTATATCAATTTTTTTTTTTTTTTTTTTTTTTTTTTTTTATTGAAAATAGTACCAACAGAGTATCTTATTGAACGTCAATTGAATCTACCACATCGGTCATTAGTTAATATTTCTAAGAGCCCCATAGGACCCTCAAATTTAGAAAAGACTGCTCGTCCATCCTATTTTTGCAACAAGATCATTTAGCACCCAAATCATCCACCGATTCCTCATCGTCAATTTGGAGGAGTTTGATAAGCGGAGGAGAACATTTTTTTTTTCTGAATATAATAATTCCATAGGACTTTTTACCAGTGCCCTGAGCAAAATCTCAGTGCAATTGATAGCTAATTGTAAGTCTTATAGTGCCAAGGTTTATTGATTACAACAACAGACATAATATTGTCGTTAATAATTTTCATAATGCGTTCTACTTGGCCCTTTGCTCTACCAACTCCTTTAGCTACGGCGTGATATTCAATATTAAAATCTTTACAAACGATTTAAATTCTGATTAAGTCATACTTTTATCTTGGTCATTAATAAGACGCGAAGGCGTTCCAAAAATTGAAATTACTTCACGAAAACAATTGACGGCTGTTTGCGCTGTGCGGTCATTAGTGTAAATAAGGTGAACATATTTTGTAAAACAATCAATAAAAACAAATGCATATTCAGGTTGATTACGCTTTCCGTTCAAACTACCAGTAATATCGGCATGAATTGTATGAAAAGGAAAAGCTATTTTATCAATAGGTCGAATATAATTTATTATCTGCCTGGCTCCTGATGTACCTTTGCGTACGCTACAACTAGCACATTTTTTTACACAAATTTTCGAACTAATTTTGACATCTCTGGAAACCAGTACTGTTTTTAGCTAAAACCTTTTTCCAACTAAAATTTTGTAAAGAATTGTGTTAATGATTGAATGGCTCCACGGAACAATAATTAATTTTTTAGTTTTATTTTCTATTTGTATTTTTCGTTTTAATAATTTGTCGCCTAGAATTAGATTATTGTTTGGGGAATAGAATCCGATTTTAATTGATCAACTATATTTTTAAGCACAGGATCTCTTTGTTCGATTAATAACCAATTATGATCAAGTGTAGTAGAATTAATGAGACAACGTAAAACTAGAAAACGTAAAAAAAATATCCGCCCGTTTCATTTAATTACGACAAAACAAAAATCCGCTTGAGCCAAGCGTTCTCCCTTTCGATATTCAATCTCGAACCGAACATTTTGTAAGAAAGTCCCTATAACTATACACAAATCTGTATGTAGTTCAGTCTGTAATTCGGGGTCAAATATAGTTAACAGTGGAGATGATGATCTTTTCTCTCTGTCCAATTAAATGAATATTAGTTTTCGTAAGTTCATATAAAGGGGTCATGATTCTAGAAAAATAAGG
The DNA here is from genome assembly GCA_963853865.1 of Helleia helle. NCBI lineage: Eukaryota > Metazoa > Arthropoda > Insecta > Lepidoptera > Lycaenidae > Helleia > Helleia helle. Next base: position 10,102,699 of record OY971431.1, read on the forward strand.
ATGTTTTTTTTTTCTAAAATAGCCAGCTAGACCATTAAATTGACTCTAAACCATTGCCATTAAACTCGACCTAATTGTCCAGTTTTCTATTATAGGTATTGCCTAAATATTCCAACACTAGTTTTGAGGAATGAGCATTTAGAAATATTAAGCGTAAACCACAATCAATTAATATTTTCAGAACTACATCTAAATTGAAGAGACCGTCATTAATATCTGATATAATTAACACATTATGGACATAAACTAAACCGATTTTATCGCGATAGTCTCGCATTGCTTAATTTATAGCACGTTGATAAACTGATGGTGTATTGCAAAATCCGAAAGGCATTCGTAAATATTTATACCGGCCATCAGGAGTCTCAAACGCGGTTTTTTTTCAATAGAATCCTCCACGATACGGATTCCATGAAATCCGGATACCATATCGACACATGTAAAATAACACGCTTTGCCTAATTTATCCAGTTGGTCAGCGATAAGCGGAAGTGGGTAGTTATCTCTAATGGTATTGGTATTTAAATCTTTGAAATCTACACAAAGTCGATCTGAGCCATCCTTTTTAATATCATAACATCGGGCTACTAAAAGGAGATGAGCTATCGCGAGTAACGTTGTTGGCTTTAAGGTCATTAATAAAAGTGTTTCTCAGATACACGGTTCCCTGTAATATGATTGTTTTTAAATTTGTCTAAAATATTATTTTATCTTTTTTTAATAAATCGGGATCCTGTAAATTATTGTTCAGATTAAAGTTATCGAAACTTTGTAAAAATGAACACTCATTAACAATTAAATTGCGCTTTATTGAAATACCGTCTTTACTGAAGGTCTAAAGTCTTTACTGAAGGTTATGCCGAGTCCAGGAGTTTTAAAAACGGCATAACCTATGAGGATATAAAATTGGGTTTGAGAATCTTCAACGACATAAAATTCTACAAACACTGTTGATTTCTACACGAGTCGTAATTGTTTGAGAAAAATTAACGGGGTACCGCCTATACCCGAAAAAAAATAACGTTTACTATTTTCCGTGTATGGAACTAGTAAGCCTATTTCTTAATAAGGAACAGTCTGCGTAAGTATCTAAAAGGCAGCGATAATTTTTCTCACCTATTTTAATTTCAGTTATAATTACGATACACGAACCAGATACGTTATTAGACCGTTTGTTTTTTCAACCTGTCGTCATTTTGTTTTAGGAAACAATTCATCTAAAAGACCTTTCTTATGACAATAATCACACACAGATTTAATTGGTATAGTAGTTTTGTTGTGCAATGAATTTGATAGCTCTTCAGAAGTAATAGAAGAGTTGTATTTACAATCTCGAGCATAATAGCCCGATTTATGACATTTAAAACAAGTAATTGAAATCTTAAAATCTGAAAATTTTGGTTTTTTTTTTTAAATCTGATTGTTATTATTTTTTTTTTTTTAACTCATCCACTTTACGTTTTCGATTTTTTTTTTAACAGATGAATTTGGGTAACGATTCAGGCGTATTTCTAAGTAGTTCATATTTAACATACCAGGATAAATACCTGTGATGAGGGCGTCGATCACTTCAGCGTCGGTTCCCTCCGAACGAACCCGTTTGACCAGTGTCCACCCAGTATTCGCGTACTCAGCATAGCTTCTAGCCTGGTCGGGTGTGAAGCTGCGCCACTTCTGCACATCATCACGCCGAAGGTCTGGATAAGGTCTTGTTTGTCCCAAACATACTTCACGTTTCGTCCACATCGGCAATCAAATCAAGGTTGGCATGAGAGCGGACATCCGTATCAAATGACGGTAGATAAAAGTTCGTACTTCCTTCAGTTCTTTGTCTCGTACAGTCGTCTGAACAGGTTTAGCTGACAAAACAGCAGCTACAGCGCTCGCAGCCGCCTGCTTTGTCGCCGAAAAAACCATACTCATCTTTTGCATAGTGAAGGTTGGCTGGTCGTCACTCCTTGGGCGGGCGGATCCCAGTATAGGGGATCTGTATCCCACCGCTGCTGTCGGCGTGCCGTCACGGTACGAGTCTTCAGGGTCCATATTTGCGGAGATATAAAACACAGATGTTTTACAATACTGTATTATATTTAAATATAGCGTATGCACAAAATAAAAGATGTTTACACTTCAACAATTTTTAAACGACTTCCTGCTGTGGACAGTTTTCGCCTTTTTATACAAAATTACAAACAAAGCACTTTTACAAACAAACATATTTCCATATAAAATAAACATAATTACATGTTATTAAATCAGACATGATTTTTAAATATTGTATTACAATTTAATTCCCGTAGGATAATTTATTTCATATTAAACAGGAACGATACCTTAACAAATGACAATCATATTTGAGTTTGATTTTACTAAATAATCTTTTTAAATTCTGATTCGAGTGTATAAAATAAACATATTTATATAAAATAAATTGAAATTAATCTTATAACTAGTTTTACATACATTACAGTTTTTATAACATTTTTAATATTAGCTCGGATGTGACGTCATTTTAACATTTTATCATTAAAATCAATACAGCGCCCATATATACGTTACAAATTCTTTCGAAATTACTAGTAGTACTTAGATTTATAGCCGTACCCGGATTGATGATGATTATTTTTATAGCCTAAGTTACTCCCTATAACATAAGCTATCTTTCAGTGAAAGTGCCGTCCAAATCGGCCCAGCCGTTTCCAAGATTAGCCGGAACAAACAGACATACCGACAGACAAACAGACAAAAATGCTATTTTGGTATATGTACCGTGTATGTACATCCATTTAGTAAAAAGCGGTTATTTTAATATTAAAAACAGACGCTCCAATTTTATTTATCTGTATAGATATTTTTGTTTTGGCGTTCATTGTGGGAGCCCTATATTTAGTCCCCATCATGGTTCAGGCCTTGTCGTGGAGGTGAGGCTCAGTATCCTAGGGTGAGCCCAGCACCTTGGGCGAAGCGAATTGCGCCCCTTTGTACTCCTCTTATAAGAAGAGGGAACAAAAGAGCAGGGGTCAAGGGGTGAGGTCGGGAACCTCACCCCATTGTACTGTCTTGGAAGGGGTTGTTCTGTGGTGCGGGACAACCCCTCTGCGGAGGTGGCGTTGGTCCTCTGAGGGACTGACTAGCCGAGGTGCACTGTTTGCTCAGCAGATCCGGGGCACCTCACCAAAGGCGGCATTGGTGGCACTCGTTGGGCTTTTAGTGAGTAGAGCTGCTGCCACTTACCAGCTTTCGGGGGTAGCGAGTCCCACATGGCACATACCCGCCTGGAGAGACCCACTCCCCAGCAGGATGCCTCAGCTAGCATTTCCCGGCGTTAAAGAAAAAAAAGGCCTATATTCAATAGTGTACGTTAGAAGCTGATGATGATGATGATGATTATAATTTTAATTTTCTGTTCCTGAGAAGAAGAGATAACAAAACGAAACCCTTAGAATTATCCTACACTCCGAGACTGGCTGTCTTTAAAACCAAAACCCATTCCCATCGACATGTATTGAATCATGTTTGGCAAAAAGATAGGTCACACAGCATTAGTGATGGAAAAAAAACCGTTAATTTGTTTTATTATATAAAAAAAGATATCTCCAGCACGCGAGCCACATTTGTTAGTGTAATTATTGTAGTTTGGTTTTTTTTCTTATACATAGTATTTACAACCCTCGCACTCCTACATGCCTGGTATTTTCTTATAGTATCATGTAGTGTCTCATTTTCGTTTCAACAATAGTTGATAATGTCATAGGAATAAATTGAGGCAGAGTAATGGCCTCGCTGAGCCTCTAGGAAGCCGATCGCTTCCGAGCGGAAGGAGACGGCGTCACTTCCGGATACCGACCTTAACGACTTACACCATACAAGTACTATTACATCGTGACTAACTTTGTCTCTGGTTTTGTCTTCTTAGATTTCAAAAACACTAATTTAAATAAATATAAAACTAAAAAAATATATCTCTGTATATTCAATAAATTCTTTTATTTCCACACAAACGTTCTTTAAAAGTTTCTTAAATTTATTTATTAATAGGCTTTGAACGTTTTCTGGGATCCTATTGTAGAAACATATACCCATAAAGAATTACTGGTCTTATTTAGCCTAAAATAAAATGTGTGGAGAGTAAGCCCGATTCCCCAATCCCAAATCGAGCGTGTAAGCTCGCTCATAGTACGTGAGCCAGAATATAAATGCCAGTGGTCGTTTCCTCTCTGGGTGACTTGTAAATGGTAGAGATAGCCGAGAGGCATGTAGCACCGTGAACCTCCGCTGCGATTCCGTTGATAAAGTAGCGGTAGTCCCCCAAACACGTAGCAAGTTGATTATTTTTAAGTTATATTTGAGCTTAAAGAAAACACGGCGGAACTTGGTCATGAAAATCTATTGCTGGTCAGATGTATTACGTTTACTTCTCAACAAAACCCTTAAAGAAAATGCGTTAAAAAGAGTTGAAAAAAAATTGGTTGTCTGTAAAGTCGGTTTACTGACGATAGTCGAACGTGACAACGTCATACGAAAATGGAACGCCTCAGAGCGAGGTAACGCCGCATGCGTCATGTTTTTTCGTTCGTGCAGCAGGCTCCATTGAATTATAAGAAGTTGTCACGTCAAAAAATTGGACTAGCCCTTGTTGTAACAGACCCAGTCTCGTAAGATGGTCAGTCAAGCAATAAAGCAACAAAAACCCAAACACAGACGTACTGAGTCTGACCTGCGCGCTGAGGGTTCTGAGAAACGCGTTTTAGGGTTCCGTACCCAAAGGGTAAAACGGTAACCCTATTACCATGACTCCGCTGTCCGTCCGTCCGTTTGTCACCAAGCTGTATCTCATGAACGGTGGTAGTTAGACAGTTGATTTTTTTTTTTTTTACGTTTGTTGGATAGGCAAACTGGCGTTGTGACGTGCTACCCGATGGTAGGTAAGTGGTCGACGTCGCCCATGAACATAAACTAGTTTAGCTGGAAATAGCCCAGCAGCCTAGAAATGAGTTCATTTATGTTTTGCAAATCTTGAGACATAAGATGTTAAGTCTCTGTGCCAGTAATTACACTGCCTGTCTTGCCCTTCTCTCCGAAACACAGCAAAGCTGTTTCACGCAAGCAAGCAAGATGGTGGTACCCATGTAGCCGTCAGCGCGGCACAGCGCTTCCCTATCACCGTTAAATATATGATGTATTTTTGTTGCGGCTATAACAACAATTACTAAAACAATAAAATAAAGTTTAAAAGGGGCTCCCATACAACTAACGTGATTTTTTTTATGATTTTATAATGATACGGAACCCTTAATGCGGGAGTCCGACTCACACTGGGCCGACTTTTTTATGTAATACAACAAAAAAATAACATTTTTCATTTACTTATGTTATGAGACCTTTTTTCTTTTTTTTTCTTTAACGCCGGGAAATGCTCTAAGGCATCCCGCCTGAAGAGTGGGTCTCCTCAGGCGGGTATGTGGGACTCGCTGCGCCCGAAAGATGGTAAGTGGACGCAGCTCTACCCACTGAAACCCGGCGAGTGCCACCAGTGCCGTCTTTGGTGAGGTGACCCGGATCTGATAAGCTAACAGGGCACCTCGACGGCTAGTCAGTCCTGCAAGGGACCGACGCCACCTCCTCAGAGGGGTTGTCCCGCACCACAGAACAACCCCTCCCAACGTCGGGACGTTGCCTCCTGCTCTTTTGTCCCCTCTTCTTACAAGAGGGGTACAAAGAGCCTCCTCGGCTCAATTAGCTTCACCCAAGGTGCTGGGCTCACCCTAGGCTACTGAGCCCCACCGCCACGTCAAGGCCTGAACCTTCGTGAGGATGTTATGAGACCTAGGTTCTTATCAAATTTCATGATTCTATGTCTGTGAAATAGGTTTCTGGGGTAGGCCCCATAGGGGTTGGTTTCACAGACTGACAGACAGCAGACAGAAAGACAGACTGACATAGGTTAAAATAAAAGTTTCGTTTTTCATTTTGAGGGACGGAACCCTTAAAAGCAAAGTAATATCACTAAAATAATAATTATTTTATGGAGCATGGTGTATACGACCTACGAGTATTATGTTTTTATAAAGTTTGCGGAAAATTACATGATGAAATATATTAAAATAATATTGTACAATATGAAACCACAATAATTATTCTCTATAAAAGGTTGAATTTAGGTGCTTTGAATATACTTATAATAATTATATATTATTGTTATTACTTATCTCATAAAACTGAAAACATACTTAATTCCGCAAAATGGTGTAACCGTAATTATGTTTATTATCTTTAAACATTTTCAGGTCATTCTACCTACATTGAGGGATTGCCATTAAGAAATACCTTGATGTTATCTAACAGTTATTATTACTAACTTACAAATATGTCTTAGACTCAATAATAGATATCATCATCATCTGATGAGCATCTGGATCTGTTGAGCTGCTGGCACCTCGACGACTAGTCAGTCCCCCAAGGGACCGACGCCACCTCCACAGAGGGGTTGTCCCTTACCACAGAACCACCCCTCCTAACGTCGGGATAGTGCAATGGGGTGAAGTTCCCATCCTCACCCCTTGTGGGGGACCTACTCATTTGTCCCTCTTGGGTACAAAGAGCAGCTCCTTCGGTTTAATTGGCTTCGCCCAAGGTGCTGGGTTTAATAGAAATATAAAGTATTTTTATTGAAAACTAGTTAATTTTATCTGCTTCTTTTTAATTTTAAGTCTGTGGGCCACGAGAATTGACTTCTTTTTAAACCTTATTGCTTGAAGTATATAATACATTTTTAACACGCTATTATTAGTTTCACCTGTATGTATGTTTGTTTGTATGTATGTAACCGACTCCTTTAGACTTGATTTTGTCTCACTTCTAACGACCAGATTTTGTTCAAACTTTGTAGATTTATCGAGGACCGATGACAATACAATAATTTGATAAAATTATTCCAATATCCTGATCAGGATAATCAGGACAGCACATGCTAGGAAGGCGTAAGGTGCGCAAGTTACCTACATCACTTGTGTTATTTTTAGACTCTCACTCATTTCTAATGTGATTGTTATTAGTTAAGTACTTTAAATTAATAAAATCTTTAATTAAAAAAATCGACACTAAAAAGTAAAAAATAAATAATAGTTTAAAAAAAAACTAAAAAACACGCATAAATAGCAAACCCAACAAAAAATTTGAAAATAATTTTTAATGGATGAATTAAATGGGTTAACAAAATTACTTATTATTATATATATTAGCTACTATAATTATGTAATTATCTTTTGATCTTATTTAACTAAACTGTTTGTTCTGTAAATTTCAGGACCCCAAAGTTGTTAAAGTCTAACCATACATAATGGGGAAGTTGGTGCAGCCGGAAGGTAACACTTCCTACTGACCTCATTCACTTTCAATAGAGCGGAAGACGAAGGATGACGTAATCTTGATACTTCATAATATGTAAGTGCAAATTTAGTGAAGTTACTATTTAACTAGTAATACCTTATTGATAAAAGGTATAGCTGTTATTCGGTTTTGGATCTTGGCAACGACTTTCAAAAAATATATTTTTAAATATATTTCAATACGCTCTTTACACTTTGATCATTGACATCATAATATGCTCCTGGACCTATGTGGGACACACACTTGGCAGTGTACCTACTACCTAAACTTATCACTTACCACTAGGTGGAACGACTGTCCATTTGACCCCCTTCTATTAAAATAATATAAAAAAAAACCACTGAGAGCGCCTTCAGCCGCTTTTCGAGGGTCCCGGATCTGGAGGCAACAGGGGTATCTCAGCAACAGGTTGGCCCCAGCGATAGGCCCGACTACTCCTAGTAAGGGAGGACTGCTCGGTCGCCAAAGACATAATGTCACATTATCATTCCTTCGCGTGAAACTATAAGATATTCCCCTACCAAAAAGTGCTCAACGCGGCTTAAGAAGTTTTCACTTCATTATACTTCTTTTTTTTTTAGCGCCGGGAAATGCTTTTAGGCATCCCGCGGGTATCTGGGACTCGCTGCGCCTGAAAGATGGTAAGGTGGACGCAGCTCTACCCCCTAAAACCCAGCGAGTGCCACCGATGCCGCCTTTGGTGAGGTGCCCCGGATCTAATGAGAAAACAGGGCACCTCAACGGCTAATCAGTTCCCCAAGAGACCGACGCCACTTCCACAGAGGAGTTGTCCCGCACCACAGAATAACCCCTCCCAACGTCGGGACAGTACAATAGGGTGAGATTTCCGTCCTTGCCCCTCACCCCCGTTAGAGTTAACCCTAAAGTTGCTAGACTCTATCTGTTCAATGAAGATAGTTCATATGCCATAGTGCCTTGCTCTAGGAAATCTAGAATATTCGCGTGCCTGATAAAAATAAAAGTGCATGTGAAGTTACGACCGAAGACGGAGGTACTAAGATAGGTGAAATATTGCATTCTTCCCTCTCCGCCTGATTTCCCGGTTGCCCGAACAAATAGCAGATACATTATTCAGGTACATATTTAGTTTATGTAACATTTAGGGTATTTAAAGTTAATTTTATTATATTTACTTTTGTGGAGACAGTATTCATTCTTATACGATACACGAAAAGAGACATTCCAGTATATTACTATATGTATATATGATTTTAAGTCGTATAAATATATTCTGTGTACTTGTATAACTGTAATGTAATGAGTCACTTCTGTAATTTCTATAAATTCCCACGATATGCGAAATGATATAGTAAACATTAAGTAATTCATTACATTAATTAATTAACATAAATCAGTTATTTTTAACTTTTATGATAGTGCACGCCTTAAGTGTGGTAAAACACTACACAACTTTTCTAATTTCTATCCGATGTTTTATCTGGTTGTGAGGTTAGAAATATTTAGGTTGTATGTTTAAATATCACTGTAATCAAAGGAATTGTCATTCCTTGTTTGCAATTCCTTAGAACTAAGGGAGGAGTCAGCCAACCCGACGCCAGAAGGCCGTGTGGTCGTAGACTGCACGGTTGGCAGGAGGCAACCCCCCACTTTTATAAACCAAAAGTGAGCCAAATGGGCTCACACTAATCCGATGTAGCATTAGAGCCTTCGGGCCGTTAGCATAAGTCCATGCGAAAAAAAAAACAATACTGGATCATCTTTTACATGCGCGTAATATGTGTTTATGTTTTGGCAAGTATAATGAAATGACCCCACCATGGTTCAAGCCTTGTCGTGGTGGTGGGGCTCAGTAGCCTCAGGTGAACCCAGCACCTTGGGCGTAGCCAATTGAACCGAGAGAGCTGCTCTTCGTACCCCATTTACAAGAAGTGGGCACCGAAGAGCAGGGGGGACAAGGGTCGAGGATGGGAACCTCACCCCATTGCACTGTCCTGAGGTCGGGAGGGCTCGTTCTGTGGTGCGGGACAAACCCTCTGTGGAGGTGGCGTCAGTCGCTTGGGGGACTGACTCTTTTTAGCAAGCTATTTAATAAAGGTATTAATTTCCTGCTTGTCTGTCTTATTTAGCCAATCTGATAACTTCTGATAACAGTTTCAAATAATATTGTCACCAGATAGACCAGTTTTTAAAGCCGATGTCGTCATTTTTTTACCTTAGTTCAAAAATACTATTTAATACTTGTTTGAACGACCTATCGATAAAAATATCATTATCATTAAAATTATTGAATCATTTCAGCTATCACGCATCTCATAATAGGAACAATGTTGTAAATAAAACATGTAATTATGAACACAATGTAGGTATAAATAATTTAAATGTTTACGTCCCATAAATACGAAAGACTGCGTTGTGGAAAAATACTTCGCAAATGCTTCGATAGCTTATTAAATCGAGAGAATTCTTTAAATGGGTGTAATTGTTTTAGTATTACGCTACTTCATCGTCATTATCTATGTGTCTCCGGCTAATCACATAACGGACTAGACGGAGATCTATATATAGACTTTAACCAAGACTATAAATTTCTTTGCCATCACTAGCTATCTTCAAGGTAAGTGCGCATCCACTGGCAATTAGGCCCCCATTTTGTTAAGGAATTAATGATCTAAGTATAGGTAGGTATTTAGCGTCATAAAATTGTAATAAATTATAGACTAAATCAAAGAAACGATCTAAACCTGTATTATCTTCCTTTATGCTGATATGCATTGGTCTCCACAAAGTATGGCGTAAGGTTGAGCATAGTTTGATGAAGGACTCAACTTAGCAACAGAATATCAACACTAATATTATACTGTATTTTTTATAGAAGAGGGGGCAAACGGACTGTATTAGTAGTATGTATTATATTTAATTTTTTTTTATGTTAGTTGGATAGGCAAACTGGCAAACGTGCCACCTGATGGAAAGTGGCCGACGTCGCACATGAACATAAACCAGCCCACCCGGAACGAGCCCAGGCAACTCATCTATGTGTTGCCTATCCTGAGACATAAGTCTCGGTGCCAGTAATTACACTGCCTGTCTTGCCCTTCTCTCCGAAACACATGCATGCAGTAGTAGCTTTCATTATCTATCTGTAATTCTTTTTAATACGCTGATCAGATTTCGATCAAAAGGCCCTGAAGCTATAGTTAACACCTTGTCAACACAGGCGGGAGACAAGATGACGTACTGAATTTAAGGAAATTATCGTGAGGAACTGATGAGATTTAAAGCGTGTGTGAGTCTCTCCAGCCATTCAGCCAGGGCAAAAGTAAACTATATCCCAACACCATCCTCGCCTGATTTCGAGGAGACCCGTACCCTAGAACATTGCGCTTATGATGCTGATAAAAAGTCACGGGTAAATTAACAATACTCTGAACAAAGTTACGTTACTCGCGGTTGAGGGTAAAAGCTGCGGAACCAGTGCAACCAGTCCTCAGGTGCTGCGGTGGACAGGGCGGTATTACAAAACCCGCCAATTTACATGTTGCGATGTTGCATCGGAATCTTCCGTGACAATGTAATTAAAATATGATTTTTATTATCATATTAACATTTATTCTTTTGACTTCAACACGTTTAAGAGGTTATTAAGACTTAGAGCGTTTTCACATTATTCGATCCGATATCGGTGTCGGACGAAGATAGCCGATACCCGATAGCCGACGCCATGTACATGTGCATTTTGGCACAAATGATATGATGTTTTCACATATTTCCGACAAAATGCACATGCACAAAATGCACATTTCCGTCAAACTCGTTCGATACGGCTCTATAGCTTCGTGCGGGCAGGTCCTCATAGCAGACTATAATAAGAAAACTTTATTTGGTATATCTATAATTTGAGACGCAAAAAGGTTTTTCCACAGACAGTTTTGGATACATCCCATTGTGGAAGCTTAATATTCAAAAGGGGGGAATTTTATACTCTTTTTAGCAAGCTACAAAACGCAACCGGATTTTTTTAAAATTACTTTCGACAACGATGATGACAACCACAAACACTACACAAGCTTAAAATGGCCGCCGAGCATGGGACTCTGTGCAAACAGAGACAATTTAGATACACTTATAGCACGCATACAAAAATTATCGTCTGACGGCTCACGGGCGTCCGATCACCGATGGTACCGCTAACATATCGGTGTCGGCTCTGATATCCGATATCGGGCCGGACAATATGGAAGACAAGGTATATAATATTTCATACATTTTCTTGCTCGATATCGTGTCGTTGTCCGACACCGACATCGAATCGGATAATGTGAAAATGCTCTTATGTAGATTCTCTTGTTAACCAATTATATGTAAATAATATTATAATAATGACATTTCGTCCTATGAGTTAACTTTGTTTATGATTTTTAGGCAGGACTTAAGCTACAAACAATTTTATGTTTCAAATTCTAATTTTTGTATTATCACATTAATTTTAAAATACTAATTATCTAGTCTAGTTTTTTATATAGAACAACAATATTTTTTAAAATACCTACACACTATGTGATATCTATATTAAAATTATCGATTGATGTCAATAAAAACAGTAACTAGGTTTGCGGATTAGGGTGAACAATGGATAACCAGAAATTTTATCTTTACGTTATTATCGCCCATAAAAGTTATTTTTCAAATCAGATTACCCTAATATCTAGTATACACTATTTTTAGTGATGTACATATATAGTGTAATTCGTGTCAAATAAGAATAAGTGTGTAGAAGTACAATCTACTTTGTTCTTTATTATTGACATCATCTAGATATCGTTCAGACATGGAAGATGTAGTAGACGTGCTCTGTCATCATCGCCGGTGAACATAATTTCACTTGAAACTAGTCTAGGCAAAACATCATGCATTGCCTATCTTGAGCGCAAGACAGTCCCGATGCCAGTATTACACTGCCTTTCCTGCCCTTCTTCTGCAGACGGAATGTGGCACAGCGAATCCTATAGTACCTACTTATTAATAACTAAATTACTTTTATTATATAACTGAAATATTATTATTAATAATAGTTATAAAGTACCAAGTCCAGCCCTGTGCCACAATGCTCTTGCCACTAGCAGGAAAGTCAATACGGTAGTTTGCGTAAACACTCGCGTCAGCTGGCTGCAATATCTACGCGCTATGTTGCTATATCTCGATAGATTTGCCTCATCGATTGTATGTAACTACATATCTTGGTAATACCGTGATTGTAATATACAGAGTGATTCTCAATAATACACATTATGCAGGAATAACTAGAATATTATGCATTAATTAATGATAATACAAGCTAGTGATGTATTAATCAATGTGTCTTTTTGTATATGTGCATTCATGTATGTTTTTATAATAGTTGCATAGGGAAATCGGGCAGACGAGTCACATGATGGAAAGTGGTTGTGTGTAAGGGGGGCATGTGAAACTCGCTGCGCCTGAAAGATGGCAAGGTGAACGCAGCTCTACCCATTAAAACCCGGCGAGTGCCACCAATGCCGCCTTTGGTGAGGTGCCGGATCTGTTGAGCAACAGGGCATCTCGACGGCTAGTCAGTCCCCCAAAGGACTGACGCCACCTCCACAGAGGAGTTGTCCCGCACTACAGAACAACCCTGTACTATTTTTTGTCCCCTATTCTTATAAGCGGGGTACAAACAGGAGCTCCCTGGGTTCAATTGGCTTCGCCCAAGGTGCTTAGGCTATTGAGACCCACCGCCACGACAAGGCTTGGACTATGCTGGGGGGACAACCTCCCTGCCCAAGTTGATGATGATGATGATAAATCATCGGCATTGACAACGACAGCGTTACACTATAATTGTGTCAACCACCTCGACTATCTCCAAGGGGCGATTAGGCAAGTCCCACAGATAATAGACATTTAGGCCTCTACGCTTCATTATCTATATTACATTATTATTATTATTATTACGTAGACCTTATATTCGCTCCAATTTCGAATTCTCACTGACTTACGTATTATGATACTTTTTATAATAACTGTGTTAAATAATAAGTTAAGTATAATGTTAGTTGTCCAACTGACTCAACAACATTAGATGTATTAGGGACCACATAAAATCAGGATTGCGGTTTCTTTGGATAGGTACCACAATCACACAACTCAGTGGTTACCTTTTGAGGAATTAGATTACACTGTTGTACATTTTCCGGCGCATATTTACTTATAATAATAAATAAATTCAGCCTTCAGCCGCATTTTGAATATAGGATAGGCGTTGAACAGGATCACCTCAGCGACAGGCTGGCCCCGGCAAAGGCCAGACTACTCCTCGTAAGGGACGTCGTGTCATACTAGGCCCAGGTTCCCATCCCGCGGGAGGAGGCCTCTTCGGCGGCCTCCTCTCTCACCCGCTCGTCGGCCTCCTTTTGGGACATTACTGCCTCGCAGAAGGAGATCATCGCCGTCCAGAACTCGTCGTCACCGAGCATCGCGGTGATGACACTTGACAAGTCCCCTCCGATGACTGATGTCAGACTGTGACGCAGCGCCGCCCATCTTGGACACACCTCAAGGGTGTGCTGGGCCGAGTCCACCACCGCGCCACAATCGTGACACACTGTCAACGGCTCCCTGCGGGCCGTCCGGCACAGGTACTCACCAAATCAAACAGTGCATTCTATTATTATTATTATTATTAATATATTATCAAATGCCGAAGAGCTGAAGGCTTTTGAAGCCACGTTTGGAAAGACTTGGTATTGAATTTGAACGGAGATCGGCTTCATCGGTCTTGGCGTTCATTGGAAGAGGTCTATGTTTAGTAGACGTTCGCTGGTATGAATCCCGTATATTAGGTGTTTATATGATATAAATGTATTTTCCTAGAATATGTGTGTACTTAAGTGATTATATAAATTATCTATTGCCGTCACGTCATATTCTGTGACGGTTATAACACAGGTCAACAATCAACTAAGAAACGTGCCTTTATTTATTTTTCAGGCCAATAAGGCCAAAGCGACAGGACAGGGATCTCATAATCATCTAACCCTTTCTTAGTAGAACTATGAGTTGGTATTTTTGAAAAATTGCCTGTGTCTATCGTTAGCTAACAAAACATAGACGCAGCACCACTTTTTATTTAGTTATTTTAAGGTAACATTTATATATTTCGCTCGGAAAAAAATTACATATTGGTAATTTGAGAGATGACGCTATTCTCATTAATCGTCTTTCATTGTATTATTTGAATTTTATTTATTTCATTCTTTATTATTAAGGGCTGGTCACACTCCGGAAAACGGATGGCCGATGGGCCAATAAGATTCAAGAGTGGAGACCGCGTTTGGGTAGACGAAGTGTTGGTCGGCCATTAACAAGGTGATAAGACGATCTCCTTGCGGTGGACGGTCCGTGTTGGATGCGAGTGACAGAGGATCGGCCGTTTTGGCGTTCATCGAGGAATGCCTATGTTTAGCAGTGGATGGAGAGAGACTGATATATATTATTAAGGTGTAGTTCATTCATTATCATCATCATAATTATCCCTTATCGTCCACTGCTGGATAAGCGTCTCCTCCCATGAACGTCAAAACAGCAGATACTTCAAATTCAAATTCAAATTCATTTTATTTCCGATGCATGTTACAGTTTTAGATGTTTGACAGTTGACTTGGTTTGGCCGCATGCATTGCCATTTCAGTAGCGTGGACATTTTAATAACTTATATATGTACCTACTTTAAATTGTAATTACATATTATTAGCAATTTTGAAAATTAAATGTCACATTACAATAAATATTTTGTAACATATATTTAAAGACCTTAGCCTAACAGATCAAGTTACGAAAACTATCAGTAAAATAATCAATAGTGTTGATATAAACGCACAAACGAGTTTCGTCTTCTAGGCACGTCCGACATGTCAAACAACGGTGTCGTAAGATCATGCAACTGGTGACATAACGTGAAAACGGGGACAAAGTCAAGGTCTCATCTTGACGAACTAGAAACCCCGGGTTTGTGAAATATTACCGGGAAATTACTTGTCCATCATGGGTGACGTATAATCTTTAAATCTCAATTTTGTCACATCGGTCACTTGTTTTAATATAAGTGAAAAATATAGGAAGTAAAATATATTTCTGTAAATAAATAGTTTGGCCGAGAGCTAAACTATTTTCCTTTGTTTTGGAAACACAATCAGTAGGTATGAGTCATATTGTCTATTAGTGGCTTATAGCTTATTAACTTCGCGAACACAGAGTTTTTCTAGTCATCTGATTAGACTAGAGTTGTTAGCAACCCCACCATAGTTCAAGCCTTTTCGTGGCGGTGGGGCTCAGTAGCCTAGGGTGAGCCCATCACCTTGGGCGAAGCTAATTGAGCCGAGGGGGCTCTTTGTACCCCTCTTATAAGAAGAGGGGACAAAAGAGCAGGGGGCAAGGGGTGAGGATGGGAACCTCACCTCATTGTACTGTCCCGACGTTGGGAGGGGTTGTTCTGTGGTGCGGGACAGCACCTCTTTGGAGGTGGCGTCGGTCCCTTGCGGGGCTGACTAGCCGTCGAGGTGCCCTGTTATCTTAACAGATCCGGGGCACCTCACCAAGGCGGCACTGGTGGCACTCGCCGGGTTTTAGTGGGTAGAGCTTCGTCCATTTACCATCTTTCGGGCGCAGCGAGTCCCACATACCCACCTGGGGAGACCCACTCCCCAGGCGGGATGCCTCAGAGCATTTCCCAGCGTAAAAGAAAAAAAAAAAAAGTTCTTAGCAAACTAGCCTTAGGAGCATATGATTTTATTAGAACTACCATAGCCAAGTCATTTCCCAGGTATGTTCTGTAATAGACTACCTCTTGCCATGCTATTTTGCAGCCGAATTGGGCCGGCACGGCCGGCGTTAAGGTAGTCACTATAAGGCTCCAACTGCTCGGTTGCCTTATGACATAAAAAAGTGAACGTTAACTATAAACGTTTTTACATTTGTGAAACTTTATTCCAAGTTCAAAATTACGCAATGGATAAAACCCACTGCATATTTTCATTTCCAAAAGGCTGTCCCAAAGTTTTGTAATACATATTGAGTATTGACTCACATACATCTTTCACTGCATTCTTGTATCAAACAAGCCAGAAATATCGCAATAAACAATATCTAGAAACTTCGACCAAGTTGGTACGTGCTGACTTTTTGTGTGATAAGTATGCATGCCTCGTGTGGATCGGGCTTCGCTTCTCGGAATATGAGTCGTATATCTAGCCTTCATCATTAAAAAAGCTACGAGCTTTTTTGTTTTAGTGTTAGTGTTTTAGAGTTCCGTGTCCAAAGAGTCATTCAAATGCCTATTATTACGCAGGCCAGTTCACATTTTCCAGAGATTTTAGCGTAGGTTTTTTTTTTCTTTAACGCCGGGAAATGCTCTGAGGAATCCCGCGGGAGAGTGGGTCTCCCCACGCGGGTATGTGGGACTCGCTGCGCCCGAAAGCTGGTAAGTGGACGCAGCTCTACCCACTAAAACCCGGCGAGTGCCACCAGTGCCGCCTTGGTGAGGTGCCCCGGATCTAATAAACAAATAGAGCACCTCGACGGCTAGTTAGTCACCCAAGGAACCGACGCCACCTCAACAGAGGGGTTATCCCGCACCACAGAACAACCCCTCTCAACGTCGGGACAGTGCAATGGGGTGAGGTTCCCGTTCTCGCCCCCTCCCCTCTTCTTATAAGAGGGGTACAAAGAGCCCACTCGGCTCAATTAGCTTCGCCCAAGGTGCTGGGCTTACCCTAGGCTACTCAGCCCCACCGCCACGTCAAGGCCTGAACCATGGCTGGGAGCGTACGAAACTTATGTTTACTTGAAATGTTCACAGAGTGTTACTACATACACCATCATAACAAAAAATATATTGTGGTGTCAAGAAATAGGTGTTTTATTCAATCTTGATGTTGCATTAAGCTTAGACTCTTCAAATTTAATGACCGACTTCAAAAAGGAGGAAGTTCTGTGATGTATTTTTTATGTATGTACATCGATTCCTCTGTCAATTTCTTTTTCCGTCTTCTGAGGTGGTCACATTTTCATGAAATCAGGATGTACGGAACCCTCAGTGTCAATTTTTAGTGGGCAGTCGGTACATTTGAGGCCCGAACCTATGATCCAATATCGATAAATAACGTCGGTGACCACTCTACCGTGAGACGTTACAGAGGCGATAGTCCAGCGAAATCGACTCTTTCAAACAAAACAATTTTCTTATTTAACCAACCGTGTTTTTGTTCTATATTTATTTATGATAACCCGCTGGTCGAGTGGTCAAGCTACTGGATACTATACGAGGCGGTCGCGAGTTCGAATCCCGGTAGAAAAGAATTTGTATGATGAACGTTGATATCTGCATCGGGTTATGTATGTGTTAATATGGATTTGTATACATTTCTTACGGGCAACACTAGTTCTTGTCACTTACTACGTGGCTTTTTATGTTAGTTGGATAGGCCAACTAGCAGACGTGCCACCTGTTGGTAAGTGGTCGACGTCACCCATGAACTTATACGAGTTTACCTGGAACTAGCCCAGGCAACTCATGTATGTGTTGCATATGAGACATAAAATGTTAAGTCTCGGTGCCATTAATTACACTGCCTGTCTTGCCCTTCTCCCCGAAACAAACCAAAGCCGTTTCACGGGAGAAACAAGCAAGATGGTGGTACCCATGCAGCCGGGAGCGTGGCACAACGCATCCCTCCCACCGGTAGTTAGTGGCTAATTTAACATAGTGTGATTTAGAGATGAATGTAAGTTTCCAGTGGCCCATTGGGGAATAGGGAAAAGGAGGGTAATGCATCTACATTATCTCTGGTTGTCTACATAATGTCTATGGGCTCCGACTGCCTGTTTGTTTCCGTACGCCATAAAACAAGTAAAAATAATCTTAAGTAGCTTTAAATCTTATATAACTAAAAGCTGGACAGGTATTTGTTGCCTATCTTCAGTAAGCGGCCAGTAAGTTAAATATATTTTAATTTTAACGGCCTTTCAACGTGAATGTTTTGTAGTACTAAATAAATTTTCATAAACCTTTAAATTAGACGCATAGAAAATTCGATTGATATATAGCTATTTTGGGGCACAGACGCCTTATACTAAAATTGAATAAAATGTTAAAAATCACTCAATTCCAAGCAGAAAGACTATTCTGTATAAGTACGTGGGTTTTATACCTTCATCCTACTCGAGATTGTCATGAAATTGTTTATTTTCAAGGTTTGTTGTAGTTCTTTTATTGTTTGTTGATCCATCCAAACTTTTAGCCATTTGTATAAACTTTTTCTTAATCTAAACTCAAGAAGAGTACTTGTAGGTACTCTATTCTTGATTTTTGAGTAGCAATTCATTCTCCATTATTGTACTTCACTTAAGATTTAAAAACAAACAAAGAGTTATTAAACATGATGATAGATTCATTATAAAACAGTTATCCCTGGATCATAACATATTTTTACTTCAAGAAAATTGCTACAAGCCATATGAACCAGATCAACCAGTCTATTGAACTATGGTTAACTCCATAATGATTTCGTATTCAGGCTTCTCTGAAACGAGCGTTTGTTGCTTGTTTTAGAATTTTCTAGACGCTTCTATTTGCGAGTACGTTGAGGTAATTGCATGTTTTTAAACATACTTCTAAGCAAGTAAATTGTGTAAACGTGTTTTTGTAGGGTTAAGGTGTTAGCGGCGAAACTCCATGTCTCTGTCGCAGTAAGTTTTTTAAAGTCATCATCAATTTTGCACAGAGCAAGCAATTTACGTACATACCTGATTATTCTTCCTATACTATTAACACTATAAACATTCGTATACGGTTTTTCCTATATTAATACAGGTAATAAAGCTGAAAAGTTTGTGTTTTGTTTGAACGCGCTAATCTCGTAAACTGCCGGTTGAATTTGAAACATAATTTTAGATTGAGAAAGGGTAATCGCTACCTGTTCTCTACTTAGCGATTACCTATTTGTTTGGTCAGCCTCAGCAAGGCCAAATGTCTGAAGTTTGTCTGACATTTCAAAGATTAATGAATTCATTTTTAATAAGATTTTTTTCAATGTTAGGATGCAAACTGTATGATTATTAATAGATTTTGCTCACGCGGCAAGTAACAAAAAATTATAATGCTATTATATATTATAGAAAAACTTACTATTATATTATTGTTTTCTAATGTTTACGCGAATTTCACTCATTATAATAAATCAATCCGTTATTAATCCGAAAAAAATACTTTACAAACAATGTAAAGTATCCTAACCGTCGTGCTTGTAACGATCATAATAAACCGCGATAAAATCCGTAAATAATAATAATAATAATAATATCTATGGACGCTTTCACACCACGTCAATCTGGTTCAGTGGTAAGTTCTTGAAGAACTTGTGTTACGGGTACCAGACAGCGGAAATATATTTAATACTTTTATACTATACATATATTTAAGATTTTTATTATATAATACACTTATTTAATACACATCCATGACCCAGGAACACAGAAAATATTTTTGTTCCCTGGCAGGATTCGAACCCGCAACCTCCGGCTTGAGCGCCAACGCGCTAACCACTGAGCCACAGAGTCAAAATGTTTTATTACTATTATATTTTCATTTATTTTTATGTTAGGTGGATAGGCAAACTGGCAAACGTGAACCATGAACATAAACTAGTTTACGTGGAACGAGCCCAGGCAACTCATCTATGTGTTAGAAACAAGGGGCCATCCATAAAGTACGTCACACGTTAATGGGGAGGGAGGGTATCACCGAAGTGACATCGTGTGACAAGGGGCATGGGGGGGTCAATAGTTTTGTGACGTCACATGTTAAAATTTAAAATACTAAAACGCAAAGTTTGGATGTGAATTGAAAATTTAAAAAATTTACGAACTTGATCTATATTTATTAATAATTTAGCAATTCTCTGTTTAATGAATGATGACGATGCTTTATGGATGGATGAGAATGATGTCGACACTAAGGATGTTCCTGATTTACCAGTAATAGCTGATATAAAAGGGTGGATCCAAAGTCCATGGACACTTGATAATTAAGTTTTTTATCTTTAATTAATATAATTAATCGTTTATTATTTTCTAACTAGTCGTTTGTTTTTTCGGTTTTACGAAATGTTGGACTTTATGTTGATTTTATTAGATTATTATTTAATAAAAATAAGTAAAAAATGAAAATAGCTGTTTTCTCTCGATTATTTTTAAATATATATATAAATTTAAAAAATGTGTGACGTCACATCAGGAGGGTTATAAAAATATGACAACCTGTGACAAGGACGGGGGGAGGGGTTCAAAAGTCCTAAAATTCGTGTGACGTACTTTATGGATGGCCCCTAAGCAAGATGGTGATACCCATGCAGCCGGGAGCGCGGCGCCGCATTACCTTCAGCGGACGATCCGGTCCCCCCTACCGACGTAGAGGAAGTAACAGACATCATTAAAAATCTTCACGCGAAAAAGTCGCCCGGTCCGGACAGGATTACCAATAGGGTCCTCAAATATTTACCGCCCCCTATAATCTATCTTCTAGTGAGCATCTTCAATGCTCTACTGACAGGATGCGCCTTTCCAGATTCATGGAAAGAAGCGGTAGTTGTAGGTATCCACAAACCGGGTAAACCTCGAAATGAACCGACTAGTTATCGGCCTATTAGCTTACTCTCAGCGATAGGTAAGTTATACGAAAGGATACTCCTATCCAGACTCAAAAAAGTAGTACATGAGCTCGGACTGCTCCCCGACGAACAGTTCGGGTTCAGAAACTCTCACTCCTGCGTACACCAGGTGCACCGCCTAACGGAGCACATCCTCACAGGCCTGAATAGACCCAACAGTAGGGCTAGAGTGACAGGGGCTGTGTTCTTCGACATAGCTAAAGCGTTTGATAAAGTCTGGCATAACGGCTTGATTTACAAGCTCTACCAACTACGTGTGCCGGACAAACTCGTGCTCATCATACGAGAATATCTAACAAATCGTACCTTTAGATATCGATCGGAGGGCACAATGTCCTCATTACGGCAGATAAGGGCGGGGGTACCCCAGGGCTCAGTCTTGGCACCCCTGCTCTTTACCCTGTACACTAGCGACATCCCCAGAATGCCTAACATCCATATAGGTCTATTTGCCGACGATACCGTCCTCTATACGACTCATCGCAACCAAAGATTAATAACGATCCGACTACAGAAAGCCGTCGACGCACTAGGCGTCTGGTTTAGGAAATGGCAGATTTCTGCCAACCCCGAAAAAAGCGCCGTGATTCGCTTTCAGAGAGGTAACAGTACCTCACACAGGCCTTGTAGGAATTTAGGTCAAATCTTCCTCTACGGAAACGAGGTGCCCCGAGTCAATCAGATAAAATACCTCGGCGTTACCCTCGATAGTAGGATGACATTTCATGCTCATATAAAAAGAGTTAAAAAGAAGGCACTGTACGTACTACATCGCCTCTACCCAATGATTTGCAAACGGAGTAAACTGCCGCTTAGACATAAGCGGACACTTTACAAAGTTTGCATACTGCCTATATTCGCTTACGCGAGTGAAGTCTTTGCGCACATAGCACCTTCACACATAGAGACGTTACAAAAAATACAGAACCGTTTTCTAAGAACAGCAACTGGATGTCCATGGTACTATCGTAACGTGGACCTTCATAGAGAACTCGAGCTGCCTTCTGTAGCTCAACATTTTAAAGACAAATTAGAAAGGTTCTTTGAAAGAGCCAATAATCACGCAAATCCGCTGGTCGTACAGGCCGCTAGTTATGTACCCGATCCAGACTCACATCGTCTGCGTAGGAGACCGACACCGCCTCCGCCGTAGGTGGCGACGACCTCGTTTCCGACCGTCGGTCCCGTGATCGACAGGAAGGAAATTAGAAGCCCCGCGTTCACATCGATGCCCCGTCTCTTAGATGACGGGACGGGGGCGCCATACGGGCCTCCAATTATATTAGACAGATGAAGTTAGAACAGACCTCAGTCTACTAGCTTAGATCATAAAAAAAAAAAAAAACGGGAGCGCGGCACTGCGCTTCCCTCCCACCGATAATTTCGATCTGCCTGCTTTGTTGTTCTGTTTGTTTGAATTTCCAAATACCTTACAGTATTGTATTCTAATGGTTAAGTGAATTGCAGTCTAATGCAAAAACCTTTACGCGTTTTATCGTGGTTTATTAAGATTTTTACACTTCCGACTTTAACATAAATTATAGTCACGCACCCTACTGTATACTGTACCAAGAGTAGGTATGCACCTGTTATATTATGTATATACTCATATATGTATATACTCATGCAAGTATAACCACGTCTCGCTGTAAATATACAAATATCAGCTGGCATTGTTCTAAGAACAACGTTCTTTAGTATTATTATCAAATACTAATGCGTTTTATTATTTGTTTGAGAAGATTTGACTAATGGAAAGGATACATCAGTTCACGTGAAATATCCTTAATAATTCTGGAGCAATGAAAGAGACAATTAACAGTACTACGGGTTAGGCCTACCAAGATACCTCCGCTGCTACTCCTGTGTAGCCAGTTAACCACCAACCCTTTGATTATGATATATTTGATACGATCTCAAGAAGCCTGCGCGATACGTTAAAACCGCATTGGGATCCGAAAATAATTTAATAACAAGGATTCATAAAGAGTAGGAAATAATTTAGTAAGGGGAAGTGCCATGTTGTTATGCAGCCGAATTGGGCCGGCACAACTGGGGTTGTACCTCTTGCTCACATAATACCGGCGTAAAGTAACAGCTATGCTATTGTGTTTCATGCGGTTTGTGATTTTCCGGTGGCCCATTGGGGGGATAGGGAAAAGGAGGTCAACACATCTGCGTAATCTTTGGTTGTGCCGATGTGTATGGGTGCCAAAAGGCTTCGACTTCGACGACGAGGATGGGAACCTCACCCCATTGCACTGCCCCACGTTGGGAGAGGTTGTTCTGTGGAGCCCAATCCCTCTGTGGAGGTGGCATCGGTCCTTTGAGGGACTGACTAGCCGGGTAGGTGCCCTATTTGCTCATTAGATTCGGCATTGGCGGAATCCCCGCGGGATGCCTAAGACCATTTCCCGGCGGAAAAGAATAAAAAAAGGTACGGAAACCACATATCTAGCTAATTACGCATAAAACTAAGAAACCACAAGTTTGGAATTATTTTAATAGTAATAGTAACTGGTGGTTTGTATGTTAGTTACTTGATCACGCGTTACTGGCTGCAATTAAATGATTGTATACATGAATGACCCCGCTTAAGAGACTTTTTATTTAGGTAATTTATATTTGCAATAGTCCAGTGTCTCAACCACGTTTACAATAATATAACGCACATTAATGCGACTGTTAAACTCCACGCGGTCTGCAGCTTAATAACTTTTACCCATACAGCTGTATTACCAGTTATCCCAAACACCACTCACACCGATGCAACTCTGTTAGCACGACTCTAATAAAATACTACCGGCAACTAAATCAATATTGAGAGAAAACAAAAAACTCCGTGATAGATGGCGCTGACGTCTAAATATGGCTGTTAAATATGAACGATAAAACGACACGAGCGCGAAGCTGTTACGATGTCATAGGGTTCCGTCGGGACATTTGAAAATTATATTTAACACAATGTCGTTTGTGTATTATATACGCAAAAGATACCTAAGCATGTTGAAGTAGTGGAAGGACAGACAGACTGTCGACAAATGTGGAACAAAGGGCCAATAAAATGCAGAAATGAAGGCTGCAATTGAAGATAGAACAATATAATCCTAGATCATCTAAGATATTCTAGGCCGTCACAGTGTGAGTAGCAACATCTTTGCATTCAAGAAAGACGAATGATCCTATTTCATCTCGGAGTTGGTAATAAATTCTCCAATATAAAGACAAAATAAACTTCTCCAATACATGTCTCGGAAACGCGATTGATATATTTGCAATTGTTGATATATTTTCCAAAGTTTGAAAAAAAATAGAACTGTGTTTCTACTTGAATATAAATAATTCTTACATCGTGTTATTAAAGCTTAAAAACAGCTTAATATTCCATACATTACAAAAAACAATATAGTTGTATTTAGGCTTTTCAATGTCGTACAATTTGGAAAAACTTTTTTAACTATCACAAAATATTTATTTAAGTGAATCAAGACACAATCATTGTAATAAAATTAATTTGTACGGATTTTCTTGCGATTTATTATCATTTAAGAAGCACTGTCATTTAGACATTAAAACAGGCCCAAATCCATAGAAAAAGCTTTATTTTTAATTCGCGTAAAACATAAGTCAAAAGAATCAACATCGGTTGATGCTTCATTAAAATATTTACTTTCCTTCAATTTTTTCTGAGCGGTTTTCTACATTCACCGGTTGATCCCCAAATATATCGCCTCATATAAACCTGTTCTTGAAGGAAGGATATATAGCAGCGCTAACGAACTGTATCAACAATCGATATTGATTATCACTACCAGTTCTTTACAACCAAGTTACTAGTCTTTATCGAATAGCGTATATCAAATCTAATGTCATCATTGTTATCAAATATATATCCAAGATGGCCGATCCCATGGCACACTACCTAGTAGCTAGGAATACTAAGCCTTTGCACGGAGAGCGTCGCCCATCCATATGGGGGTCAGGGGGTCGATCTGCCCTCGGTCTGTGCTTGCGTCATCTCGAATGTAGTCTCCACGTCATAAACGTATGAGCCTCGCAGCCATCAGTTCTTCGGCGTATGTGACCGGCCCAGTTTAGGGTAATTTTCCTTCTCATGTCAGCTACTTTCGTTCTCTGACGAATGAACCAGAATAATTATAGATAGAAATAAAAGTAGTATTCTTCAAAGGCTCTGATAACCCCTTGCAAGAGACTGGAGTCTGGCGTGTGTCAGTGGTGACTCACCACGTACAATTGCTCCACTAGGAATGGTCTCATAATTATAATAAGAAAAAAAAGAAATAAGTCAGCCTAGAAAATGGGCAAAAGCTTCTAAATACAAAAAGACACAATAAACATGAAAAATATATTTATTTCTAAAATTAAATAAATTTACAAGTATATTTAATATATGTCCATTATAGAAAAAGGTTTTAGCACTACCTTCGTTTTATGCAAATGCTATCATTATTGTTTCAATGATCTTTTTATAAAGTCTTGAGTTTTTATCGTCCGCGCAGACTCGCGGGCGTAATGGCCCTAACCGGTCCGTAGCCCCGGTTAATAAAAATAGATAAGTGAATATAATTAAGTCTTTTTACTAAGGTTTTTATTATTGTATGTTTGAATTGTAAACATGAATTTGATTATGACATTCAAAGTGCGCCATTGGTGCGTGGACGGCTCAGCATACCAATGATATCAGGAAAGAAGATTAATAGCCATTCGTCGTACAAAATAGTCATTCGTCGGGTCACATACCACTGGGGTGAACCGACGACTTTAAAAATGTTCATTGTACGAGTCATACCGTAAGATGAGTGGCTTATGGTATGATTCGACGAAAGACCTTTTTTTACGCCGGAAAATGTTCTGAGGTATCCTGCGGGGGACTGGGTCACCCCAGGCGGGTATGTGGAACTTGCTGCAGCCGAAAGGTGTTAAGGTGGACGCAACTCTACCCACTTAAACCCGGCACTCGCCGGGTTTTGAGTGGTGAGGTGCCCCGGATCTAGTGAGCAAACAGAGAACTTTGATGGCAGGGTTCCCCAAAGGACCGACGCCACCTGCACAGAGGGGTTGTCTCGCACCCAAGAATATCCCCTCCCAACGTAGGGACAGTACAATGGTTTTAGGTTCCCATCCTCGCCCCTTGTCCCCCTGCTCTTTTGTACCCTCTTATTATAAGAGGGGTAAAAAGAGGGCAGGGTTCGCCTTAGGCTACTGAGCCCCACTGCCATGACAAGGCAAATAGACGAATAGATAAAATATGTATCTATATAGTTTCCTCATTATGATGCGGTATGGTATGTAAGATGTTTCAAATTTGAAACTTAGTGAAACATTATCGAGGTAGGCTCGAGGCGAATTACGTGCTCCAAGTTTTGTAATTGCCTATCAGCCAACTTAGTGTTGTGTTACTAGCAAATGAACTTATCAAAGAACGATCTAGAAAATTTGGTAAATAATAGAGATTGTTATTAGTGAAGTTACCCATAAATTGCTTTGTGACGTCGACCATGCTCGGAGGCTTTTTTTAATTATTTAGCCATACACATTACTACTATACTTATAGGTAATTAAATTTGGATTTTGGTATTAAAATCAAATAGTTGCTGTTAGTCTAATGTAATTATTTTTAACTAGATGAGATTTTTAACCACAGCTTTGCCCGACCATATCCTGACAAAGGATGATGATTATATAGCGTATAATACTCGGGCCAGGATCGGCCGTCTTGGAGTTCATTGAAGGAGGCCTATGTTCAGCAGTGGGCATATAAAGGCTGATTATGTTGATTATGATTACCTCTCAATGATAAAGTCTCAATATACCTACTGGTGAGAGATTTTAAAATCGGATTTATAGTTTCAAAGACATTAACTCCTACATCTATTATTGTTATATTATTATTATTAACAGCCTGCTGTCTCACGTCTGGGCAAAGGGACATAATCATCATCATCATCATCATCCTCCTCCTTTTTTATGTGCTACATCTAAACTTACAATATCTTCATTATATTAGTATATATATGAAATATAGCTGAATTCTAAAGATTTTATACATTTTATTCATTTGCCTATGTCTGTTTCATCGAAGCACCTTTGTTCAGCAGACAAAAACTTACCGACGGATGAGTAACACAATTCTCCGCTATTTAAAGCCAAATCGGTAATGCTCGTTTTAATTCATGAAATTATACTTTATATATGGACGTGATATTTAAACCATCCATTGTCAAGTTTAACCTTGACATTTTATCCATTGAACACCTACGAAAATCTCCAATAAGCATCTGAGAAACGGTTCATGAGAGATAATTATTGTATGTATATTTGAGAGCACTCAGCTATTATGGAATGAAAATAATGGAAAATATTAATTGATAATCTTCTTATCAGCATGTTGCATGTCCGCACGGACGATGATGATGATGTGCACTTCATGATAATGCATTGAACAAAACAGCATTATTTATGGCAAAAAAACAGGCAGACCTACCTTAAAGTATAGGCTAGTATATGGGAGGAGGACCTGGCGCGGCAGCCGTATGACAAAACCTATTAAACTATGGTGGGGTTGATGGCCCTTAGCAACTGTAGCTGACTTATCGGCTCGAGCATTGTAAAGCTAGGAAACTCTAAAGTATACGTCACTATTTGTACTAAAGCTGACGTCCCGCCACAGGCCGTCTTCTAGAGATAAAGATATGTATGACAATATCAAATCAAAATATCTTTATTTCGTATGTAACAAATTATACAAATATAATACAAATGTAAGTAAAAAACCTCGTTTGGAATGCACCTTAAGGAAAAACGAGAAAAACTGAGGCCTAATGTTGCTCTTTTGTCAACAAAAATAAAACACAATACAGTTTATATATCATCATTATCAACCCTTGAATGTTCCACAGCTGGGCACGGATCTCCTCCTCGAAATCTGGCGAGGAGGTGGTTGGGCAAGTGGAAGCCAATAATGTCCAATTACAAAACTTCTCCAATATTGTTTGAACGGTTTCGGAGATTAGCGTGAATAAACACCGAATCGATTTATATATCCTGCTAGAGAGGTACATTTATTAACAGCCTTAATTTATACGATAATGTCATTTTTTTTTTATCAAAGTTCCCAGCCAACATAAAAAAAAAGGTATTGAAGGTTCCTCAATAAAACAGCGATACTGTTAATAGTTGCATTTTACACAGTCAACGAGGTGACATCATCGAGGTGCTTTCGTAGAAGCATATTCGTCATTATATACATAATTTTTGCTTAAATTTCATCATTAGATCCTTTTAATGCATCCGTCATGAATATTATTCGTCATTATTTTCCGTCATTATTTTCCGTCATTAATATTTTTTACTATTTATTTGTGACATGCATGTGTTATCCCAAACTCGTCTAGATCCGGGTGAGCTTCGCAATGTTTTGGAAATTCCATCGCTTTTTCAAATCAGCGAATTTTGTGCTACGCGTCGATTTGAGTAGGTACCGCCCAAAAGCATAATCTAAAGAAGTATCAATGAAAGCGCTACAAGCGATTTACAATCATGAAGTCAGTACCTAGGTACAGTTCGTAAAGCGCCCTACGTCCTCTACTCCCACGACAATTTATTCTTTAATCTAAATTAAGTTGAAGGTATGCTACTTTTATTAAATAGACAGAAGTAGCCAGTTTATTGTCACAGAGTCCTACCTGTCTGAGGTAACGTAAAGACAAAGTGCTTGAGTCTTTTTTTTTTCTTTAACGCCGGGAAATGCTCTGAGGCATCCCGCGGGGGAGTGGGTCTCCCCACGTGGGTATGTGGGACTCGCTGCGCCCGAAAGCTGGTAAGTGGACGCAGCTCTACCCACTAAAACACTACACAAAGATGGCACTCGTCACCAATGCCACCTTTGGTGAGGTGCCCCGGATCTAATAAACAAACAGGGCACCTTGACGGCTAGTCAGTTCCGCAAGGGACCGACTCCACCTCCACAGAGTGGTTATCCCGCACCACAGAACAACCCCTCTCAACGTCGGGGCAGTACAATGGGGTGAGGCTCCTATTCTCGCCCCTTGCCCCCTGCTCCTTTGTCCCCTCTTCTTATAAGAGGGGTACAAAGAGCCCCCTCGGCTCAATTAGCTTCGCCCAAGGTGCTGGGCTCACCCTATGCTACTGAGCCGCACCGCCACGTCAAGGCCTGAACCATGGTGGGGAAGTGCTGGAGTCTGCCACTATATGAATTGATCAAAATCTATCTAATTCATGTTGTCGTACTTAGTAAGTACCAAATTATAAAGGTCTTAGACCTTTATAATTTGGTAGCAGCGTTTCCCAAACTTTGTTTCGCTATGGCCCGGTAAATTTCGTTCTCCTTCGTGACCCACCCAAGTTTTTAAACCCCCTGAAATATTATGTAAAATAAAACACATTTATTGCAAATACAAGTACAATTAATATATATGTATTATGTATTACAATCATTAGTGAGAAATATGAAGTTGCTCATTTTTGACTCTTTTGTGTCCTCAGTCAAGCTCTCCTGGTACTCGTTTATATATAGGCTTAAAGAATTTATTCTCAAAAAGACAGAGTCACTTACATGAGAACATTTGATAATACATATCATGTATAAATATAATTTTAATGGTCGTCACACAGTTATAGGTACTCACTACTCAGGTGCTCACTTAACATAATATTGTATTGATTTGTATAATTTACTTTTTTATTTATTTATTTAGTCGAGATGCATTGTTTTTACATATTCTCATAGTTTTTTTTTGTATATGTTAAATGAGCACACATTTTTTATGTCAGGTGGTAGCTTATTATAAAGTTGTGCTCCTTCAAAAGTTATACTTTTTTTGCCGTAATTGGTTCGTATCCTAGGTAGTACAAGCAAACTTGGTCGGCGAGTACTGCGTTTCGTAATTTGTATTTTTTTAATAAAAGTTAAGTTTATATTAATAGTTTTTTCAATGATTTTCCTTATAATTATGCATGTATTATTTACGTAAAGTTGATTAATATTAAGTATACCAGTTTCGGTGTAGATCTTTTTTGTTGATGTCAGGAATGGGTATTGGAAGAGAGCTTTTACTATTTTATTTTGTATTATCTGTAATTCTTGTAATTTTGATTTTGTAGCGCTGCCCCATACTTCGATCAAATATAACAAGTGTGATTTGACTAAGGAGTTATATATCATGAAACGTGTCTGCCGGGGAACACACCCGTATAGATTACGCAGTGAACCAATTAGAGAGGACAACTTTTTTTTGCTGTAATCAATTTGGTCATTCCATTTTAGGTAATTGTTTATTCTTAGGCCAAGATATTTTTCTTTGGTAGTTTCATTAATAGGGATATTATTTATTGTTAATGAGGCATGTGGTGGAATGGTTTTATTTTTAGATTTGAAGATAATATAACTAGTTTTATTGGTGTTTATGGTTAATAAATTATATTGTAACCATTCAGATAAGACATCCAAGTCTGCTTGTGCTTGTATAATAATGTCGTGAATATTAGTCCCGAAATAAAATAGACATGTGTCATCGGCATATAAAGTAACGTGGCCGTTTAGTCCTAATTCTGTAATGTTGTTTATATATATCAGGAATAAAAGGGGGCCTAAAACAGATCCCTGGGGGACTCCACATGAGATAGATAACGGAGCGCTCTGATAATATTCTATCTTGACAACCTGTGATCGATTTTTTAAGTATGAACGGAACATTTTGAGGGCGTTGCCTTTGATACCAATAGATTCTAACTTATGTAGTAGAAGTGTGTGACTAACGGTATCGAAAGCTTTCTTATATATAAGGATCTTTATATATAAGGAGGCAATGGTGCGACCCGGTATTTTATTTCTTGGGCTGGTACCCCGGTGTCGCGAATCACCTACTGGGAAACGCTGGACTCTAGGGCTAGGCATAAAAATATCTTTATTCACAATAATTGTACATATTCCAAGATCCCTTGCAAGTATACGTACGTATAAATCCTCAAATAAATCACAAATCGAGCGTGACTTCGCTTGCGTGTGCCATTTTCATCATCATATATGACGAGTTAGATCTGTGAGTAATGATCGTGCATGACCGATCTACAGCTCATACAGGTGGTTGATCCTGTCTTTAATGGACGTCCTTCGATTATACTCAATACAAGGTATGTGAGTCAGAATGTGTGCGAATGATTCCGTATCATCATCATCATCATCATCAGCCCCTCTCCATCCACTGCTGAACATAGACCTTCCTCAATGAACGCCAAGACGACCGATCCCATGCCACCCGCATCCAACTCGGACCGGCTCCTTCACGGAGATTGTCTCCCCAACTGGTTAATGGCCAACCAACACACTTCGTCCGTTACTTGACTCCGTATAATATTATGACGTTTCATTTATCATGACGTGGTATTTAATTTTTAGTGGATTACCGAGAGTTGAGGTTTAGATTTTACCTAATTAATTAATTTCTCTAAGATAATGATACATTTATTTTGCGGAGCCCAATAAATCGAAATTATCTATGAATGTCTAAATAAATCGCAAATGTTAAATAATATACCTAATATTCTATAGAAAAATATTTAAATGTGAAAAAACCTGCTTCCACTGATAAAACTAGATTTTGAACATGGGATATAATATATAGATCAACATAAGGAAATATGCATATTACTGATTGTATACGAAAAATATAAATATCACATAATATAATTTTATCTTTTATATTTTATCTTGAACCTAGTTTTAGGTCCCCTTAGTGATTGATACGTGGTGGTTCAAGACTTATCAAAAAAATCACGTGTATTTTATACCTACAAATAATACTAAAAGTTTTTAGAATATTATCTATAAATACAGGTATAAAGTACTTAGAACCCTACTTTCATCTAGAAAAACCTTGCAAATATGTCTTGCAAAAAAAGAAGAATAACTGGCGACTGGCAAGAAGCAATATCTTACTACACCCGTACTCCCCTTCTTGTGATAATTCATGATTTTTGGCAAACAATTTTATCATTTTGAAATCGTTTTTTTTTCAAAATCTATCAGCATACGATTCTGAATCGAATGCTATCTCAACCATGTTTGTTTTGACCTTGGCACTTGTTGACTAGGCTAAAAGTTCATTTTGTGATTCTTTTTCTCTTCTTTTGTACAATTCACATAAAAATAAATGTTAACATTTTATTCTAGGTACTGAAACATTTTGAGGGACGAGGCTCGATAAAAATTTGGGACTATACTATTGATTTGAACCTTACTGTTCCTGATATTCTTTCCCTGCGACATATAATTAAGTCACGTTGATCACTCATAGTACAGTAAAAATAGACGTTTTTGGATAACCTCGCACTAAATTTCCGGCTGATTTTTTATTATCAATTATTTACTCATACTATAGGTGATCTAATATTCACATTCTCGTTAAGTAAGAAAAAAAATTGAGAAGGAAGTGTAACTGACCAAGGAAATCCCATATTACCCTTGCGAAATATCGAAGTCTGACCAATTACTATCGATAATTTTGAGGAAATCATACCTCCGTGAGTCATTCAGTATTCCTCTTCTTGGAAGCAGTGTCATGACTTACCATCTTTTGAAACTGTATAGGGTATTGGCTCGTCCTTGGGCTTGGTGATATCTTGTCAAGTGGTAACGCAGGAATAATAAGGACGATTCAACATCATCATCATCTGCCTATTGCCGTTCGTTGCTACAGTTGGATACTTGTTTCCCATCAAATTTCTTAGCAACCATAATAAAATTTGTAAATAATAGTATTAAAAATCAATACAGATATATAAAATTGTAGTGTCTGTTTGTAATATACGGTACATAAACCAAAACAACTTTTTTACAATTTTTGTCTGCCTGTCTGTCTGTTCCGACTAATCTTTTAAACGGCTAGGCCGATTTTGACGGAACATTCACTGCAGATGTTATAAGGAGTAACTTAGGCTATAAAAATAATCATCACCAATCCTGGAACTGCAGTAAATCTAAGTTAACGCGGGCAAAGCTGTTTTATCTAACCAGGATTCAAAGCGATGGTCTATTCATGCCAAACAGTTTGCATCAACCATAGATGAAAGACCTATCAACTTTTGAATACTAGCCTTCTTCAAGTCATCTTTGACTACACACTCATATGCTTAAACCTGTCTGTCGTAGAATATGTGACATATAGTATTTTATATAAGTTATAACTGAAAATGGTTATAATATATATTATGTGTATGTAAATCTCGTGTCACGGTGTTTGCCGTCGCATTGCTACAAAACGGTTTGATTGATGTTTATTAAACTGTTTATGTATATTTTAGGTAAAGAATAATACACAAAATAATAATAATTATTAAGAAAAAAGTCGCATGGTATATTTCATACCGCTGTAAAAATATAGATAATGAAGTATATATACTATAGGAACCTAGTACACACTTCCTCTAGTTACCTAAGCGCTCTGAGAAAATTATAAGTGATTATAAGTATGCTATGTAATATTAGTTTTCCTCAATCGGCCCACGATTATATAAGACGTGTATTGAAACAAAAGACTAGGAAACCATTTACGTGGATCTCGGCTCAAGGATTCTTCTATTAATGCCCCAATATAGCCCATAGACAAAAAACCACGCAACACGAACAAAAATTAATTGCTATATAGATAATAAAAAATATATAACTCTTTGTCTATGGCTGACGATCAAAGAATTTCCATATTAGTTTTTATTGAATGTAATTTTGTGTTAAGGCGAGTATGTTCTAAGGCCTTGTTAATATCGACGAGACAAGCATATCCAAACCTAAGAAAATGAAAGTGAAATAGTCACTTAAGCCGCGCTTCCACTAGACTTTGGCGCGCGACAATATATTGCACAGCATGTTGTAGAACAACATGTAGAAAATTCGCGCGGAACTTTTTAATTCGATTAAATTACAACCACTGCCGCTGAAATCAACACTAGGGTCCTCTGGCGACAAGTTGTCACAACTGACATAGTATAGTAGTAGGTGCGTAGACCATGCGTAAACAGACAACATTGTTAAAAAAAAGTTCCGTGCTAACTATAAACATGTTGTACAGCATGTCACCCGCTAAATGTTGCCTAGTGAAAACGCGGCTTTAATATCAATTATGTGTTCTCTATAATGTTTAGAAATCAGTGTACCTAATTTGATATTGTTTCTTAATATATTTTGGGTAATATAAGTAGGAAAGAATATAATTAACAAATACTTTATAATATATCTTTGTGCCGATAGAACCTGCGTTAGTTCAATGTGAGACAAACTTGAGTTTTGTAAAAGATTTAATCTTGGATAATATTGCACCGCAAAGTTTTTTATGATAGTTGTATTGGCAAACGGACGGTCGAACCACATGGTAAGTCGTCCTCATGAACATAAACAACTTAACCTGGAACGAGCCCAGGCAACTCATTTATGTGTTGCCTATCCTGACTCCTGAGACATAAGATGTTAAGTCTCGGTGCCAGTAATTACACTGCCTGTCTTGCCCTTCTCTCCGAAACACAGTAAAGCTGTTTCACGGGAGAAACAAGCAAGATGGTAGTACCCATGCTGCTGGGAAAGCGGCAGAGCGCGATCCTCCCAGCGGTAAAGTAAATTATAAAAAATGATTTAAGACCAAACTTTGACTATTCGGCTGGCTCTACCTCGGCTCTGCATTCAGTCCGTATAACCCTTATTTTCAAATTACCATAACTATTAACGTGTTGGATACGAGTGTCAAGGGATCGGCTGTCTTAGCGTTCATTTAGGGAGGCCTATGTTCAACAGTGGACAGATAGAGGCTGATGATGATGATGATGGTGATGATGATGATGATGATGATGATGATGATGATGATGATGAACCATTAACATCAATATGTGGCAGTATTATACTTTACATTGTACTTTACAAAACAAACTTGTTTATTGTAAGTGTATGTATATTTATTAAATTATCCATACAATAAGTGGAACAGCTCTGTTGAGATACGTTACCAAATCGACGATATACGTACATACTTGTCGACTACTATACTTGATACGGGCGGAGGCTTCCAATACCATTAGTATGAATACTGTATACCTAGTAGTCAAGTAGTTATAAAATATATTAAATGAATGTTAATTCTACTCTTGGAGGCTTCCAATACCATTAGTATGAATACTGTATACCTAGTAGTCAAGTAGTTATAAAATATATTAAATTAATATTAATTCTACCCTTGGAGGTTTCCAATACCATTAGTATGAATACTGTATCCCTAGTAGTCAAGTAGTTATAAAATATATTAAATTAATATTAATTCTACCCTTGGAGGTTTCCAATACCATTAGTATGAATACTGTATCCCTAGTAGTCAAGTAGTTATAAAATATATTAAATTAATATTAATTCTACCCTTGGAGGTTTCCAATACCATTAGTATGAATACTGTATACCTAGTAGTCAAGTAGTTATAAAATATATTAAATGAATGTTAATTCTACCCTTGGAGGTTTCCAATACCATTAGTATGAATACTGTATCCCTAGTAGTCAAGTAGTTATAAAATATATTAAATGAATGTTAATTCTACCCTTGGAGGTTTCCAATACCATTAGTATGAATACTGTATACCTAGTAGTCAAGTAGTTGTAAAATATATTAAATGAATGTTAATTCAACCCTTGGAGGCTGCCAATACTATTAGTATGAATACTGTATACCTAGTAGTCAAGTAGTTATAAAATATATTAAATGAATGTTAACTTCAACCCTTGGAGGCTGCCAATACTATTAGTATGAATACTGTATCCCTAGTAGTCAAGTAGTTGTAAAATATATTAAATGAATGTTAATTCAACCCTTGGAGGCTGCCAATACTATTAGTATGAATACTGTATACCTCGTAGTCAAGTAGTTATAAAATAATATGTTAATTCAACCCTTGGAGGCTTCCAATACTATTAGTATGAATACTGTATACCTAGTAGTCAAGTAGTTATAAAATATATTAAATGAATGTTAATTCAACCCTTGGAGGCTGCCAATACTATTAGTATGAATACTGTATCCCTAGTAGTCAAGTAGTTGTAAAATATATTAAATGAATGTTAATTCAACCCTTGGAGGCTGCCAATACTATTAGTATGAATACTGTATACCTAGTAGTCAAGTAGTTATAAAATATATTAAATGAATGTTAACTTAATACATATTTTGCACAAATAGAAGAAAGGTTTTTTACACCTTAGTCTGGTACTAGGGTCCACTAGATAGAAAATCTTATAATACAATGACTGGTAGGCAGTAGAAAGGTCAAACGTCAGATGAGCTACTGAAGTAGTAATTCAATAACGTCTTAAATGGTCAAATCCCAACCTAATTAAAATGGTGTAGGTACTTGACCATGTTTAAAGAAGATTCCACTGTTATTGCTTCACCAGAAAAATAAAAACCATCGTCATCAAAAGTAGTTCTTTTCATCAACTGCTTAAATGGTAGGTGTATCCTGTATCCATAAATCTCCTCCACTCCCATTAATTATCGTATCATATGACTTGTTAAGTATTTCATCGGGGATCATATGACTGCACATGCAGCATGAGTCATGAGTCATCGGTCGTAATCGTGAAAATCATGCAACAATCAGCAGACACTCTTTTATTAGCTTGACGACTTCGTTGATAAAGTAATTCGCAATTGATTTTTACGCATTTATCTATTACAAAATATTGTATTATATGTCTACTAGGTAACCCGGCAAAAGTTCTTCTGCCATATAAATTATTTCTGCATAGGGACAGGCGGTAATATAATAAAACACCTAGCTGTATGAAATATACCTTAGGCATATTCTCATATCATCATCATCAGTCTCTATCCGTCCACTGCTGAACATAGGCCTCTCTCAATGAACGCC
The DNA here is from genome assembly GCA_963853865.1 of Helleia helle. Lineage (NCBI taxonomy): Eukaryota > Metazoa > Arthropoda > Insecta > Lepidoptera > Lycaenidae > Helleia > Helleia helle. Next base: position 10,139,750 of record OY971431.1, read on the forward strand.
AAGACGACCGATCCCTCGCTACTCGCATCCAACACGGACCGGCCACACTGTACGGAGATCGTCTTCCCACCTGGTTAATGGCCCACCAACACTTCGTCTACCCAAACGCGGCCTCCACTCTTGAACCTTATTGCCCCATCGGCCAGCCGTTCTCCTGAGTGTGTGACCAGCCCACTGCCACTTCAACGAGATTAATCTTCTCGTGATAACGGTAACTTTAGTTCTCTTAAATTCTCATACGTAACAATTAATAATGATAAAAAATGTCATACGTCGAGCCGCTCTGGAGGAGTGCGACACAGTGACACCAGATTTTTCTATATATAGGTGATATTGGCTTCCAAGATGTTCCAAGGGCTTTGATTGCTAATCAACAAATCGTTCTTATTCATAAAAATAGTTTCAGCATTGGTCAAGAAATTGGACAAAAACTGGATTAAGGCAAAGAATAGACAACACATGTACAAGTCACCAAGTTCTTATTGGGATAAGCCTATTGTCCTTTGAGATGGCCAATATACCTTTCTCAAATGCCATTTCATATACGTTAAAAAAAAATAGGTCCCCGGATTTTTTTGTATTTCAAGCTGGTTTTATGTCTGCCCCGACTGGACTAACAACATGTATCCCAAATATATAGAACACTCATTAATCAAATGCCATAACATAAAATTTGTATTATTTTGCTTTCATTTTACTTGACAGCTGTGTTTTATCTATAATAGATACATAAGTTTTGGTTGGGTAATGTTAAATATATTCTAGTGGGTCATTAATTACGGCCAAAGCACCTGCCGGAAAAACTGCGCATAGATCGTACAAGGTAAAGTTTGAACGCAATCGCTATAGGCGCCACATCATGTCGAAATGATCATTGCAATGAAATTATACTAAGAATGCTAATCATTATGTCGCTATGGACAGGATATTCGAGCCTCCCCACCAAGGTTCAAGCCTTGTCGTGGCGGTGGTGCTCAGTAGCTTAATGTGAACCCAACACCTTGGACGATGCAAATTGAACCGAGGGGGAACAAGGGGCGAGGATGGGAACCTCACCCCATTGCACTTTAATTTGATTTGAGGGGTTGTTCTGTGGTGCGGGACCCCTCTGTGGAGGTGGTGTGGGCCTCTTGAGTGACTGCAGACTAGCCGTCGAGGTGCTCTTTTTGCTCAATAGATCTCGCCGGGTTTTAGTGGGCAGAGCTGCATCCACCATCCATCTTTCGGGCGCAGCGAGTCCCACATACCAGCCTGGGGAGTCCCCTCCCGGGGGACTGATGGGAGGGATGCCTCAGAGCATTTCCCGGCGTAAAAGAAAGGAGATTCGAGCCTCAAGTTCCGTGTTTGATGTTGACTAAAGAACCACTAATTCTTAACTACCGTGAACGTATCTAAATCGAACATGAGTTTATCTCGAAAAATGTCAATGTTTGTCGTTAAAATCCCACATATTCTTTCATAGATTCCTATATTATCGAGATCAAACCATAAACTTAGAATATATACTGTCATGATCAAACGTACGACGCTCTTATGACTTCTTCTCGCTAAATTTACTTCTCCTTGTATAATGGCTTCCACGAGAATTTGCCAATGTCAAAGTGTATCTTTGGATGTGTTTATGAAATAACTTAACTTCTACACAAGGTAGCCAAAACAATTAAACAATAGTCCCAAATGAATATCTTCTCAAAGTACAAAAACATATCGTATAATGTGATGCTAAATAAAATAAATATTTATTTCAGAAATTGTGTTAGTAGGTTTTCTTCATTATTCTTATTTCACTTTAAAAAATTAATTTCATTAAATGCCCTATCATTAAAACTTTGAACTCTAGAAATATCTCAAGCAATTGTCGGTATTGCCTTGTTTACTCATACTCTGAATTTAAATGTTTTTTGCGCGCCAATAAGGTATGATCGTAAGCTCTACCGGTTGCGCCCCACCTGTCTGTAGCCAGTTTTAATACGACTCTATACATGACGCAAATTCTCTTTCAAGAAAACATATTGATGTTCTGCGTATTAAATAAACGATTATGACTCAACATTTGTGAATATTTATGAAATTGACATTAAAAAGCATGCTGTATATGAATTTAACTTTGTCTAACTGTTGTTATGCGATATATCGGCCGTCATGGTATTCATTGACAGAGGCCTGTGTCCAGCAGTGGACGGAGGATAGCTGAATAGTCTTATAAAATTAAAACTACAATATCTCAGTCCGACCCAGTTAAATTGTTAAGGTGTTCGTACTTAAATTTGTTAGTTTTGAAGACGTAATATGAAGAAGAATAAACACCGGTGGGAGGGAAGCGCTGTGCCGCGCTCCCGTTTGCATGTGTACCACCATCTTGCTTGTATTTCCCGTGAAACAGCTTTGCTGTGTTTCGGAGAGAAGGGCAAGACAGGCAGTGTAATTACTGGCACTGAGACTTAAAACAAGTGGTGATGAGAATTTTTCCCACTTTATCTAGAATTTTTGATGAAAGCCAAACTCAGCCAGCAAGGTGAATCATCCAGGATTCTTAAGTGGTTAAAATCGTCACCTATCTAGTAGTCGTTGCCGCAATAAAATCTGGAGACTCTTTTCCAAGACTATTTCTTCGAATAATCACAATATTATTGTTTAATTACTTCAGTGTTATGATGCTGCCACACTGCTGTTTTAAAGTGTTTAATACTGTTTGTAATTTTTTTTAAATATCAGTGTTGCAGCACTATTACTCATATTTTTATGGAGAATAAGAGTCAACTAATTACTAAAGTTTGAAGAAGAAAAAAATGCACATATTCTTGCCTGCTATCAGCGACGCCTCTTAAAACCAGTTCATTTGTAATCACGATTTTATTGCGAACACTAACACTTCCTACTTCTCGTCAATTTTTTATCATTAATTAAGTTTGGGAAAAATAAATTTTGTAGCTCATGTTTTTAGACGTGCTTAAGTTTGAGATGCAAAAAATATATACAAAAAATGAAATGCGGCATAACCTGCAAACTAAGTGTATTTACACACATACTAAGTATATTTACCCACATATACGCGGGTATGTGGGACTCGCTGCGCCCGAAAGCTGGTAAGTGGACGCAACTCTACCCACTAAAACCCGGCGAGTGCCACCAAGGCCGCCTTTGGTGAGGTGCCCCGGATCTAATGAGCAAACAGAGCACCTCGACGACTCGTCAGTCCCCCAAAGGACCGACGCCACCTCCACAGAGGGGTTGTCCTCCATCACAGAACAACCCCTCCCAACATCGGGACAGTACAATGGGTTGAGGTTCCCATCCTCGCCCCTTGCTCTTTTGTCCCATCTTCTTATAAGAGGGATACAAAGAGCCCCCTCGTCTCAATTAGCTTCGCCTAAGGTGCTGGGCTCACCCTAGGCTACTGAGTCCCACCGCCACGTCAAGGCCCGAACCATGGTGGAGACCAACACTTCGTCTACCTAAACGTATAACGTACCTATATTCTGATGAAATACTATATTCGTTTGTAGATTTTCTTACACATCAGTTTAAAGGTAGAGATGAACTGGGCAGCATTTATCATAAAGCCGTTTGTACCGATATAAAATAAATTTTGATGCCAAAAATTTAGGATGGTTCCATGGATGGTTCACATATAAATATCCTTTTCAAATTTCTTTCTGCTAAAATTTACGTAAATACATTATTACCTAGTCATAATAATTTTAATAGAATTCTATAAAAATCGATTCATGAAAAGCAATTATCGATGCAATTTATTCTCGTGAGACTCTATTGTCACAACCTACTTCTTGTTATCTTCTTTTATTCGTCATATCATAGAATCATAAGAAATTCATTGTGAATTCCCTGTCACGTCAATAAAACTTCCTGACTAATTTTCTTTTTTTAATCTTTATTTTTTAAGATTATTTTGTCTGATTCATCATCACCGAACCGAAACCACTTAATAACATGAAAGACACAATATATTAATGCATATTTTTAATTACTAAAACCATGAATCACAAAATTTGTGAATCACTTTTACGCTTTGGGACCTTCAAGAAAAGAGCATTCTCATATTTGATGGGACGGTAACGCACCTGCTAATGATGTAGAGGGTGTCTATGGATGTCGCTTACCACTTACCACCAGGTGAAACGACTGTCCTATTGCCCCCTCTTCTATAAAAAATAAAGGCTTATCATTACCAGAATAGACTTGAGCAACTAACAATTTTTTTCCAGCTTCGCCTTTCGTATCGGGACTGTATAGTGTTTGCCCATTTAAATGTTTTATGACTTAAATTATCGTTTATTGTAATGTATCTAAATTCGACATCGAGATGGTGAGGGTGAAATTTGGAATTCTGCTGCAGGTCCGAACAATGCCTCAGAACTTTAACAAAAATGATAACCACTCTGTTATCTACGTACCTACCGACAAAACATTTGCGTTCACCTTTATAACATTAGTATTACAATTAATCACAATAGCATTGCGAATCTCAAATCGTAATCATCACACGGCCAGGGCCACATCATATTCAACAATTCCTTTGTTGGTGCCACATTGGAAAGTATATAATTGAACTATAATATCGCACCAACTTTTCTTTGTTCCAGATAATAAAACCTCGAGCACATTAGAGACATTAAATTATATCACATTTTATTATTTTTTACAGAAGGGGCAAACAGGCAGTTGGTTCACCTGGTGATCACCTGATTATCGAGAACCAAGACACCTAACCTTTAAGAAATAAGTAAACACTTTTATAAGGTTTATGTGGTCCTTTAATCGTTTCAGCTAGTATATACTGGAAGTCACAACCATAATTTATTGTATCCATTACTGTATCTTCGGAAAAATATAAGTGAACTTAGTAAGGAAAGTGATAATATTCATAGTAGGGATATACGTGATAGACACAGGCTAGATGTACCAATGATTAGACTCACAAAAGTAAGCAATTCTTTTAAAAGCAACTGTATACGCTTTTACAACAGGTTCCCAAAAATCCCATGAAAAAAATCAAAAAAGTTAATAAAGTGTGGTAAAGGATATTATAAAGTAAAAGATTTCATAGAAGATACCACGCCTTGGGAATAGGGCGTTCCTTCTGCCTGGAGGGAAGTATTAGGATAAGTCATAAGATGTAAAAATTGTCATAGGACACATATTATTTGAAAAGATTAGTTCCACCGAGTTTGTTTCGACGGTTCTTTTCAGTGGGCTTGCCTTGGAACCGGTAGTAGATTTAATTGAAGTTCAAAAAGATAATTTATTGGTTCTATTTTGAATAACAATTCAATCAAAAAAAAAAATCAAATCTATTGATTTGATTGATTTGATAAGTGGTGGTGTGAAAGAGGGATCATCTTAGGAATTTCATAGATGCAGACTTTCGGACATCGAGATGGTACGGATATTACTTAGAATTCTAAAATTCCGTTGCAGACATTATTTCGAACAATTCATGGAAACACTGCGCATGATAACACGATAGAAGAAGTCTTAGTGAATCATTATATTTAAACAATATAGGTAAATTATATACTCCGACTGGACTGTATTTTTAAAATGACATATATGTGAGGACAATTATGTACCTAAGTACGTTTGTAAACGTTGTTAATCATAATTTAAGAAAAAGACTATTGTGTATATTTGTTTGTGGTATATATTTTTTTCAAATTTCTACTAGAGAATGAACTGTTTAGTTACATTTAAAAAACATATTTTTTTTTAATTATGTATATACATATAATATACTTTCGTTGTAAAAGTTTGTTTTAAATTTTAAAGTCAAATTTATATTTCTACGTCACATTCCTCCACGGCAATATAACGGCCAAAACAAGACTGGTTTAACAAGATTGAATCTTGTAATCTAGATCTTTTCTTTGAATCCTAGACATTACTCCATTCAATGTTGAATTTACATTTTGTAATACTCGATTTCTATGCAGCCTATTAAAACAGTGGTGTACTATTTCATTATTTTAACTAGTCTTGGATTTGATTACATTATTCATGTTATGAATGTAAATACTTATATACATTTCTTGAAGTTATTTTCTCTTTTGGCACAAGTTATAGTAAAATACGAGTGACGAGGTAAGAATTATTCACATCAAATCAAACATTTTTATTTAAAATAGTACCAATAAAATATCTCTTTGAACGTCAATTGAATCTACCACCGGCTCCAAGACAAGCCTACTAAAAAAACCGACGAACTGGGCGAAAAAAACATATTTTCAAATATTCTATAACAAATTTTACATGTTATCCTGAAATTACTGAGAGAAACGCCTTATTCGCAAGGTGTGTATTAATTCAGCAGGCTTAATCAAGAGGTATGTTGTGCGTTGTATGAATGTGTGCCATGATAATGAAACGTCTATAGTGTGTGCAGAGTGCAGACCCTACCTGCTTACAATAAATGGAGCTTTTGAAGTAGCGCTGTTCTTAACTATTGATCACTCGGCACCCAACAACCTTGAAAGTGTTGCAACTAGGGCTTCGGTTCAACAATATCGTTATGTTAATATAATTTACTTGTTTAATCTATATTTGTCAAGTCGTGAAACGGGTCTACACATTAACATTTACATTTATTGCTTGTAGAACCCCCGCACGCTTTCTTAAGGGCCCCTTCTCCCAAAACTATAGGTATTTAACGCACCGAATCGCTTTGCACTTGCTTTGCGCGGGAGATGTCTTTATATCAACTCCGGAAGAAATATCTAGTTTTGGATTTATAGATATACTAGCTGGTGCCAGCGACTTCGTCTGCGCAGGATAAGATAGTTTTATTTCTTCACTAATTAATCGAAAGGAACTTCGATCCATCCGGGTGTCCCTTGACACCTCTCTTTAGTTTTTTTTTTATAAAAATTTTACAAAAAAATCCTATGTTACTTCTAATACCTCCAAGAATATGTGTACAAAGTTTCATGATGATCAGTTAAGTAGTTTTCGCGTGAAAGCGTAACAAACATCCACGCTTTCACATTTATAATATTAGTAAGGATTAGGAAGGATGAATTAGCTACATAGGTCTAAAAGGTAGTGCCATGCTGCTTGCAGCCGAATTGGGCCGGCACGACCGTAGGGGTACCTCTCGTTCACATGATAATGGCGTCAAGTGACACCTATGCTGTCGCGTTTCTTGCGGTGTATGAGTTTCCGGTGTCCCATTGCAGGGGATGGGGTAAAGGAGGGTAATGCATCTGCATTATCTCTTGTGTGAATGTTTACGAGGACGACCTCTGTGGCTCAATGGTTAGTGCGTTAGCGTTCAAGCCGGAGGTTGCGGGTTCGAATCCCGCCAGGGAACAAAAAGTTTTCTGTGTTCCTGGTTCATGGATGTGTATTAAATATGTGTATTATAAATAAAAAACCTTAAATATGTGTATAGTATAAAATATTAAATATATTTCCATTGTCTGGTACTCGTAACACAAGTTCTTCGAGAACTTACCACGGGACCAGATTGACGTGGTGCAAAAAGCGTCCTTAGATATTATTATTATTATGGGGGTCGGTAGTCATCTAAGGCTCCGAATGCTCGTTTGTCCCCCTAAGGCCTAAGCTATAAAAAAAATCAATCATTCTAAGAATGCTTGTAGGAGATTAAAAAATTGTAGACAAACATATTCTTTTATACTATATTAATTGTTTTAAAATTCAACAAAATTTAGTTGTCGTATGCTACGTCCAGGTTCATTTTCATCGACCCATACATCATCGATTAATGTTAGACACGGGTCTCCTCTGAGAAGAGGGTCAAGGCCATAGTCCTCACGACACTGCCCTGTGGGTAGGGGGCTAGGAAATGATTGCAAATCAAAAATATTTTGTGACGAAGTTTCCTCATTTTCTTTATTGTCGGACAATTTGAATTCTTCAAGTGTTAACAATTTCTGGAAGAAGACATCACTACATAGTATAAACTATAAAGCAAAGTCGCTTCCCGCGTCTGACTGTATGTATGCTTACATCTTTAAAACTACACAACGGATTTTGATGCGGTTTTTTTAATAGATAGAATGATTCAAGAGGAAGGTAATAGGTACATGCATAATATAGTAGATAAACACTCATAATTTTAGAAGTTTCTGATGTGATGTCATAAATAAGCACATTTTTTGCACTTACATTGCAAACGCTGGATGAAGCCTAACAGATAGATCAAAATAATGTACTACATTATTATACACCTTAGCCGGGCCCGGTTCCGAATTAATTATTATTGTATCAATGTATGGTAGAATTGTGTATCCTAAATATGCATACTGAAAAGTCCGCGATGGCATAATATGTCTACATTAGTTAAATATAACATACTACCTATATCCATTTTAATACTTTAAAAAATTGCCAATTATAAAGCGGTAATGTAAAAGCTATTCACAAAAATACGGTATTAATCACTACATATTATAAAATAAAGTCCTACGCCCGTCCATAGATAAATAATTATCATCAATGCGTATATGGTTGTATATCTAAGTTAACGCGGGCGAAGCTGCGGGCAACAGCTAGTTTGTGATAAAACTGTATTAAGATTCTTTTTCCTTATTTTACTTTTTTTATTCGCCATTTCAATTAAATAACTAGGTACTACACAAACTCAAGTATCTATTTATTTACACTAATTAAAGGTTTTGTATTGCAAACTAATTACAACTAAGAATAACAATTTTTAGTAAGTATTAAGTAGCTATATTATTTACACTGTGTCGTCTTATTTATTTAGACGTAAAAATATAAAATGCGCGGTAACAACGTAGTCACGAGCAAAAGCGGCACAGGTCCTACTTCGATGATGCCCGGCTGGGTACTGGCGCGACGTGGTGCGATGCGCGAGAGCCATTTTTATCGTTTTTTATTTTTCAAAAATTTTTGAAGTGACATAATAATGATCTATCCAATCATTTCCACGACATCCCCGTTTAGCTATTTAAACGTAAAAGTTTCATTAAAATTGAGTTACCCGAAGTCTCATACTACTCAATTTGCTTTTAAAATCGACGTTACTTTAGAATTTTTTTTGATCATGTAAAATGTTAAATATTGTATTTTTATCCAAAAAAAATCCCTAGATCAAAGATGTATCTATACCCTATTTTTTTATTATTATTTTAAAATGACGACATCTATGAAAACACCTCGATCTAGAAACAACAATTTGGGATAAGGGGCCCTTAACAAAACAATGTAAAGTAAAGTAACAACGTCTTGGTATTGGGATGTTATGATGATTTTAATTGTATGTTATAATAATAATATCAACCCTTATTGACACACTGCTGGACACGGATCTCCTCCTCGAAATCAGGCGAGGAGGGTGTTGGGCCATAGTTCACCGATGCATGATACACACCTTCGAAGCCTTTTAATCTCAGGCCGATCCCATACCCAAGTCCACTGTCGCAAATTTTATGGTAGTAAAATAAAATTAGTTTAATTTGTAAAAAAAATAATTGCACCTTCGATAACTTCTTAAAACTTAAAAACAGGCATATGAACTTAGAATAATAACACTATAGAAACCAAGTCCGCGCGCCCATTTTGAAGCGCCTTTGATGAAGCCAATAATGGCTCCAAACGCCAGCCCGCTCCGTAGTCTCCAATGTCAAAGTGAGTCGAACGTGTCTGACGAAAAAAAAAATGACGATTTGTGCAGTTAAATTGTATCACAATACATCTGAATAACAAAATAAATGTAATAACATCACTTTTCACAGGAAATCTTTCATAATTTCGTATTATCTTGTAGTTAATTAGGTTTAAATAAAAACATTTTTTTCAATGCTCAGTGTTACCCGATTGTGAAATTTTTTTTACTGATTATTTTCCCCCACTGATTAAATTTAAAACAGTTGCTACTGATATTTACGTAGGTACGTGACACGATCTCGAATTAATGTATTTGTGTGATTTAACGATATCAAATACAAACAGTGAAACAGTAACAAACATTCATACGTCCGATTAAATAGTAATATGTATAACAACTTTACATTACTACTTTGTTTCATGCCAATAAAAAATAAATATAAAAATGTCTATTTTACTAATTACTGTTATATTTTCTTCGTTTCATATAAATTAACATTCTTGTAATATAACAATTATACATAATAAATAATAATATAGCTTGATTATACATGGTTATGTAAAGTTGTTATAAATTAGATATGCCCACACATAGCTATTTATGTATTAATTATTATTATTGCTATAACAAATAATTGTTATCAGCGACCGAATCATTTCCCGTTTTCGGGAAAACTTCACCACTACTGGCAACATTGAATCGATTTAGTGCTTCATTTTTGATAGAGCGCTTGTATGAAGACTGACCTTCTATAGTGTAAAATAATTATTCTAAGCATATGAATGAATAAGATCCCTTAAAAAAATTATTAATAATTATAATGTATTCTACTAGAAGAGATTCCATCATGGGATAAGTAGTGCCTTTGTACCAGCATAAATCTATCCTAGTGCACATAAATTGTTAAATAAAATAAACTTAATGTTTTATTCACAATCACTTCCTATTACATTCTTAATTATTGTTACACCATAAATAGACAAGCATTAGACTAGCCTTTATTGCTTATACTCCTAAACGAAGTTAAAGATTTTTTATATGCATTGTTTTTGTAGTGTTGGGTCACCACTAAAACATTGACCTACCCTCGTAGGGTCTATCTGTTCTTCAGTCATGATGATGATGATATTTTTAAGTCATATATTTCTATTAGTAAGAGAGGAAATTCCTCTAAAGAATGCACGAACAGAATAAATATAATGTTCTTAGATGTCAAGATAAATAAAACTACAAACGCAGATTGCACGTGTAACATGTGTACATGATTCCTAGTTGTACTCATTAGGTATAAGAATATCTTACGCGCTCGTAGATAAATTATCCAATAAGGAAACACCCGTATTATGAACGGTGTCTTTGTGTATTTGTATGTATCTATTGCGACATAGAACTGTCGAATAACTTTTTGGGTAATGATGCTATCACGGAAAAATCGATAATCTTTTGGTTTTTTCGAAATAGACTATGTAGTATAATGGAGTGATGGGCGGCTGATATATGCTCAAGTGTGCAATGTTGAGCAAGATATGTCTAGCCGCCAAGCGTCATTTCTACGTCCCCGTCGTTCACCCTGGTAATATCCGGATCTACTAACAGGCATTGCACACCACCAACTACCCTGGGATCCGGGTAGCTATGTATATGTATATAAATGTAATGACGCTATCTCGCTAGTGCACTCCAACACGGCGGGAGAATCCCTATACCATCATCCGTGCTCCTACATCATAAATATCCACTACACCCACTTCCTCTAGATCCCTCACCCATCCTTTCCTCTCCCCCAATCCAAGGTGTCAGACGGACCGTGCCGAGGGATGCGTGGCCAAGGGGATGCTTGGTTCCAAACGGTGTCTCTCCAATGAGATGGCAATCTTGGAGTAGTAAGTGGCCTTACCCGAGCAAGCGGGGCTCTGCTCGGGCTGACCTTTTAGTTCCAGGAGGAAGCACTGCTGGAGTCACCTACCCCGTCCCCTAAAAAGGATGAGGCCCAAGGTTCCGGTGGTGCAGGTAGTAGTAGCAACAAAGACCCGAACACTTGGCAGATTAGCCGCAGTAAGTGGAAGCGGGAGAAGCGGAAGCTAAAAAGACAGATCCAGGAGGCCAGCTTGGCTCCCGCGTCGCAGGGCTCTCAGGCGAAAGCCTCGACGAGCGCTGGGGCGGGGGAGTCAAGGAGGCTGCCGAAAATCAAAAGGCAAGGGACGGACCCTGAAGAGGGCCTGTCGCAGCAGCGCCCGGCCAAGCGACAAAACCGAGGTGAGGCTCTGACCGAGGGACCGCGCTGCTTTGCAAAGGAGCAGAGCGATCTCGCGGTCATTGTACACCGGGAGGATGGCGCTAGGGTTGACGACGCTGCGGCGGACCTCATCAGGGATAAGCTGGCGGACCTCATATTCGCCAAGATGGAGGATACCCAGGATGACATGGGGAGATCCACTGCTTTTGCGACGTCGGGACTGGTGTCGGAAGGTTTCTTCCTTGTGACACCGCTCACGATGGAGGCGAGGGAGTGGATCCTGACATGCGATTTTGGCGTGTACAATAAAATCCCACTAAAGGTAAAGCCACTGAACCGGAGCAGAGTAGCAGACTGGCTGCCCGGTAAAGTGGACTTAAGAGCACCAAAGTTTCTGCAGGGGCAGAACGCGTATAAGACCGAATTGAAGATGTCGGAGTGGACCCTTATCTCTAGGGAGAAACTCCCTGCTGGGGAGAGACTGGTGATGGGGGTCCCCAACGACATTTTCAAGGAGGACTTAGGACATGTCTGGCTCAATTACCAGGCCACCCAGGTTCAGGCCCGATTGCTGCGCACGAGCAGGCAGCAGGCGAAACCTGATGTGGCCGATACCGGACATGGTAGCGGGTCTAATGTGGCGGACCAGACGTCACAAACAGTGTGCCCTGGAACACGCATCGGGCACACACAGGACACAAGCACACAAACAGACCCACAGTACTCCACAGAGGAGTCGCTGGGGGATAAGGGCAGACATTGCGGTTGTGTCTGTTCGGGAGCAAAAAGATGCGCCCCACAGCTCCTGCGATCAGCCCTGCCCGTCAGCGGCCCAAGCGCAATTACAGACACAGACCTGGGACCTGTGCAGACCGCCTCGCTGAAGACACCTGAAGATCACCATAGTGTGACTGACGGTGATCAGAAGCGGGGCCCGAAGCATTAGGTTCCGGGCGGCACACACACCTTTTTACACACACAATGACTCTACACAATAACACTACACAAGCACACACACATACAAACACAACACAAAATAAAATAAAGATACTTCAGTTAAATTTGCACCATTGTCGCGAAGCCTTGACAGAGCTTTGCAGATTTGTGGTATCAAATAACATAGACATCGCCCTGCTACAAGAGCCATATGTAATTAATGGCCGTGTTGTTGGCATCGGCTGTCTGGGTGGTGAAACTATCTACCATCGTGTTGGTGAGTCCAACCCCAGAACATGCATCTATGTTAGCAACAGAGCTAGGGCGCTAGGACTAATGGAAGTTGAATGTTACAGAGATCTCACAGCTGTACTAGGCACACTATGTATGGCAGATGGGAACACAAAGAAAATGGTCTTCATGTCGGTCTACATCCCGAGCGAGACGGACTACGAACCACCAGGACAACTCATAGAAGAGACAATGATAAAATATAGAGGTATGGGTATCCCGGTTGTTGTAGGCTGTGATGCCAACTCCCATCACAAGGTGTGGGGCAGCACGGATTGCAACAAGAAGGGAGATTTATTACTTGAATATATTCTTAGCACTGACCTAGAAATAATTAACGTAGGCAACACACCCACGTTTGTAACTAGAACAAGGAAAGAGGTTCTTGATATTACATTAATGTCAAGCGATGCCTCCCATCTGTTGAAGGACTGGAAGGTTGACACCTCTTATAATTTCTCAGATCACCGCAGAATAACATTCCATCTGGACTGCCAGCTGGAAGTAGTAAAATTTAGGAACAATAGGAAAACAAACTGGGATACGTTCGATCTAGCGTTGAGAGAGTGGATTCCCGGTAAAAGAGAATTAGGAGAAAAGGAAGAAATAGAGCAAGAAGCATGTAGGCTTGAGAAAGATCTTAACGATGCCTACCTCAAAGCCTGCCCCCAGAAAGAGATAAGACCTGGGAAGGGACAACCCTGGTGGAACAAATCCCTGAACAAAGCAAGGAAAAGGACTAGAAGGGCACTTAGAGTCGCCTTGAACAGGGACGACGACGAAAGCTGGAGGACATACAGAGAAGAACGCAACAATTTTAAGTACCAGAGCCGCAAAGAAAACAGAAACGGGTGGAGTACATACTGCGAAAGCGTTACAAAACAACCAGAAGCGGCCAGGCTGGTAAAAACGCTAGCAAAAGACAAAACCTGTAAATTAGGAAGCCTAAGGAAAGGTGACACCCTAGTAGTGGAACCCAAAGAAATACTTGCAGAAATGATGGCCACACACTTCCCGGATAGCACAAGCTATTCAGAAGAAGACATGGTTGTCACATCCGGTGATAATCTAGCAGAAGCGAAAGCGGAAGCGGAACTGATTATCACCGAAGAAGCATTAACATGGAGCATTTCATCATTCCTACCGTATAAAGCGGCGGGACCCGATGGCGTCTTTCCCAAGATGCTACAAGTTGCCCTTAGGTATATCAAAGATGACCTACTCACCATATACCGGAGTAGTTTAGCAACAAACTACATCCCCAGTAGCTGGAGAAGAGTCAAAGCCGTCTTCATACCTAAGCCAGGGAAGGTTACATATCACGAGGCGAAATCCTTCAGATGTATAAGCCTTTCTTCGTTTGTATTGAAGACACTCGAGAAGATACTAGATAGACACATGAGAGCAGGGATAGAAAAGAGTTCAATGCCGCTACACGCCAACCAACACGCCTACATGGAAGGGAAATCCATTGATACGGCATTACACAACGCGGCAATAAGAATTGAAAGAGCTATAGAGAACAAAGAATATGCCCTTGGCTGCTTCTTCGATGTAGAGGGAGCCTTTGACAAGGCCACCCCTCAATCCATTGTGGAAGCACTTAACAGAGAGGGGATATCTGGACAGATAACGGGATGGATAACTAATATGTTAAAACATCGCTCGATACAAGCTGACTTAGCGGGAACAACATGCACCATTCGAGCAAGAAGAGGATTTCCGCAAGGAGGATGCCTGTCTCCGCTCCTATGGTGCATTCTCATAGACGAATTAGTATCAAAGATAAACGCCATGCACATACAGGCGTACTCAGACGATGGTCTAATTCTGGTCACAGGTAAAGTACTGAGCGTGACCAGAGACATCATGAAGCGAGGAATCGACACAGCGCTACGATGGTGCAGGGATAAAGGGCTAAACCTGAACCCAGCAAAAAGCAAGCTAGTGTTATTCACAAACAAGAGGAAGATTGATAGCATGATTCCATTGAGAATCGATAACGAAAATCTAGAGGTAGTCAATGAAATAAAATATCTGGGAGTAATCCTAGATAGAAATCTGAACTACAAAGCCCACGTTAAAGAGATCTGCACAAAATCCAAATGTGCCCTTGTGCAATGCAGGAGAGCGGTAGGTAGAACCTGGGGCATGAAACCAAATGTGGTTCATTGGATCTACAAGGCCATAGTACTACCAAGAATTCTACATGGAGCCTTAGTGTGGTGGCACAAGGCACAATTAGGAACGAACAGGAAAGAATTCACAAAAGTACAGAGACTAGCCAGCATCATGATATCGAGCGCCATGAAAACAACACCAACGGCGGCTCTAGAGATGATACTCGGCCTCAACCCAGTTGATCTCACGATCAAGAAGAAAGCGACTGAACAATGGTTCAAGCTTAAGAGCAACAAATTATGGAAGGGAGGGCACTATGACAAAGGTCACGCCGAAATAGCAAAACAGTACGAAGAAAATCTATCCATGATTTTATCAAACAATGATTTGATAAAGAAGGAGAGAATCTTCGACAAGAAATACAGGATAAGCATAGGCTCGAGAGATAACTGGAACATTAACATCGACCACCCAAAAACAACGATGGTCGGCTACACAGATGGATCCAGGAAGGAATCGACAAAGTTATCAGGGGCTGGCGTATATATTAGCCATCCAACTGAAATGAAAGCATCGTTTAATCTAGGCAGATTCTCCAGCGTATTCCAAGCGGAGATATTCGCAATACGACAATGCGCCAACATGATTAAACAAAATATCACTAGCGCACAGAGGATTGAGAAGGCAGTCATATACAGTGACAGTCAAGCGGCATTGAAGGCCCTCAATAAGAGGGAGACTACCTCAGCACTGGTCAAAGAATGCAAAAACACCCTGCAAGATCTAGCAGACCAGACTGAGATAGAAGTTGCCTGGGTACCTGGACATGAGGGAAATGCGGGCAATGAAGAAGCAGACAGACTGGCGAGGGAAGGTGCCGATGAGACGTTCATAGGCCCTGAGCCGAGACTGCCAATAGCACAAAGGATAACAAAAAATGTTATAACCCTGAGAATAAACAAAGAAACAAACCAGAGATGGAATGACACGAATAGCTGTAGACAGTCGAAATTCTTCATCTCGACGCTTGACAGCAAGAAGACTAAAGAGTTGCTCAAACTCAATAGGAGCAACATTAGAACAGTTGTGGGAATATTGACGGGACACTGCCCACTCAACAGACACCTGTCAATAATGAAGCTATCAGAGGACCCTCTATGTCCTAAGTGCAAAGAGAAAGAAGAGACCAGTCTGCACTTCATAACGGAATGCCCAGCATATGCATACGCAAGATGGGAGCTGTTTGGAGCGGACGAGCTGAAGAAGGAAGATTAAGCATATCTAACCATAAGGCAGCTAAGTAGTTTTTGTAGATCAACACGTAGGTTTGAGGGGGTGACACCAGAGGGGCAAATGATAACCCGTCCCCGCATCTAATCCCAGAGGCGAGCCCGGGGAATTGGGTGAAATGGTCCCGTTAATGAGGACTGATCACCCGTCTGGCCTTGCTGGCGTCCCCACCCCTTAAATAATAATAATAACAATGTAGTATAATAAATATTTAGTGCGGTGGATTTTTAATTAGTAAAAAAGAGTTTCCTCATCGAGCATATAACCGGAATAGAGTGGTGATGTTATGTGTTTTGTATGAAGATAAATTCCGTCATATTTGTGCTGCGACACTGCACTGGTGCTGCGTTCTGATTGGCCAACTGATGGATGATTGGCCGATGGGACGTACATACAGATTATTGGTTGGTTGAATTTCTATTACGTCAGTGACAAATTACTGACCAGTTTCGGAATTTTATGGCTCACATTACTACTCTATCCGGTTATATGCTCGAGGATTAAACTATCTTAAAAACCTAGGTGCACTAGGTTAATACCCACACACAAATATAGGTGTGAACCAAAAAAGTGAAAAGAATAATGTCATTCATAATTTCAATATGATTCAATCGACAGCCTTTTCAATATCTATTCGAGCTAAGCTGAATCTCCGTTGCAAAATGGTTTTATCTCTATGTAAAACTATTATATTATACAACGATATAAACGCCTACTACTGAGCACATAAAAAACAAAGTTCTTAACTAGAACATACGCCTAAATAAATATGTATTTAGATATAAACTAAAATAACATTTAAATAAATATAATATTACTTTGTTTTATCGATGACCTTTTACATATGACGTAAAATCGAAATGTTTTCTATATTCATTTGTTTGAACTATTTAATGACGACCGGTCGAGTGTTCATAATAATATGGCTGGACTATTAAATAGTATTCCTAATTCAAATCCTATAGATAATATGTGTCTCGTCATGTTATGTCATGTATTTTTATCCATTCCTGTTACACTATATCATAAAGGCTTACCACGGGGCGAGTTTAACGTGTTATAAATTAAAAAACTAAAAAACACGCTTAAAAATAGCAAATCAAACTAAAAATTAGAAAATAATTTTTATAATATAAAATTAAATGGATTAACAAAAAAAAATATATTATTATTTATATTCGTTGTTTTAGAAATTTCATCGGTAGTAGCTATTTCTAAAAGTCAAGTTAGTATAAAAATATAGTTACAAACTACAAAGTACCCCACGCTTTTTCTACAATAATATATTTTTTTTGTTAATCCATTTAGGTAATTCTTACATTAATAAGAATTATTTTCAAAATGTTGGTTCGGTTCGGTTAATAACAATTAAGCGTGTTTTATGTTTTTTTTTAGTATCGAATTTTTTAAACAAAGTTTATCTGGATTTTTATCGTTTCACTGACATTGTCACCACTTCCATGCTATGTCCTGGTTATCCTGTCAGGATATTGGAACACATATACTTATTGAATTATTGTATGATCATAAACCGTTGAAAATTGAGCAAAGGTTCTATTTACTTTGACGTCTTAAAGTGGGTAAAAATAATAGGCATAGTGGGTAAAGTTAGATAGATACATGTACCTATGGATACATGCATAGATATAGGTGAAGCTAATAAAAGCGTGTCAAAAAGGCGTCACGGGACGGCCGATATATGTGAAACATGTATATTTTCAACGAAAAGTGTCATGCCGTCACGGCATCATATGTCGACTTTACTGCCAAGGCGAACCAATGGATGTTTCACATAATATGTTCGTCGCTAGTGCTCGTGACGTGTTGCAAGCCTGCCTAATTCTGGTGAGAGGTGGTTGCTCAAGCTGGTTGCCAACGAGGAAGTGGCGTGGGGCAACTGACCTTGGTGTTCCGCGCGGTGACGACTGCTGTCTGCTACTCATCTGGCCTCTGTTGTAATCGTTACACCGTTGATATACCCGCGTGCTTAGACTTAGAGTCGGTATACTTACGACTCTTAGATTTTAATAAGTCATAAATTGATGAACATTTGATGTGAGGACATGCGTAGAAAGCACAAAATATACTTATAATATAGTTATATTGATTTTCGGTCTACAATTCCACTTTCTAAGATGTTTGTACTTATACATATTATATATATTACCGGTGGAAGGGAAGCGCTGTGCCGCGCTACCGGCTGCATGGGTACCACCATTTTGCTTGTTTCTCCCGTGAAACAGCTTTGCTGTGTTTCGGAGAGAAAGGCAAGACAGGCAGTGTAATTACTGGCACCGAGACTTAACATCTTATGTCTCAGGATAGGCAACACATAAATGAGTTGCCTGGGCTCGTTCCAGGTAAACTAGTTTATGTTCATGGGCGACGTCGACCACTTACCATCAGGTGGCACGTTTGCCAGTTTGCCTATCCAACTAACATTTAAAAAAAAATGATTTTCGGTCTACAATTCCACTTTGTAAGATGTTTGTACTTATACATATTACAGTGAAACCTGGTTGACTGGGACCTGGATAAGTGAGAAACCTCTATTATTGAAACTACAATGAGGTCCCGGCACTTTTTCATCGAATTACCTCTGTTAATGGGACTTTTCGAACCTGGGTAAATGAGATTTGATTTCTAGGATTTTTTCGATGTTTACCTCTATAATTGGGACTGTGGAGCTCAATTCCCTTTATAAGTGAGACAATTTATCAGGTTGGGACAGGTTTCAACCCGATTGCTTACAAACATTTGAATAGAATAACGGTACATTTTGACCTCTATAGGCGGGGGCCTCTGTAAATGAGACAACTAAATTTTAAACCTGTCTAATTGAAAAACTGGATAAATGAAAAACCTCTTTAAATGGTACAAAATCCTTTGACCCTTGAGATCCCAATTAACCAGGTTTCACTGTATATATATTACCGGTGGAAGGGAAGCGCTGTGCTGCGCTCCCGGCTGCATGGGTACCACCATTTTGTTTGTTTCTCCCGTGAAACTGCTTTGCTGTGCTTCGGAGAGAAAGGCAAGACAGACAGTGTAATTACTGGCACCGAGACTTAACATCTTATGTCTCAGGATAGGCAACACATAAATTGCCTGGGCTCGTTCCAGGTAAACTAGTTTATGTTCATGGGCGACGTCGACCACTTACCATCAGGTGGCACGTTTGCCAGTTTGCCTATCCAACTAACATAAAAAAAAACAAAATATAGATAATAATATTTATGTTTTAACTGGGATTCAAAGACGCAATTACACCAATAAAATGTAACAACATTTTTTTTTCTTTAACGCCGGGAAATGCTCTGAGGCATCCCGCTGGGGAGTGGGTCTCGCTGCGCCCGAAAGCTGGTAAGTGGAAGCAGCTCTACCCACCAAAACCCGGTGAGTGCCACCAATGCCGCCTTTGGTGAGTTGCCCCGGATCTAATGAGCAAACAGAGCACTTCGACGGCTAGTCAGTCTCCCAAGGGACCGACGCCATCTCCACAGAGGGATTGTCCCGCACCACAGAACAACCCCTCCCATCTTTGGGACAGTACAATGGGGTGAGGTTCCCGTCCTCGCCCCTTGTCCCCTGCTCTTTTGTCCCCTCTTCTTATAAGAGGAGTACAAATAGCCGGCTCAATTAGCTTCGCCCAAGGGCTCACCCTAGGCTACTGAGCCCCACCACCACGTCAAGGGCTGAACCATGGTGGAAAAAAAAATGTATCTACCAACCAGCCATTACAATCAATATAATGAATGGAAATTCATTACTGTCATCGTTGAAATGATCGTACATTTAAATAGTTCGACATTTTTTTATAGCATAACGAGCAGTCGAAGCCTTTTGGCGACGACCCATACACATCCGCACAATCAAATATTATGGAGATGTGTTACCCTCCTTTCCCCTATCCCCCCAATGGGCCACCGGAAACTCACAAACCACACGAAACGCATAGCCTGTCACTTGACGCCGGTGTTATGTGAGAGGTACCACCCCGGTTTGGGCCGGCCAATCGGCTGCAAAGCAGCATGGCACTACCTCTTGCACATCCCTAAAGACAAAGCATATTTATTATTTATTATGAACATTGATTTGACGACCTCTGTGGCTCAATAGTTAGCGCGTTGTCACTCAAGCCGGAGGTAGCGGGTTCGAATCCCGCAAGGGAACAAAAAGTTTTCTGGGTTCCTGGGTCATGGATGTGTATTAAATATGAGTATTATATTATAATTAAATCTTAAATATATGTATAGTATAAAAGTATTAAATATATTTCCGTTGTCTGGTACCCGTAAGAAAGTTCTTTGAGAACATACCACGGGACCAGATTGACGTGGTTTGAAAGCATCCATAGATATTATTGGTATTTTTTTAACCGACTTCAAAAAGGAGGAGGTTATCAATTCGTCGGAATCTTTTTTTTTTTATGTATGTTACCTGATTACTCGAAGATGGCTATACCGATTTGAAAAATTCTTTTTTTGTTCTAAAGGGTATACTTCCCAAATGGTCCCATGATATGGTGATGGCATCCCAGAGAAATCGAGGGGAACTTTCGAAAATCGTAGGGGCGACTAGTGCGTTTGATATTTTTTTTATAAAGTGTTTTGAAAGACAACAATTTAATGAAGGTCTGGAGTCGATCTGATGCTGGAGCCGAAAGACAATCAAGGGAACTCCTCAACGATTTACATCAGTAACCTTGTGTTTGGGCTTGATTAATTTGTAATGATGAGAGAACTTTACACCTAGATGAGTTGTGACTGTCATTAGGGGTCTGATGATGACGTCATTATTGTTACTTTTGAAGCCGGTGTCCTATTTGTTGATGTACCTACCTCCTAACCTACCTACCTTGGCTGACACCGACTCCAAAAGTAACAATAATTTATTTATTTATTTATTTTATTTTATTTTATTTATTAGGAAAACAAACAGTGAACTAACTTAACGTAAAAAAAACTAAATATAAAACTAAACACCAATTATATGTTTTCACAATTAAATTACAAATAGCTTGTTTGCTAGACACAGCCATAGTATAAATGTTGGATAAAAATTCACACAACTAAGGATTAGTTCGAGAGCCATCAAACCAAGCGTTCGTTAAAGTATTCTTGAAATGAGTTGTTGAGGAGGTAAAAAGATCAAGCTGTGGAGACACCACCACATTGTTTAAGCTTTTTGTGGCACGAATAAAGAAAGAATTTTGTCTATAATTAGATGTGGTCTGCGGAATGTCCAAACATATAGGTTGCCTAAGTGTTTTGTAAGGTACCCTCAAATTAATCTTTGAGAGTAAATGCGGAGAATCTACACGATTTTGAGCAATTTTGACTAGGAAGACAACATCAGCAATTTGTCTCCGTTGCTGTAAAGTTAGCAAGAATGACGTGGTAAACGCAAAGATTGTATATTAGTAGAAGAACAAGTTGATTATAAATTGTAGGCACAAAAATTCAGGAAATTATTTTATTACTTTTTAGTTTTTTTTTTTAATTTGAATTCGGTTTAAATTTTTTACAGATCCAAATATTCTGCTCGGGAGTGCAAATATTTGACGTACCAAATCGGCAATCGTTAGATTTGATAATTGCAGTAGGTGACAGGTGTTTAACATAGCATTATACATTTGATGATGATGATGATTGTTTTATAAGCTTCACTAAAACAATTATGTTGTTAGGCAACATTTTGTTTCATCACTTATTTTAAATTACATTTCATTTAGTTTTAATTTTGAGCACAAGGCTTTGAGTGAGATTAATAAAGGACTTTGCTATTGTAATTTATGTAAGATGTATGTTTTTACTAGAGGTCATGTATTGAGAAGTTACCCCGGCTTCTCACAAAATAAATTATAATTAAAAAAAACTAAACAACGCGTAAAAAACGCGCTTAAAGCGTTTAATAGCAAACCGAACTAAAAATTTGAAAATATATTTTAATACACGAATTAAATTGATTAACAAAAACTTTTTAATATAACTTAACTATTGTAAAATAACATGGTGCTTTGTATTGTTTTGATAATAACTTCACTTTTAGAAATAGATACCGATGAAATATTTTTAACAATGAATATCTAGCATCTCGCTTTTTTACAATAAGTATTTGGTTAAATTATTTTCAAATTTTTAGTTCGGTTTGCAATTAAAGCGTTTTTTTTCGTTTTTTTTTTCTATAATTAATTTTTCACTCAACTTATGGCAATCACTTTAGAATGAGTTAGAGACTAAATATACACACAAGTGAAGTGATGTAGGTAACTTATGCCTTATGCCTTCTTTGATTATCCTGATCAGGATATTGGAACCAACTTATTAAATTATTGTATTGTCATCGGTCCTTAAAAAGCGTGCAAAGTTTCAATTTAATCTGACGTCTTAAAGTGGGTCCAAATCAAGTCTAAAGGTGTCGGTTACAAACAAACATACATACAGGTGAAAGATCGCTTGAACCATGGTGGGGCGGGCGACCTACCCTCTTTTTCTGTAACGCCGGGAAATGTTCTGAGGCATCCCGCGGGGGAGTGCGTCTCCCCAGGTGTGGGACTCGCTGCGCCCGAAAGCTGGTTAGTGGGCGCAGCTCTATCCACTAAAACCGCAAGGGACCGACGCCACCTCCACAGAGGGGTTGTCCCGCACCACAGAACAACCCCTCCCAACGTCGGGACAGTACAATCAGGTGAGGTTTCTATCCTCGCCCCTTGCCCCCTGCTCTTTTGTCCCCTCTTCTTATCCCCTCGGCTCAATTAGCTTCACCTAAGGTACTGGGTTCATCCTAGGCTACTGAGCCCCACTGCCACGTCAAGGCCTGAACCATGGTGGGGGGGGACCTACCCTTTTTTTTTCTTTTTTTTTATATTCTTTAACGCCGGGAAATGCTCTGAGGCATCCCGGGGGGGAGTGGGTCTCCCCACGCGGGTATGTGGGACTCGCTGCGTCCGACAGCTGGTAAATGGACGCAGCTCTACCCACTAAAACCCGGCGAGTGTCATCAATGCCGCCTTTGGTGAGGTGCCCCGGATCTAGAAAACAAACTCGAAGGCTAGTCAGTCCCGCAAGGAACCGACGCCACCTCCACAGAGGGGTTGTCCCGCACCACAGAACAACCCCTTCCAACGTCGGGACAGTACAACGGGGTGAGGTTCCCATCCTCACCCCTTGCCCCCTGCTCTTCTGTCCCCTCTTCTTATAAGAGGGGTACAAAGAGCCCCCTCGGCCCAATTAGCTTCGCCCAAGGTGCACCGCTCACCCTAGGTTACTGAGCCCCACCGCCACGACAAGGCCTGAACCATGGTGGGGGGGAGACCTACCCTCCGTCAATACTCCTTATTATATTTTTATAATTATTAATATCATCGACTTTTATCAATAAACAGCTCTCCAGCAGCATAAACCACACCCTACGGCTGTGTGTCCACCGAAGCGGAAAAACGGAGACATATTAACCAATAGGATTACAGAAATGTCCGCTCGCGAAATGTAAAGAAAAGGTGTGGTAAAAAAAACTCGTTTGCATGTTATATATACGAGATATATACGAGAAAAAACTTGAGGGTTGCTCTTTTGTCATCAACATAAAACACATAGTTTATAAATAGGTACATCATGTCCCTGCAAAACCTAAACGGTGAATGTCTTATTCCCAAGGTGACCACACCTTGGGATTATATTGTATTGATGATATTGTATCTTCAATAAAATCTTTTATTTCATAATAGCCTTTACCACACAAACGTTCTTTAACAGTTTTCTGAAATTTATTAATGGAAAGATTTTGAACGTTTTCTGGGATCCTATTGTAAAAACGTATACATTGTCCCATAAAATAATTACTAAATTTATGAAGTCAAAAAAATGGTACCTTCAATTTATGTTTGTTCCTTGTATTTATGTTTTGATAGTCGCAAAGGCACACTCATATTTGAAAAGCCGGCAACGCATTATAGATGTCACTTATCACTTACCACCAGGTGAAATGACTGTCCGTTTGCCCCCCTCTTCTATAAAAGAAAATATTACTCCGTTTCTCCACTCCGAGGCCATGCACTATGGAAAGTTACATAATGATTTTTTGACCTTAACAACTTTTTTTATTTTTTATTCTATCTTAACATTCACTAACAGAGAACCATTTACTGCATAAGCGATACATTCTTTTACCAAGAGACCAGACAAAATACGACACAGGAAAAACTACGACACAGAAAAGGAAAAAAGCACACCTATAGCACCATTTTAGCTATCCGATCTTTTTGTCCAAGAAGACAGTACAATTAATTATTAGAATTACGCCGTCAATTCGCGCTCGTCACAAGCCAATTATTAAGCCGAATACACCGTCAATCCTTCACCAATACCGTACAATGGCGGTATCACTGAGAAGATCACGATCTTATTTACAAAGTGTTGCGGAACCCAAATTATGCGCGGTACACTTCTCTAAGGTTAGCCCGGGGTTTTTGCAACAATGATTATAACGAAATTAATGTATTACGGCCACATTTGAATTTCAGAGCAGATTGCGATTTCGAATCATTTCAGACACATTTATAACACGTCAGATTTTCCTGTGCGAACATTTCTTTGTTTGAAATATTATCGTGATGGTCGTCGTCATCGTCATCGTTAAATTGTCAACGTTATCGTTATGGTCATCATCATTGTCATCGTCATCCTCATCCTCATCGTCATTAACATCGTCCACGTCATGGTCATTGTTATCGTCATTTGAGGGAACCGGCTGGTTGCGGGGGGTGTCCTGTGTTAGTCAGATCCAGGACACTCATTCTAGCGACTGAACCCAACTCGCAGTAGTTTTAGTTCGGTATACCGGTGCAATAGCGGGGGCGCCGGGAGTCCCACATATCCGAGGGGACGACCCATCCCTGGGTAAATGCAAAAGCATTTCCACTGCGTCAACAAAAAAAAGGCGAACCTGAGGGAAATAGCTAGCAACCACATAAAGACATATAAAGGCTGACCGCTGTAAGTCCGTCTCTACAAGGCTACCTCTAACATTTCATATTGTATCGTTAATGATTTACAATTATTGTACTCTTGCTAAGTATATGGCATGCAGTAAGTTCAATGACAGTACAATATTCCTATACACACGTACTTTTTTGGCCTTTACCTTTTTTCTCAGACGATACAAAGGATGTGAGGTATTTTTTACATTTTCATTGATTTTTGTGTTGTAAATATCAAATAATAGTTGTTGATGAATATTTGTTTTCTTGTTGAATTTTTTACAAAACTTTTGTAAAGACTTATTGGCGTATTTGTAAAGGGGCCCCACCATGCCAAGGGGGCTCAAAATAGCAGGGGTGAGGTTCCACCCTCACCCCATTGTACTGTCCCGACGTTGGGAGAAGTTGTTCTGTGGTGCAGGACAACCCCTCTGTGGAGGTGGCTTCGGTCCCTTGAGGGACTGACTAGCCGTCGAGGTGCTCTGTTTGCTCATTAGATCCGGGGCACCTCACCAAAGCGGCATTGGTGGCACTAGCCGGGTTTTAGTGGGTAGAGCTGCGTCCACCTTACCACTTTTTGGACTCAGCGAGTCCCACATACCCGCGTGGGGAGACCCACTCCCCCGCGGGATGCCTCAGAGCATTTGCCGGCGTAAAAAAAAATGTAAAGGGGCGAGCTACTGTTAGGGATTGCAGATTCAAAGTAAACAAAAGTTATAATACTTAGTTGGATAGACAAATGGTCAGGCGAGCCATCTGGTGGTAAGTGATGAGCGTCGCCCATGAACATCGACAAGTTAGCCTGTGACCAACCCTGGCAAGTCATTCATTTATTAATGCTCGGTGCTGGTAACTTCATATCCTTCCCTACTTTCCGAAACACAGCTAAGCTGTTTCATGGAAGAAATAGGTGGATTGTGGAACCCATGCAGACACGTGGTACAGGTCTGTCCTCCTACCGGTGGTTTTTTTTTATAGCATACGAGGACAAAACTAGCAGTCGAAGCCTTTTGGCGTCTATTGACACCCATAAACATCCGCACATGCAGATGCATTGCCCTCCTTTTCCCTATCCCCCCCAATCGGCCACCGGAAACTCATAAACCGCACGAAACGCGACATAGCTGTCACTTGACTCCGGTATTATGTGAGCGAGAGGTACCACCCCGGTCTGTGCCGGCCCAATTCGGCAGCAGAGCAGCATGGCACTACCTCTTACATTTGAATGGTTCTTATTATATATAATTAATGAAAACAACTTTTTACAAATTTAATACTTAGCGGATAAGATTTATACATGCCCGACTTTTAGTTGCTGATACTTTACAGCATGGGATCATAGAGGACAGAGTCATGGGAAGACCGTTTTTATTTCCAAAACTACACCTAGTACGAACCCGCTCAAAATATCACTTTAGCTGTATATTTGGTAATAATTCTTATTTACATACCATACAGTATCAGCTTGAGTCCCTAGGCGAATGTTCGGGCGTTATCAGATCCTCATTGGACTCTATTTGCCTATCGATAACATGCGGGCCCCAGAGATCGATACCGTAGAATGTGTTTCAAATATAAATGTTTATTTGTACTAGAGTTTACTAATAGTAAAATATTTTTTTGCAGTGGCCGGTCCGTGTTAGATGCGAGTGGCAAGGGATCGGCCGTCTTGGAGTTCATTGAAGGAGGTCTATGTTTAGCATTGGACGGATCTGCTGATAACTAAAAGTATATAAAATTAAATCTTGTGCTAACATAAGAAATATCTCACTGAATGTTAAATTGAATGTACTATCGGTTCCAAAGCTCCGCTCTACCGTAGACGAGATCACATAATAGAGGAAAGCTGTGACATACAGACGTATACATCAACAGACAAGAATGCAGCAGGAATGTAAAGGTTTCGTGATGCCATTTTTAGTAACACCTCCTTAAAAACATTATTTTAAAACAATATTATCCTCTTCAAAAACTTTAAGTAATAATCTAAATATATACTACTCTACATGTTTTTTTGTTTCATAAATTTAATTTATTGATTATTATATATATGAAATCAAGGTGTGGCTAGTAAGTAATAGTATTATTAAATAACCTTGTACAAACGTTTGAAAAGATCAAATCAAATACGTTTAAAAGGCGTCAAAGAACTTCGATAAATTGTTTATTCTGTGGTCTTGAAAAGGTAGTTGGTAGTTTGAAGAAGGTCAGCTACAAGAGTGGACCCTTGAGTATAATTAACTGTTTCACGAGGGAACTTGTATCTTATCGTAAATTAATGTTTATGTTCCATCATCATCATCATCGGCCGATATTTTTAACGGTGTAATGTAATTTAATGTTATGTAATTTTAAAACCCTACGAATCTCTACGAAGGCAAGCAGATCAGGTAAGTGGTAAGTGCAACAAAATAAGATCATTCAAGACTAGCCTAGGCTGGTAAATATCCCCCCACCATGATTCAAGCCTTGACGTGGAGGTGGGGCTCAGTAGCCTAGGGTGAGCCCAGCACCTTGGGCGAAGCCAATTGAGCCAAGGGGGCTCTTTGTACCCCTCTTATAAGAAGAGGGGACAAAAGAGCAGGGGGCAAGGGGTGAGGATGGGAACCTCACGCCATTGTACTGTCCCGACGTTGGGAGGGGTTGTTCTGTGGTGCGGGACAACCCCTCTGTGGAGGTGGCGTCGGTCCCTTGCGGGACTGACAAGCCGTCGAGGTGCCCTGTTAGCTTAACAGATCCGGGGCACCTCACCAAGGCGGCACTGGTGGCACTCGCCGGGTTTTAGTGGGTAGAGCTGCGTCCATTTACCATCTTTCGGGCGCAGCGAGTCCCTCATACCCACCTGGGGAGACCCACTCCCCAGGCGGGATGCCTCAGAGCATTTCCCGGCGTAAAATAAAAAAAAAAGGGCTGGTAAATATCCCCACCATTGTTCTGGCCTTGTCGTGGCGGTGGGGTGTAAGTTAACACAGGTGAAGCTACGGGCACCAGCTAGTGTAAAATATAAATCATATATGCCACGCTCAGGGTATTTTACAGTCGGTCGATACACTCATAAAATGTATATTATTTTGAACATACACAAGTATACCTACGAAACCCATTAGCTTTACACGTCTTGTATATTTTTAGCTAATGTAACCACTAACCAGACATTGCCAGGTTTCTGAAGTTATACTTCTTTTAGCGCGTTAGGGAAAAATTATGAGACTAAATTTCTCCAATGCGCGCGCACACCGTCACCAAGAAAACCGACACCATGAAGTTAGGTATAGAACCGGTGGGAGGGAAGCACTGTGCCGCGCTCCCGGCTGCATGGGTACCACCACCTTGCTTGTTTCTCCCGTGAAACAGCTTTGCTGTGTTGTGTCGACCACTTACCAGCAGGTGGCACGTTTGCCAGTTTGCTTATCAAAGTAACATAAAAAAAAACAATTTTCACATATATATATATCTATAAGTACACACACACACACTTTTTTTAAACAGAGACGGAAATGGGGCAATGATGATGAAATATTTTAATGAAGGTAGACATTTTGTAGATTGACATACATAGGAATTAAAATAGAATTGCTCCTCTAACTGATTGCAATGACATTTCGAACTACGTATCTCTGACTCTAGGTGACTAAGCGTTTACAAACTGGTATGCTTAAGATGATATTAAATAGCCGAGCGAGAGGGTTATATACGGGTACTCCAAGTGGGAACGAGATGGAACATGCCCATCCCTCCTCCTATGTGGGAAGTGCAGAACGTCTATTGAAAGGAAAAGTGAATGCCCCGATGTTTAAGATAAATGTCGTGTTTACGTCACTTCAGGCTAACACACGTTTACTTAAAATGAGTATTAAGTATTGACTTTCCAAGACATTTTTATAGTTATAACTTATAACATTCAGATTTTTACCATCTTCATATTATATGACATTATTATCAGCCCGACAATAGCTTATTCTTATACGCTATTAGCAACTACTACTACTATACTAATATCATAAACGCGAAAGTTTGTATGTATGTATGTTTGTTTTTCTTTCACGCAAAAACTACTTGAATGGATGGAATGGAAACGAAACACATTTTATTTATATATAGTTTACAATAACATAGCTTATACATCAGAATAACACATAGGTTATAATTTATATATATTGTATAGATGAAGTCATAGGCACCTGCTAGTACATTATAAATTTAAACCGACAAAGATCAATTTAAAACGTACGCAATCAAAATATTGTCAAAATAGTGTCAACGCACCTTGTTGCTAATACTTTACATTATCATATGCGTCACTCTTTGTATACAAATTAACGTATTTTGAACATTATGAAGATTAGATTAGATTCTAAGGGATTTTAGGACCTTTTTTAATGGCATAAAAAGGCAAGCAACAATAAAAAAAACTAAAAAACACGCATTAATAGCAAACCCAACAAAAAATTTGAAAATACTTTTTAATGGATGAATTAAATGGGTTAACAAAATTACTTATTGTAAAAAAGCATGGTGCTTGTAACTAAGTTTTTATATTAAGTTCACTTTTAATAAATAGATACCGATGAAATATTTTTAATAATGAATATTGAGCACCTCACGCTTTTTTACAATAAGTAATTTTGTTAACCCATTTAATTCATCCATTAAAAATTATTTTCAAATTTTTTGTTGGGTTTGCTATTAATGCGTGTTTTTTTATTTTTTTTAAACTATAATTTATTTTTTACTTTTTAGTGTCGATTTTTTTAATTAAATAATTTATTAATTTAAAGTACTCAACTAATAACAATCACATTAGAAATGAGTGAGAGACTAAAAACGACACAAGTGATGTAGGTAACTTGCGCACCTTACGCCTTCCTAGCATGTGCTATCCTGATTATCCGGATCAGGATATTGGAATAATTTTATCAAATTATTGTATTGTCATCGGTCCTCGATAAATCTACAAAGTTTGAACAAAATCTGGTCGTTAGAAGTGAGTTAAAATCAAGTCTAAAGGAGTCGGTTACATACATACAAACAAACATACATACAGGTGAAACTAATAAAAGCGTGTTAAAAAAGAGCAAATGAGGCTTTACGGTAACTACCGACACTATAGACATTCGCATAACCAGAACCTCCGAACCGGAAACTCACAAACCGCACGAAACGCGACAGCACAGCTGTCATTTTACGCCGGTATCATGTGAGCGAGAGGTACCATCCCAGTCGTGCCGTGCCAATTCCGCTGCAATGCAGCAATGTCACTACCTCTTGCTAAAACTTAATTGAATAATTGAATCAATATCAGTGGCAGGGATGCTTGTTTGATTCGGAAAGGAGATCATGCAGAGTAATCAAATCAAATCAAAATATATTTATTTAACATACAGTAACAACCACTACCTACGCTTGCAATGCGTCAAAATAAAAAGTCAATAAAATGTAGACAAAAAAAACTCGTTTGGAATTTGGAAGAAACCCGAAAAAAGGGGAAAAAACTTAGGTTGGTTTGTCAAAAAAATAGTTTTAATTACTGGCAAAAAGATTTAATTAATTTACTTAGGCAACACACAAATAAGTGCATAGCCCCAGTTGAACTTAATCGTGATTATGAACATCCTTGTTCTCTTATTAGTCCGATTGTCTATCCAATTAAACTATACACAGTACATACTTATAAAAATCAACCCATACGGAAGTCGAGGATAGTATAAAAAGCGCCTAGTATAAAAACATAAAAATAAAATTATTATTACCTCAAAAGACGCAAGGTACATGATACTATGTGCTTCGCGGAACTAAGTTCTCCGGTTAGATTTTTATATTCTGCATGCACATAAGTCTCAAGGCCATATTTAAACTCGTAGCATGCTAGCTGATAGGACATGTGTAACCATCGAGCATATAACCGGAATACTATTCCGCCAAATTCGTGCTGCGACGCTGCGCCGGTTCTGCGCTCTGATTGGCCATTGATGATTAATTGACCGATGGGACGTACATACAGATCACTGGTTGGTTGACAATTCAACCAACCAGTGATCTATTACGTCAGTGACAAATCACTGACTAGTTACTCAATTTTATGGGTCACATTATAACTTTACAAGGTTATAATATGCTCAAAGTGTATACACTTTGAGCATATTATAACACACAAGAGATAAAAATTACTGAGTAGTAAGTAAATGAAGCTGCAATGCAGCATGGCACTACCTCTTACTCCCTCATGTGATTGTTAGTAAACGAATTTTACATTATAACAAATCACTTTGACTTATTTTGAATTTCAATTCCAATCAAACACGGTCTCTTTACTCATTATAATGAAACAATTTTTTACGGATTTTATCGCGGTTTATTAAGATTTTTACAAGCCCGACGTTTCGGATACTTTACAGCAACCATGGCAACGACTCACCAACCTACAGACTGGCTAAACATGTTGCCCATGTACTTTCGCCGCTGCGTGGACAAACCAGAGCACATACACGGGATTCATACCACTTTGTTAATGAGATCAAACACCTACATCTCAGCAACAATGAAACTATGGTTAGTTTTGATGTGCAATCACTCTTTACATGCTTACCGGTGGAAGATTGCATTAATATTGTATCAAGAAAGCTAAGAGAGAATGACATGCCAATAGAATATGCTGAACTTCTAAAACATTGCCTGACATCTGGCTACATGTTGTGGAATAACCAGTTCTACCAGCAAGTAGATGGCGTAGCTATGGGCTCACCAGTATCCCCCGTTGTTGCCGACATATTCATGGAGGACTTCGAGGAGACTGCTCTGCATACCTCACCAATAACACCCAGGTTCTACAAGCGGTATGTAGATGATACTTTCACAATATTGCCATCTGATAAAGTAACCATATTCTTAAACCATCTCAATTCCATCAATACTAAAATTCAATTCACAATGGAATTGGAGGCAAATAATTCTTTAGCTTTCTTAGATGTATTAGTTATCCGTAATCCCAATAACACCTTAAGCCACACAGTGTATAGGAAACATACCCATACGGATAGGTATTTAAACGGCGAATCACACCACCATCCAACACAGTTAGCTACCGTGGGTAAATCTTTGTTACAGAGAGCACAAGGGATCTGTGATGAGCAGCACCTGGAGACCGAACTTCAACATGTCAAGCAAGTACTGCGTGACAACAAGCTTCGGGTACCGCGTCTCCGTCACAGTGAACGTGTGAAACCAGCCACCGTCGAGCGAGTACCTGCTGTGCTACCGTTTATGAAAGGCGTCACTGACAAGATTGGCTTCATCCTAAAGCGAGCTTCTATAAAAACTTATTTCAAGCCGCCTAAAAAGATAGGTCAATTCTTACCATCTGTCAAGTGTCATATACCCTTACAAGATGCAGGAGTATACAAGCTTGATTGTGATTGTGGCCTCTCTTATATAGGCCAAACCAAAAGATCAATTAAAACTCGCGTTAAAGAACATATAGCTGACTTAAAACACCGTCGCTACACTAAGTCTGCAATCTGTGAACATAGTCTAGACAAAGCTCGCCATTATATTAGATTTGATAAACCACAGATACTCGCAAAAGAACACCGATTCCAACCAAGGATGATCCGCGAGGCTATTGAAATTAAAAAACATCCAAATTTCAATAGAGAAGATGGCTGGCTCTTACCACCTGCTTGGGATCCCATTATTAAAATAATTAAATCAAAAACCAAGCATAATATGCCACAGATTAAAGATGCAGTTAGCACTTTCTGCGTAGAGAGGACTAATTAAAATAATGATGTATCATAGGGTAGTTTCGAATAACTTTGTAACATTAGGACATCTGTCACCTCAGTCCTCCCGTGACCATGGTTGCTGTAAAGTATCCGAAACGTCGGGCTTGTAAAAATCTTAATAAACCGCGATAAAATCCGTAAAAAAAAAAAAAAAATGTTTCATTATAATGAGTGAAATTCGCGCAAACATTAGAAAACAATACGGTCTCTTTACAATGATTGCCGTAAAAGTAGTTTAATTATTGCATATAATATTCTCGTAGCTCAATATATCGAACTCGTTCCGACTGTGTAGTAGCGATAACTTCTGTTATCAGGCCACTTTGACCCCCACATGCCTATAATTTTTGTGGCTGGAAGTGACGTGTTAGTTGGAAAATAATGATGCAAAATATATTTTCGACCTACAGGCAAGTTTGTTTGCTTATTATGATCTGTGTAAGATAAAATCGTTCATACCTTTGTTATTAATTATTATCATCCATCGAGCATGTAACTGGAATAGAGCGGTAATGTTAAGTGTTTTGTATGAAAATCAATTCCGCCAAATTTGTGCTGCGACGCTGCGCCGGTTCAGTGCTCTGATTGGCCGACTGCTGACAATTAATGTATGATTGGTCGATGGGACGTACATACAGATCACTGGTTGGTTGAATTGCTATTACGTCAGTGACAAATCACTAACCAGTTTCGTAATTTTCTGGCTCACATTACTACTCTATCGAGTTATATACTCGATGTTATCATCGTTACTATTACTATCATTTCTTAAACGTACATTTCTTTCTTTCATTTTTTTCTTTTTCTGGCTGGATCCTTGGTTGGTACAGCAGTGAACCGAAATAGGTTGATAATGATGGTAATGATGATGATGACTATGATAATGACGACGACGACGATGATAATGATGATGGTGGTGGTGGTGGTGGTGATGACGATTATGATGATGATGATGATATCTGTCACATATATCACTATTTTTTTCTTTTTTTTCTACTATTCCTGTTTAAGGGTACGTTTCAAAATGTCATCCAGCTGTTTAAGTGGACTAAGAACTATTTTACTACTTGTTCTGCTTTAATAGTGGTTACAGTTTAATGTTAATAGCAATTTAAGTGCGGAGGCGTGGTACAATTGACTTCTGTCATAAATACGCACTTCTGGCCACTCCCTTCAAATACCGGGCGTTTGGTTATCAAGGATAAATTGGTGAATTTTGATAAGGGTTACGGAAACATTATTTAATTATTAAGATAATCGACAACTTTGTAATATTATAGAGAATTGTTATTTCCCAACGTTAATTATCATTAAACTTCTTACTATTTTAACTATTTACAGCAGGAATGTACTATTTCGGCACTGTTGTGTTTAGAATTTAGATAATATGGCAATGAGTTTTCAAATAAATGATGTATGATCCTATGGATAACTTGCTTGATTAAAAAAAATCCCCAGTGAGGAATAGAGCAATAGAGGAAAAAATATCCGTTGTTTTTTCATTATTATTTTAGATTATGATGAGTACTTAGCTTATATTGTAAGCATATATATAATATAATAATAATATTATTAATATTAACTGCTGGGCACGGGTCTCTTCCTCAAAATCAGGCGAGGAGGGTTTTGGGCCATAGTTCACCGAGGCGCCCAATGCGGGTTGGTGAACTTCACACACCTTCAAAGACTTTTAATATCATCAGGCATGCAGGTTTCCTAACGATGTTGCCTTCATCGGTGAGTAAACGATGGTCTCATGTTCAGGCACGTAGAAATTTAGAAAAACCCATTTCAAGGTACCAGGGTCAGGATTGAACCCCGACCTCTCACTCAAGAGGACCCACACCCATACCCACTAGAGTCTAGACTCTAGAATCTAGAGTCTAGACTATCGTCGCTCACCATTGTAAGCTTAAAACTTACCAGTTTTAGTATCCTTAACTATTATTGAATGCAATGCTTATAACTCAGTAAATGATTGTAAATTTATTTAATCAAATATTGCATTAAATTTAATAATTCGTTTAAATAATGTATCAACACATAAATGATGTTTGAAATTAACTTATCCAAAATGTCTGCTTCCGTGTTGACAACGTATGTTCAAGGGATCACTTGATCTGGCATGCGCTCTATACCCTGGTGATAGGGTTGAGAACTGGCGGGCAGTAACAGAGGAAGAGGTCGAGGCTATCTGGCGATAAGACGAACTCTACCCAAATGACAACTTCACGAATTGAGGGAACTGTTAATGAGAACCGTTTAAATACTTGTATGTGCTTCTATATGCATCATAATGGACGCTAAAATAAAAATAAAGAAACCGACCAAGTGCCAGTCGCACTCGCGCGCGATATTTACACAACATTAGAAATCATGTTCGTTGTAAAGGAGCCCCCTAATTATATTTATTTTATTTTTATTTAAACATTTATTTTTGAAGTAAATATATAAACCTAAATATTCTGTGAATAGTGCATCTACCTGTTGCCGTTATTATTTATTAATATCGAGCAAAAGCAGCAAAAAAATACGTTTGTTGTTAGGGGGGGCTCCCCTTACAGGGGTGACAGACGGACGGACAGACGGACGAATAGCGGAGTCTTAGTAATGGGGTTCCCGTTTTACCCTTTGGGTGCGAAACCCTAAAAATACATTTACGCTTACCAATATCAACATTGTTAGCAGCTTCGCCCCTGATTACTTAGATTTACAGCCGTATCAAGGCTGATTATTTTTATATTCATATTCATTCAGGCATCTTGGCGTTTATTGAGGGAGGCCTATGTTCAGCAGTGAACGGATAAACATAAAGATCTTTTTGATTTACTGATTTAAAGAAGATTACTTTCTCTATCCAAATTAACGGCATTTCCTGCCTCGCACCACAAATATATGGAATCAGCTGCCACCTACGGTGTTTCCGAACCGTTACGACTTAGGGACCTTCAAGAAAAGAGCATACTCACATCTAAAAGGCCGGCAACGCACCTGCTGATCTCCTGGTATAGCGGGTGTCTGTGGATGTCGCTCTTCACTTACCATCAGGTGAACCGACTGTCCTTTTGCCCCCTCTTCTATAAAAAAAACGAACATATAATCTATATAATATAATATTAGTATTGTATAGATTGAATAAACAGAATAATGCAAGCTTCAATTGGCCACTTACATGTCCGAAGTACGAACCGATATAGAAAGTATTCACTGGTGGCCATTATTTAAGAACTTTATTGGCCCACCTTTTAAACTGGAACAAACAAATATATAATGTATGTGCCTAAAAATTTATCAACGTACCGAGATAGGCCTGGCCTCTGCGCGTAATCTTATTCAATATAAGCGAAAACTTTGGAGTAAATAAATATATAATCATGGGAGCATTAAAGCTGTTGAAAACGGGATCTATATGTTTTTCACTTTTATGCAAAATTACCAAATTATATCATCATTGTCCATGTTATGGCCACCGCTTCTTTTTTATAAAAGAGGGGGCAAACGGACTGTCAGTTAACCTGGTGGTAAGTGATAAGCGACATCCATAGACCCCGCTAAACCAGATTAGCAGATGCGTTGCCGGCCTTTCGAATATGATTATGCTCGTTTTATATACTTCATCCAATACCGAAATAAATATTTTATGTTCATTTTTATCGCTCTGGTACATTTTGGTTAGACTTGGTGACGCCGCGCGTCGTGATGTACCAATTGACACTTCGGATGGTCTGTTTACTTGTCATAACTTTGAGATGTTAAAAACTTTCGTGCCGCCCATATTTTTTTTTTGTTATAAGTCGTCAAATTACATTACATATTGTTATTTTTTTAACAAATATATCCTTTATCAGTACACATACAATTGATATGCTTTCGTCTTGCTAAATTTTACCGAAAAGTAGTTTAACCTTAAAAAGTAACACACAGTCCATATACATAGATGATTTTAATCAAAGACAAATTAATTTCAAACGATGGTGTCTAGAGCGAGCCTCTGTATTAAAGATTTCCAAGAATGTATAGTTTTTGGATTTGATATATTTTATTGAATCTAGCAAACCTAGTTCACGGAAGGAATAAGCGCGATCGTGATACCCACACATAGGGATGTACAAATGGATAAATAATATATATATTTTTGTATATCGATATTTTACCCAAGCCTACTCATACACGACGCTTGAAAATAAGCGCTTCCAATTTCCATCTTAAAATAGTGCCCATTCCATTTTTTTCCAAAAAAAACTAGTCGCAAATAAACCTAGTATTTCACTAGATATTTGACATATTATTTAAGATACAGGAATTGAAATTTAATATAATAAACAATAATCATATTATAATTATTATATATATAGCTTAGAAGTTTTTCTACAATTTTTTGCCTGGTAATAAATCTGAGCCTTAAAGCTAGACAATTTTAAATGACAGCTTAGCATAATTATAAGCCTGCAGATACGCTGTAATTATACAAATTGTACGAGAGGAAGGTTCGCAGAAAAATTAAAAGAAAAAGTTGACACGCAAATGACCTGTCCTCTTTTTATACTCGCATTCACAGATGTTATTATAGTGGTAATAAATGTGTAATGTGTATTGTTGTTTGAGCAATGAATAATAATAGTAATTGATAATGGTTAAGACGTTGACTGGACTAGATTCAATTTTGCGAATCGTCAGTAATTATTATCGATTAACGTAATTCTGGTTCTGGTTAATTAAAACAGGTAAGGGAAAAGAGAAACTGGATCGGCTGGTTTGACGTTCATTGAGGGAGGCCTATGTTCAGCAGTGGACGGATAGAGACTGATGATGATGAGAAATGTGCTTTAATATTAAAATAAGATAATTTAAGTATACAGTAGGCATTTAATATAAGTGTTAAGTGAAAATCCATTATGTACAGAGCCGTAAATATCAGATATGAACGTGTGCTTTTTTAAGGACTGATTTTAATTTTATTTTCATAAAGATGTCCTCTCCATTTTAGATTTGCTCTTCAAGCATAATAGTAGTCGATAAGAAATTAATAGAACTTTCACAGTCATTATGTTTTTCTTATTTAGTATTGGCAATCAAAGTGAAGAGCCAATAATACGGTGACGCTACTTTCAACGATTTTACGGCGTCTTAGCTAATTTTATCCCTTGAAGATGTGAATCTAAAATACCTATAATACTAGAACAATAACTACGTAACTATGTAGTTGCGAGATTTTATGAATCTCGTTCATAAATCATTTTCAAACAAAAACGTTCTAGAAATTTTTTCTCGAGTCTTGTTTGCTAGCAAATCACTTTGTAAACGCAGCGTTATTTTCGCTTAAAGGGACGAGCTAAATGTAGTTCAAGTTTGTTCTCGGAAAGCTCGGCGGTGGTCGCCGCTGGCCTTTTGTTTTTGAACGTGACTTGCTATTTAGATGCACGCGAATTAACTAATTTTAACTCTCTCACATAATGGATGTATTTAGGTTTGATAGGTGTTTGTTTGTAAATGTAAAACTCAGAAACTTATTACTTACGTTTGTATTTATTTACAATAACGTATATTATACTTTTATTTCCCTTGTGTTTGATGTAATTATTGAAAGTAGAGATGTCGTAACAGTAATGCTTCGAAGGTGTAGATAAAATGACTTAAATTATATCACTTGTGTTGTTATAATTTATAAAAGGACGTATATGCCTTAGAAGCACTTAAAACAAACCAAGTACTAAAATGTGCCATTAGAATAATTACATATCGAAATTTTAGCCACTAGTTGTTATAAAATTATTTTTTTTATTTTGTTTTGTCGTGTTAGATACTTGTAAAGCCTTTTTTTGAAAAATAAAGTACTTTGAACATAAGAGTCTTAAATTTATTTAATTACAACAATACTCTATTATGAATGCATACCTGAAGATACAAATTAGTAAGCATCTATGTTCGAAACAGACTTTTAGTCTGGCAAATTAATATTAATGCTAATTTCTCCTCTGGCAAATGAGATATTTAAAATACTTTTATTTTTTATGTTACTTGGATAGGCAAACTGGCTAATGTGCCACCTGACGGTAAGTGGTCTACGTCGCCCATGAAATTAAACCATTTTACGTGGAACGAGCCCAGGCAACTCATTTATGTGTTGCTTATCCTGAGACATAAGATGTTAAGTCTCGGTGCCAGTAATTACACTGCCTGTCTTGCCTTTCTCTCCGAAACACAGCAAAGCTGTTTCACGGGAGAAACAAGCAAGATGGTGGTACCCATGCAGCCGGGAGCGCGGCACAGCGCTTCCCTCCCACCGGTAATACTTCGTAAGTATGCGATAAAATTGGTTTAGAGAATCATTGTAATAAAACTACTTGTTATGATCCCGGATTTTTTACGGGATGAGTTTTAGAGAGCCGATCAAAAGAAGTAGTTGATGTTACGATGTTTGAGATGTACCTAAACATGACTTTTTTTTTTACGCCGGGAAATGCTCTGAGGCATCCCGCCGGGGAGTGGGTCCCCCAGGAGGGTATGTGGGACTCACTGCGCCCGAACGGTGGTAAGATGGACCGACCCCACCTCCATAGAAAGGGTTGTCCCGCACCACAGAATAACCCCTCCCAAAGTCGGGAACAATACAATGGGTCGAGGTTCCCATCTTCGCCCCTTGTACCTCTGCTCTTTTGTCCCCTCTTCTTATAAGAGAGGTACAAAGAGCAGCTTCCTCGGCTCAATTTGCTTCGCCCAAGATGCTGGGCTCACCCTAGGCTACTAAGCCCCACCGCCACGACTAGGCTTGACCCATGGTGGGGACGAAACATGCCTTCTAAAGTATGTTAGTAGTAAGTTTGTAGTTTCTGATCAAATTTATTATATTCCAATCATTAAGATACAAAAAATTTAGAAGAAATAGAATAGTATAAAACTTTAAACTTGACCTGCTTGTATCTTAGAAAAAGGAGTATAAAAACGTAATTATCGTCTATCGGTCATAAATATTACTCATACGTGCCTCTACTAATAGCAGTAATAGCCCGGGGGTAGATTGGCACCGGTATAACTTTCATGCGGGCGCCTCATATCCCTGTCTCCCCTGCCTGCACTCTGCCAACCCCCTGCCTGTTCCCTGCCAGTCCCCTGCCTGTCTCACTGCCTATCTCACTGCTTGCCCCGCTGCTTGCACTCACGATTAGTAAGTGACGGTTGACTCACTCAATTAACATATTGATTTGCTTGATAACGTTTTAACAATAATATTTACTTGACAGTTTCACAATAAATTTCAATTTATGCTAATTATATTGTACAGTAAATGTGGCTTTATTCAAGTCGTATTACAATGTTTCTTGTATATTTCTAAACATAATTTCTAACTTCGTTTTAGTTACACCGTAGTCAGGAGATAAAAAGGGGTTTTCGTCCACTTGACTGATAACAGATTGGTCT
Source organism: Helleia helle (assembly GCA_963853865.1). NCBI lineage: Eukaryota > Metazoa > Arthropoda > Insecta > Lepidoptera > Lycaenidae > Helleia > Helleia helle. The sequence goes on from OY971431.1 coordinate 10,180,414, forward strand.
CATAATGACTTTGATAATCCAATAGACAAGTGGGGTGACATGTGTATGTGTTGTCATAAGTTTTGACGTTCATTAGTAGAGTCACATAAGATTAGTCTTTCACAAAGTCCGAATCGATAGAGTCACGTTATCTAACATAATTTACCGAACATTATTCCACCCACTCTGACATTGGCAAATCCTTGAGGAAGCTAATATTGAAGAAGAAGAAGAAGAAGATTAGTCTTGCTGTTGTTATACCGTTAAATTTTTAGTTTCATCACATACCTATATTTATTTTTAATTTTCGCCATTTCCTAAATGGATTTATGTTAGGTTTAAGATTAATGTTTAAAGTTATTTCTGTTATTTTAATCTTGGTTAAAAAAAAAACATTTATTCACATATTAACTCCTGAGTTCGAGATTGTTTGAAAATCTATGGACTGCTATAAAATAAAATTAAACTTGCAGAAAATAATATGTGTATATATTTCTTACTTTGCATATATTAAGGGGGCGTCCATTAATTACGTGAGGTTTTTTAGGGGGGGGGGAGGGGGTCGAGCAGAATCTCACCCAAACTCACGTGGGGGAGAGGGGGGGGCTGGTCTCAACAAATATTATATGATAGAATACTATCAAAATTATTATTCAACTATATTATCACTATGATTTTAGATTACAGTCAGCGAACTTAAGACTCGTATGTCTTTATTAACTTCATTAAATAAAAATAATGAAATAAATTGTCTTTTGTAAAATTGGTCCACAACATTTACATTAAATTATATTAATTAATTTACATTAATTTAGGTACGCGTTTAGATATATCTCACGTGAGATTATAACGGGGGGGAGGGGGGTCGAGCTAAATCTCACGATATCTCACCAATGGGAGAGGGGGGGTCGAAAAATCGTCAAATTCACCTCACGTAATTTATGGATGTCCCCTAAGTAAATATATATTATACTTGCACGAGAAACACATATCACATACTGATGTAATTATAAATACATATTACTTAATGATTTTTGTATTTATGTTAGGCGAAACTTGTTATAATTAGTTTTTTAAGTGCAAATATGTACTGCATAAAATAACTGTAATCTTTGTAAATTAGGATATATTTCTGCTCGAGAAAATAATTATGAAAATAAAAAAATAAGTAAGATATTAAATATTTGTGGAAAAACAAGATTTTATTACATAATTTAGACTTTATCATAAATGAGACAGCATACCTAAGTGTTGTCTTCTTTCAACTAGAACTAAAACTAGAGGGATGATACATTTCTTTAAAAAAACGATTTTAATCAGTTCATAATTTTAATGTTAATTTCAACCTATGTTGAAACTAACTGCTCACACATTGTGATTTAATTGTGAACTAACAGCCCCAGTTTCATCAGCGTACTTCCCATTGCCGTTGGAGTACCTACAGTGAAAAATTAGAGCCTATGTTTTACTCTGATGTATAAGCTATATCATTGTAGACTTTCATTAAAACCCATTCCGTAGTTTTTTCGTGAAAGAGTAACAAACATCCATACATACATTCTTTCGCTGTTATAATATTAGTAGGACAAGTTAGTACATATTAGTATTTGAGTGGCAACTAACGTTATGTATGAGAGTGCTGATGATACCGATGAAGCGAAAGACGTTAGGATGGTAAAAAGACAGGCAGGCGAACTGGCAGGTCAATGTTGCCATCCATATAACGAGTTCTAACTAGCTGAGACAACTCATTTATGTGTTGCCTATCCTGGTACACTAAATCTCGGTTCTAGTAATTAAACTATCTGATCCCTTCTTTTCCCAATACAGCAAGCCTGTTGTTTTAAGAAATTAGCAGGATGGTCGTATGATCATTATTATCGGCTTTTACAATGTCGCGTGTGAATTTAGCAGTTATAAAAATTAGGCATATGTTAAATGAGGCACTCCAGTTAAGGGCGTGGGGTGGCCCGTGGCAATCTGAGGGGCAGAACATGCGGGTCTTCGTGCTAACCGACATACTTTTAAATCGACCCCCAAGATTTTTAAATGTGTATTCTATGTAACGGATTTAGGGTGTTAATATTTTGCAATATGGTAACGGGGAAATCAAAACAGGGAAGATTGATGCCATGGGAATTGATCGTGGGACTGATAAGTTGATAATTATTTTTATTGATATTTAATATTGGGTGTTTATTGACTAAGAGCTAACGACATTAAATTCTAATTAAAAAAGGCTAGCAACTAGACATATTATTCTATTCGATGCCAGAGATATCGTGTTCGAAGTTATTAACAATTGTTACATATAAAATATATTTCAAGAGCTACAGAAAATACAAATAATGAAAAAGTTTGTTATTAAGAATAATGTATTTGTGAGTCCTGAATAAATTCTGATCTAAGATGTTTCCTGACCTACTTTATGTAGAATGCGTTACCCTCCTTTTCCCTATCCCCCGTAATGGGCCAACAATCGCAAACACGATGGCATAGCTATCACTTTACGCCGGTGTTATTGGAGCGAGAGGTACAACTTCGGTCGTGCCAGCCCAATTCGACTGCAATGCAGCAATGGCTCTTACAAACATACCTGCTTAGACATATTTACAAAATTTAATGTAAATCTACTAGTTAAACCAAACCTAAAGCGATATTATGTCTTCTTTTTATGTATTTTTTTATTAATGTAAAGATTGATAAGAAAGAGAAGAATGAATGAGTTTTTAAATTCTTTTTTTGAGACAATATTTTTTATAGAAGAAGAGGCAAACAGACAGTCGTTTCACCTGGTGGTAAGTGATAAGCGACATCCATAGACACCCGCCACATCATTAGCAGGTACGTTGCCGGCCTATCAAATGTGAGTATGCTCTTTTCTTGAAGGCCCCTAAGTCTAACCTACGTCCCCAAAAATCTTAGGTACTTTCATATTTCAAAAGTAGTTACTGAAATCAGGTTAAGCAAACATAACAAAAGTGTTAAGCATAATTTAAAGCCAAGTCTTTTGAAAAAATAATACCAGTACAAATTTAAAAAGTGTAAAACGTTTTCCTCGTTAGAGTGGCTCGCTATCGCAGCATCTTGCATCGTTAGCTTATCAAGCTGCTCTCAACTGCGTCAAGCACTATTTTACACTACTCGGCACTTTTCACTGTATTTTTCTCAGTAAATAGTTGTTTTAAGGTTATTTGTTTTTATAAGTGTTTTAGTTTCCCTACCGTAGTTATTTAAATTTTAAATCTGATTATTCATCCTTATTTCTTTCAGCTTCACACATCTTAATTCATTGAGCCTCTTTGACGTCAGCGAAAGGACAGGTTTAAGTACTAGTACTCAGAGACCTCGCCTGCTTCTTTGTGTAGGCAGTAGACAAGTTAACCTGGGTATGGAAAAATAAGGGTTTGATCTGCGAGGATTAATTTATTCAAGTCGTATTAAAAAATATAATTCATAGAAGAAAGAAATATGAAAATTATAATTCATAGAAGAAAGAAATATGAAAATTATAATTCATGGAAGAAAGAAATATGAAAATTTTGGACTTCATACAATGTAACTCATCATAAACATAAACACGCTTTTATTACTTCGTCAGTCGTATGTGCCTATGCAACGAAAACTTTGAACACAATTTTAATCCACTTTAAGACGTCAGATTAAATTGAAATTTGCACACTTTTTAAGGACCGATGACAATACAATAATTTATTAAGTTTGTTCCAAGGATTCCATCCCTGATAAGGATAATACGTCCAAGGAAAGATTGTTTTAGTCTCTTTTTAAACTATAAGTAGTTTATATTTAACATACTATGATATTCGTTATTCATTAAATATGCAAATATCACATGATATATAATTTGTGACAGTTCCGTCGGTTTTTTGTTGTGGTTCCGCACAATCGACCCTATGTTAACTGTATCATCGGGGAATACGTTAACCTTTACCCCTGGGGTGGGTTTATGACCGTTGATGTGAAATAACGGATACCACCCTCGTGAATATCAATGAATATCGTCGACTGTTAAACTGTTAATTACAAGTGTTTAATTTATTCTAAATTAATATTAAATAATCCGTTTTTTTCAGCAGTTTTATGGTTTCCTTTTGGTAAAATCTGGTTAAACCATCAACAAGAAAAGGGTGATGATGATAATATTATCATCACCGGTGGGAGGGAAGCGCTGTGCCGCGCTCCCGGCTGCATGGGTGATGATGATAATATTATCACTAATATTATCACACCGGTGGGAGGGAAGCGCTGTGCCGCGCTCCCGGCTGCATGGGTGATGATGATAATATTATCACACCGGTGGGAGGGAAGCGCTGTGCCGCGCTCCCGGCTGCATGGGTGATGATGATAATATTATCACACCGGTGGGAGGGAAGCGCTGTGCCGCGCTCCCGGCTGCATGGGTACCACCATCTTGTTACCGGTGGGAGGGAAGCGCTGTGCCGCGCTCCCGGCTGCATGGGTGATGATGATAACATTATCACACCGGTGGGAGGGAAGCGCTGTGCCGCGCTCCCGGCTGCATGGGTACCACCATCTTGTTACCGGTGGGAGGGAAGCGCTGTGCCGCGCTCCCGGCTGCATGGGTACCACCATCTTGTTACCGGTGGGAGGGAAGCGCTGTGCCGCGCTCCCGGCTGCATGGGTGATGATGATAACATTATCACATCTTGTTACCGGTGGGAGGGAAGCGCTGTGCCGCGCTCCCGGCTGCATGGGTACCACCATCTTGTTACCGGTGGGAGGGAAGCGCTGTGCCGCGCTCCCGGCTGCATGGGTACCACCATCTTGCTTGTTTCTCCCGTGAAACAGCTTTGCTGTGTTTCGGAGAGAAGGGCTAGACAGGCAGTGTAATTACTGGCACCGAGACTTAACATCTTATGCCTCAGGATAGGCAACACATAAATGAGTTGCCTGGGCTCGTTCCAGGTATACTAGTTTATGTTCATGGGCGACGTCGACCACTTACCTTCAGGTACGTTTGCCAGTTTGCCTATCCAACTAACAAAAAAAAAATTGCTAAAATTAACAATTTCAAAAATAAGCGTCAAGAGGACAGACCCCCACCACACTGCCATCCGAGTTAAATAAATAAAATATTATGTTTAAGTAGCAATAAAATTCACTCTTTTCACTTTTCTCTCCTTCATGTATAGAGGATACATGGCGAATAAGAGAAAGAGATGAGAGAAGAGTAATATAAAGTCTATATTAGTGTGAAGTCTTAGTATTGCCTGTGGTATAGCTAAGACCTATTCAACTACATCAACCACTCTACCGAGTAGAAGAAAAGACAAAACCAGCCATTCATTGAAAGAGATCTATGTCATTGATTGGAAAGGGATCAATATCAACGTCACTGAGGTAATCCTGTTGAATGCAGATCTGGGACCCTCAAAAAGCGGCTGAAGGCGCTCGCAGTGGTTTTAATTTACGGGTAAAGCATTCCAAAGTGCGCATCTCACATACAGTCAGGATCTACCCGAGATCCTGGCTACATGCGTAAAAAGCATTTCCCTGCGATAGCAAAAAAAGGATCAATATCAACATATTCATAATAATTATTATAAATTAGTCCCCAAAAGAGTAAAATATAAAATATTTTCTTCTCGAATCAATAGTTGTTTTGGTATAACACAACAATTGTCTGAATGTGGCAAATCTGCAAAGTCACCGATTTTTTTTCAAATTTGGTTTTGGTGGCAATTTTTTTAGGAAGCCATAAAATCCATTTAGAACATTAACATTAAATATTACATACACATTATGGTCTGTCAGCTTGGGATTTAATGGTTTAACATCCATATTATCATAAGCACACAGACGACTAATACCGAATACGTAATTGCATAAACAAAACATATTTTGGTTGCATAATAGCAGACAAACACAATAATGGATACGAACTATATATAGATAAATAAAAACTTTATTTGGTAATCACAAACTTTAAAAACAAGACGTCATACTTAATGGGAAAAACAATTTGATTCGTGTGTAAAGAGTAATGTATCTATCTAAACAACAAGAAAACAAAGTTGAAAAATTTTGACACAGCTAAATACAAAAACGAAATGTTGAAATCGGGACTTGCCAGACAAACCGACTGTTGCTTTTTTAAGTCGGTCGAAGTTTTCATCAAAATCTGATATGCAGTTTGGGCTCTACGGTGGTACAAGCATAAAAAAGATACGTTGAAGTTGTTCGTTAACAACCAAATATTAACACATTGTACATAAGGGATCACCTTATAAACCGGGATAAAAAATTCTAGATAGCAATGACCTATGTATTTTCAATTTTTATTATTATTATTATATATTTTTTTTATAAAATCAACCAAAAAACCTATTATAAAACATATTTTTATTTGTAAAACCGTCTCAAAAAGCGCTTCGTAGAGTTTCAGGAAGAAGGACAGGACAGGCACAGATTGCCCGAGCTAGTTACCAGGTAAACTCGTTTACATATGTTGTATGTGGCGACGCTGACCACTTACCATCATGTGGCTCGTCTGTCCGTTTACCTATCCAATTAATAATTTAAAAAAACCTATTTTTTTTCAATTATAATATCTGCTAGAGTTGTTTTAAAAACATACACGATAGCTATAGAAGTTCTCAGTGTTTGCCAACCAATATATTATAGGAACATTCGTTGGCAAATACTGAGAACTTTAGAAACTTCTAAGAAGTGTTTTCCTTTTCTAATTCACAAGTGATTCATAACGTTCGTAGTTGAACGTATAAAGGTAATAACTTTAATTGATAACTAGCTGTTGAGAAATGTAGATTGATTACTAAAGTATTAAAAACCAATATTGATTGAGTGAAATTATTTTTATGAAGCATTAAACAATTTATTATTTACTATATTTAGGTACTTAAGAATAGTACCTAATATGTAATAGCCGGTGAAAGAGTGATAGTAACCAAAGTCTTTGTATTTTTACTTTCATTGATTAATAATTCAAAGTATTATCAAGTTTTAATTATCTTTTAAATATTTTCAATAATGCCATATGAACTATGAGGCTGTGGATCCGGTTTTGAAATATCAACCGGTGTACTCTTTAAACGACTTGTTATGTAAATCTGGTTGCCTTGATCTTTCACACCTTTTCACACTCACCCTTAATAATACATTAAAGTGCATTTTTATTTGCATGGCATGGCATGGGGGACACGCGCGGGCCACGCGACCCGCATGGTATACCGCCATCTGATTTTGATGGCGTCGCTAGTGATGAGTATTAGTGGCAAACGAACATGGCGTGAAAACCGGTCAATCAATAATCGGATTCGCATGCTATGGTACCCACTGTGCATTACTTTTATCTTGAGTAAGAAACGACCAATCGTTGTATAATAATAACCAATTAGTTTTTATAGTAATTTACTCTCTATAAAAATTGAAAGCAAGCTATTACGTTTCATAAGATCAATCCAATGCTAGACAGACAGACAGACCGACGAACCTTTGGACGGTAGAGTCTCAGTAAGGTGCTATTAAGCGCGACGCAGATGACGTACGCGGATTTCCGCAAGCTAGCGCGTTCAGTGCAACACGGAGCGCCCGCGTCGCAGAGATAAATCCCTCCGCGTCGCTCCTCCGCGCCGCGGGTGTCCGCGATTGGACGCCTTTTTTCCCCAAGAACCTAAGGCCTAAAGTAGTTGTTCAGTGCTCGACGGACGGTCGTGCGAGGCATGAGCATCCATGAGTGTTGTGACTGTACCACTCTCAATCACGATACGCGTAGAACTGAACAACAGGCAACAAATTCATTTGCGAGTCGCGACGGACGCATGCCCTAATCTGCCGGCGGACAGTCCGCACAATACGTAGTATTCTCTATATAGTTTGTGGTCCGCACCGCACTGTCTAGCGCCTCAGTCTTAACTTCGGACACAGAACACGGGTAAAAGTAACATCAACCGAGTTAGTTCGAAGTAACTATGAACTAATGAGAAGTCATTGACACAGTTTATTCTCTGGATATGGGACATTAAAGGGTAAACGTAGTTTCATCCGGTTACGTTCAGTCTCAGTGGCACTCTTCACTCTTTGGGTACGGAACCCTTACGGGTAAACATCAACAGAGTTAGTTCTAACTTTGCCCACCTGAACATATAAAATGGTAGTCGTAATACTTGGCAATCGACGGGTATTTTATTGCTTTTAAAAGACAATAAAATCTCGTGGTTTCGAAGGGAGGCTACGTGTTTAATTTTAAATCGTATTTTAAGTCGTGTTTCTTTGTACGTGTCTCTACAGAGCAAGATAATATAATAAATACTCTATATGCACAATATGTAGTAGGAATAACATCTACATAATATATTTATGTGCCTATTAACAAGGCTTCTTTAGGAGTAGGTACAAAATATTAATGTTATATAATATAATACCTAATAACGTCTTAGTGATAAGAGCATGTCAACAATCGGGCGTTCTTGCTTATTACGCCATAGAATTGTGCTCCCTACCATTTCCGCGTAGCAACTAATAGTCAATCTTCCTTATCAATGTATGTTGGTGTAATTACGAGTACAGCTATGACTTCATAATCGTGAATTCAAAGAGATGCGGGTACACGTAATAGTGTTTTGGTGTCAGTTGTTGCATATCCTTCCTGCCTGGTTCCAGCACAGCTTTTATGTCACGCGAACATATTTACCGGTAGAAATATTCATATACCTATCCCACGCGTTACAGTTTAATGCAATTAACCAAGCCATATTTCCGTTTGTCTCGACGTGACTCACAAACCTCAGATAAAATCCCTAGCTATTAAACATGCATTGTCTAAACTTATTTACAAATACGCAGCCACATGATAAACTCACGTTTTATCGTTCGTCGACCCTCGCCGCTCGAGGCCGATCGTTACACCGAATCGATTTCGTAAAATACGTAAAAATATGTTGAGCACACATGCATGTATGTATGAGTCGCAACTCAAAGTGGGTATGTAAATTTCGTTTTATATTCATAAGCTTATTTAACACGATACCTTGATTCGCTATTATTGTTGCCTCCGAGAACTAATAAATATTTATCCATACGCCATCATTTAACCGATACAGCAGGGGACGATAAGATGTGGAAAATTTTGCTTCAGTTTTCTTATTCATAGCCGAGTGAAACATTACAGAATTTGAATTTCGCACGTTAAATTCAAATGGGCGCACGCTAAATGTCCGTTTACTTTCTTTCACTTACCAATTTACAGATTCACACCGCAGCCAATTACTCCGATGTTGTTAAGATCGTCTACTTATATAATGTACACAAATTCAGCTAAATTTATTTGCACAAATTGCTGACAACAGTAAAAAAACAATGGCAATTTTAAGCTTTTATTTACTTTATCAGATACATACTTGTAGTTTTTGCATTTACAAGTTGTTGTTGGCGACTTCGTATGCATAGATAAAAAGATTTTCTCCAAATTTACTCTCTTATTGGGAAATCCCTAGCTTACTTGTGTGTGCGTCACGAAATAAAATTATTCACGATATTATTTACTTTAGCTTTTTCTATGAATGATGAATCAAAATTTCTTGTAATATATGAAGAATATAGGGATTTCATTACATATTTCAAAAACGCAGACAAACAATAATTTACTATACATATACATCATCATCATCATAAGCCCCTCCTATCCGTCTATCCACTGCTGAATATAGGCCTTCCTCAATGAACGCCAAGAAGACCGATCCCTCGCCACTCGCATCCAACACGGACATATATACATACATAATATTATGATAATATAAACTAATCCTGAGTAAATATTGATAATATACCATACCATAACTAAAAATTGTGGCTCAATGGTTAGCGCGTTAGCTCTCAAACCGAAGGTAGCGTGTTCGAATCCCGCCAGGGAACAAAAAGTTTTCTGTGTTGCTGGGTCATGGATGTATATTCAATATATTATGTGTCTTATATAATAAAAATCTTAAATATATGTATAGTATGAAAGTATTAAATTTATTATTATATATATATATATAATTTATGTATTACAATACATATAAGTATATATAAGTCAACGAAGTCGATAGTCAAGTATGATGGATGGGTCATCAGTGTCCATTCCTGTTAAGAGATCATTTTAATCGTCATCAAGTCGTCTTTAGTTGGACTCCACCTTCCTAGTGATACAGTCATTTCGTCAAACCGAGCCTTCTAACAAAACTGATAAATGGATATTATAATTTTAATTAAATAATGTATGAAACTACTGCTACAACAATTAGTATATACAACCAATTTTTTTTTAAATAAATTTTCATTATTGTGTGTTGCGAGTGAGTAAATTTGGTAAACGTTGGTCGCAGTTCGAATACCAAGTGTAGATTTTGTATGATGTTATTTTATCTACCTATCATTTAAATGTTTTAAATTTATTCCCATTATTTGATAACATAGTTTTGTAAGAGGTAGTACCATGCTGCATTGCAGCCAAAGTGGTCCGGCACGACCGGGGAGGTACCTCTCGCTCACATAACACCGGCGTCAAGTGACAGCTATGTTTTACCGTTTTTGATTGTGCGGATGTTTATGGGCGTCGGTAGTCACCATAAAGCTCCGAATGCTCGGTTTCCTCCTTGTGGCATAAAAAATTGATAAAATGCACAGTGGAGTTCAAATGAAAATGAAACCTTATACATGCAATTTAACAATATATTGGGACTGAACACAAAAACTGCAACCTTTTTTGCCAACCACATAATTGGTCCATTAGTTTTTTGTACGGAATCCTAATCGTGCTCCGATTCGCTTCAAGCCGTTTTTTATTATTTAAATTTTCTGTATGTGGCTTGTTGGATTTTGATCGAGGTCCATTTAGAAATAGGTCGTGGCAGCCATATGCAATTTACAAGGAGAAGAGAAAAATTTATTCGACATGTCATCATCATCATCGACCCTTCCCCACCATGGTTCTGGCCTTGACGTGGCGGTGGGGCTCAGTAGCCTAAGGTGAGCCCAGCACCTTGGGCGAAGCCCAGTGAACCAAGGAGGCTGCTCTTTGTACCCTTCTTATATGAAGAGGGAAAAAAAGAGCAGGGAGGACAAAGGGCGAGGATGGGAATTTCACCTCATTGCACTGTCCCGACATTGGGAGGAGTCGTTCTATGGTGCGGGAAGACCCCTCTGTAGATGTGGTGTTGGTCCCGTGAGGGACTGACTAGCCGTCGTGGTGCTCAATAGATCCGGGGCACCACACCAAAGGCGAAATTGGTGGCACTCTCTGGATCTTTCGGACGCAGCGAGTCTCAAATACTCGCCTGGGGAGACCCACTCCCCAGCGGGATGCCTCAGAGCATTTCCCGTCGTAAAAAAGGCTGTGTACATAGGTTGTGTACCTATGTACACAGCCTTTTTTACGACGGGCACAACGCGAGGTGGTGACTGGTGAACTACACAGGCCTTCAAAGACTTTTAGCCTCATGAGGCATGCAGGTTTCCTCGCGATGATTTCCTTCACCTTTTCTTTCACCTTCACCTTCCAAAAACCAAATTTAAGTCGGAACAAGATCGAACCCAGAACCCTTCACTTCGAGGTTGTCTTACCCAGACCATCGTTGCTGCAATTTCTTTTTGAAATGTTGTAAAAGTAAATTTTATACGTCATAATTAATTTTATTTAGGTCGGTGGGCCAAAAGGAAGTGAGCCAATCTAATTATCATTTAATTTCAATACGCTAATGGGGGGGTCATTGCATGTATAAAACTAATTGAGTCATTTAAATGATTTTATTTGGTTCGTGTAGTTTCGATGGAGGTATGTGCAACCGTGCGGTCGCCGGTCCGTGTTGGATGCTGGTGGCAAGGGATCGACCGTCTTGACGTTCATTGAGGGTGGCCTATGTTCAGCAGTGGACGGATAGAGGCTGATGATGTGCAACAACTTATTACTACTATATAAGTACTATATATTGTATTTAGAAACATCTTAATATATATATTTCTTGTGTGCGTGTGTATGTCACTGAACTCCACCTAGACGGCTGGACCGATTTTGATGAAATTTTTTGTGTGAGTTCAAGGGGATTCGAGGATGGTTTAGATTCACAAAAAAAAATGTACAACGTCTGTCGGTGCCACTAGTTAAATATAAAATACGTTTCATCAAATAAACATCTCAGTGAAGGTCGCTTTATTATTTATTATTATAAATCTAGAATTGATTCTCACTATGATTGTAAGTACCACATGTACATAGGTATTTAATATTAAATTCGGACACGCTACTCGTAATTTTGTGCAGTTAACTACTACGCCATAGGCATAGACCCGAGGAAATAAAATTTACAAATTTGGAGAATAAATCCAAACATAAGTAAGGTTGTCACGTTCTGTGGTGAGGATGTTTTGTGTTCAAATAGACAAATTGTCGTCGTTATTTCTCGACAAACTCGACAAACATCGCATGGGCATGGAATAAAAAACAGGTTTGAGGTCTTGTATAATTTTGTGAAAAACTTTGAATATCATCCTGATGATGAGATTAGATGTAGTTGAAACGTATTTTTAACCGACTTCAAAAAAAAAGGAGGTTCTCAATTCGTCTGTATGTTTTTTTTTTGTTTTTTTTTTTTTTTTGTATGTATGTGACACGATATCTCCGCCGTTTGTGAATGGATTTCGATGGTTATTTTTTTATGAACGAATAGACAAGTATATTTAGTACTCTTTATTAGGCATAATCTAACAACCTGACACATCAAAAAACCAAATGATAAAACAAACAATTTTTTTTATAATGCAAATTTTTGACCCATAATATTAACCATAATCTAATCTAATATATAAAATTTCCATGTCACAATGTTAGTTACCGTACTCCTCCGAAACGGCTTTACCGATTTTTACCAAATTTTATATGCGTTTTCAGTAGGTCTGAGAATCGGCTACTAACTATTTTTCATACCCCTAAGTGATAAGGGTGGTCAACCCCTCAAATTTTAAAAGTTAACGCGGGCGAAGCTGCGGGCAACAGCTAGTATTTTTATAAAACGAAGTTCCGAAATCTAAACACTATTGTGTTCAGTAATAAACCGCGAAAAACTCTGTGTGTAAATAAATTAGTTTTATTATATTATGAGGAATATTGATTGTAAACGGGTTATGAATTATAATGATGTATGACGTAGGTATTAACTCAGTGATAAGTAAATAGCATTAAGAATTTATTATAATATAAATATTCGTTGTATTTATTATAAATATACCCAAACAACTGCTTGGACATTAAATATTATTAAATTATATATTACTACTGGTGGGAGGAGGAGAAGGGCTGCACCCCCACCATGGTTCAAGCCTTGTCGTGGCGGTAGGGCCGGTAGGGCTCAGTAGCCGAGGGAGCCGCTCTTTGTACCCCTCTTATAAGAAGAGAGGACAAAAGAGCAGGAGGATATGGGGCGAGGATGCGAACCTCACCCCATTGTACTGTCCCGTACGTTGGGAGGGGTAGTTCTGTGGTGCGGTGCAACCCCTCTGTGGAGGTGGCGTCGGTCCCTTGAGGAACTGACTAGCCGGGTAGGTGCCCTATTTGCTCATTAGATTCGGTGCACCTCACCAAAGGCGGCTTTGGCGGCACTCGCCGGGTTTTAGCGGGTAGAGCTGCGTCCATCTTACCACCTTTCGGGCGCAGCGAGTCCCACATACCGCCTGGGGAAATCCACTCCCCAGCGAGATGCCTCAAAGCATTTCCCGACGCAAGAGAAGAAAAAAAAAGAGAACGGCTGCACAGGCAGTGTACCATCTGACGTCTTAGGATAAGAAACGCGTGTACTTGGGCTAAACCTAGGTGAACTCGTTTATAGGCGATGATGACCACTTACCATCAGATGACAGGTTTGCCGATTGGCCTAACTTATATAAAAAAGACGCTTAGACCTATGTCCCTGCTTGTATATAAGCAACAACACTGCCAAGTTTATAATAAAACATTTTTTTACGGATTTTATCGCGGTTTATTAAGATTTTTACAAGCCCGACGTTTCGGATACTTTACAGCAACCATGGTCACGGGAGGACTGAGGTGTCATATGTCCTATCATTACAAAGTTATTCGAAACTACCCTATGATACATCAATACTATCTACGCAGTAATCATCAGTACTATCTACGCAGAAAGTGCTAACTGTATCTTTAATCTGTGACATATTATGCTTGGATTTTGATTTGATAATTTTAATAATGGGATCCCAAGCAGGTGGTAGAAGCCAGCCATCTTCTCTATTGAAATTAGGATGTTTTTTAATTTCAATAGCCTCACGGATCATCCTTGGTTGGAATCTGTGTTCTTTTGCGAGGACTTGTGGTTTATCAAATCTGATATAATGGCGAGCTTTGTCAAGACTATGTTCACAGATGGCAGACTTAGTGTAGCGACGGTGTTTTAAATCAGCTATATGTTCTTTCACGCGAGTTTTAATAGATCTTTTAGTTTGGCCTAAGTATATAGGAGAGACCACAGTCACAATCAAGCTTGTATACTCCTGCATCTTGTAAGGGTATATGACACTTGACAGATGGTAAGAATTGACTTATCTTTTTTGGCGGCGTGAAATAAGTTTTTATAGAAGCTCGCTTTAGGATGAAGCCAATCTTGTCAGTGACGCCTTTAATAAACGGGAGAACTGCAGGTACTCGCTCGACGGTGGCTGGTTTCACACGTTCACTGTGACGGAGACACGGTACCCGAAGCTTGTTGTCACGCAGTACTTGTTTGACATGTTGAAGTTCGGTCTCCAGGTATTGCTCATCACAGATCCCTTGTGCTCTCTGAAACAAAGATTTACCCACGGTAGCTAACTGTGTTGGATGGTGGTGAGATTCGCCGTTTAGGTACTTATCCGTATGGGTATGCTTCCTATACACTGTGTAGCTTAAGGTATTGTTGAGATTACGGATAACTAATACATCTAAGAAGGCTAGAGAATTATTTTCTTCTAATTCCATTGTGAATTGAATTTTGGAATTAATGGAATTAAGATGGTCTAAGAATATGGTTACTTTATCAGATGGTAATATTGTGAAAGTATCATCTACGTACCGCTTGTAGAACCTGGGTGTTATGGGCGAAGTTTGCAGAGCAGACTCCTCGAAGTCCTCCATAAATATGTCGGCAACAACAGGGGATACTGGTGAGCCCATGGCCACTCCATCTACTTGCTTGTAGAAATAATTATTCCACAACATATAGCCAGATGTAAGGCAATGTTCCAAAAGGTCAGCATATTCCATTGGCATGTCATTTTCTCTTAGCTTTCTTCTTACTATTGTTATGCAATCTTCCACAGGTAGGCAGGTAAAAAGAGATTGCACATCAAAACTAACCATTGTTTCATTGTCGCTGAGACGTAGGTGTTTGATCTCATTAACAAAGTGGTAAGAATCCCGTGTATGTGCTCTAGTTTGTCCACGCAGTGGTGACAATACTCCGGCCACATGTTTAGCCAATCAGTTGGTGAGTCGATCTGGCTTACAATTGGACGTAATGGAGCATTAGCCTTGTGTATTTTCGGCAACCCATACAGCTTGGGTGGTTTGGGACATGAAGGAATTAGATATTTGACGTCCAGATTCAATGTTTCGGAGTATTTTGCTATTATATTACTAGTAGTTTTCAAAACCTTGTTAGTTGGATCGGTTTTGACGTTTTTATAAGTACTTTCATCCGATAATAGGTGTTGAATTTTATCATTATAATCTGACGTATCCATAACTACCGTAGCATTGCCTTTATCCGCACGAAGAATTGTTAGTTCTCGTCTTTTACGTAGGTTTAATAACGCCTTATATTGTTCGCGAGGAAGATTTAGTTTGGGCACAGAACTTCGTCGCAAGGCTGACGATATATCTTGTCTGATGGCCTCCGAATCTTCCTTCTTTATATTATTTTTTGACAGACAATCTTCTACATTACAAATTATTTCCTCGAACGGGATTTTACTAGGAGTCACGGCAATTTTACTAGGAGAAACGTCGGGCTTGTAAAAATCTTAATAAACCGCGATAAAATCCGTAAAAAAATGTTTTATTATAATGAGTGAAATTCGCGTAAACATTAGAAAACTGCCAAGTTTCATCAAAATCCGTTCAGTAGTTTTGTCGTGATTGAGGAACAAATATCCAAACTATCGCATTTATAATATTAAATAAGATTAAAACAGTTCTCATACCAGTTTTCAAACTACACAATTCATATTAATTCACTACATACTATATTCTGTACGGTACGTTGGTAACAATATCGTAATTTTTTCTCCATAGATCAAGGTCGTTCGGCATAAGTTTTTGTTGGCGTTCGTGACCAGTCTTGATATGACCAAAAAATGCGTGGTAAATCTTAAATGGATCTCTAAAAGGCGATAGCCTGCCACGAAAAACGAGAATTGTGTTTTGAGGGGTTACGGCCAAATTCTAATATAACATGGTCAGGGATAATTGTTTTAGATAATTGCATCTTCAAGGTTTTATTATCCATAGCTCAGTATATATAAACGTAATAATCATAATTAACGAGTAAGAAAAAATCACCGCAATAGAAGTTGTAGCTATTTAATAATAATTTAAAACATCCAAACTTCTTTTATAAATGTGTATATCCAGCATTAGATCTAAGTGAGGTGCTCCTGTTACCTGCAAATCACGGACCCTCAAAAATCGGCTGAAGGCGCTTGCAGGTAATTTAGTGGGGTAGAGCATTCCCAAGTGCGAGTCCTCATATAGGTCCAGACCTTACCCGAGTTAAACCAGAAGTTATCAAAACAAAGATTAGATGCAATCCAGGTAACTGACATCATGATCATCAGCTTTATACAAGATTTCAAATGTAGCTATAGAAGTGACTGACACAACAACCTTCTTCAAATTGTTTCAGAGTGTCCACTTAAATGTAATGAATGGATGTAGGACTCAAGTACAATAAGTACTGAACTAATGTTGTTGAAACTTCACAACAGTTATTAAAGAGATCACAAACAATGATTATCAGCACATTCAGTCCACTTTGTAACCCTTCACGCAGAAAAAGGGTTGTTACATTTTTGACCGCTATGCGTATCTGTGGCACACACACAGCGAACCGATTTAGATACAGTTTTTTTTTAATTTGCAAACAGGTCTTATAGTGGTGGTTCGTAGACATGTTTAATCAAAATCGGTTCTGCCGCCTTGGTCTTCAGCTCTTTTGTTATCCTTATTACCTTATAATTATCTATACATATAAATAAAATTGAAGTGTCTGTTTGTAATATTAAAATTACCGCTTTATACTAAATGCATATAGATGTAAATACAGTACATATTATACCAAAATAATTTTTTCTACAATTTTTGTCTGTCTGTCTGTTTGTTCTGGATAATCTCTGAAACGGCTGGGCCGATTTTGACGGGACTTTCACTTGAAGATAGCTGATGTTATAAGGAGTAACTTAGGCTACAAAAATAATCATTGTCACTCTAAATACGGCTGTAAATCTTAATTAAAGCGGGCGAGCTGCGGGCATCATCTAGTTATCAATATAAACTTTGGAACGACCGCGACACCTTGTGTCAAACGTTTGTACATACTCGCTAAATATTCATCATTTTGACAATATCGTAGCACACGTGTCGCCATTGTTATGAATACGTTTCCATGCTCATGATACGGAAAGAATTAAGTGAACAAGCCAAGGCCAGGCGGATATGCCTAAGTAATATTATTCATGTTGCCAACCAGTGTCTAGCGAAACACTACGGAATGCTCATTCAATAAAAAAACTACAAAGGACCACCTGTTAGCACACCACCGAATAAGGCACTAGATTGGTATGGAACCGGTACCTACGTCTTGCTTTTTTACCCGTTTCTTGTTTTGTAACATTTTTTTATTGTTATCATATGGGTAGCATCTGTAATGTAAGATAATTTGAAATTCTAAGTCGTAATTTAATTAGATGGAACGACGATATTTGTGCGTGGTCCTAGTAGGATCCAAGTTCTGCCATCTTGGCGTTGAAAGAGGCCTTTGTTCAGCAGTGGAGAGATCGGCCGTCTTGGCTCTGAAAGAGGCCTATGTTCAGCAGTGGACAGATCCGCTGTTATAGCTCTGAAAGAGGCCTATGTTCAGCAGTGGAGAGATCTGCTGTTATAGCTCTGAAAGAGGCCTATGTTCAGCAGAGGACAGTTCGGACGTCTTGGCTCTGGAAGAGCCCTTATGTTCAGCTGTGGACAGAAAAAGGTTGATGATGATGAATATAATTCAGGTTTTTTATCAAATTAACCAAATCTGGATCAACACGTGCATAAATTGGAGGTACAATAGAAATAATCAGATTCTCGATGACGTAATAATACGTTGCTTAGACATAACTGTATAGAGCAGTATTGGTCCAATTATGTTCTTGACCACATTTTGTGCAGGATTACTTCTAGCAGAATAGTTTTGGTCCAGATCCCTCTTATAGGTTACTATGGGCCCTGCAGTAGATAGGCCCCTTAAACACAATTTGCCTGTTTAACTAAATAATCCTGTCAAATAATAGAGGGGCCCACTTTTCAAAAGTGCGCAGGACTACCTTTTACTTTTTTGACTTCATAATTTATTTATTTTTTCATCTGGATATTTTTATGTAGAAATTTTCAAAGGTCTCTATCGAGACCTTTGAATTGTCATACACGGTGGGCGGGTTGTAGAATGTTCTGTCTCATTAGATCGTTTATTGTCAGTGTGTCGAACGTCGAAAACTTTGGTCTTAGCTTAGTTTGGTGAAGTATAATTGTTTTCATACTTTTGCAAGAACAGAGTACTTTTCACTGCACATTCCTATAAAACATTTGACCAAGTCAGTCATTTGTGAATTATATTACGTATATTGTAATTTGGTGAATATACCATATAATATTCGTATGATATAATTAAGAATGTAAAGTGTAACATATTTTTACCACGCTTAATGTACTTTAAAATTTCAGTAACCTTGAAGTCTCGGCTTGTAAGTGAGCCCCAAAGTTACGCATCGTCAACTGCTGATCCGAGGAGCCCGAAGTTTTTGTGGGATTTAATCGAAGCGACAGAAGATCATTATCTTTGGTAGACAATGTAATAGAAATTTGATCTACTTTTAAAGCTGTTTAAATTAATATATAGGTAGCAACTTGTGTATATAGTAAGAGTAACTTATAGCATAGGATGGCAAACGAGCAGTCGAAGCCTTTTGGCTATCGACGCCCATACACATCCGCACAACTAGAGATTATGCAGATGCGTTGCCCTACTTTCCCCTCTTTTCCCCCTCAATGGCTACCGGAAACGAAACGCGACAGCATAGCTGTCACTTTACACCGGTGTTATATGAGCGAGAGGTACCACCCCGGTCGTGCCGGCCCAATTCGGCTGCAAAGCGCATGGCACTACCTCTTACAAAATTAAGGAGTAAAATAATTTGGTCTAAATTTCACTGTGCAGTGTGCACCTGACCTAACCAAGTCGATTGCTCACCGGTGAAGTCGTCTCGCGCAAACCTGATATTAAATGTTTTTAAAAGTGTGTATAGTTCGTCAGCCCACATTAGGCTTTGGCGCACTTTGGCCTAATACCCTCCTCGCCTTATTTCGGTCGACTATGCTTATTTTATATAAAATAAAAATATAATAATACCTATTAATAATAATTTAGCACCTTATTCTTGTTAGGGTGATACGGTTGGTAATTTTATTATTTATTTTTTTATATTCATCCGGATGTTAAAGAATTTTTATGCAGAAATTTTCATTCTCTATGGAATGATACGTTACGGTGGGCACAACCGACGCCAGGAGGCCGTGTGGTCGCAGACTGCACGGTAGGCGGGGGGCAACCCCCCAATCAAAAGTGAGCCGAATGGGCTCACACCAATCCGTTGAAGCATTAGGGCCTTCGGGCCATTAGCATAGATCCATCCGAAAAAAAAAAAAAAAAAAAAAAAGTTACGGTGGGCAGGTTAGGATAACAAGTTCTTTTGAGACTTCACCACATTTCTCACGGTAGGCAGCGTTTGTATACCTGTAATGGTGCTCATAAGTTAACTAGCATGATCTATTTTCGCTTTCAATCCTTATATATGGACAATGATTCTTCTATTAAATGCATTTCAATTCAAGTGAGAAATTTTAGTAATGTCATATTTAACATTCACAGGCGGCAAAGATGAAGAAAGTATACATATAATTTTAATAATAATACATATTTTATAAATGTTTATTAACATTGAACTTTACAACTGGTTTAATCATAGTATTTGTTACAAATGTGGAATATGTTGTTCGTTTCGGTTCTTCACAGCGTCCATTAAAGAATCGCTTGTAGCGTGACTCTAAATGGAAATATTAAAAGTTACAGTAGTTATTGTCGAGATTTGTGGCGAGATTAGATCATTAAGCCGACTTCCTATTGTGTGTAAGTGTGTAAGTAAGGCAGTGGTATTATCTAACAGTGAAAGTGTGTGTGTGTGCGCGCTGACGTAACGCGCGGGCGCCTCGCCCCACCTCACTCTCACTGATGATTTTGAAGTAAACAACTAGGAAGTTCCAGGCGCACTAGATGCTGTTCCGTAAGTTGATGTTTATTTAATAAGGAAGTAAGTGCGAAATGACTATTTCATCATTATATTATGAGACTTTTAATGATCGTCATCATCATCATCAGCCTCTATCCGTCCACTGCTAAACATAGGCCTCCCTCGATAAACGCCAAGACATCCGATCCCTTGCCACTCGCATCCAACACGGACCGGCCACCGCACGGAGATTGTCTTCCCACCTGGTTATTGGCCGATTTGCAGATCGTATAAAGACTGTTTATTAATGAACAGACAGAATAATAACGATTGCATTAACATTTATTACACACTACAAATTCCCATTACAGGGGAAATCATTCTTATCATTATCTCCTCAATAATTTAAAGTAATGTACCAATCTAAAGAATGGTACGATTATAATAACGAATATTAATGTTTACTAGTAAGAGGTAGTGCCATGCACCCGAATTGGGTCGGCATGACACGGCCGGGGTCGTACATCTCGCTCACATAACACCGGCGTCAAATGACAGCTATGCTGTCGCGTTTCGTCCAGTTCGTGAATTCCGGTGGCCCATTGGGGGGATAAGGAAAAGGAGGGCAAAGCATCTGCATAACTTTTGATTGTGCGGATGTCTATGGGCGTCGGTAGACACCATAAGGCTCCGACTGCTCGGTTGCCTCCTTATGACATAAAAAATATGATTAGTTAACGCTACTTAATAAATTATGTATATTATCCTCCACACCATATCTGCTGACATGACGGCTCCAAGCGTTTTAAATACATACAGTTATTAAAATCTAATCAATGTTACACAAAGATACAAAACTTTCAAACATAGGTATAATAACTGCTGTATTGATGCATGTTGAATTAAAACCTATAACAAATCTGTATAAGATCTATAATTGCATGTGTATATTTTATTTAAAAATAGCTGTTGACCGCAGCTTTACCCGCCTTAACTTAGATTTACAGCCGTACCCGGATTGATGATGATTATTTTTATAACCTAAGTTACTCCTTAAAACATCAGCTATCAGCTGTCAGTAAAAGTCCCGTCAAAATCGGTCCAGTCGTTTCCGAGATTAGCCGGAACAAACAGACAGACAGACAAAAATTGTAAAAAATGCTAATTTCGTATATGTACCGTGTTAGTTGTAACATACATCGCTATGCGTTTAGTAAAAAGCGGTTATTTTAATGTTACAAACAGACATTCCAATTTTATTTATCTGTATAAATGATTTATGAACATTATAAATAATATCCAATTTATTAACATGTATAAAAATCTCATATACATATATAATGATTAATTTTCATATCCTTAAACTAAATGAAGAAGTAAATTAATAATGTTGAATCGATCTACAATACCATGAAGGTTTTATATTTATTAATAGTTGAAATTAAAACTTTTTTATAAGGAAAACTAATTCTGGTTTAATACCTGTTATCTTCATTTGATTATACGAGATAAGAATGAGAATTATTATTTTACAAAGGTCAATTAAAATGCGGAGTCGGGGAGGAGTAGCTTTGAAGTCTGTGCTCTATAAAACTTTTTTCTCTTATTTGTTATCAATTAAGACTTATTCCAGTTCATAAAAGTAAGACTTTTTTGGACTATTAGCGATAATTCCTTATTCATCATCATCATCATCATCAGCCTCTATCCGTCCACTGCTGAACATAGGCCTCCCTAGATCTTCACTTCGTCTACCTAAACGTGGCCACCACTCTAGAACTTTATTGCCCCTAGACCTTAATTCTAGAATTATAATTAAGGTTCTAATTCCTTATTGCGTGGACTAATTTAGAACTATATTTTTTAATGAAAACCATAACCTCAATTGATGTCTCTAATAAGCAAAATGCTTAGTTGAATCGGTATCGTACGACGACGATCTTCACCTAGAACAGATATAAGACAGTAGTGTGTCACACAAACATACAAAACTCGATTAGTATATTGGTACAAATACCAATACTCTGATATAATGTCAAAATGACGAAATAAAGAGGTTATTACATAGATCTGGGTCGTGAATCTTAAATCCTGATGTTATATCATTAATACATATTCAGTAAAGATATCGAGATAGGCATATCTTACGATGGGTACATAACGTTATGTTAAAGATTCAACAAGCAGGTAATAGGAACATCCCCACCATGGTTCAGGCCTTGACGTGGCGGTGGGGCTCAGTAGCCTAGGGTGTGCCCAGTACCTTGGGCTAAGCTGATTGAGCCTAGGGGACTCTTTGTACCCCTCTTATAGAGGGGACAAAATAGCAGGGGGAAAAGGGCGAGGATGGGATTGTACTGTCCAGACGTTGTGAGGGATTGTTCTGTGGTGCGGAACAACCCCTCTGTGGAGGTGGTGTCGGTCCCTTGTAGAACTGACTAGCCGTCGAGGTGCCCTGTTAGCTTAACAGATCCGGGGCACCTCACCAAAGGCGGCACTGGTGGCACTCGCTGGGTTTTAGAGGGTAGAGCTGCGTCCACTTACCATCTTTCGGGCGCAGTAAGTCCCACATACCCGCCTGGGGCGACCCACTCCCCCGCGGGATGCCTCAGAGCATTTTCCGGCGTTAAAGAAAAAAAAGGTAATAGGAACATTGTCAACAACATTTTTCCGTCCACTTCATATGTTTCATATATCAAGTGGCCAATCAGCACTTTTCATCATCGTCAGCCTTTCTCCGTCCAATGCTGGGCATGGGCCTCCTTTTTTATCTTTATTTAATTTAGAGATTTTAGTACACTAGAGTGACTATGTTATTCCCATCGTGTTTATCTATACATATAATCACACATTAATCATATAATATGTACAAAAAAATAATATTAATTTATATTTATAAAAGAAAACAGTATCGTAGCTGCTTCAGATGTCGGGCTGGCTATCATACTGTTAAATACCCCGACATCCAAGGCCAAGATAGAGTGAAGAAAAGAGAGCAGTTGATCCTTCATAAACATAACTCACGTCCTTGAACACCAAGACTAATCGAACAAGCAACTAAGCAAATTACAAGCAAATATCCATAGAAATGAAATAGGAGAATAATGAAAACTAGTTATTGATTGAC
The DNA here is from genome assembly GCA_963853865.1 of Helleia helle. Taxonomy (NCBI): domain Eukaryota; kingdom Metazoa; phylum Arthropoda; class Insecta; order Lepidoptera; family Lycaenidae; genus Helleia; species Helleia helle. Next base: position 10,204,088 of record OY971431.1, read on the forward strand.
ACCAGGTATGAGGGCGTGCAGGATTAAGGCTGAACGAGACAAACTGATGAATGACTCGGCAGATCATTGCGCAATCGACTGGAGCCTGGCTACGATTACCACGCTCCGGCGCCCTGAGATATTTTTAGACTTTTTACACACAAAAACATTTATTACGTTTTCTCTTTGGTTTGAGAAAATTGAAATTACGTTTTAAGTATCAAATAATGCTTTGTTTAGGTTGCTAGTGACTCCATGGATAAGAAATTGAATCGTGTATGTCAGCGTGGTTGTTAATACATTCGGCGCAGTAGCGCGATAACTACCAAATAACGATTTAAATCTTTGCCAAATAATAGAAGATTGAAAATTCATACAGAAATCTAATAAAAATAATATAATGTAATATCAACCCTTATATGTACTAATGTTAGGTACAGGTCTGCTACTCGAAAACCCCACAAACTCACAGGCACCACAAGGATCAAGATCGAACCCGGATCTCGCACTCAAGAGGCCGAGCCCATACCCACTGGGACTAGATCACTAGACCATCGTCGCTCACAAAATCTAATAGGGTAATGTATATAATATCAGTAAGATTTATATTTTAACGAAGAGAGAGAAAGAGAGAGAGAGAGGTGAGAGAAAGAGAGAGGTAAAAAAGACAAAAGGCACACTTTCAAGCCATTCCTTTTAGTCGGCTGGCGGTCAAATGATGAACAAAGTTGAATTAAAACGCTAAAGAAATATAATCTTTTTAGATTAAATTTAAGTTAAAATTGAACAAGCGGGATAATTTTCTGAAACACACAGGCCCATACGATGAAGCGTGTTTCACAAACGTTATCTCTGATGGATCACACTGACCGTAAATTTTGCATATTCGCTCAAACCGGACGTAATCTGGTTTCAGTTTTCGAAGTATTCGTTTATAACGAGTTTACGGTATGCGATGGTCAGAAATATTAACAAAATATGAATTATAACTTCATGTTGTGCTTGTATATAAATTTTGGCCGAGATATTCTGTTAGGCTGACATTTTTTAAATTGATCTTTTTGCATGGGAAGTTTTACTAGCCTATATAAAGAATAGTATACGGGCAGATGTTAATGAAATTAAAGAAGTTAAAACATTGTTTTTTTTTAAAACGGTACGGTATAAGTTAGTGTCAGTGAAACCTAGAAGCAATGTTTCTGTCTATGTAAATAAGTGTACGCTTATGCCCGTCTTATAAAATAATCCAAAAGAAAATGCGAAAAGGCCCTTTAAGTCTTAACTGAAAAGTCCAAACGCGTGGGAAAACGAAACCACGCAAAAACGCCATGTGAAAGCAACAATAACATATATGTATAACAAGGAGGTAAATCCTTTACAACATATTATACGTAATATTCTCTCTCCCTGTCACGTTACGTCACAATACTGTGATAACATCGTTGCACATATTCTCGACCTTTGTCCATTGTTATCCAATCAGAAACAAAATTACTTTCTCGTTTTAAAACACAATACACCCTAAATTACGGATTTTGTGCATTATATACTATTTTAATACTCTGTCAACGTGACGCATCCTATGTTAATGTGTTTCATCATCATCGTCATTCTCATCATCATCATCATTATCATTATCACCATCATCATATTTATAATCCTCATCATCATTATCACAGACAGCGTTTTTTTTTCGGATGGATCTATGCTAACGGCCCGAAGGCCCTAATGCTACATCGGATTAGTGTGAGCCCATTTGGCTCACTTTTGGTTTATAAAAGTGGAGGGTTGCCCCCAGCCAACCGTGCAGTCTTTGACCACACGGCCTCCTGGCGTCGGGTTGGACAGACAGCGTTCATTACTGATTACTCTCATATAACTTGGACTGCCCAGCAAGAAGCCATGCGTCCTACTTGAAATCGGCTTACCATCATTTAGTATTTCCTAGTTGGTCATTTTCTAAGCCATTTACTTAGGAAAATACCATTACTTTACAAGGCATTGATAAAAGTATTCAATCCATAGTAATTTTAAATAATAAAATATTACTTTTCATATAAGTTGCCATGAGATTTTTGAAGTGAAAACTTCTTAAGGCGCGTTAAATACTTTTTGTGTGATCAAATATCATGGAACTCCCGTCATCGTCACCTCGTCACCGAACGCTTCCCATTGACATTTCTGACGTCATTATGAAATTTCAACATTTTTCTATAAGAATTTGAAATTTCAAAATGTCATAATTCTAAGTTATAAGCTTTCACTTCTATCGGCAGTCCCTATGACTGCCATTGTTTTTTTATCAGTTCTTGGATTCCTTTTGTCTGATTGTCTATGTAACAGGTATTGTGTGATAAAGGAAAATCACTTAGAATTGTACAGCTTTGGCCTTCAGTGTAACTTGTGAGATATTTGCTGTGTCAGAGTCGAAGCATGCCAAGTGATATTGATCACGACACATAACTTAGTTACATGGTGAAAGGGGTTTTTGAAAGTAGGAACTAGTGGGAGAGACAACTCCTTGTGACAAAGACATGTTCAAAATAGTCTTAGGCATTAATAAATAAGACTAAACTGATTTCTCCTAGGTATAGGTTCAGTGTTATATAGTGCACATATTATATTGATATCAAGACTTTTTTTAGCATGGGGAAATCCTAATGGATACCACCGGGCACGAGGGGGTGGGTGGTTATGTGGGACTCTCACCGCACTAAAACCCCATGATGTTCAATTCCTCACCGCATCAACAGGGGCGTGGGTACAATTAGACTTCCATAAACCAGTCTGACGTGTGTCACGGTATCAATAATATGTCCCTGAGAGCCTAAGGCGGAGTGCCTTAGGCTCTCAGGGACATATTATAAGCGCCTTTTAGCTCGTGATCCTAGTATGAGCGGGTATCCCCCGATGAAGCACCCGTTTTTTCCTCAGTGACAGCACACAATCGAACCCGCGTTTGCGCCCAACCACGACGCCGCCCTCAGCCTTCGAGTTGGGAACGAGGTGTAGTGACGTTTTGCTCTCGTTACGCATTCTCTAGGAGTTAAGGACCGAACAACCCATCGGCCATGCATCTCTTCGCTGCGCAGCCACAAGAATGGGATTCGGGGTAGTTTCAAGAGGTTTTCATCCCCATCTCATCTGGTTTTTTAGAGGTTTCCGTCCTCTCCTCTCGGATCTGATTGGTGCATCCAAGGGCTTGCTCCCCAGACTTAAGCCCCACCGCCACGTCGCGGCTCGTATCCATGGTGGAGAGTGATATCAAACCTAACCTAATCATGGGATCATAATTCAGGTAGCTCGTTCAAATCTATTTCACAGGAGTTGCAGATCTAACGTGAAACCAGAAAAATATTATAATAACATTTATTTTCTTCAACAAAACTCAAGAAAATTTATAAGTAAAGGGTACTTATATTAATATTTACTTTATAAATTGCCTCATAAAAAATATACTATGAATTACCGGTGCGAGGGATGCACTGTGCAGGGAAAATATATGCTTATGCTAACAATTATGCTGTACAAAGAGATACATTTTAAATTCAATACCATTACAACTATGTATAATGTCAGCATAAACAAAGCTTAATACGTTCGTATACTGCATCAGGTGAGGAGGGCATAGTTTGACACATAGCCTCTTCACGTATTTATTTAAGGTTAGCCTCGAACCCAGGCCTCTCACTGTGAAGTAGAGCCTTTACCAACTAGGATATAGTCTCTCTCCCCACCATGGTTCAGGCCTTGTCGTAGCGGTGGGGCTCAGTAGCCTAGGGTGTGCCCAGAACCTTGGGCAAAGCAAATTGAGCCGAGGGAGGTGCTCTTTGTACTCCTCTTATAAGAATTTCACGGGGACAAGGGGCGAAGATGGGAACCTCACCGCATTACACCGTCCCAACGTTGGGAGGTGTTGTTCTGTGGTACGGGACAACCCCTCTGTGGAGGTGGCGTCGGTACCCTGAGGGACTGATGTCGAGGTGCCCTGTTTGCTCAACAGATACGGGGCACCTCACCAAAAGTGACATTGGTGGCACTCGCCGGGTTTTAGTAGGTAGAGCTGCGTCCACTTACTACCTTTCGGGCGCAGCGAGTGTAAAAGACAAAAAAAAGCCATACTATCTTGCTCCTAGCATTTTAATGTGATACTTTTTGTTTGACACGTAACGTCAGTAAAGGTTCTGTGTCGTAATCTGTGACGTAAACAGCTCTAGTGGCCCGGATTACTTCATCGATACACTTTTATACATCGGCACGTCTTATCGGCCTCATTCCGTAAGCATTCTCGATTTTAAAAACCTCTCGCTTATTATGTTAACACTAGCTGCGCTCCGCCGCTTCTCCTTAGTTTTACAGACTGCACGGTTGGCGGGGGGCAACCCCCCACTTTTATAAACCAAAAGTGAGCCAAACGGGCTCACACTAATCCGATGTAACATTAGGGCCTTCGGGCCCTTAGCATAGATCCATCCGAAAAAAAAGGGAGTACCCATACAGGGGCACGCCACAGCGCATCCCTCCCAGCGGATTCAAGGTAGTGGAAAATCTGATAATCTAAGTCCTATGCTAGTTTTGAAACTATGATATATTTTTTGTCTAAATTCATTATATTGATTTTTTTTTGTAATTGAGATATACCTACATAGGAACAATATGTGCTTATAAATCAAACCTAAGCTTATAATATTAGTAAGATTGTGTTCTTTTTGCAAAGAAAATAAATCGTGACTTTAGATTATCTGGAACCTATTAACAGCAAGTTTGATAAGCACCCAAACGACTTTAGCACGTGCAAAGTTTCTCATGGGTATTTATTTCTATGAATAATACTTTTGCCTAAATATATGTGTTTTATTTGAACACAACGACTGCATGTGATTCTGTTCTCAATTGTAATTAGACATTTATTTTTATTGATCTTATTTATTTGATTTTAATTTGGGGTTTTTGAAGAGTAATTACAGCAAACAATTTAAACTCTGTTACGTCTAAAACCAAACACTTGTGCTCCAAATGTTTTAACATTATTATTTCAAGCATAACGCTTCCTTGCGTACATTATTATGAATAAAAATATCATAGACTTGTATCTTCATGACATCACACGGACAAAATAACAATATCAAGTACCAGCTCGTTATCAGTCTACGATCGGAATACGAAACACGAGCAAATAAAAATTGGCCAAAATGACTAGCTATATCATAGTTTTTTACCAAATGAAATAGTAGAACATTACATACCAACATTATGAATCTTTTTCATTTGTTAATGGTGTCGATAAGTGTTTCTCTTTTCTTATCTTTTTTGTGAGCATATTTTTAATGTTCGCCACAGAATTTAAATAAATTTAAAAAAAGACCACCAAGTAAATCAACTGTCCCCCCCCTCAGAAAAGGCCTAGAAAAGATCTAGTTGCTTGAGTTCTAAATTACCAAGTATGAACATATTATAAAATACCAAAGTAAGTCTGACATAGACACAAAAAGAAGAAAAGCATGTTATTTAAATTTTCGCATGATTGTCCGAATTAAAAAGTCGTATATCAAATTAAGATTCACGTTTTAATTGCGGTTTTAGCGAGAATAGAAGTATGTCATAATGCGAAACATTGAGTAACAAAAAGAGGTTCAATATGTTACGACCTCATAAACTTCGGTACGAGCACGGAAGAGCGATTTGTTCGCGTTAGGTGTGTTTCCACTGAAGCAGAGCTGGGTGGAGTGGAGAAGAGCGTGGATTATTCAATCACACTGTTTCCACCAATGCAGAATGGAAATTTCGAGCATGTGATTGGTTAAATCGCAGCCCGTTCCTCTTCATTCCGCACACGCGTCACTGGAAACATAGTCTTACTTAGGAACACGTGCTTGTATTTCTATTATTTTGATAGCTGTTCGTCAGCTTCAGTTCAGCTTCGTCCGCGTTACCTCAGATTTACAGCCATACCCGCACTAGTGATGATTATTTTTATAGCCATACCACTCAGTGATGACATAGCATTATACTGTTGATGGATTTTTTTACAATCTGCAAACGGCCAAGCGAGCCACATGATGGTAGATAAGTGGCCAGCGTCGCCGATGAACATTTACAAGTTAACGTGGAACTAGCACCTGCAACTCCTTCATGTGTTGTCTATCCTGAGACATAATGTTAAATCTAGGTGCCAGTAATCACTGTACCTGTCTTGCTCTTCTCTCCGAAACACAGTAAAGCTGTTTCACGGGAGAAACAAGCAAGATGGTGCTACAGGTACCCATGCAGCCGGGAGCGTGGCGCATCGCATCCCTTCCACCAGTAAAAAACAGCTTCGATGATTACCTCTGACATCCAAACTTCATCATCATCAGCCTCTATCCGTCCTCTGCTGAACATAGGCCTCCTGTAATTAACGCCAAGACGATCCTTGCCACTCGCATCTAACACACACCGGCCACAACACGGAGATCGTCTTCCCACCTGGTTAATGTTCAACCAACACTTCATCTACCTAAACGGCCGCTACTCTTACAAACATTTCATCTAAACTTAAAAACATGTTTTATTATATTACTATGACAACTTCTGTGGCTCAATGGTTAGCGCGTTGGCGCTCAAGCCGGAGGTAGCGGGTTCGAATCCCACCAGGGAACAAAAAAGTTTTCTGTGTTCCTGGGTCATGGATATGTATTAAATATGTGTATTATATAATAAAAATCTTAAATATATGTATAGTACAAAAGTTTTAAATATATCTCCATTGTCTGGTACCCGTAACACAAGTTCTTCGATAACTTACCACGGGACCAGATTGACGTGGTGTAAAAGCGTCCAATAGATATTATTATTACTATAGATGAAACCTAATTTGGGCTTACCATTACGTAGCTTGCGGAAGTGGGATACATGGGTATTTTATTTCATATCGTCGTCATAAAATGGCTATGTATTCGAACATGGTAGTAAACTATTAATGCTTACTTAAAGTTTAGATCTACAATCTTGTTTTACAGAGAATTCACTTTTATCTCACACTACAGTCTAATTTCGAGTGAATTCGTTTGTTTATGGGTGACGTCGACCATTTCTTCGACTCCACTGGGTAGCCCAACAGTTATTGAAAAAGAATTAATACTTTTAAATAACATGAATATTTAAAACGTTTTCAAACGGAGTTGTTCTAACACAGGACATGGTTCGTTAGTCAGGTGTCTAGTTTTGCAAGTAAAAGTGGTGGAGTCGTTGTTGCGACACAATGCTAGCACAATAAGTGACATTCATTACCGTTCCTGTACTGCGCTCATTTGTACCGGTTGGTCGGCCGGTTTATTAAAAACTACATTTAAGTCGATTTGATATTTTGTAGTAATTTAACTTGGCCACACTTAAATATGACTTTTTAGAGTTGCGTGTAACGTATTTTGCATAGAATCACATTGCAATGTCACTCTGACACATCGAGCATATTTAACCGGAAGTAGTAATGTGAACCATAAAATTCCGAAACTGGTCAGTGATTTGTCACTGACGTAATAGCAATTCAGCCAACCAGTAATCTGTATGTACGTCCCATCGGCCATTCATCTAGCAATGATCATCAGTCGGTCAATCAGAGCGTTAAAACAGCGCAACGTCGCAGCACAAATTTGGCGGAATTTGTTTTTATACAAAACACATAACATTACCGCTCTATTCTATGCTCTTCTATTCTACGCTCGATGCTCTGAGCTGACTTCAGTTTGGTCAAGTTAAATTGTTTGTTTTTTTTTCACGGATTTAAGAGAGGCTAATTCTTTTATTAGACGTGTGATGATTAAAATGATGATGATTGTTTTAACAAACAGAGTGAATGTACTCAATTACGAACCAAGATCCCGACGCACGTAAACGTTGTTCAAATTTCACGTGTACTTGAGATTTCAATGTCCCTTACTATAGTGAAAGAAAACATGGCGAGGAATCCTACATGCATGACAAGATCTCAAGAGAAGTTTTAACAATATATAAAGTTCACCTGTATTTCTTTCTAGTCAAGAGGTAGTGATAATTGGGGCGGCATGACTGGGGTGGTACCTCTCGCTCACATAACACCGGCGTCATGTGCCAGCTATGCTGTCGCGTTTCGTGCGATTAGAGTTTGAGGGAAAAGGAAGGCAACCCATTTGCATAACTTTTGGTTGTGCGGATGTATACGGGCGTCGGTAGTCACCATAAGGATCCGACTGGTCGGTTGCCTCCTTGTGACATAAAAAAAAGAAAGCGTTGCATAATTTTCAAAAGATCGTATTTAATCGTATTTAGTCGTAAATAATAATAATAATATGTCAGTCGTTTAGATGAGAGTTAACATAATTTGTCAACAGGACGTGTAGCTGATAAGGTCTTAAAATAGGTTTCAAAATACCTGACATGTTTATAAAGTTCCATTGTTGTCCATGGCTCCTTACATAAAACTAGCTTTGGTCACTTCCTTCATTGTTTAGGGCTTAGTGCACACTATCTGGATATTTAACAAACGCATTTTAAATGTAGGTTACTTTTCTTGTAGATTACATCCGTGGATTCGATCCTTATTTCCTATGTAAATAATTTTTCTGTGCCTGAGTATGTGACTGAGCTCCGCTTAAGCGGCTGGACCGATCTTGATGTAATTTTTGTGTTTGTTCAAGTGGATTTGAAAATGCTTTAGATTTCGATTCGGTAAACTACAAAATGTTTTGTATGGACGTCTGTTGAGGCCGCTTTTTTTAAAATTTTGCATGAGAATAATAATATTTAATATTAATAATATTTCAGATTATTTAATTTTATGAAAATGATTTAATGATGAATTCTAATCGATGTTTTGTAATTATCATAGTTATAAGCTTTTCTTTTTTTTTGTAAGTATATGGATCTGAATCTGGTGAAATAAATAAATAAATAATAAACCTATATAAATTAAGGCAAAAAATCAGATTGAAATAGTTTAATTAGTGTCACAAAAATGTGGTGTCAAAGTAATTATGTAATTCGATTATTAGTAGGTATGGCATTGACATCATCTATAGACTGTGAGCCTAAACCTGCCTTTCACCAGCGAACGGCGGAAGTTATGTCACTCACTGGGCCATCCAGTGACCGTACTGGCACACTTACCACGGCCACCAAAACAACGCTTGCGTCAATCACAAACATTACATAAAGGCTTTATACTGACAATTGAAAGTATATGGATGTATCGCGTATTGTGATGGATCTTTAGCCATTTAAGAACAAAACTATGAACACTGTGTGAATCAGTCTGTAATCTGTGTGTTACTTTTAAAAGACTCGACTGTCCAGTAGTTTTGAATTTAGATATTCTTATTTAAACAAATCGTTAATAATTTTAAATTCACCGGTTTATTGGGCCGGAACCGTTCACTTGTTTGCAAGCAATATTGCTTATTTTTATCGAAAAGCCTTGACTGTGTTTCGGAAAGAAGGCTTAACTTATTTTCACTGAGATCTACTAAAAGTTTCTCTGGGCCGTCGTCTAGATTCTAGACTCTAGAGCTGAGGTGGCCAACCCGCGGCCCGCCGACTGACAAATTGTGGCCCGCGGAGCTGGTATTTTTTTTTTTAAAGTTAACTAAAGTGACTGTATATTATATAAAATTTATAAAAAAAAATGTTTTTTTTTTAAACACTAATGGGTCTGACAAACGTTTTTTACTTTATATGCAAATAAATCTACAAAAAATTACGAGAAAAACTGTGTTTTTGCTTTTAAGATATTTACGATCAAAGTGCGCATTTTCAGCCGAAGGTTTTTAAAAACGCGGACGGGCGCTCACTAGCCGATGACGTCACACCCCCGCTCATTCGACAGTCGCGCTCTCGTCCGCACGACTTTGCGCAATAAAAATCAAAATTATCGGTATCCCCACGGCCCCACCGAATCAATATTCGGTGGGGTTAAGTAGCTTAAGGTGAACCCAGCACCTTGGGCGAAGCTAAGTAAACCCAGGGGACTCTTTGTACCCCTATTATAAAAAGAGGGGACAAAAGAGAAGGGTGGCCAAGGGGCGAAGATTGGTACCTCACCCCATCGCACTGTCCCGATGTTGGGGGAGGTTTTCTCCTAGGTCATGGGTGTGTATTAAATATAATATGTATTATATTTCGAATCCGATACGAGTAGACACAAACCCAGACCGCGCTAACAGCAGTAGCACTACGTTACCGCTAGATTGCTTGGGCACCGCGCATGGCCCTCATGATGATAGGCTAAATTCAACCATAAAAGATTCGTCGACCGTATCGGATTTGACTAGTCCAAATCCTGCTCTCCCGATGCATGTCCTGCGATGTCCACCCCCCCCCCCCCCTCCCGCCTTAAGTGAGCGTTCTGTTCACTTACTGTACCGATATTGAGCTTATAGGCCATCAGGCCAAAATGTCTAGCCCTTCCAAAAAAAAACCTCAAATTTGGAAGTGCGGCCCGGTTTGAAATTCTATTTCCGAATTTCGGCCCGGCTGCTGAAAAGGTTGGCCACCACTGCTCTAGAGTATACTAATATATATATATATATATATATATATATATATATATATATTATGGGTCAATGTATACGTTTCTATCCCCTTTGTACCCCCAAAGAGCCCCCTTGGCTCAATTCGCTTCGCCCAAGGTGTTGAGTTCATCCTAAGCTACTGAGCCCCACCGCCACGACAAAGCTTGAACCATCCTGGGGTTGAATAAGTTGCCTGGGCTGGCTCCAGGTAAACTAGTTTATGTTCATGGGCCGTTAGGTGGCATGTCTGTCTGTTTGCCAGTAACATAAAAAATAATAACAATGAATTGTACTAAATAATATTAGCAAAATATGTACGATAACGTTACTGAACTCCGTTATCAGTATGACCTCACTTTTTAAACTGCTGGTACTAGATAACATTTGTAATGATAATTAATGCTAATTTATAGGAAGTACAATTTTGATAGTCATTACAAACAAAGACACATTCAGCTTTTTGTTTCTGTTTCCGCGTCAACAGATCCATTTTATTAATTTTACTGGTAATCTGTCTGTCCGTCTGGACGATTGTTCTTGCACAAAATAAATACGAGTATTTATTTTGTGGTTTCTGCTATGGCCCGGTAAATTTCGTACTTCCCCTTCGTGACCCGCTCAAGTTTTCAAACCCGTGAAATATTACGTAAAATAAAAACCTTTTAAATTGCAAATAATAGTATACTTATGTATGTATTACAATCATTAGTGAGAAGTATGAAGCTGCTCATTTCTGACTCTTTTGTGTCGTCAGTCAAGCTCTCCTAGTACTCGTTTAAAATAAGGAGGCGACAGTGCAACCTGGTATTTTTTTTCATGCCTGGTAGCGACCCACTAAATGGGAAACGCTGTCATAGACAATATAAAGTATAGAAGTGGCTTTATTCGGGCTTATTTTGAGTCTTCTTTTTGACTAAGTCTAGATTTCAGGAGTACAGAAAAGTTGTTAAAAATGTCATAATATTATTCGCTGCCGTTTTATGTACAAGGAGAACGTATAGTCCATTTTTTTAGAACTGTCCAATTTAGTAAACAAACCCTGTTAATCCGTATTTCACCATTTTTCGGCATTTATCACTCACTTTCACGACATATTAGGCTACGGACATTTGTGACACTTCATTTACTATTTATTTTACTGAAAACAAATATCAATTTATCATTTAAACGCTTAAAAACTTAGAAAATACGATTATCGAAAGCACAGATAACTAATATTTTTCAATATGACATTTCATCATCTTTTTTTTATAAGGCCAATAGGGATGTGGTCAGTATATTTTTAGAGGTGAAGTGAATAAGCGATTGAACAAAATGAACTATAAAAAATAGACAGTGTTCTTTACTTATATTTTAGAATTTCATAAATTAAAATTTGTTAATAGATTATAAAACAATTTTACCGTAATGCGTTTTTTTTTTATATTGTTTTTTTTTTATATTGCGCGCAAAAATGCTTACATAATATTGCAAATGTCAATCTTTTATAATACTAAAGTATTTATTGTAAGTATTTTATTTTTATTATGAATATTTCTGAATATCAATTTCATCCTGAACATTTAACACTATCCCATACAATATAAAAGCACATACCACTGGCATAAAACTCGACTAAAGTTTACAAAAATATTTTGTGGGACTCTAAAATGAGAGTTAGGATTACTCAATGAGAACTTCATGAAAAATATTTGTATCAGTCTTTTTGTTTACATGTTCGAGACAGGGCGCTGCCCGTGCAAGGATTTTTGATCATAGTAAATACAAATAAGGTGACAATAATACTAGGATCGACTTTTTTTCTAGGCACTGGTTGCTCTATTATGTTCAATTTTTATTCGTGACGTCTTTTTATCGATTATTTTACAATTAAGTCTCTAAAATGAACAAAAATACCTCTAAGGCCGCTTTTCTTTCCTTATCTTGCAGAAATTGCGAAAGACTTAAGAGGAACTAATTTCTGACAGGTATTTTGTGTTTACGAAATATCAATTTGTAAATTTGTTTTTTATAAAGATGCTCGACTAATATTATCTTTACATTCTTCTATTTTAAGAGAAATATTTAATATATTATCAGTTTTTTAAATAATTCCAGCAACTTATACCAAGTTAAATATTTTAACAGTAATAAATTTTACTTTTGTCTATGGCTCATTATGGTGTTCATTCCTTTGCTCTTTGTGCCACTTCACTAAACTACACTATGGCTCTATTTGTCTGTGGCCGGAAGTACGCCATATTTGTTTACCATTTTGGACACTTCTAAAAAAATTGACTATAGATCTAAACATTTTTTTTCTTTATGTTAGTTAGTAAATGAGGCAGATTCACCACCTGATGGTAAGTCAGCGTCGCTCATAAACAAATGGGCAAAGCCAATTGAACCGACAGAGCTGCTCTTTAACCCCTCTTTTAAGAACAGGGGGCATAAGAGCAGGGGGAGAAGGGGCGAGGATGGGACCTCACCCCATTGCACTGTCCTGACGTTGGGAGGGGTTGTTCTGTGCTGCGAGACAACCCCTGTAGACTGACTAGCCGTCGAGGTACCCAGATGCTCAACAGATCCGGGGCACCTCACCAAAGGAGACATTGGTGGCACTCGCCGGGTTTTAGTGGGTAGAGCTGCGTCCACCATACCATCTTTCAGGCGCAGCAAGTCCCACATACTCGCCTGGGAAATTCCTCTCCCCGCGAGATGCCTAAGAGAATTTCCCGGAGCAAATTTAATTGCCTGTCCCGCCCTGGTTTCGGAGTAACAAACTATTTACCGTAAGAAATTAGTAAAATGGTGGTGTGTCTTAGCAGACGGGTGACACAGCGCATCTCACCTATCGGTAAATCATCATCATCATCATCAGCCTCTATCCGTCCACTGCTGAACATAGGTAAATAATATAATCGAATATAAATAACATAACTGTTTAAAGACATGTAAATTTTGTTATGACTAGTTTTAGTTGATCATAACTCATCAACATCATTTCCTAGGAAGTCCACCCGACACCAAGTTGTTTGCGCAAGCACCTTTGTTATCAATGCCACATTAATATAAAGGCTCGATGACACTGCAATACTGACCTGTCTACTTAGTGTTATAGCTACTTCTTAAGTCCATGACTTCAAAGTTTACACTTAGCATTTTTAACCGACTTCAAAAAAAGGAGGAGGTTCTCAATTCGTCTGTATGTTTTTTTTTGTATGTATGTGACACGATTACTCCGCCGTTTGTGCATGGATTTCGATGGTTATTTTTTTGTTTGAAAGCTGGTGTTTCCAATTTTGTCCATATTAATTTTATTAAGATCTGACAAGCCGTTTTTTAGTTATTCCCAATAATGCCTATTTGGTTGGTTTTGTTTACCTTGATGATATGATAATTTTATTACGTGTCGATGTAACAATTGTATAGGATGCTTTGGTAGCCCACCATAGTATGTCGCGGCGATCGTAATCATCATCATTATCACCATCACCATCATCATCAACATCATCATCCTCATCCTTTATCCGTCCACTGCTGAACATGCCTCCTTCAATAAACGCCTAAACGACGAATTTCGGAATCACTAAAAATTAAGAAATAAAAACGTTTTACAAAAAATTAAAACTGACTTCAAAAATACTAAACTATAAAGTAATAAAATAACAGTTTCTTTAATTTTTGTGAACAGACACCGACTCCAAAAGTAACTATAATGGCGTGGTAAAAGCAAAGTTTGTACATTAGTAGAATATTAAGTTGATTATATGCTGTAAGCACAAAAATTAAAGAAACTGTTATTTTATTACTTTTTAGTTTTGTATTTTTGAAGTCGGTTTTAATTTTTTGTAAAATGTTTTTATTTCCGATCGGATCCGAGTGACGTGATCGTATTGGCGTTAATTAAATTGCCTATGGCTATCAGTGGATGGAATAAGGTAAAGATGATGTTGATGATGAAATACATATGCAATCAAAAGAGTCGATTGCTGAAGTTGATTTGCAAGTCATTTGCTAATTGACCAAGGTCGTCTAAGAGCGTCAATACGTCTGGCCTGGGCTAGTTCTTCTGGTTTCAGGCTTGGGTGACGATCAGTCTGTAAATGGTTTACAGCGATGTACAGTCTATACGTCAGTCAGTAAATAAACCTTCTTGGTTCTCTTGGTTTTCGTCTTTCTTTCGTTCAAATTTGCGTCTGCATTTCTAATCAGCTCTGTTTTTCATTTTTGACTTTATCTTGCTATGTTTCAAATGCTTCAAATTAGTTCTTTGGATTATAATTTATTTGACACTTAAAGTGCTGATGAAATATTATACGGTGAAGTGTGATCTCGCATCAATTTATTGATTTCATTAATTTATTAATATATCTCGAATATAAATCATATCCTCAATATTAAATATTTATGTAAATATTGTAAATAACATTTTGTTGTGTCGCTTTTGTAAGTTATTTGTTTGCTATTATAATATTTAAATGTATCTATTTGAAGGACATCATATTAGATATTATATTTAAAACGTCCAGATGACGCTTCCAGCTACATAAAATCTATATAAGTACATACTAGTCTTATATAAATATATTATAAGTGTTGGTCGACCATTAACCCGGTGAGAAGACGATCTCCGTGCAATGGCCGGTCCGTGTTGGATGCGAGTGGCGAGGGATCGGTCGTCTTGGCGTCCATTGAATGAGACCTAGTTCGTTAGTGGACAGATAAAGGCTGATGATGATGATGATATACATATTAAACTCTGATGTATATGCTGTTATTACTGGAAATGCTTGACCGATCTTGATGAAATTTGGTATTGAGGACATATGATTGAACAAAGTATAAGTTTTAATAGTCTGGATAAGAGATAGATCTTAGTCTGCCAGTTGCTGAAGGTAACTTATACTGTATCAATTCACTATACGCAGATAAGTCACACATTTTCCGCTGGTAAGGACTCGAAACTTTATCTCCCCAGGATACCATAGCTAAGACATTTACAATAAGTAAAAGGGTGTACGTGACTGAAATAGCAGACGACTCGATACGTGAGCAGCCGACCAAAATACATTTTTATTCATATAAAACGCATTTATATATCTTACCTTGAACACCCATGATATTACACCAAGCGTGAATATTATCAAAATATCCATCACAATTAAAATTAAGGTTGTTTCTATGGGAACGGAACTCTATAGAAGATAGTACGATTCGAGTGGAGCTGACCTACCGTTTATACATTCATATATTTTTTTAAATGTTAGTTGGATAGGCAAACTTGCAAACGTACCACCTGATGGTAAGTGGTCGACGTCGCCCATGAACATGAACTAGTTTACCTGGAACGAGCCCAGGCAACTCATTTCTGTGTTGCCTATCCTGAGACATAAGATGTTAAGTCTCGGTGCCAGTAATTACACTGCCTGTCTTGCCCTTCTCTCCGAAACACAGCAAAGCTGTTTCACGGGAGAAACAAGCAAGATGGTGGTACCCATGCAGCCTGGAGCGCTGTGTATAAAAGGTCTATTTTCTATTTCCAGCAGTGGACAGATGTGGAGTCATAATGTTGATTAATGTTATTGGATTTCATCTAAAACCAACTGTTTGTGTTTTTTTATGTCATAGGGAGGCAACCAAGCAGTCGGAGCCTTATGGTGACTACCGACGCCCATAGACATCCGCACAACCAAAAGTTAGGTAGATGCGTTTTTTTTTATAGAAGAGGGGGCAAACGGACAGTCGGTTCACCTGATGGTAAGTGAATAGCGACATCCACAGACACCCGCTATACCAGGAGATTAGCAGGTGCGTTGCCGGCCTTTTAGATGTGAGTATGCTCTTTTCTTGAAGGCCCTACTTTCCCCCATAATGGGCCACCGGAAACTCACAAACCGCACGAAACGCGACAGCATAGCTGTCACTTGACGCCGGTGTAATGTGAGGAGAGTTGAAAGAAAAACACCAAAATAAAACAAGCAGTGGAAATGCTTTGAGCATTCACCAGGGGATAGGTTGTCCCCGCGGCTAAGCGTTACTTCCAGCGCCTGTATTCAGCTGCATTGGACCATTTCGTAGGTCAAACTATCAACATTATGTAAAAGCTAGATAATGTAATATACAAGGAAAGAAAAAACGACATTTTTTGTAATATTATTTAATTATAATTTTTCCTACGAAAACTTGTGGTGTGTCAATTAGTAGTTAAAAGTAATGTTTTAAATTAACTATAAATGGAAACATCTGCATGCACTTCTCCAATACGTGATATTTAATGACCATAGACAAAATAAGAGACAAGGTCGCCATGGCACATGAGAGTCGCCTCAATCTGGCCACGGAGGTCAATTGGCGGCTAATTGTGGACCAACTGTACTCTACTTATAAACTTGTCTATGCGTTGTCCCACAATCGCATTAATATATACATATCGAAGTTAATTATACATTATTAACAAAACTTCTTGTCAAGGTGTATCAATTTTTGTAAGTATTCGAAAATATTATCTACAAATAAACATGCATATTTCGTGTTTCTCGGCTAAGGAAATATGTGAAAAAAGTCACAAAGACCACTACTACTATACTACTAGTATAAACCAGTGGCAGGGATGCGCTTGTACGTGTCTGCAATATAATCATCATCATCGGTAGAAATAAGAAGAATTATGGTATACTGAGTATACATCCAGACGGGTATAACGCAAAAGTACATAACTCCCATATTCCATACTAGCTGTTGCCCGCAGCTTCGCCCGCGTTAACTTACTCAACTTAATTAATGTTAGTCACAGCGTGATGTTATATATCCTATAGCCTCCTCGATAAATGGGCTATCTAACACTGGAAGAATTTGTCAAATCGGACCAGTAGTTCCTGAGATTAGCGCGTTCAAACAAACAAACTCTTTAGCTTTACAATATTAGTATACCTAGACTAGAAAGAAAAAAAACATAGGGCTAGTAACTTAGCTGAAATATTAATAATACATAATATTGGTAAGGTGCGGCAACGTTAGTTTAATCTTCAAAATCACATAACCGATAGCGATAAGAACACCTCTAATCAGTCATTGATTATTTCGGTCGAGTGTTTGCTCTCTAGTCATTAACTCTTTGTTTTATTTTTAGTCATAATACGCACACATCATAACTAACAAACGGTCACGCTTGCTTGAAACTCTGTAATAATACAAATAAAACAAGCTAATAATTGCGCTTAAGAATGTTGTGATTTGTGAATGTAAACGCAAGTCGCAAAGGATAAACACGTTGCCCACCATGGTTTAAGCCTTGTCGTGACGGTGGGGCTCAGTAGCCTAGGGTGAGCCCAGCACTTGGGCGAAGCCAATTGAGCCGAGGAAGCTGCTCTTTGTACCCCTCTTATAAGAAGAGGGGAAAAAAGAGGGGAGCATTTCACGGCGCAAAAGAAAAAAAGGAGTAGCAGCAAAAGAACGAGTGGTGTGCCAAGCCGTATTAGCTGAGACATGAAGAAACAAGATGTCATAGTGGTTGGAGACCTTAAGTCTTATGCGATTGTATCCGGCTCAGTAAAATAATAAAATGCGTTAATAAATTCACTTCATTAACATTAACATCACATCTTTAATTATACAAAAATATTGGTGACGTGATTCGGCTTACAAATCACATATTATGAGGTTTCACAACGTTAAAAAGGAAACTTATTTTTAACCGACTTCAAAAAAAAGGAGGTTCTCAATTCGTCTGTATGTTTTTTTTTTTTTTTTTTTTTGTATGAATGTGACACGATATCTCCGCCGTTTGTGAATGGATTTCTATGGTTATTTTTTTGTTTGAAAGCTGGTGTTTCCAATTTGGTCCCATATTAATTTTATTAAGATCTGACAAGCCGTTTCTTAGTTATTTCCAATAATGCCTATTTGGTTGGTTTTGTTTACCTTGATGATATGATAATTTTATTACGTGTCGATGTAACAATTGTATAGCATGCTTTGGTACGCTAGGGTAATATTGTTCTGTGCTTTGGTAGCACACCATAGTATGTCGCGGTCATCGTAATCATCATCATCATCATCCTTTATCCATCCACTGCTGAACATGCCTCCTTCAATGAACGCCAAGACGACGAATTTCGGAATCACTAAAAATTAAGAAATAAAAACATTTTACAAAAAATTAAAACCGACTTCAAAAATACTAAACTAAAAAGTAATAAAATAACAGTTTCTTTAATTTTTGTGCTTACAACATATAATCAACTTAATCTTCTACTAATGTACAAACTTTGCGTTTACCACGTCATTATAGTTACTTTTGGAGTCGGTGTCGTATTTGTTGCTGTACATTACCTACCTTGGCTGACACCGACTCCAAAAGTAACTATAATGACGTGGTAAACGCAAAGTTGGTACATTAGTAGAAGATTAAGTTGATTATATGTTGTAAGCACAAAAATTAAAGAAACTGTTATTTTATTACTTTTTAGTTTAGTATTTTTGAAGTCGGTTTTAATTTTTTGTAAAATGTTTTTTTTATTTAAAAAGACGAAATAAAATCCTAAACCGTTGAAGTCAATGACTAATAAAGAAAAAAACAATTTAAATAGATATTCCGAACGTGTTTCCTATTTTTCCAAATAAAGGACACACGAACTAGTTTTAAACGTTTTTTGAAAAAAAACAAAAAAATAAAATATTCCTTTTTACCTACCATCATTTGATATTATTTCAAAGACTAGAATTTACGTTGTTTTCCATAATTTTTCATTTCATTTACATAATATTTGATCGTATTTCTAGGTATTTTTATAAATAGCTATGAACATATTAAGTTATTATAGAAAAAAAGGTTTGCAAAATGACAATAATTTTATAATCTGTTGAATGTGTTTCGTGAGTGTGTATTTGTGTGTATACCACTCAAACTAATAGCTAACATATTGTTTTCTAATGTTTACGGAAATTTCACTCATTATAATGAAACAATTTTTACGGATTTTATCGCGGATTTTTACAAGCCCGACGTTTCGAATACTTTACAACAACCATGGTCACGGGAGGACTGAAGTGTTATAACTCGTACGTCCTAACTTTGTATTTGTTTCACTATAATAATAGCAAATAATAAAAAGATTTTTTTTATATAGAAGAGGGGGCAAACGGATAGTCGGTTAACCTGATGGTAAGTGAAGAGCGACATACACAGACACCCGCTAGACCAGTGGATTAGCAGGTGCGTTGCTGGCATTTAGATATGAATATGCTCTTTTCTTGAAGGTCCCTAATTCGTATCGATTCGGAACCACCGTAAGAGGCAGCTGATTCCATATATTAGTCGTGCGAGGCAGGATATGCCGTAAAAATCGATTTGTTGTGGATTTCCGGACATCGAGATGGTGTGGGTGAAATTTGGAGTTTTTCCGCGATGTCCGGTGGTGGAATTCTGCTGCAGGTATTAGTCCGAACAATTCCTCAGAGCACTGCCCGTAGTAGATGCGGTAGAAGATGCAGAGCGATCCGACATCTCTACGCAGCGCCAAAGAATCAAGCCGATTGGAGATAACGTTGTCGTCGACGATTCGAGCCGCCCGGCGTTGAATGCGGTCAAAGGGAAGGAGCTGATATTGGGGCGCTCCAGCCCAGAGGCCGGATCTGCGCCTTGTATAATTGAAGGCGGTGTGAAGGCATGAAATACTGCTCGCCCTATTGAGCACGCCGAGTTTCTTCGAGGCTAGTTTAGCCTTTCCTTCCAAATGATCACGAAACTGCACATCTCTCGATATATCGACGCCAAGTATCCCAATGCTGGCTGAGGCGGTTAGGGTAGTGCCTTCAAATTGTAGAGGAAAGACGAAGGGTGATATTTTAGCGGTAAAGGCGCAAACTTGTGTCTTATTGGGGTTAAATTGAACTAGGTTAAGTCGCCCCCATTCCGAGACTCTGGCCAGCAGAGACTCGATTTCAGACACAAGTTTGTTCCGACACTCATCGACTTGTTCCCGAGAAATATTAGAGCGGCCAGTGTATAAAGCATGTCCAGTGCTGTCATCCGCATAGCAATGAATGCCGCTGGTTTTCAGCATATCATTGATATGCAGAAGAAACAGAATTGGAGATAGTACACAGCCTTGAGGAACACCAGCATTTACAGACTTGAGGTCCAAGCATGCACGTCAACAACGACCTTAATGCTCCTGTCTGCCAAAAAACTGGTGATCCACATACATAATTTCTCGGGAAGCCCATAAGATGGTAGCTTTGCAAGAAGTGCTTTATGCCACACCCGATCAAAGGCCTTCGCTATGTCCAAACCGCCTAACCGCCAGCGCCTCCCCCTTGCTCTCAACTGCTTCCGCCCATCGTTGCGTTAGGAATATTAGAAGATCACCAGCTGAGCGATTCCGTTGAAAGCCATATTGGCGATCCCTAATCAGCTGGTGCTCCTCCAAATATTGCCGGAGCTGGCAGTTGATTATGGATTCCATAATCTTTGAGAACAAGGTAGTTATGGCTATTGGTCTGTAGTTGGACGGGTCTGAGCGGTCCCCTTTCTTAGGGATCGGGTGTACCAAAGCTGTCTTCCACGAGCATGGGACGACGCCTAATGAGTAAGAGTGCCGGAAAAGACGCGTAAGAACGGGTGCCAACTCAGGAGCACAAGTTCGTAGCACTAATGGAGGGATGCCGTCAGGCCCACTCGACTTATGGATATCCAGCGAAAAGAGTGCTTTGCGTACGGAGCTCTGTCGGAAAATTATTTCCGGCATTGAAGTATCACACCGAGGGATCGTCGGTGGTATTTTTCCCTGGTGATCCAAAGTCGAGTTGGAAGCAAAAAGAGTGCCTAGAAGATCGGCCTTCTACTTCGCGGTGTGGGCCAACGAGTTATTCCTCATGTGCAGAGATAGGTAGGGATGGCTTACAAAAATTCCGTTGAACAGCCTTGGCAAGAGACAAGAAAGCACGAGTTCCCGAAGGAAGTCGAACCAATCCCTCGCCAATTCTGTTCACGTACTCCGCTTTTGCCTCAGCAATAGCTCTTTTGAAGGACCTGGAGGCAAAATTATACTCCTTTTTCAATGCGCTGGTCTTTACATCCTGGGACATCGATGCTTTGGCCCAGGCTCGGTAGCTTAACCGTTTATGGCGTGCAGCCATCTTACAGGTTTCACCAAACCAGGGCTTGGATTTGCCGCCTATAGGCACTGCAGAGCTTGGAATGAAAAGCTCCATAGCTTGCAGCACCACATCGGCAACAGAATCGGTAACGATGTCTGGATCACCCAGCGAGAAGCAAATTCGCCCCGTGGTCCGATGAGCCAAGTGGAGCGTCCACGGAGACCACGTAATTGTCCGGGTGATAGGTCAGCAGAAAGTCCCACAGGGAAGGCGTATGATCTTCCACATCAGGGATACGAGTTGGTGATACCACCAATTGTGTCAGATCATATGATGAGGCAAACTCGTAAACAGATCTTCCCGCATGATCGGTTGTACGAGAGCCGAGCCACTCGGTGTGATAGGCGTTGAAATCACCAAGAATCACGATCTCTGCGGATGGGATCTGTTGTAGCACGGAATTTGTAGCCATTTGAATGTGCTCCACAAGTCGGTCGGTTTCGTCATTACCGCTATGGGACCTATATATATAGGCAGGCATAGACGCGGGGATGGTCGTCGCTGTCAATGCGCAACCAGAGGATGGTGAGGTCCCTACCTCCTACCTTCAAGACTGCCAAGGCGACGAGAGCAGACATCCTCTCTGATGTACGCACAAACTCCAGCCCGCGGTATAAAAAAGCGTTCTAATTTGTACCCCGGACAAGAGAGATAAGAAGTATCAGCCGGAGAGGATATCTGAGTCTCGGTTAAAAAGAGCAAGGCCGGCTTCGCCGTCTGGAGGTGGTAATGGACGGCGTCAAGATTAGTATGAAGTCCCCTAATGTTACAGAGATTTTATATAGATATTACTTGATAATTCACCATTTAAAGAATATAAGACCAGAGCAATCGAATTAATGAGTCCATGAACATATTTCATGTTAATTAAAAATGTGTCTACGATGAAACGTTACAATTGTCGACCATGAGTCCACTATCGGTGTGGATGTGGGGTCGACGATAGGCTATCGCGGGCCAGCCATGTTTCAATTATTTGCAATATCAACTCTCCTGATAACTGCCATTGTATGAATTATTAACCGCACTCCATTGGTATTTGAGTGGCTTTTATAGACATATGTACTTTGTATGGCATGATACCATTGTGGTATTTATGTGGCTTTTCTAGACGTATGTACTTTGTATGGCACTTATAGTACCATTGGTATTTATGTGGTTTTTCTAGACGTATGTACATTGTATGGCACTTATGGTACCAATGGTATTTATGTGGTTTTTCTAGACGTATGTACATTGTATGGCACTTATGGTACCATTGGTATTTATGTGGTTTTTCTAGACGTATGTACATTGTATGGCACTTATGGTACCAATGGTATTTATGTGGTTTTTCTAGACGTATGTACATTGTATGGCACTTATGGTACCATTGGTATTTATGTGGTTTTTCTAGACGTATGTACATTGTATGGCACTTATGGTACCAATGGTATTTATGTGGTTTTTCTAAACGTATGTACATTGTATGGCACTTATGGTACCATTGGTACTCAAGGGAATGACACCTCCGCCAGATGAGGGGTCATCCCGCACCACAGAACAACCCCTCCCAACGTCTGGACAGCACAATGGGGTGAGTATATGAGAGGTACAAATAGCCCCCTCTGCTTTATTCGCTTTGCCCAAGGTGCTGGGCTCACCCTAGGCTACTGAGACCTACCGCCATGACAAGGCCTGAACCATGGTGGGGGGACAAAGTTAGCCTATGACACTCATTGATAATGTATCTTCCTATCAGGGAAAGAATTTTTAAAACCCGTTGAGTTATTGAGCGTGAAAGCGTAACAAACATACCTACTCACATTCTCATTTATAATATGTATTATATTAGATTCATCGTAATAATATCAATATTTGTAGTAGGTAGCTGAGACTCAAACTATACCAAAAGGAAAACTATCTAGTAATGCGTATAGTTCCAGGATGAGTTGTCGACTAAATGAGCTTTTGCAGATCTCATAGATAGAAATGAAAACGTTGGTTAGGTAATGAAACAAGTAGCAACTTATACAAGTAACTTATACTGTATCAATTCACTATACGCAGATAAGTCACACATTTTCCGCTGTAAGGACTCGAAACTTTATCTCCCCAGGATTCCATAGCTAAGACATTTATTTACAATAAGTAAAAGGGTGTACGTGACTGAAATAGCAGACGACTCGATACGTGAGCAGCCGACCAAAATACATTTTTATTCATATAAAACGCATTTATATATCTTACCTTGAACACCCATGATATTACACCAAGCGTAAATATTATCAAAATATCCATCACAATTAAAATTAAGGTTGTTTCTATGGGAACGGAACTCTATAGAAGATAGTACGATTCGAGTGGAGCTGACCTGCCGTTTATACATTCATTATAATATTAATATAATAATAATAATAAAGGTCTATTTTCTATTTCCAGCAGTGGACAGATGTGGAGTCATAATGTTGATTAATGTTATTGGATTTCATCTAAAACCAACTGTTTGTGTTTTTTTATGTCATAGGGAGGCAACCAAGCAGTCGGAGCCTTATGGTGACTACCGACGCCCATAGACATCCGCACAACCAAAAGTTAGGTAGATTCGTTGCCCTTCTTTCCCCTATAATGGGCCACCGGAAACTCACAAACCGCACGAAACGCGACAGCATAGCTGTCACTTGACGCCGGTGTAATGTGAGGAGAGTTGAAAGAAAAACACCAAAATAAAACAAGCAGTGGAAATACTTTGAGCATTCACCCGGGGATGGGTTGTCCCCGCGGCTAAGCGTTACTTCCAGCGCCTGTATTCAGCTGCATTGGACCATTTCGTAGGTCAAACTATCAACATTATGTAAAAGCTAGATAATGTAATATATATCAATGAAAGAAAAAACGACGCTTATTTCTCCCGTGAAACAGCTTTGCTGTGTTTCGGAGAGAAGGGCAAGACAGGCAGTGTAATTACTGGCACCGAGACTCAACATCTTGTCTCAGGATAGGCAACACATAAATGAGTTGCCGGGGCTCGTTCCAGGTAAACTGGTTTATGTTCATGGGCGACGTCGACCACTTACCATCAGGTGGCACGTTTGCCAGTTTGCCTATCCAACTAACATAAAAAAAAAACGATTTTTTTGTAATATTATTTAATTATAATTTTTCCTACGAAAACTTGTGGTGTGTCAATTAATTGTTAAAACTTGAACATACTTGGTAAATCAATATTTTATTTCATAAAAACAACAGAAATAGGATTATTTTATTTATATTTCATATTTATGGCCGATGGGCCAAAAGGTTCATGAGTGGAGGCCACGTTTAGGTAGACAAAGTTTCGGAAAGACCATCTCCGTGCAGTGACCGGTCCGTGTTGGATGCGAGCGGCGAGGGATCGGCTGTCTTGGCGTTCTTTGAAGAAGGCCTATTTTTAGCAGTGAATGGATAGGGGCTGATGATGAAGATGAAGACGATAATAAAACAACATAAATAAATGGGGACGGATTCTACAGATGCGTGCAGTAGGATGCCCTGCTAACGGTATAATATAATAGGAAAAAATACTTATAAAACCGGTTTAAAATGTATTCTAGATCCTTCAATTAATTAATAATGCTAATTCCAAAGGTCATTAGTTTATAACCACTATATCATTTCACACGTATCCGGGTTAACCGTTTAAACTTCATGTTATTAAATTGTAACGAGTGTTGGTGTCACAAGACTCACTATTATAAATCACTAAGCGGATTTTGATTCGTCACATGGAATTTAATTATCAACTCCAAACGTTTCAATTAACTTAATAGAATCAAAGGTATAATAAATCCGTATTTGAGAAAAACCACGCCACTTAAACTAGGATTAACTTTGCACTTACCTAAGTACCTACTTTACCTTCAAATCCAGGATTACAGGTGGACAACGGCATTCGCGATGGTTGTAGTGGAAGAGTCTCATAGACTCAAAACGACTCGAGAGTCGATCAAAGTCCAACCTAACTCCTAAGCCCAGTCCCACAAAACCGCAAGTTTCCAACCATGGCCTGACGGTAGGCACATGCCTCTTTCCAAAGCAAGAAAACACGACTTTACATTATGTGAATTAATTATATGACCGGCGCTTATATTTATATTTATCGTCGTATCATATCACTGATCAAGTGGAAAGCAATTTAATATAAAATATATAGTTATTAATAACACACGTGTTACGCACATATTTAATATTATAAACATGTAGTGTAGTGTAGTTTTAGTTAAGTGGTCGCAGACAAAGTCGCTTGATTTACCAGTATTATTAATAATATGTAGTCACTATCGCCCAACCTAGTTTTGAGTGATAACGTTAATGATTGGTGTCGTCGATAAACATTCATCTGCAAAGAAAAAGAAATATATTGTATGACTATAAGAGAACTTGCTTGTTTCTCCCGTTAAACAGCTTTGCTGTGTTTCGGAGAGAAGGGCAAGACAGGCAGTGTAATTACTGGCACCTTGACTTTAACATCTTATGTCTCAGGATAGGCAACACATAGATAAGTTGCCTGGGCTCGTTCCAGGTATACTAGTTTATATTCATCGGCGACGTCGACCACTTACTATCAGGTGGTACGTTTGCCAGTTTGCCTATCCAACTAACATAAAGAAAAAAAAGAACAGTATATATCTTAAATTCTCAGCTTGTTAGCAAAGTTTTGACTTTATTTTATATATTATATCTATTTTAAATATGTTTAATTTAAATAATTTGTAACTTAATACCGATAAGGGCTAATTAATATTTTAGTATAGATGTACACATGGACGTGCATGGTAATTCTAACTTTTAATTAATAGTTTCTGTAATATCATATATTAGAAGGATATTTTATGTAATTTGTTTCATATATGGTTAAATGAATAATTAATTTAAAAGGCCGGAAACGCACCTGCTAATGATGCAGCGGGTCAGATGAAGCGACTGTTCGTTTGCCCCCTACTCTATTATATATATATATATATATATATATATATATATATATATATATATATATATATATATATATATATATATATATATATATATATATATCTGTACCTGACGACCTCTGTAGCTCAGTGGTAAGTGCGTTGGCGCTCAAGCCGGAGGTTGCGGGTTCGAATCCCGCCAGGGATCAAAAATATTTTCTGTGTTCCTGGGTCATGGATGTGTATTAAATATGTGTATTATATAATAAAAATCTTAAATATGTATAGTATAAAATTATTAAATATATTTCCGTTGTCTGGTACCCGTAACACAAGTTCTTCGACTACTTAGCACGGGGCCAGATTGACGTGGTGTGAAAGCGTCCATAGGCATTATTATTATTATAATAATAATTATAAAATATTCCAACCAAATATACAATCATCACCTCCCTAGTTTTGTGTAGGTAATATGTTTTGGGCGATCAGCGGTTCCCAAAGCTCTTGCATGTTTCTTGAACGTTCCATAATCCAAAAATTGTTAGTGATTGACCATCCCTAGCAACAGACAAAAAAGTGGTGCACCAAGTCCTTTAAAAAGTCCTTACTAAATTACGCATATGCACGCAACACACAAACGTCAGACATCCAGACATACAGTGGTACATACCTATACATATATGGCCTTATTAATAAACATAGATTAAATTTACTCCAAGGATTAACTCCGTAGTAAAGATTTTCCATAGGAAATTCGTATGAAAAATTCTTATTACTAAGTCAATGCTCGGAGTAAATTTAATCTATGTTTATTAATAAGACCTTTAATGTTTTCTCTAGAGTACCGTGAACTGTCAACTGGTGAAGAAATACATCGTGACGAAACATGGATATTTGATGAAATTAAAAGTCGTCGAGGATGAGTGAAGTACATGACCCCGCGATGGGCCAGCGCCTGGGTGAACTTTGAGCCAACACACTTCTCGCCAGTTTTCTAAGAGATGATGATAATGATAAAACCCTAAGGCCAAACTCGGCTGTGAACTGTGAGCGGTTGCGATAACAATAAACGACTATTTAAAGTTCATTGTATACGTCTGTAAACCTACTTTTAATTAAATCTTAATTATGGAGCATGCGGGTAGGGAGGAAGATATTACTCGCGTTATTTCGAGGAAGAGACCCGAACCCAACTGGGGGATAAGGGTAGTTAAAAAGCTGATTGCACATTATAATGTCGCTATAATTCTCAGTATGTCTTTTGGTTATCCTGAATTTTACCAGCATTCGAATAATTAATTGTTATTTTGTGTTTTGTCCATTCAGAGTGGTTTTCTATAGTGTTTTTTTTTAAAACTTGATCTTTATATTATATTGTGATTGGTTGGCGAATCTTATGGAGTACCGTTCTGGAGTGGTTTTCTTAGTAGGGCTGTTCTGGCCCTTGGTGGCCCTTTTCTGTCTTTTGCTAATCCTTAATTTTAGCCTATGATGGTGCATCCTTGAAAACTGTAACTGTACCTGTTTACATTACGATATATTTGAAGGCCTCATTCAGTGAGTGTCAAGACGGCCAATCCATCGATCGATCACCCGAGAGCTGCTGGCATCCCTGGAAGAAGAATCAAGAAAACGACGTCAGTCGCACGTGTCCTATACCATTACCTCCTGTTCATCGACCTTACGTATGTCCTATGTATAAGCTAAAGCAAATTATTTTTATTTATTTCAAATAACCTCCGTAAATATGTACAGTTCTCCACTTAATCTAATAAAGTGAATCTTAATAATTTTATCACCTGCTTCACCGGCCTCACGAGCTATCAGAGGAAAGATATTTGCCCAGCACGCTTCCGATATATGTGAGATTAGGCACCTCCATAATATGTCTGGACCCTTCGTCTTCCCAAGCGTTACTCTCACCACAGAACCCAGGCTGTCCCATTATTATACTGGTTCTTTAACGGATGACTTCATTACTGATCCTAACCAGGAAAAACCCTCAGTATAGCACGTTATTTAAACGCCGATAGTTTGAATATAAAAGGGAGACAGGAAAAGATAGTTACTATCTTAGTTAATACTATATACCATTTGTATAGCAGTTAAATAAATAAACCCTAAAAAGAACAATAAGTTTTTTAATTCCAAAAAATTCTACGTTCCTAAATCAAATTAAAATTAAAAGATTCTATTTGTTCTCTCAATTCAAAACATAGAAGCATTGTTAAAGTTCATTAGAGTTTTTACACGAATAGAATGCTGGCTGTTTCAATAGGGATGTCCTGCGCATAAAATATTACACAAAAAAAGTAACTTATTGTATCGACTCGAGTCCGGGACGATTTATGGGACATGGAGAAACTTAGGGACACTATGGGACAATTATTGAAATTTCTAAGCCATTAGAAGGTTCGGAACGTTTTGTTCTTAAAATGAAACTATAAATTTTGATTAAAAAAATTAATGTTCGACGACGATATTATAGGAATGAAGCGGCTAATATTTTAAAAATAAACCGGCCACATGCTGCGAGCGGTAGACATAATTGAAATTTCATCTGTGTCACCACATGGATGTAAATTAAAGCAATTTCGATGGCATACAAACTGGTGGGGGATGCGACATGACATAACGAGTAAATAGGTACCATCATTCTACTTATTTCTGCTACCTAAACAAAACTGTGTTTTTTTATAGCATAGGAGGGCAAACGAGTAGTCGAAGCCTTTAGACGACTGTCGACGCCTATACGCATCCGCATAAGCAGAGTTGACCAGCAGATGCGTTGCCCTCCTTTTCCCTATCCCCCCCCCCCAATGAACCACCACAAACTCACAAACTGCAACTGTTACTCTACGCTGGTATTATGTGAGCGAAAAATACCACCCCGGTCGTGCACAATTTGACTGCAAAGCTGCATGGCACTACCTCTTACTCCTACTGTGTGGTAAGTACAATATTTACATTGCCTGTGCTATCTGAGCAATTCATCATTTTACATTACATTCACCGGTTTACCGGTGGGAGGGAAGCGCTGTGCCGCGCTCCCGGCTGTATGGGTACCACCACCTTGCTTGTTTCTCCCGTGGAACAGCTTCGCTGTGTTTCGGAGAGAAGGGCAAGACAGGCAGTGTAATTACTGGCACCGAGACTTCACATCTTATGTCTCAGGATAGGCAACACATAGATGAGTTGCCTGGGCTCGTTCCAGGTAAACTAGTTTATGTTCATGGGTGACGTCGACCACTTACCATCAGGTGGCACGTTTGCCAGTTTGCCTATCCAACTAACATACAAAAAAACACCAAGACGGCCGATCCCTCGCAACTTGTATCCAACACGGACCGCCACTGCACGGAGATCGTCTTCCCACCTGGTTAATGGCAATTGCTAATAATACATATATCGTTTAGGCAGAAAAGCAAATCATGAGCTAGTATCACTACTTCCACTTTTAATTCCACTTTAATTTTGAAAACAAAATTATATACTTGCCAAACTGTATCCTGTGTAACTCTATTAACAATCAATTTTGTCCTGTTGATTGACACACATTGGCTAATCTATTGTTAATTCTAGAATATTGTTAATTATTCAGTCTAGTGCATGTTATTACCGCTTACCTGACAAGCTGCTGGGCCGATAAGTAGTATTCCTTGAACACTGGTTTTCAAGTTGGCTAACATTTGTATTCGTATTGACCTAATATTACTAGGATATTTAGTATTTATGTTTATAAAATGTATAGTTTGCATAATTACATAATATAATTATATTACTAGCTGTTGCCCGCAGCTTCGCCCGCGCTAACTTAGATTTACAGCCGTAGACGGATTGATGATGATTATTTTTATAGCCTAAGTTACTACTTAATACATCAGCTATCTGTTAGTGAAAGTCCCGTCAAAATCGGCCCAGCCGTACCCAAGATTAGCCGGAACAAACAGACAGACAAACAAAAATTGTAAAAAAGGCTGTTTTGGTATATGTATCGTGTATGCATCCATATGCATTTAATAAAAAGCAGTTAATTTAATGTTACAAACAGACACTCCAATTTTATTTATCTGTATAGATGTAATATCAATCCTTATGTCCCACTGCTGGGCACGAGTATCCACCTCGAAATCAGGCGAGGAGGGTATTGGGCCATAGTTCACCGATGCGCTGGCCCAATGCGGGTTGGTGAACTTCACACACCTTCAAAGACTTTTAATCTCATTAGGCATGAAGGTTTCCTCACGATGTTTCCTTCACCGGCAAGCGATGGTCTCATCATATTCAGGGGCACATAGATATTTAGAAAAACCTATTTCTAGGCATCACAGTGAGCGGTCAGGATCGAACCCGGCCCTCTCTCTCAATCAAGCGGCCCATACCCAGTAGACCATCGTCGCTCGCAGTATATTGTATGTATTGTAATTTATGTAACTTATAATTCCAACCCGACGCCAGAAGACTGCGAGGTTGGCGGGGGGCAACCCTCCACTTTAACAAACCAATAGTGAGCCAAATGAGCTCACACAAATCCGATGAAGCATTAGGGCCTTTGGTCCATTAGCATAGATCCCTCCGAAAAAAAAGAAAACTTATAATTAATTTGTTGCGCTTTGTGAAATATGAGATTCGTTTGCTGAATGTCGCTTGTTTTGCCTTACGATTAAGCATTTAGAGTACTTAAGAATAATACTTTTAATCTTCATCGTATTAAAAAAATTGTATTGTTGGACTACATAAACGCAAAACATGTGAAAACGAATTGGCAGTAAATCGACTCGAATGTCGAGACGGCAAACGCCGATTTGAACTTAATTTGACATAATTCTGATATGGATTTATTAACATAGACGTTTGCTTCTTCTTTCTTTTTTACTTACATTTTTCTTTTTTACATGTGTAAGCCAAAAGCAGCGATTCTGTTTTTTTTTACGTAAACAGACTTTTCAACACTTATACACCACAACTCACGAACATGTCTTGTTGTTAGAAGAAAAAATATAAAAAACGTATAGCCTATTCATTGATATAAATACAATACAAAAAAAAATACAATTTACTCTCAGGCCCTGCCAGTTCCTGCCTCGCCTGTCCTTGATACAATCGATATAACTGGCAACAACGAGGAAGCCTATTATAATTACGTCATAAGGTACGTTAGTAGTTACGCCGTAGAAGGTATAAACAGCGCTGGCGACACAGCGTCGGTCGTAAGACACAACCGGTTCTTCATTTCCCCGTGTGTATCGAGTATTAGCGAGTCGAGCCGGCACCGCTTGCAACATAATCCATAAAGCGACGTTATTGGTAAAGACAGATGATTTCAAACAAAACCACTGGAAAATGACGTGTCATGATAATTATGTCGTTACGTGGACATTTTGTGTACTTGGATCGTATTATAACTGGCTTGGATATTGGAAAAGTCACTTAGGCAGACTATAGAAAAGTTCTTTTATAAGATTTTGATGTTTACTCGAAAAGTTTGTGGTAATCAAACTAGGTATTATATAGACGGGACAATAGGTATATAAAGTACATAAGTACCTATTTTTGTATTTCATGTATGCACTGTCGAAATATTTTCTAGATCTCGTTGCATATTAATTGTGGACTTCATACTACACTCCTAACGTCTAACTAGGGTGACGGTCTCCGTGCAGTAGCCGGTCCGTGTTGGATGCGAATGGCCAATCGGCCGTCTTGGCGTTCATCAAAGTCTTGCAGCGGATTGAGAATGGTGATGATGGTAATTTGCATGTCCGCATACGTAGTTG
The DNA here is from genome assembly GCA_963853865.1 of Helleia helle. Classification (NCBI taxonomy): domain Eukaryota; kingdom Metazoa; phylum Arthropoda; class Insecta; order Lepidoptera; family Lycaenidae; genus Helleia; species Helleia helle. Next base: position 10,236,437 of record OY971431.1, read on the forward strand.
GTAATTTGTTTTTATTGCTAATTACAATAAATTACAAATACAAATTAAAAGAGAAACCCAGCGTTATCTTACTTTAGTTTCAATTATTCTTACACAATTTGCAAGTATGATGTCTAATATACAAATATTTATTGTAATTTTTGCAGTCTTTTTCAATTTTAATTAATAAGGGTCTTTATCAATAAACTTTAATATTTATTACAAAAGTATGTCTGTAACATTATATTTTCCTTTACTTTTGTTACCACGAAATATTTCAAAACTGAAGAAATTGTATATTACAATAAATTTAATCAAGTATACATGTTACAAAATAATTAAACAAGATAAATACATATCTTCATATCAATTTTATTAGATAATTAAAAATCTATTTTCAGATTGTTTTCTTAGATTTTATAATCATAATAATATGAACTGCCAAATACAAACCAAAAGCCAAAGTGGTTTCATTTTCCCTAAAAATATTTTAATGTCACTTATTTTTGTATTATTTGCTCTTCTTCTTCTTTTTATTTGGCATGTGATCGCTTTTTGCAATTATTTGCTCAGATGCAAGAATTTTCCCCACCACGGATAGACGACAAGGCTTGCTTGTCGTGGCGGTGGGCTTCAGTAGCCTAAGGTGAACCCAGCACCTTGGGCGAAGCCAATTGGACCGAGGGAGCTGCTTTTTGTACCCATCTTATTAGAAAAGGAAACAAAAGAGCAGGGGGCTAGGATGGAAACCTCACACCATTGCATTGTCCCGACGTTGGAAAGGGTTGTTCTGTGATGCGGGACAACCCATCTGTGGAGGTGGCGTCGGTCCCTTCGGGGACTGACTAGCCGTCAAGGTGCCTGAGGCACTCATCAAAGGCGGCATTGGTGGCACTCGTCAGGTTTTAGTGGGTAGAGCTGCGTTTACCTTACCATCTCTCGAGTGCAACGAGTCCCACATACCCGTTTGGGGAGTCCGCTGGGGATGCCTAAGAGCATTTCCCGGCGCAAAAGAAAAAAAAAAGATGCAAGCCTTTTAAAAAAAAGGCCTTTCAATAATCATTGCGCGTTTTACACCCATACAGAATCTTCCATAGAATTTTCGAGTCATATTTATTATGGGTACATAGACATGAGACATGTATTATTATTAATATTTTCCGTCCATTGGTGTACATAATCTTTGACGCCAAGACTATGTATTATGCTTTCCTTTGTGCTTCCAAAGATTTACTTCAAAATAAAACAGAAAGGTATCCTTACCCAACTTCTAGTGACGTGAACATCAATGATCAAATCTAGTGGTCACTTACCATTTCTAATGCTATTTTGCGTTTAATATGAAATATACCAAATAGGTACTTAGTACACATTTATATAACCACCATATTAAATATCCAATTACCAACAGTTAGAGTCAATAACATTATTGTTATCGTTATATACGTTATATATTGTGTTCTAATTATTTTTAGTTCCCGTACACCGGATAAACTTCGATTAAAAATTTTCTTCTAACGACATCCGATGCGATATGTTAAAATAGGTTAATAAACAATGTATTGTTGTTAATGAGTTGTTTGTTAAACCAGGAAAACCGCAAGGATTAAAAATAATAAAAACATATTTGTTTGCCGTTCAACGTGTCTTTTCTTAGTTTGGAACACATTGTTATCGGTAAAATGTATAATTAAAACAACAATCCGTATATTTCATCCTTTGATTTCATTCTATTAACTCTCACTTTTACTTCATCATAACCATCATCATCATCATCATCATCATCATCAACATCTATCCTTCCGCTGCTGAATATAGGCCTCCCTCAATGAACGCCAAGACAGCCGATCCCGTTTTACAAAGACTGTTTATAAATGAGCCATTCTAATTTTTTTTTACTTAATATAAGTTTATTACAATTAATAGAGATACAGGCGCGTTCTAGAAAACGAACATTTACATTACAATATCAAAAGTACAAAATACTCCACATGAAATGACATAGGACAACCGTTCTATCGGCTGAAGGGTCTTTTTTCGCTAAACAAATATCATCATTTCTTTTAGTCTGTACAGCACTAATTAGTAAAACCTTACTTACCACCACGTGATCTGACTGTCCGTTTGCCCCTCCCCCTTTTAAAACGTGTTTCACTCTTTTAGATTTTTAGACTACTCTAGTTCGTTCCTTATATATTTTGAGTCGCTTGTCCCTTTTGTGGTTAGGAAACCTGCATGCTAAAGGGCGCTTGACTCCATGTGAATTTGGCAGCCCGCATTGGGCTTTTGTGAATTATGGCCAAAATGATTTAGAGGGTGCCCGCTACCGCTGGGATAATAATTGAGGTCGTGAGAGTATAACAAAATATCGCATAAAATAAATAGTAATTGCAAAATAACTGGTTCACTAAGAATGCATTCAAATTAATGCTTATGTTATGTAAAGATGTTATTAAATATTTATATAAAGCCTTGCCTTACAAATTTAATTGGTTATTTTAAAACTGGTTTACTATTTCGAGTTTGTTGCTAGACATAAGACGAGGAAAATTTCCATGTGATATTACAAAATATAGCTCTTTATATATTAAATTAAAATTACGACTATCAGGAAATATTAACGCTAAACGGAATAAATAGCGAAGAACAGTTGATCAATGAAATGTGTTGGTAGAGAGACTTACATTTCTTGATTTATATTGAAGATTTTTACTTTCGGTGAAAGCGAAGAGGAACCGAGGTCTGATGATGATTACAACTCATCACTTATAAATAATCAATCCACTATAATATCAATTCAAAAAACCGAGTTGTGAAAAAAGTAAAATATACCTACGGTATACCTACCTACGTAATTCTAGCAAAAAACGATGACGGTTGTTGATGATGAGTATTTTAATATTATCGTCATCTCTGACGTCATAAAGGTGGGAATATAAAAATGGTCTTTGCCTTTCAACCAGCTATTTTTGGCCAGGGGATTTCCTTTGATATTTACGATTCTTATGAAGACCGTATCTAAATAATTATAAAAAATAACGTGATTATGACCTACCGGATTTGAATCAAAAGCAGACAATATGTTTGATTGATGCAAAATAAGTGTTTCCCCGTTTCCTTAAATAACACTTTAATACTGCTTAGTTCTTAGAAGATAGTCTCAACAGTGAATCGTACCGTACAACTCATAACCTGTAAGACAATGTAAACGGATTGCTGGACTTGTTATGCGGACATGTGCTTAGTAATAACAAAGGCTGATTATAAATTAGCCATACTCAAACTGATTTTTCTTTTGATATCGCAGTGAAATCCTTTATGGATGTATTTTCCCGAAGATCCTGGCCCTATATGTGACTAGTACCTTGGAGATCCCTACCCTAAACTAAAACCACTGCGAGCGCCTTTAGCCGCTTCCCGGGTCCCGGATAAAATGGCAATAGGGTGGACCCGGCAAAGGCCAGACTACTCCTCGTAAGGGGACTGTCCAGCCACTACTAAGCAGTCCCAGCAACGTCGTGTCATAGTGAGCCCAGGCTCCCATCCTGAAGCCCGACACGAGCACAGGGGCATTACTAGAGCCTACGCACCCCTCCCTCGCCCGCGGGAGGAGGCCTCGTCAGCGGCCTTCTCTCTCACCCGCTCGTCAGCCTCCTTCTAGAACATAACTGCCTCGAAGAAGGAGACCATCGCCGTCCAGGATTCGTCATCAACGAGCATCGCGGTGATGACGCTCGGCAGAGACAAGTCCCCTCCGATAACTAATGTCAGACTGCGACGCAGCACCGCCCATCTTGGACTTGAGGGTATGCTGGGCCGAGTCCACCGCCGCGCAACAATTGTGACACACTGTTTGGCACAGGTACCAAATAACCACTCTCAGTGAGCACCTGCGTCAGACAAAAAGTGAGAGATGTGACTTTGACTATGGACCGCACGCAGAGCAGCCGTTAGGCTTTATTCATACGTTACTAGGTCCCCCCACAGACCCCCACCTTGGTTTAGGCCTTGGCGTGGCGGTGGGGCTTAGTAGCCTTGGGTGAGCCCAACACCCTGGGCGAAGCTAATTGAGCCGAGGGGGCTCTTTGTACCCCTCTTCTTATAAGAAGAGGGGACAAAAGAGCAGGGGGCAAGGAGTGAGGATGGGAACCTCACCCCATTGTACTGTCCCGACGTTGGGAGGGGTTGGAGGTGGGGTCGGTCCCTTGGTGACTGACTAGCCGTCGAGGTGCCCTGTTTGTTTATTAGATCCGGGGCACCTCACCAAAGGCGGCATTGGTGGCACTCGCCGGGTGTTAGTGGGTAAAGCTGCGTCCACTTACCAACTTTCGGGCGCAGCGAGTCCCACATACCCGCGTGGGGAGACCCACTTCCCCGCGGGATGCCTCAGAGCATTTCCCGGCGTTAAAAAAGTCCCCCCCACAGACAGTTGGAAACTAACCTCGTTTTTCATGGTCCAAATCAAATATATGTAATGAAATGAAAAGTGTATTTTTGTGGTTACTGTTAACAAGACAATAGAATCATTGATACATCTAAACATCTGTACAGATAAATAAAATTGGAGTGTCTGTTTGTAATATAAAAATAACCGCTTTTTATTGAATGCATAGGGATGTATACACGGGACATATACCAAAATAGCCTTTTTTAATATTTTTGTCTGTCTGTCTGTCTGTTTGTTTCGGCTAATCTCAGAAACAGCTGGGCCGATGTTGTTGAATTTTCAGTGGCAGACGGCTGATGTTATGTATGGAGTAACTTATACTATAAAAATAAACATCATCAATCCAGGTACGGCTGTAAATCTAAGTTAACGCGGGCGAAGCTGCGGGCAACAGGTAGTTTTCAATATAAATATGATTGTCAACTAAGATTGTCAAAATTGCAAAGAAATAAGTGAAGTGGCCACAACGAAAGATGTGTTCGCTGTTTTAATTGATCATGTCTGCTTATGTATTTGACTTTTTGATGTTCGTAATTATCAGCATGAGGCGTAATCATTGGTATCAGTGGGCGAAGGATTCTCGTCCTACACAATAACCTTCATAGTTTCGTCGTTGAATAAACTAAATTACCGTATGACAAACAAAAATTACCTTCTATGTAATACATAATTTGTTTCATTTAAGGGGGGCCTAAACACAGTTTTTTTATGTTAAGTGCCAGTAATTACACTGCCGTCTTGCCCTTCTCTCCGAAACACAGCAAAGCTGTTTCACGGGAGCAACAAGCAAGATGGTGGTACCCATGCAGCCGGGAGCGCGGCACAGCGCTTCTCTCCCACCGGTAAACTGAGAAAAGCTGATCCTACTTTGGGTAACGTGGGCGAAACTGATGAGTATTCAAGTCTGTAGCAGTCCTAAAAGTCCTGCTCTACTATCTTAGAGACTGGAACCGCATGAAGTATCGAGGCTTCTACTTTACATCCTGCTTGTTACAGGATAATAAGGCAAGGTTGTAGAGGACTGTAATAATCCCGTGGAAGAGGCGATGTACGTGTAGTTTACGAAATGTATTAGTACTTTAGTGAGAAACGGTTATTAGTAAGATAGTGTGTAAGTAGGAGATCTGTGAGGACAATTTTTAGTCTCCTTTGTAGGCGTCTATTAATGTGGGATTATATGGATTTGATGTAAGAGTCATGTGACCTACCGAGTGGCTTTCTATTGGTCAACTGTGTCTAGAGGCTAAAGTTATTGCCGGCCTTATGGCTTAGAGGTTAAGTGGCAGTTCATATGCGAAGAGGTCGCAAATTGACATTTACGAATATGTATGTTATTATAGATATACTAGCAGCACCCCGTGGTTTCACCCTCGTACATCCCATTCCCGTGGGAGTACAGGGATTAGTTATATATAACCTATAAGTTATTCTGTTGTATAAGCTATGTTATTGTAAAGTTTGATTTGAATCAATTTAGTATTTTTTGCGTTAAAGAGTAACAAACATACATCCATACATTCGTACAATCTTTCGCGTTTATAATATTGAGTAGGAAGTAGGATTGATACATAGGCTGCACTAAAAGTATCGGGAATGGAATATTTCCACTGTTCCTGTCATATTAAAATATTTTTAATTGAAAACTCCTTAGTTTTAAAAATCGATAACCATTTATTTATTTTAAAAAAGATTCTCGGTCTTGTCACAAGGTCTTGTTAAACTTGTTTAGTCGTTGAGAAAATGGAATTGACTCGAGAAAATTCTAGAGCGATGATTTATTATGACTTTCGAAGTGGTTTAACACAAAAACAGTGTGTTGACCGGATGATTTCTGCATTTGGTGATGAAGCCCCATCCAAAACCACAATTTATCGCTGGTTTGCTGAATTTCAACATGGACGTGTCAAGCTCAGTGATGATCCCGGCAAGGTCGTCCAAAAACTGCAGTCACCCAAGAAAACGTTGATGCTGTGCGTAAGCTGATTGAGGAAGATCGACATGTGACATACCGCAAAATTCAGGCAACTTTAGACATTGGACATTGCATGAACAATTAGGTGTAAAAAAGTTGTTTTCCCGATGGATACGATCAATTAAAAATTAAAAATTCTATAAGTAAGAATTCTTTAAAAAAATCTTTTCTATTTTGTGGACCAGTTTATAACGAAGAATTGGAAAGACAATTTTCGGGTATTGTATAATATTGTACTTTAAACTTATTCAATTCGTGAGTACGCTAATATGGAACAGGAAGCTACTTAGCATATATGCAGATTCTGGTAATTAAAATCACTAATTATTTAGTTGTGCGATGGTTTGACTCTACGGATATAGGGTTGCCATCAGTAAGATGACACAAACTTGAGAAAGACTTAGAAATACTAGATTAAAAACGCACCCTGGAGCGTCACGAGATCCCTGATAATTTAATAAAGGAAAATGCAAAACAAGTGTTTTAGGAGTATTTTAATTGAAAACCAAGAGACATGTCACAGCAGTATACCAAGGATTAAAACAGAACCAAGACAACACGCTCTACAAGATAGAGAATTTGGAAAGATTGTCCTTTATTTCACACTATGGTCCGTTTAGATGACAACCCTAAACGGAAGCGATCGTAGTATCAAAACTTCTACTTACACACTTCCCTAGTTTTCCACGATAATACTGACAGTGACGAACGGTTATTAGGTTTCGCACCTTGCCGTTCCAATGTTAGTTGTTACGATAGTAACTATAACGTCCAATACAAGGTTAATAAGGCATTTGATTCTTATGTTAAATACGGCATAAAATTGAAAATGTCAGGATTTTTGTTGTCTTTTATATACACATGTATATAAAAAAGCTGAGAGAGAAAGTAGCTGATGCCCGCGTGTAGTTCGAAAAAGTAATTTATGTAAGTATTTCCTTACTAGAATGAGATAAAAACAAACAAATAAGTGATGTTTATCATTAGATTTGACAATTACGTCGTTTTTGACTTTTCTATTGCCGTAATTATGAATTACTATATAAGGCAAATGTGATTGATTACAAAAAGATTATGCAGATGCGTAGTCCTCCTTTTCCCTAAACCCCCCCCCCCCCCCAATGGGCCACCGGAAACTCACAAACCGCACGAAACGCGACTTAGCTGTCACTTGACGCCGGTGTTATGTGGGGTAGCGGTACCACCCCGGTCGTGCCGGCCCAATTAGGATGCAAAGCAGCATGGCACCACCTCTTACTATTACTAATAAGTACATCTTCGCAACTATTTGTCCGATTATAAACGTTCCTTCATCTGTTTAATGATATGTAATCATGAGACAAACCCCACCATGGTTCAGGCCTTATCGTGGCGGTGGGGCTCAGTAGCCTAGGGTGAGCCCAGCACCTTGGGCGAAGCCAATTGAGCCGAGCGGGCTCTTTGTACCCTTCCTTTCTCCTAGCCTCTTTTCCTATATAGGTAATATCATTGGCAAATGGCAACAGCAACAGCTAAGGTACTTTATAAAGTAAACACGAGTGTAGGTTCGGTTTACAGGTCATTGTTCAGAATTTGCTATTGTTTTGTTTTGCCTACCTTGAGATTTGAGACAAAAGGTGATAGGCCATTTTTTGTACCGCTCTTTTCTTCTGAACACAACAAGTACACAAGGAGTAAAAAGATAGCATCTAAAAATATGAATAGAAACCGAAAGATAGATAATGATTCTTTAATTACTAAGATTATTGAAACAATGCTAAAATCGTTTTATTAATGTGCTGCCAACTAAACATTTATAAAAATAATTTATGTTAAACTCTCGCCTTTATTACACAATTAACGGCTATAAAAGAGATCTTAAAATGATTAAGTGCAAAATATGTTTACTTTTAACATATTTCATTATTACTTGTGAGAACAGAAGAAGTCTTTCCATCCTAGTCTTGGGAAGAAGTACGTACTATCAAACGGACTTTATCCTCAAGTACATATTTTGTTGTGTTCTTATTATTATCTTCATTGGCGCCTCGTTTGTCAAGCACCTTTGTTATGCTCCGAAAAGAAGGGAAACGAGCAGTGAAATAAAAACACTACTTCTCAAAATACATGAACAGGTCTCTACTTGGAAGTCACAATAAGTACCGGGTGAACTCACTGACTATCAGTGCCGGGTGAATTCACTAACAATTCATCCTGAGTGAACTCACTTAAGCTTGAGGTTAACTACATCACGTAGCTCTGAGCGTAACACCTACATAGAATACCAGTTTGTCAATAAATGATATAAATGGCAGAGGCTAACGAATGAATTTATGAGGAAGGTGTTTGGTTGACACTTCATGCATTTGGTTATCTGTGTTTGTTTATTCAAGGTGTGACGAAATGATGTAGCGTACGTTGACTGTTATAAAGGTATAAGGTAACAAGCTTCGCTCAGCTAGCGTGAAGTTCGGAAGTGTTCCTGGAAGTTCAGTTTATGTGGTAGAAACCCAAATATTGGAATAAAGTTGAGGAATAAGCGACTGCAATTAACCAAATAAAGGGCATCGTCGCCATTATCAGCGCGTAATGGACGTCAGTTGGTTTGTACCATAAATAAATATCATCTTTGGATGAAATAAAGCTAGGCCCACTTATGTTTTATAAATAATATAATGATGAATGTTTTTATCATCACACACATATCTTACACAATCACATTATACAAAATATCTTCGCAAACAATGCGGACATAGATTCAGCTTAAAATTAGTTCCGTAGATTAAAACATCCTTGTTATGAGGAAGTGAAATGTGTATTGACACAGCCTGTCATGCTAAAATGAAATAGGAAACTCACAAGATGCTTCCTGCTTCCTATAGGGAAATAGATCTATCGATCCTTGCAGCCTGTATAGGTAAGGAACTTTAATGGCCAACACACACTCGATGTCCTTGATCCAACGATAATCTGACTATAATCCCTCTGTCTGCTTTGTAAAGAGTAGAGACTTTATTATAAGGAAACAGTTTACATGGATTTTATGGCGGTTTATTAAGATTGTTTAACAATCATGGTCACGAGAGGACTCACACACCCCACACGGCCCACCATGGTTCAGGCCTTGACGTGGTGGTGGGGCTCAGTAGCCTAGGGTGTGCCCAACACCTTGGGTGAAGCGAATTGAGCCGAGGGGGCTCTTATTACCCCTCTTATAAAAATAGGGGATAAAAGAGCAGGGGTAAGGGGCGAGGACGGAAACCTCACCCAATCGATTGATTAAAGGGGTTGTTATGTGCCCTGTTGCTCATGAGATCCAGGACACCTCACCAAAGGCGGCATTGGTGGCACTCGCGGGGTTTTAGTGGGTAGAGCTGAGTCCACCTTACCATAGTAAGAGTCCCAGATACCCGCCTGGGGAGTCCCCCTCTCACCAGCGGGATACCTCAGAGCATTTCCCGGCGTTAAAGAAAAAAAGGAGTCACACATGACAGTCTTCGCGTACCATGGTTGCTGTAAAGTATCCGAAAAAATCAAAAGTTGTTTCATTACAAGGAGAGCACTTCGCGTGAACATTAGAAAACAATATGATTTACTATTAATTTTTATTTTTATGGAGTAAAATACTGACTAATAATAAATTAAAGTTATTTTGTTAAGTGAGTCAGTTGAAGTAACCAGGTTTCGAAGGTCAATATTGTTTCTTTAGCAATACATGAATATCATAAAGCGAGATCCATAGTTACTTGATACAAATAAATATGCAGTACTAAAACACCTCATAGAAAATATTTTATAAAATAAAATAAACATAAATTAATATAAATTCTATAATATATGTACATGTATGCAAATTTTATGTAAATTTATTCAGCTTGGGAATCTATCTGTTGATGAACATGGCAACCTGACCTTTAAGAGTCTCTATTTAATTAACTGTTTATATTTAAACTGTTCTGCGAGGAACTCTTGAAAGGAACATCTTCAGCCATGCAATCATCTTTCTATTGCTAAATTTATTACATAAGCATTGGATTTATTGTGGTGTAAGCAAATCAAATCAAGTAAAGGTTGCGAAAAGTTAAAAAATATTTGTGTACGACATTTTTTTATATAAACAAGAGAGAACTGATTGATCGCTTTTTTCTTTCTTTCTTTTCTTTTTTTTCGCCATCTTAGCTTAATATGAAACCTGTGACACCTGATCAAAGTTGTCTCCATCATTGGTGATCATAAATGTGTTTACCTAGCAACACCTGGGATTCCTCTTCTGTGCAACATGGTCGATTTCGATAATAGCAGCTAGTAAATGATCAAAAACTGGTGACGAGCTGATGATACCCAACGTCTTCAAAGCTAGCACCAGATGGAAATAACATTGGAACGCAAATATATGAAACTTTGTAGCCACAAACGTATTTTTTCCGAGCATTAAACCGTTTTATAGAGTGACATTCTCAAGTAAGCGGCACTACATATGGAGTGTTTAAATTTCGCAATTAACTAACCCAAGCGGGAGGAAGATGTTTATGTTGAAGAGGTAAATGATTGTTACATGGAAAAGCATTTAGGTATGATAGATTCATATACATATATATGTATATGACTTATTTAATAAACTATATATTTTCACTGGTTGCGAATGCGTTATCATCTGGGTAGGTTCCGCGATACTCCATTAATTATTATCTATCGTGAACAGCTTTGCTGTTGCGTTTAAGAGCAAGATAGGCAATTTAATTACTGTCACCGAGACTTACCATCTTATTTCTCAGGATAATCAACCATGGGTGAGTTGCCTGGGCTCGTTAGCTGGACAGTGAAGTTGTTTATGTTCGTGAGCACTTAACCATCAGAAAACACGTCTGATCATAAATATTACTAAGATTTTTATGTCACTAAAATAATAGTACAGTAAAAGTAGACGGTTAACTAATAGGACAACCTCCCACTAAATTTCCGATCCATTTTTTTAAGGTTAAGGGTCAGTCACTGACCATAAAATCACAAAATGCTGTCAGATCCAGGTGGGGCCTCAAGCGCCATCTTGGAGTTTTCGTCGATATTTAGGAAACCCTCACTTTAGGGCAAAAGTTATTGACATCATTATGTAGAGAATATCACATCTTTTACTTCTTGTAAACGTTGTTTGTAAAACTTACCGTTTACGATTTATGGCCCATATAATGAACCGGTTTTTCTATCGTGCCGATAATTATGATATGCACTATAATACCTACCTATATCCTTATAACAACGTTGAAACGTTCCCTCTAATTCTTTTTTTTTTATAGTATAGGAGGGCAAACGAGCAGTCGAAGCTTTAGACTACCGACGCCCATACACATCTGCACAACCAGAGATTAGCCAGACGTCAACCCCCCCCCCCCCCCCCATGGGCCAACGGAAACTCACAAACCGAACGAAACGCGACAGCATAGCTGTCACTTGTCGCCAGTGTTATGGGAGCGAGAGGTACCATCCCGATCGTACCGGCCTACTGCTATGCTACCTATATACCTACGTATATGCTACCTCTACTGTCTACTACATACTGAATAATACTTCTCCTATTCTAAAACATTTTCAGTCTTCGTTCCATACTTAACATCAGGCACGTACTGTCTACCACATAGTCTCCTGATTTCTCTACGTCACTGATAAAAACCGGTATACTATACAGTCAAACCAGTAATACTCATGTATTAATTCACTCACAATGAAAGTACGAAAGCCTGTATAATGGAACCCGGCAGTGATGAGGTCGTCTTCGAGGTGATCGGGAAACTGCCCTTTTGAAATTACATGCCATAAAGGATAGTTGTAGGTACTACGCGGAATTGAGAACTTCGTCTGCCCTTTAATACGTTATTTACGATATAACGGCAAACCGGACGAATAAAAATAATTAAACATAATGATCGCTTAAAATAATCGGTTTTTGTTGTTTTAACGTGACATGTATTGTACCATTTTTATTTGTAAAAAAAGGAAATGAATATTCATGAAGACCAAATTAATAAAATTACAAATTCAAGGTCTTCGTACAGGAGAGAGCATCATCATCACCCTCTATCCGTCCATTGCTGAACATAGGCCTCCCTCAATGAACGCCAAGACGACCGATCCCTCGCCACTCGTATCCAACACGGACCGGTTACCGCACGTAGATCGTCTTCCCACCTGGTTAATGGCCGACCTTCGTCTACCTAAATTAGGCCTTCACTCTTGAACTTTATACATACATATACATACTTACATATAATATTTGAAAGGAAGAAGGAAATATATATTTGAAACTTAATCAGCCCATCGGCCATCTGTTCTACTGAGTCTAGCCCACTTATTTATTGTCACAAAAAAGTCAAATAAGGTCATAAAACTAATTCTTTTACTTTTAATACTGTAAATTGAGTCTTGCAGGAAACTGCTTTTTTATTTTATTTTATTTTTATACTTTGCGAGTGATGGAGGATCAGCCGCGGCGTTGCGTTCAGTAAAACATTTACCGATAGTAGGGTTGCGTTGTGCTGCGCTCCTGTCTGCTTGAATACATTCCTGATTGTTCCTCCCGTGAAACAGGGAGGTTTGATTTATTTCGGAGAGAAATTAAGACGGCAGTGTCATTACTGGCGCAGAGACTTAATCTTAGGCAACACACGAATAAGTTACCTGGTCCAGATTAACTTGTTAATTTTCATGGGCGAAGCTGACCACTTACCAACACTTGACTCGTTTGCCCGTTCGCCTATCAAACTATCAATAAAAAAACCAGCCAAGTGCTAGTCGGACTTGCACACGAAGGGTTCCGTACCATTACATAATTTACAACACAAGACACTCTAACAAAAAATATGGTTTATTTTGAAAAAAATGTTTTTATTTATATGTGAGTTGATTGAATGAAAGGTAAATTGCGGTTTACGATTTAAGACGTATTAAATAAAAACTACTTACTAGATCTCGTTCAAACCAATTTTCGGTAAAAGTATATTTCGGTAAAATAATATATGATGTACATGGTAATATACATCATATATTATTATTTTTAGTTTTATCATTCTCTTATTTTAGAAGTTACAGGGGGGGGGGGACACATTTTACCACTTTGGAAGTGTCTCTCGCGCAAACTATTCAGTTTAGAAAAAAATGATATTAGAAACCTCAATATCATTTTTGAAGACCTATCCATAGATATCCCACACGTATGAGTTTTATAAAAAAATTAAAGTTTCAGTTCTAAGTATGGGGACCCCCAAAATTTATTGTTTTTTTTTTTCTACTTTTGTGTAAAAATCTTAATGCGGTTTACAGAATATATCTACTTACCAAGTTACAACAGTATAGATCTTATAGTTTTGGAAAAAAGTGGCTGTGACATACGGACGGACAGACAGACTGACATGACGAATCTATAAGGGTTCCGTTTTTGCCATTTGGCTACGGAACCCTAAAAAAAGGCCTGTCTAAAAGCGGATGGAAGAAGATTGATAACGATAATGACTTGCTCTTAAATATCGATAGGTTTAGAGATATTCAAATCATAAACGCAAGATTTCAAAACAAAACACTTATTAAATATGAACAGAGTTTCAATTATAATCACGACACTGTTATATCAGTCTTTAGTATACTCGCCTCATAAAAGTAATTATCAATTCAAATTAGCTTATTACTTTACAATATTAAGTCAAGGGCGGTCGTTTGGAGTCAACTTAGCATGTACATGGCGAGCGGTGAGTTGCCTAGCGTAGGACATGAAAACGTATCCCATTTACTGGCTAGTAAAAAGGCTATAATCTTCGGGATATTTTTATATTTGCAGGATAGGAAAATTAATAGATCAGCTTATTGAAATTGATCAACAGCGCCCGTGAATAAAAGCCAGTTCACCCGGGACAAATCCAGGCAACTCATGTACCTACCATAACGCTACACCTTAACAGATGGTTGTCTCCGTGTCATTAGTTACAACTACCTGTCCTGCTACTTTAAAAAAAAATTGATCAACAGCGCCCGTGAATATAAGCCAGTTCACCCGGGACAAATCCAGGCAACTCATGTACCTACCATAACGCTACATCCCTAACAGATGGTTATACAGATGGTTGTCTCCGTGTCATTAATTACACTACCTGTCCTGCCTCTTTCCAAAAAAAAATTGATTAACTGCGCCAGAATATAAGCCAGTTCACCCGGGACAAATCCAGGCAATTCATGTGCCTACCATGACGCTACATCCCTAACAGATGGTTATAAGGATGGTTGTCTCCGTGTCATTAATTACACTACCTGTCCTGCCTCTTTTCAAAAAAAAATTGATTAACTGCGCCAGAATATAAGCCAGTTCACCCGGGACAAATCCAGGCAATTCATGTGCCTACCATGACGCTACATCCCTAACAGATGGTTATAAGGATGGTTGTCTCCGTGTCATTAATTACACTACCTGTCCTGCCTCTTTCCGAAAAAAATATTGATCGACAGCGCCCGTGAGTATAAGCCAGTTCACGCGAGCCTAATCCAGGCAACTCACATGAGTTGTTACATGGAACCACTTACTTACCATAACGCTACATCCCTAAAAAAATATACTCATCACTTCCCAAATTGTACTCCTTCTCTTTTGGACCTTATGATAGTATCTTCTCCCCATAATGTTGCCGTTCATGGCCAACTTACTGCTCCTTTCTCATACCATGATCTTGTCTTTCTCTCGTATCGTATACGTTCTCCAAAGCGAAGATCCCAAACGATTGTTTTACGTAGCTTTAATAACATTGATAAGCAAGCGTTAGAGGAAGATGTCAGACTCACCGATTGGTCGTCAGTAATCAACTGTACTAGTATTGATGAGAAGGTTGACAACTTTAATTCTCTAATCTTAAACATTTATGATCGTCACGCTCCGGCAAGAAAAGTAAAACTAAAACACAACCCTGCCCCTTGGCTTTCAGACAAAATTAAGGAGTGTATGGCTCGGAGAGATAGGGCTAAGAGAAAATTTAAGCGTTTCCCCACTGAAAGCAATCTCAACAACTATAAAATGCTACGTAATCATTGTAATAGACAATGCCGCGATGCTAAGAGGCGTTATTTTCACACCTCTCTTCACAACCGAAGCACTTCAGAGGCCTGGAAGTTTCTGAGATCTGTCGGTATTGGCAAAAATTCAATTACTACACTTAATGACATGGACCTAGACGCTCTAAATGATTACTTTTCTCTACCCCCCATTACATTGATCACTCCTATCAAAGATAACACCTTAAGCTACATAAAGAGTTTGCCTATATTTAATCCTTCTTTTTCATTTAAAACTATTACTGAGGTAGACGTCAGGGTAGCTATCCTTTCAATCTCTTCTTCAGCTGTTGGTTGTGATAAACTATGCTCCAAAATGATTAAATTGATCCTTCCTTTTCTACTGCCTATTTTAACTCACATATTTAACTATTCCTTATTTTCTAGCAGTTTTCCTCTTGCTTGGAAAAAGGCAAATATCATTCCTCTTCCTAAAGTTTCAAACCCCACTTCTCCGTCTAATTTCCGTCCTATATCTATTCTTCCATTTCTTTCCAAAGTTCTAGAGTACATTGTTCACAAGCAACTTTCTATTTTCTTATATAGTAATGATCTGATAAGCCCTCAGCAATCTGGTTTTCGTCCCGGTTTCAGTACATCTTCAGCGCTTATTAACGTAACTGATGATATACGCTGGGCCATGGATAATAAATCTTTAACTATTCTTGTTCTCTTAGATTTCAGCAACGCATTTAATTCAATAGAATTTGATGTCCTTCTCAGTATTTTACGATCTCTAAATATCTCCTCTTCTGCCGTAGCATGGTTTAATTCTTACCTTCGCGACCGATCGCAGCGTATTCAGGTAAATGATATCTTTTCAAACTGGAGCAATCTTGTCGCCGGCGTTCCTCAAGGTGGTGTTCTCTCTCCTCTTCTCTTCTCAATTTTCATTAACTCTGTAACGAAAGTAATTTCTTCAAAATTTCATTTATATGCAGATGATTTACAAATATATCGCCATTTTAATATACAAGATGCAGATTCAGCGATTTCCTATATTAACGAAGATTTAAACTGCATTAATAAATGGGCTGAATCTTTTGGCTTACTTGTAAATCCAGTAAAATCGAAAGCCTTAATCATCGGCAGTAAACGGATTCGTTCAAGACTTGACATCACTACACTCCCTCCTGTTGCATTGGGTGGCAAACAAATCGCTTACACAGATGTGGCAAAGAACTTAGGTGTCATCTTTGACTCAAATCTTTCTTGGAATGCCAACATTAGTGACATCAGTCGTAAGGTACATTTCTCAATGCATTCACTGAAACGGCTCCAACATTTCTTACCGTTTGCAACAAAGATCTCGCTTGCTCAGACCCTTATTCAGCCCATCATCGATTACGCAGATGTATGTTGCCCGGATGCTACGGAGGAAAATTTAAATAAATTAGAGCGACTGCAGAATCTTTGCATTCGCTTTATTTTTGGTCTAAAAAAACGTGATCATGTATCTCAGGCCCGCAGGGAATTGCAGTGGCTACCCATACGCCAGCGTAGAAACTATAGAATTCTTTGTTTACTCTTCAAAACTCTTTTCAATCCCTATTCTCCTCCTTATCTACGTTCACGCTTTACACCTGTTTACGTCGATGATTCTTCCTGCAGGTCTCACAGACGTGGTCTGCTTCAGATACCACCCCATAAAACTGACTTTTTTTCTTATTCGTATACTGTTCTTTCCGCCAAACTTTAGAATTCTTTACCACCTGAAATTCGGAATTGCAAAAAACTAGGACTATTTAAGAAAAGTGTAAAAGAGCATTATCTCAATTATACATAATTTATTATTATTCTTATTATTATTACATTTTATTTTATTACATATTTTGTTCGTCTCCATCTATATATTCTAAAAATATATTATAAATGTTTGTTTAACTATTTATAGTTTAATTTAAATATGTATATTATATAGGTATATATTAGTTTATTATATTTTATTTTATTATATGTAGGTATATGTATTTATGTATATTTCTATGTGTATGTTTATTATGTGTTAACGATATGTGTATCAACGCTAAATTATTGTTCGTTTAGTGTTTTATTCAATTTTTAATTTTATGTACACCCTATTATGGCCGTAGGTCTCAATTTTTTCAGTATCGGGTCTGCTGGAAGAGATTCCTCCATGGAATAAGCTGTACCTTTGTATCTACCTTTTAATTTTCTCACTGTTCTAAGTTTCTTTTTGTTGTACATAAATTGTTAAATAAATAAATAAATAAAAATGGTTATACGGATCGTTGTCTCCGTATCATTAATTACACTACCTGTCCTGCCTCTTTTCAAAAAAGCAAAGGTTTTACACGGAAGAAGTAAGAAGAGACGGTAGCGCACCAACACCACCACCGCCATAAGAGATTTAAATGTAAGTGATTTCTACTGTTTTATGCTCTAAGCACACAAAAAGGAGGAAATCAGGATCATCATTATCATTATTATTATCATCCCTTTTTCCGTCCACAATTTTACAAGTAACTTCTTGTGTCTTCAGAATCGATAGAATTAACATTAATTAAGACATGGTTTTATATATCAGGACAGGCTTATTAACTTAAGGTCCTGGGAAAATACAGTCTAATTGTAGACAATATAATAGGTATGTATTACATACCAGAGACATATAAGGTGATTATATTGATCGAGTTTCGTTGATCTATTTTCGGTAGCTCCATGTTTTTCCGCAAATGACTTACAGTGACTAATCATATTTTGTTATTATTAATAATAAAGTTTCATCCGCATGTCATTTTAGGAAGAAATAACTTCATACTAGTCATTGGAACACTCTTCTACTTTTAAGGCAATGGTTCTGAAAATTGTGTGTGCACGTGGCCGATTTAGTGGCAGATCATACAGACATTCTTATTATATAAAGAGAAAAGATTATACAAATCTTTTTTCACGTTTTCCAATTTTATTTTATACTAGCTGTTGCCCGCAGCTTCGCCCGCGTTTACTTAGTTTTAAAGCCATTCGGATTGATGATGATTATTTTTATGGCCAAAGTTACGCCTTATAACGTCAGCTATCTGCCAGTAAAAGTCTCGTCAAAATCGGCTTAGCCGTTTCAGAGATTAACCGGAACAAACAGACGGACAAAAATGGTTTTTCTTAATGTAAGTGCAGTATATTATTTCATAGATTTTAACCGCGACTTCGTCTGCGTACAAGAAGTTTTTTATAAAATATATTTATTTTATTTAGTAGTACATTTTTATTATATTTAAATAACTTTTACGGATTTTATCGCGGTTTATTAAGATTTTTAAATGCCCTACGTTTTGGATACTTTCCAGCAACCATGTTCATGGGAGGATTGAGGTGTCAGACGTCCTATAGTATTTATTTTGTGTCCTAACGATACAAAATTATTCGTAACTACCCTATGATACATCAATATTTTAATTCAAATTAGTACCTACTGCCAGCAAAAATACTACGAAAAAGTTATATTTTTTATTCATATATTTTATTATTATTTTTAGCATTGTTTATAAATAGTACTTTGTCATTTATTGCAATTTTAAATTATTAAATAATTAAATAAAAACATATTGGATATAAATTACAAAGAACCTAAAACTAAAAACCTTAAAAAATATAATATAATAACTTAAGTATATTAATAAAAAGGAGTCCCTTTAGGCAAGGCTACGAAGATTTTCACAGCGTTCCCCCTTTGAATTGCTAGACAAATTCTTTGTCCGAGGTAGCTGCCTTCGGTCTCCTGTGATGTCGACTAACCTTTTTGTTATTTCCTTAAAGAGCCTTAAAGCGCTAGGACCCCACGGACCAAGGGTCTCGACACCGAATGGGACAAAATCATATTCGGAGCTTAGACCTCTGTATTTGCATATTTTAGCTTTTTCAGCTGCTTCATTATTATATATAAGTATTCCTTTTTTATAATAATATAATGAATTCTATCAATAAATCATTTTTGGATAAATTACTAATATAATATGAATACTTCATTAAAAACGCGTGCAATACTAAAGTGTGATCCTCATAAGGATTCGCATCTTGTAATGGATAGCGTGATCTACATTTTGTGTTAACGCCATCTATTGACACATCTAAAAAACTTCTTGTTACACTATACATCTTATATCTTACCTAGGGTCTCAAACTATCTCCATATTAAATTTCACCGAAATCTGTTACGTAGTTTAGAAGATAGTCAGTCTCGGGGTATTACCAGCATAGGTCCTGTTCCCGTGGGATTTTCAGGATAAAAACTAATTAATATCCTATGTTAATTTTCAAAGTATCTTCATATCAAATTTCACCCAAATCTTTAGAAAATAAGACAGTCCCGGGGTCTCACGCACATAGTTCCCATTCCCGTGGGATTTTCAGGATAAGATTTATTTTTAATCCTACGTTAAGTTTCGAAGTACCTTCATATTAAATTTCACCCAAATCTGTTCCGTGGTTCAGATAGTCCCGGGGTTTTACCCGCATAAATCCCATTCCCGTAGGATTTCCGGAAATTTCATCCAAATCTGTTCAGCGATTTAGGCGTGAAAAAGAGACAGACAGACAGACAGACAGACAGACGGACAGACAAACAGACGGACGGACAGACAGAGTTACTTTCGCATTTATAATATTAGTAAGGAAGTAAGGATTACATTATAGATATAAAAACATTTTTCAAAAAATGAAAACCGACTTCAAAAATACTAAACTAAAAAGTTATAAAATAACAGTTTCTTTAATTTTTGTGCTTTGGGCCTACCATCTTTTCCATTGCCATGGCCAAATAATTTCCTTCCATCAGATCCATGTTACTCATTTATTTGCCTATTTTAAAAGAAAAGATAATAGGATCTCCAAATAATTATACTAACCTGCCTTATTGGAAATATTACAAAGCTGTTCTATGAAATAAGCAGCTTGGTCTTTACCACTAGTAGTAAAACTACTCATAGCATACCTAGTAACTATAGCGATAAGTCCAACTTACCGACTCTGTTTCTGTTTACATGATTGCTTCATTACGTAAGTATTTGGAGCAGTAAAAATCGTTTATCGCGTAACCAACAGCAATGCTGTGATAAGCAGCGTCCGCGCCCGCATAGTGTAGCGTCCTGGAAATGTGTTTTACTTTTACGCAAGAATTTTTGTTTACGAGCCTGCTCAGTGTGGCAGTTATGGGCAAAAAAAATATTTATATTCTACTAGTGGACTCAACAGACGTTGTCCTATAAAATACATTTTGTAATTGGTCGAATTGGGAATCTATAAAACCATTCTCGAATCCATTTGAATATTAATGATTCATCTAAATCGGTCCAGCTGACAAACATACGCACAGAAAAATTATATATACATACTTATAAAGGTAGTATTTACTAGTAGTTATTAAAAAATTGAAATATTTATGTACAATCTCTGGTCGGGAAGACGAAGTGGTCGACATCCAACTCATGGAAAGTTTTCAATGCGATGACCGGTCCTAGTTGGATGCAAGTGGCGGGGATTAGCCGTCTTGGCGTTCATTGAGTTAAGGTTCAAGAGTGGAAGCTACGTTTAGGTAGACGAAGTGTTGGTTGACCATTAACCAGATGGAAAGACGATCTCCGTCAGTGGCCGATCCCTGTTGGATGCGAGTGGAAAGAGATCGGCCGTCTTGGCGTTCATTGAGAAAAGCCAATGTTGAGCAGTGGACGGATAGAGGCTGATGAGGATGATGTGTAAGCTTAAAACCAGTTACGTCGACGAATAAACGAGCCATGAGTTGGTTGATCAATGATGGTTCTAATTAAAGTAAATAACCAAAAAGTCCTAATCACATTAAATATCTCCCATTTAAGAGACAAGATCGTTAAACCAAATAGTTGTGTCAGAAGAAATTCAATAAAATGTAATCTGACCGACGACTTTTTACGCATAAGTTTGATGATTTTAATGTGGAGTCTAATTAAGAAATATATTCAATAATTTATGAGTTTCTAATGTCAACACTATATTTGGTAACGTGGGAGAAGATTCATTTGTTACAGCTATAACTGTTTTAATGTAAGCAACGTTTTAACGCATTTTCAAATTAACTATATTCAAATATAAGGACGGAAAATGGCTTAATATTAACATAGAAATATAAAAAATTTACCCGTATTGACC
The DNA here is from genome assembly GCA_963853865.1 of Helleia helle. Classification (NCBI taxonomy): domain Eukaryota; kingdom Metazoa; phylum Arthropoda; class Insecta; order Lepidoptera; family Lycaenidae; genus Helleia; species Helleia helle. The sequence continues at coordinate 10,258,039 of OY971431.1, forward strand.
TATTATACCCGTGGTAAGTACTAATTTACGTAAGAAGGTGCATACAGGATAAATTTAAATCAATACGTACTATACACATAACACATCCATGAACTAGGTGTAGACATCTGCCCCACCATGGTTCAGGCCTTGACGTGGCGGTGGGGCTCAGTAGCCTAAGGTGAGCCCAGCACCTTGGGCGAAGCTAATTGAGCCGAGGGGGCTCTTTGTACCCCTCTTATAAGAAGAGGGGACAAAAGAGCAGGGGGCAAGGGTCGAGGATGGGAACCTCACCCCATTGTACTGTCCCAACGTTGGGAGGGGTTGTTCTGTGGTGCGGGACAACCCCTCTGTGGAGGAGGCGTCGGTCCCTTGCGGGACTGACTAGCCGCGTAGGTGCCCTGTTTGTTTACTAGATCCAGGGCACCTCACCAAAGGCGCCATTGGTGGCACTCGCCGGGTTTTAGTGGGTAGAGCTGCGTCCATTTACCAGCTGTCGGGCGCAGCGAGTCCCACATACCCGCGTGGGGAGACCCACTCCCCCGCGGGATGCCTCAGAGCATTTCCCGGCGTTAAAGAAAAAAACAAAAAAAAGGTGTAGACATCTATATTCGTCATACAAATCTGCACTTAGCGGAATCGAACTCGCGACCGCTGCGTGTTTAGTGCACAGGGCCTGACCATACTTCTAGACTCTAGCCGACTGCATCGCACTTTTGAGTTTTTATTATAGATGTTTTAGATGATACCGAACACGACTATAAGTAGTTGAGAACACACTGCAAAGTGTGGATGAACGTGAAAAAAGAAAAGATATGGTTTGAGCGAATCTAAGATTTTTGTATCTAGCCCATCAATCTCAACATAGAATTAAAATCCAACTTATACTTACTAGTGATAGGCTTACTTCACTTATATTGAGGCTTACACACAGCCTAAGTTTAGACAGAAAAAGGGGGCTAAATAGCCATCTTCCTCTGTATTCGCTTCCCTTCCAGATTCAGACAGACATCTTCTGTCTATAAAAAATTATGTGATTCCGTCACCGATATAGTAATATTCTTCATATTGAAAATGCGTACATCAGAGGACAAACTGGGGCTGATAATGATGACACATTTAAAAGGCAAATTAATTGACTGCAATAACCAAACATTATGTTTTGGCTTACAAGTCAAACGCTTTAAATTGCTCAAGACTCCGTAGTGACCCCTACGAGAATGATAATCATACGACTAGTGCACTTGTTGTTCAAGATTCACACCGTCATAGGTTCGAATCTTGTCTATGCTTTTTTGCATATAAGTGGGTTGTGGCTGTACATAACATTCGTGTATAATTAATTCTAATAATTTAGATATCACAGTACACCTAGCTCTTTTTCTAAATCTACTAAAACACATAACATTATCGCTCTATTCCGGTTAAATGCTCGATGAGACCAGGTTTAGTGTAGTGTGACTAAGCCCATCTTTTCCATTGGGCACTCTGAGCAAATGTCCAGTGCCCCGTGAATAAGGGGCCCCATAATTCCTAACACAAAAGTTCTCTTGCTATAGGTGCCTCATTATCCTAGTGATCATGGCCCTAAATCAGGACGGCTTGAGTGGTGTGTATTATCAAATTACATTTTTTTATTTGTTCTAGTCGTTCATTGTAGTTAGTCGTTCAAGTAAATTAAAGAGTGGACAAACTTTGATTGATACAAAAGATGATGATCATGATGGCCACGCTGAGCAAGTGGGTTGGCAATCTCAGTAGGTCGCTGCTCACTGGTTCCCGATAGTTTATCTAATTGGATAACCCTCCCTCGGGTGACCGATTGCGGTCTCCTACTATCTCATTGTCACTATGAGATTGGCCTAAATTTCAAGGGTCAAGAAGGTTGTGACTTCTCACCTACCGAATATTATTAAAATACTAGCAGTGCCCGGCGGTTTCACCAGCGTACTTCCCATTCCCGTGGGACTATGACGATAAAGTTTAACCAATGTGCTATTTAGATGTATAAAGCTATATTATTGTAAAGCGTAAAAGAGTAAAAAACATCCATACATACAATCTTTCGCATTTGTAATATTAGTAGGATGAAGTGTTTTTGACATCAAAATCAAATTTATCGTGCTATCAATTAGTGAATCACTTAAATTGAAATTAAAACTCGTTTAATAAAAATACATTTATAGCTGTTTAATGTTCTATCGTCAAAATAAAAAATATATCATAAGTAAAGACGTCAGATAATTATATTATTTGGTTGGTATTTTGTATTGGGTTAGTATTGGCTCGGTTTTTAAACTAGAGCTCCAGTTTCGAATCTGACATGTGCTCACCCAAACTAGGTATTTTGAGTTTGACCATCTGACTTTGCAGCATTGCTTACTCACCTCCTCACTAAAGGAAGACACCGTTAATTAACCTATGTTAGTATTATATTGCTTTTTTGACCTGATAACGTCTTACAAATCGATGTACGCCGGCTGCACGCACGAAAAAGTGTCATTCCGCATGAGCCGAGCAAGCGAGAGAGCTAACAAGCGATTGAGAGGCACGACCGGACTAAGCGTTCGGCTTGTGACGCATTATGAGTTATGACTTCGTTACGTAAAATTATCGTCCGTAAACCGACTTTACAGATAACAGGTAGGTTATTTCACCAAGGCATGTGCCTAGTAAGTCTCGTATAGTGCCTGAAGTTTAACTAACCGCGATCGGCTAGGTCGTAGGCAAAGTACGCCCTTACACCATCTCGCTAATTTCCAATAGGAAGTCCGTGCCCAGCTGTGTCATGTAAAAAGATCGTTTATGCTTTGCTTATTCAATGGATACGTGAACTGTTTATAATTAAATTGATATAAACTATGAGACAGACGCGTCACAAGTACAAACATCCTGAGTCTAGATTCCGAGTACAGGCTTATGACAAGGGAACAACTCTGTCACATAGTAATAGTGCGGTAGACATATACGAGGTTATCCTTTGTGACAGAACTGTCTCATAGTAACAAAAAACTTAAATAGACGAAGCTTGGAGACAGATGTGTCTTCTAGAATCAGTGAGATACATCTGAAATGTTATCATCATCATCGTTCGTGAAATGAGGATCAAACTCCCAATAGGGAAAAGAGGGAAGAGTCATCTCATTCATCTGATGCGACAACTTCGTTTTTACAACGTGGCCTTGTTTATTGGCCCAGTCGGCCAGTCCTCATTTCTCGATACGGCCTGGGCGAACAAATATATTCAATATTTCGTAACACTGATTTATAAAATTAGCAAATTATTATTCAATGATCATTAATATTGTGATTTGTAGAACATGAACCTAGAAAGTGAGTCTAGGCCGAACTTGATTGTCAACATACATACATTTGCATATTCAACATCCAATCAATCATGGATGGTAAATAGGTTCATCATGTTGACTTTGACCACCTCTGTGACTCAATAGTCAATGGTGACGTTGGCACTTATGCCGGAGGTAACGGGTTCGAATCCGGTCAGGGAATAAAAAAAAATCTCTGTTCCTGGGTCATAGATGTGTATTATATGATAAAAATCTTACATATATGTATAGTATAAAAGTATTAAATATATTTCCGTTGTCTGGGTACCAGGTAGTACAAATTCTTTGAGAACTTATCACGGGACCAGATTGGCGTGGTGTAAAAGCGTCCATAAATATTATTATTGTGTCACTATACTCAGTGTCACCATCTCATATAACGTGAGAGAGTGAGAGACATCTCTCAGTATTAATTTTGTAATCCAGGATTCTAGGAATTATCCTTTTTTGACGCTAGGGAATGCATTTAGGCAATCGGTGAAGGCATACCACCGGACCCGGGGAGCCCTGAAAGTTATTGGGACTCTCTATGCTTGAAAATATGGTAAGGTGGGACTCTACCCACTAAACCCCAGCGGTGTTCTCGTCGTCTGGTCGGCCCTGTGGGAACTGTGGATATCCGCGGGTCCTCGATGGCGTGCCATCCGGCACTCTCCTCTGGAGGAAGGGGGTGGCATCCCGTCTTCCTAAAGGTGCCTTATAGTCCGGACCTTACGCGCGCCTATCCCTATCTGCCGCGCACAGGACTCTCACGGCACCGGCGCGGCGTTGCGACCGCCTATCGCCGCCGTGCTCTCCTACGGGTTACTCTAAGAATTATTCTGTATTGTCACACTGCTATCCTTGTAACAGATTACATAACTTTAAGTATGTAGATCTAATATTATATCCATCTAGTTGGATGATGAATTGCAAACACTCTTTATTTTACTATTTATTTTTGGAACTAGCACACACCGTCAAACCTAGTTCAAAGTCCCAAAATCTCTAGGGATACCACGAAATCCCGGTAAATGTTGAATATTCTTATTTCCGACGTCTTCTTACTAAACAAATCTAGTGACAGGAAAAAAATATACAAAATCAGTGATATTTCGTATCACTAAACTCAATCTAGTGGAATATCTCCATCCAGTAGACGTCGTTGCGTTGTTACCGGTGGAAGGGATGCGCTGTGCCGCGCTCCTGTCTGAATGGGTATTTCCATCATTCTGCATGCTTATTACGTAAAACAGCTATTCTGCGTTTTGAAAAAAAGGGCAGACTGGCAGTGTAATTACTGGCACCAAAACCATATTACTTCTTTTTTTTAAGTCATCCGGGTATAGTGCTATGCTGTATTGCAGCCGAACTGGGCCGGCACGACCGGGGTGGTACCTACCTCTCGCTCACATAACACCGGCGTCAAGTGACAGCTAAGCTGTCGCGTTTCGTGCGGTTTGTGAGATTCCGGTGGCCCAATGGGGAGGATAGGGAAAAGAAGGGCGGCGCATCTGCGTGGCCTTCGTGGTGCGGATGTGTATGGGCGTCGGTACCGTGAGGCTCCGACTGCTCGTTTGCCCCCTGATGGGACAGGAAACACATGGGTTTGACCATTGGCGCTCTGACCACTTACCTATCCAACATAAAGAACGGGTGATGCTGATGATGCATACGTCAGCAGCCTGCACAATCGCTATTGTATTTCAAGCGCCAGCGCAGCGCAAGTTAGGAGTAAGCAGTACGTGAGCGACACTTGACACTGAACCATTAAAGTGCCATGCGTGATGTTTTGAAACCAACGGGTTCCGTATGCTTAACCCACTTGAATATTATGAGCGCGGAAGTAACTTTAAACTCGGTCTATAATAAGCCAGATAATAAGCCTACCCCACCATGGTTCAGGCCTTGTCAGGGAGGTGGGGCTCAGTAACCTAGGGTGAGCCGGTGCACCTTGGGCGAAGCTAATTGGGCCAAGAGGGCTCTTTGTACCCTCTTATAAGAAGAAGGGACATAGCAGGGGGTAAGGGCTGAGGATGGGAACCTCACCCCATTGTACTGTCCCGAAGTTGGGAGGGGTTGTTCTGTGGTGCGGGACAACCTCTCTGTGGAGGTGGCGTCGGTCCCTTGCGGGACTGACTAGCCGTCGAGGTACCCTGTTTGTTTACTAGATCCGGGGCACCTCACCAAAGGCGGCATTGGTGGCACTCGCCGGGTTTTAGTGGGTAGAGCTGCGTCCACTTACCAGCTGTCGGGCGCAGCGAGTCCCACATACCCGCGTGGGGAGACCCACTCCCCCGCGGGCTGCCTCAGACTTCAGAGCATTTCCCGGCGTTAAAGAAAAAAAAAAAAGATAATAAGCCTAAATCTTTGAGGAGTTGGATTGTATTACAAAAATGACACTGGCAATCAAAATATTTAGTACATACGACTAAATCGAAACTGACGGATAACTGCAGACTCCTGGGTAGCATTTTTTGAAGAGTAACTAACTGTACCCAGTACAAAGTATACTGAAACGTGTATTCAAAATACAGCGAAGAATAAGCTAGTACTTCCTGATCTTAAAACTGGCTTTTATTGCTCCAAACTCCCTGTGACTTAAACATGCGTAGCCTCCGTCGAAGACTTATTATCCGGTACACAGCGAAACTGTTTGAAAGAATAAATTAGGATAGTTTTTCTAAACTCATCTCCCACCATACATTAGTTTTTTGATGTGAAACATAATTATGCGCCTTGACAGTAAAATCTACTCGAATGCCGTGACGGCAAACTTGACGCTACTTCGCTTACTTACGCTTCTTTATTTTGTTCAATCTTTCGTTACATTATATTTTTATTAGTAATGCTTCACACAGACTACGGGGCGTCCGGCGACGGTTTTTTAGTATAATGCGAAATATGTTTCCCAAGGATCTCCAGCGCTTACAGTTTATATTTCGACTCGCATTTCAAAATATTTCCCATGGGGACATAAGACCCTGCCCAATCAGCTTAGCCGTAAGAAATACTATCTGACAATTCCGCAATCCGCTCTATGTTCAGCAACTTTTTTCTACGAATCCTAGCCTTGTGTTCAAACTGCTTATTTACGTAAAACATTCGTAAAATGATCAAAATGTAAACAAAAAAATACATAAATATCATACTTTTCTAGAATACAATTCTAGATTTAAATGTTTATCATAAGTAGGTACCTAGACCAGTGGTCGCCTTGAGTCGTAATTCGAAACATATATCGGAGAAAAGCTATTTTTAATATTTTTATAGATAACTAGCTGTTGCCTGCAGCTTCGCCCGCGTTAACTTAGATTTACAGCCGTACGCGGATTGATGATGATTATTTTTATAGCCTAAGTTACTCCCTATAATATCAGCTATCTGCCAGTGAAAGTCCCATCAAAAAAGCCCAGCCGTTTCAGAGATTAGACGGAACAAACAGACAGACAGTCAGACTGACGGACAGACAGAGAAAAATTGTAAAAAAGGCTATTTTGGTATATGTACTGTGTATACATCCCTATGCATTTAGTAAAAAGCGGTTATTTTAATATTACAAACAGACTCTCCAATTTTATTTATCTGTATTCTGTATATATTAACAATTAACCCAAAATAGAAAAGTTACTGAACTGTTATGTATTTAATTATGAACTGTCCGTTCCCCGCGGTTTCACCCGCCTTGAAATGTAATAAGTCCAGTTTTTTTTTCTTTTACGCCGGGAAATGCTCTGAGGCATCCCACTGGGGAGTGTGTCTCCCCAGGCGGATATGTGGGAACCCCTGCGCCAGAAAGATGGTTTTCCACCGACGTTTGTCCCCCCTGCTCTTTTGTCCCCTCTTCTTATAAGAGGGGTACAAAGAGCGGCTAAGTAGCTAAGGTGATGGAAATTGAAGCGAGGGCTTCAATTTCCATCACCTTAGCTACTGAGTCCTACCGCCACGACAAGGCTTGAATCTTGATGGGGAGGCATAATAGGCTGGAACAATTTCCATGTGACCCTAAGTACTTTTGAGAAGGGAAGGGAAGCCCTTTCAATAAAGATGTTAACCTAGTCGCCACGCTTCGTCTTTGTTAGGACCACTACATTATCTCTCTTTATGCGAAATTCCACCACTTCTATTAAACCACGCTTATGCCATGAAAACCATGCTTCTTACCCTCCCAACCCCTCCCACTCCTGCTCCTTCCATGACCATGGTTTTGTAAAGTATCCTAAACATCGGCCATATTAAAAATAAACCACGATAAAACCCGTAAAACTTTCATTATATGGACCAATCTCACCGCCCTAAGAGACAAGATTCAAGGTCAAGAAGAATATTTGTCTAAAAATCACATAAAATACGATATAGTACGGTGACGACAGTTCCCGTAAGGCTGTGCAACATAGCGCATAACAAAACCGCCAAACGGGTTTGCAACCAGCAGCCGCCATGATAAAAAGTTGTTCAGGAGACGCGTTGTGTTTGCTCCGAGGGCATATACAAGCGGAGCGGTCAGATACGATATTGTATATACCTATACCATAAACAATACATTTTTAAACATATTATAGAGAATGCACCAGATTATACAAAATGACAATTAGGTACATAGTATTTGGTCTTACGATACTGAGAAAATATTTCAAAGGAGATAAAAATGAGACATGGAAGTACTTTCTATACTCTATGAATACAGAAGATAAGTGTTATGAAATGTCAAAAAAATATGATTTCATATTTAAGATGGCCTATCTTATAGCATTTATCCGAAATGTCACTACATGCGTTGGTTGCCACTTGCTAGTAACCTACCTACCTACGTAGTTAGCAGAAGGAAATGTTTTATGTGCCAATTTAACATGTAAATTTCATTTACTTTTCTTATGTGTATTAGAACTAAAAAGCTAACCATAGACACACCATAGATATATATTGCCCATATATCTTAACCACTCGCTCTGCTCATCACCATGACAACCGCGTGAGCAGGAGCGCGGGCGTTGGATACCTCGATTGGTCAAACCAGCTCTAAAATTACAAGTTTTTGCGTTTGTTCACCGTTCTGGCCACGTATTTTTTAGCACTTCTTCGCCAAAATGTATAAATATCGATACAGGCTGCTTATTAAATGTTTATGACTCCTTATTACTTGTTCTTGAAATACTACGTACTATCTGGTTAAAATGAAAATATTTTACCTACCATTAATCAGATGCAAATATAAGAGTAGTGATTCCGACAATTTTTTGTGAGGCTTGCAACCTTGGAAATAGTTTTAACGAGCGGTATAAAAAACAGTTATGTGTGGTACCTATAGGGTACCAATAAATAATATATTGTAATGTGTACAAGTTGCTTCACAAAGTTTGAAGTTAAAATCTCACATATTATTACTTATGCCTACAACATTTTAAAAAGCTGTTATAAAACAGACATACGATATAAAATAAAAATGTATTCTAAAGTAATTTTGATTTAGGTTTTGAATAAACCAAATAAAATTTTAAAACGTTTTTATATCTTTGAATAATCAAAGTTAGTATAAAATATAGAGATTTGGAGCACATAATATATATTATAATATCTAAAAGGAAAAGTCACTTAAAACTTTTACCGATGGCAGGGATGCGCTGTGCAATGTTCCCGGCTGCATGGGGGCATCTTCCTTGAAATTCTCCTGTGAAACAGCTTTGCTGGGTTTCGGAGAGAACAGGCGGCGAGACAGGCAGGCCTGGACTACCTAGTTCCAGGTAAACTAGTTTATGTTCATTGGCGACGTCGACCACTTACCATTAGGTGGCACGTCTGCCAGTTTGCCTATTCATCTAATATAAAAAAACTTCGCTTTGATTTTCTTAAGAATTATTTGGGATTACTTTTTTTGACGTCTTATAATTCGATGGAGCCGGCTGAACGAACGAAAAAAGATGACGCATGCGGCGTTACCTCGCTCTGAGGTGTTCCATTTTCTTATGACGTTGTCACGTTCAATTATCGTCAGTAACCCGACTTTACAGACAAAAGATTTTTTTATGTTAGTTAGATAGGCAAACTGGCAAACGTACTACCTGATGGTAAGTGGTCGACGTCGCCCATGAACATAAACCAGTATACCTGGAACGAGCCCAGGCAACTCATTTATGTGCCTACCCTGAGACGACATTTTTTTTTTCTTTTACGCCGGGAAATGCTCTGAGGCATCCGCCTGGGGAGTGGGTCTCCCCAGGTATGTGGGACTCGCTGCGCCCGAAAGATGGTAAATGGACGCAGCTCTACCCACTAAAACCCGGCGAGTGCCACCAGTGCCGCCTTAGTGAGGTGCCCCGGATCTGTCAAGCTAACAGGGCACCTCGACGGCTAGTCAGTTCCGCAAGGGGAAAACGCCACCTCCACAGAGGGGTTGTCCCGCACCACAGAACAACCCCTCCCAACGTCGGGATAGTACAATGGGGTGAGGTTCCCATCCTCACCCTTTGCCCCCTGCTCTTTAGTCCCCTCTTCTTATAAGAGGAGTACAAAGAGCCCCCTCGGCTCAATTAGCTTCGCCCAAGGTGTTGGGCTCACCCTAGGCTACTGAGCCCCACCGCCACGTCAAGTCCTGAACCATGGTGGGGACCCTGAGACATAAGATGTTTAGTCTCGGTGTCAGTAATTACACTGCCTGTCTTGTCCTTCTCTCCGAAACACAGCAAAGCTGTTTCACGGGACCAACAAGCAAGATGGTGGTACCCATGCAGCCGGGAGCGCGGCACAGCACTTCCCTCCCACCGGTTACTTAGATTTTAGAACAACATAATTAAAGCAAACTACATCTAATATGGTAGGTATATAGCCCTAGTAATCCTAATATTTACGAAGTGTGATTATAGACCGAACAAACGTAAATAAAGAATACAGAAATTAAAAAAAATTGATTCTAAAAATAGATTAAAAAAATATAATTAAGCTAACAAAACCAGAAAGTGTTCTTCGTTCAATCGTTCATTAAAGCCTTGTTTACCGTAGCGTGAAGTTTGATATTTCAGAGTCAAAATTTGATAGGTCAAAACCTTGTCAAAACTAGAATTACCTATGACTTCAACTTTCGTATAACTTTAAAACGTGCTTCGAAAATATGTACATACTTAATGATCAATATTTCTATCTATTTATGTGTAATATAAAAGAAAAAGACTAAAACGACGAAACTAAAAAAACAGAATGAGCTTTTTATTTCTTTTTAACGTTGTTGTGCCGGTCGTGCAACAAAACATTAAAACGATTATTCCCGAGGACACACGAGTTCACCCGAATGGAAAACGAATCTCGTTCCAAAACGTGATCGTGCTGTTTGATTTGAAAACAAAATCCACCCGCCTGCCGGCTCACAAGTTGCGGGCGAACCAAATCGCGGGATCAGTCAGTACGCGAGCAAGCGTGATACGGAATGAACGTGTGGTGCGTTTTACGCGGACGTTGACACTGCGGTTTATATTTTTCTTGCGATTTATACAGCCAGAATTTGGAACCGTTTTGGAGTATAATCGGTAAACAAAAAGTTTTAAATGTATTTTGATATAGTTCGCGTAGAGTTTTGACCAACATTTGTGAATTTCCGTATAGACGCAAAAAAGTGAAGAAGACTTTTCGAAACAAAGAACAGTTTTGTACATTTTCGCACTGCCTGCGAAATTGTGTTCAAAAATTTATTTAGCTGGCCCAATCGTGGAGCACACAACAAAAAAACATTGCCCTCGGCCAACTAGTTCGGACTCAGTCTGTGGTCATCGAACGAAAAACAAAAACGCAACGATATTCTTGAATTATTTTCATTGCTTGTATACAGACAGTTTTCAAAAATTCTCTTCGAAATTATCGTGAACTTTTTAAACCTTGAAAATTAAAGTGAATATTTGACCTAACCCGTGCTGAGTGAATAATCAAGAAACGTACGAAGAAATCAAATATTTAAAACCTGGATCGTAATTAGTGTCCTATTGGTTGACAATGTCTACTGCCATAATGCCTCCGTCTGCGCTGTACGACTTTGGTGATCTGTTCTTGAAGGTAAGAAAACGTGGTTTAACACGAGCATTTTAAATATTTTTAATTGTACCTTCACCTTGTAAATATTCACTTCAGTAGGTATTCGTAAGATTTTGGTTATAAAATAGATTTTTAATTTTAAACAAATCTGTCAAACATCCCGTTGCAGGAAAAAAATGTAAGTCGTTATGCTCATTATAAACTTATCAGACGTAGGTACTTGCCTTATAATATTTAAATACATTTACAGAATATATGTACAGTACATAGGTTTGCTTGCAAGTTCGGACCTGTCTCCAAAACAGCCAAACTCCTGAAAATTATTCTATGAAAACAGTTTTTTGACAGTTATACAACGTGTCCATTATTTCTTACTGTTGCTATTTAATTTGTCGTATGGAAATCGAACAAATTTAAACATGTTTCGTACAGTAAAATAGTTATCGCGAATAACTCGAATAAGCGTGAAGTAGTAAATAAAGAACGTACATAATATTTATTACATACCATCGGCTATGTTGTGATGCAGAAACCACATCAACCAAAGCCATCAGTTTTTTATTTATTTTAAACTTGTCAAATATTATAATTCCTTTGACCTTCCTTATGCAAATACTGTCGTATGCAAAACTCAAATAAAAGTAACAAAAATAAAATTACCTCAAATATTTGGGTATGACGATCGGATCGGATGGTCAAACTAATTTAATGTTTTTATTTTTCTTTATGTATTTTAAAAAGATATGAATAGAATTATAAAATCAAATGTCACTATCCAAAGTGAGATCGAATTGGATCGAATAGGCCGTCAATAAAGTAAAAATATTAGATTATTGATATTGTAAATGTAGAATCTCTTTAAATGTAACCAGTACATAATGCATATAATATAAAACCATTGACTTATATTCTACCGATACGTGAACGTGATACATATATACATAAAACTTATCAACGTATAAAACCTATTCGGTACGTACCTAAATAAACATATGTAAACGTGAATTACTAAAACTACATAGGTACATTTTATATTTTAAACAAATGTTTATAGTAACCTTTAATAGTAAATTTTAATTACCTGCACTTAGATATCTAGACTTTAATCATAAACTCTAACTAAACAAATTTGCTTTAGAGAACGTCAAACTGTAGCAAAAAATAGTAATGATCATAGTTTTATAATTATAGTTATCTCCCGCCGCTTTGCTTGCGTGGACTTTTATTTTTATTTGTCACAAGTTGGATTATTTACCCCGTGTCCCTTCCTCGAAATATAATCTACCTCTTATCCCAATTGCAGACAAAGTTACTTTCTTGCAACTCTGAATTATAAATCGTAATTTTTGTAATAAACTTAGGTATAACATCTACATATTTACGTCTACGAGATACTTGTATTAGTATATTTACTATAACATACCTAGACTGTGACTCTCAAGTCTAAAGGCATGCATTTCCCATGTCTTGTAGGTACTTAGTACTGGCAACGCGATGGTTCCCGCTATAATTATACTTTACGGAAAATGGTCATTTGTTGCAATAGTTGCGAGACTAGCTCGGTAGTGCGGTAGTGAGTTGAGAATCCGATCTTACTGCGTGGACTGGTTTGTGAAAAGTAAAAGTAACCCTACCACGGCTAGTGGATTAAGGAAATCCTAGGCGCCTAAGTATGAAAATGTCGTTTATACACACATAGATACCTATATGTAATATAATTCATCTCGTATATAATTGGTCAAGATAAAAATAATATACGAAGTAGGTATTGTGTGCGGTGAACTTTATGAGTAAACAACATTGTTTTTGATGTCTTTTTTGTTCAACATCCTAAAGTTGAACTCAGGTATAGCCCGCTTACCCCAACAAACCCACAATAAACCGTTTCACAATTAATGTATTTTTTAGAGACGTTAGCTAGGTAATAAAGAAAGAACTGGTTCCTTCTTTTAAGCAGATTCTTCGAAATTAATAAGATAATGTATATTAGTAGTACCTATAGTATTATTTATTATTGCTAATTAAATATTAAAAGTTATTTTTCTATAGCTTAACGACTATTAGTCAAAATTGTGTCCAACCCTATATACTATCTATTTTTGTTTTAACGAATCTCGCGCTGTTAATATTCAACAAGTTCTTTTCAAATCTCAGCAGGGGTGAAAAACAGACGCGAAGTGGTGTGACTGGTGTTGTAAGTCGTGGTTTGTAACACAGAACCTTATTAGTAAAGGTATACGGGTTAAAACAGCTTGGACAGTTTTAATTCGATCCCTATTTGTAGCTGCGACCTAAAACCGGTCGTATTAGCTAATTCACTCGGTTATAAATCGTTTGCTCTTTTATATACTACCTGCTCACTTTTTGTGGTTTCTTTATGTTTGAACCACTTGTTGCTCTGCTTTATATTCGAATAATATGTACGAGGGTTGGGGTATATACACATCTGTGTATTGAAATATAAAGTTGCACTACTTATATACCTATAGATACCCAGATCTTTGAGGATTTAGAAAATGTTTTAATCGATGACATAAGAATCGTTGATGTCATGGGTCTAGGATTCAAATAAAACACTAATAGATATTTTCTGTTCGAATGTTCTGCCTTTGTTTATGCACGCGTAGAAAAAAGTTTTTAGTGGTCTTAACTAAATTAATATGCCTGAACTGGAAAGAACATTTAAGTCTTCGTTTTATCAATCCATTTAATCATAAGTTCAGTATTTAATTTCATTAAGTTAATTAATTATATCAATACGTACGAGGCGTGGGTGAAACGGCGGGTAGTAACTAGTCTTATTATATTAGATACGAATAACAAATGGACACCTTTTTGAAGGTGAAATTTGTTATCATTTACAATACAAAATGAATGTCGAATACGTTTTACAAGCCAGTTAAAATTTACTATCATTTTGAAATAACTGCGAGCTTAACTATTTTAACTACAAAACATAGAAATTATCTAAATTATATAATTATTTAAAATTATATAATTTAGATAGTAATATCTTCTACGTAAGTACTGCTATATATTAAAAGCAAAACGACAAATCTTGGTCTAATAGCCAACCAGAACCAACAACACGGCAATCTAGATTTGATCTAGGTAACACTGAGTCTACACCTACATAAGCATTGTGTACACAGTATGTTTTATTGTGATAAACCAGTTTTTTGTGTTTGTAATAAAATATGTATAAATTACGTATCGTACCGCGATGTATTAAGATTTTTACATTCCGACGCTTCGGATCTTTTACCGCGGTGAGATAAATTCAAATAAAACGTGATAAATTCAGTAAAACAGCTTTAGGTTCCGACTCAAAGTCGCGTAAACCTTAAAAAACAATAGTTTACACCTATAATTGTTAAATAACAGTTATGGACCTAGTTATACCTATATTAGGTATCATTAAATTCAATACATAGAACAAACGGTATTTTAGGAGCTAGTCTTAAATATTTCCAAATAATGTATGCTCGTGGTATTAAATTCATAACAATTTGTAGTTTGTCGGCGGCACAACCCAGCTATACCATAAGCTATACTTTCGCAAATTTGTAGTTTTATTACAGGCTGACTATTGTATAATGTTATATAAATTACTAGTTGTATAATGTATACGTCTATGTAGGGCTTGTAGTTTTGTAACAAGAATTGCGTTAGATATCTGTTTGTAGATACCTGTTCTAGTCTACCCAACTTCTATTTCACGTGCAAACTAAAATAAAACTGCCTATAACTTTGATTGCGTAAGGGCTACCAAGAAAGACATACAATGTATCCTATGTAATCGCTAAGCATGCTTAATCCTACGTCTATATTTAGCTCGCATTTCTATTTGTGAACCAGTAGTAGTTGTAATACATGCCATTGTTATTTGTTACAAACATCAAGAGATAGCTTAAAAACCCTACTCGTTGATATGACATACATAAATGAGAATAGAGAGAAGAATGAGAATCTTTCCAAAGTATAATTTTCTCAAATTTTATGACCATACTTTCTTTTCTAAGCGATTCCACTTTATCATGCTAAATCTTCGCAGTGGGAATTTTGAAAGGTGCTGTGTGGTTTATTGTTCCCAGAGTTAAAAAAAAATCAACCGTTGAGCTCATAAATACACCTACAACCTTCTACCTGCAGCCTATTTACAAATACAACCGCTCACTACAATTTTTTTCCGTGTGCGTAAGCACAAGGGGCCCTTTCAGGCTTTGTCGTACAGGCTTTTTGTTAGACAGGTAGGTATATTGTATTCTTACAACTTCTATTGAATTGTGATTTAGGCGAGGGTGTTTTTAAATTTAATATTTCTCAGTATTTTAACTAGTTAAGTGTAAAGATAATTTAAAATTACGCATTCGTTTTTATATATATATATTTGTTTGCTCATTTACTGTACCGATTGAGCTTAAAGGCCATCAGGCCGAAAAGTCTAGCCCTTCCGAAAAAAAGCATTCGATTTAAGCTCAAAATTTAGAACTTAAATAAAAAAAATAATTAAATGAGGAGACTGATAAAATACTTAACGTTACTTCTAAATTACACGCATTTAACGTAACCAAGCGTTGAAATGACGTCATTATCGTTTATACCTATATGGCGTAAATTTGAATTACGTTATAAATTAATTTAGGTATTTAGTAACATACACTTCCCAACCCGACGCTAGGAGCCAAATCGGCTCACAATAATCCGACGAATCATTAGGGCCTTTTGGCCGTTAGCATAGCTCATTCCGAAATAAATAAAAAAAACATAAAGAAATAAAATCACATACGACACGAAGGTTCTAGATTGAAACAATTTGGAAAGACGAAAATATTGGTTTGCTTATACTTAATAGAATGACGATACATTTTGTTGGTGATTTTAATCTCTAAATCTTACGTATGTGGCAATGGTCTGATGAAGTGGTTCATAGTAATAGTAATCAGTAGTGATGGCAAAATGGCACCTGAGCCACCTCATGATAACATCTCTACGTTGATCATCAACAAGTTCGCCAGTTTAGGTGTCAGATGATCATCCGGCGACTGCGTTGTCTAACTTTTTTTTTTCCTTTTACGCCGGGAAATGCTCTGAGGCATCCCGCCTGGGGAGTGGCTCTCCCCAGGTGGGTATATGGGACTCGCTGCGCCCGAAAGGTGGTAAATGGACGCAGCTCTACCCACTAAATCCCGGCGAGTGCCACCAATGCCGCCTTGGTGAGGTTCCCATCCTCACCCCTTGCCCCCTCTTTTGTCCCCTCTTCTTATAAGAGGAGCACAAAGAGCCCCCTCGGCTCAATTAGCTTCGCCCAAGGTGTTGGGCTCACTCTAGGCTACTGAGCCCCACCGCCACGTCAAGGTCTGAACCATGGTGGGGTGCGTTGTCTAACCTGGAACAATGGCCAGCAACAACAATGCCAAACGTAATTAATGTTATTTGTTAATTACCTTTTGGGAAATAACAGTAGATGAAAGCAATATCGAAATTTAGTTCTAATGTTAATTATGTTGAAACCTGTTTATAATTATGTTATACATTTATAAATGAATGGATTTTATCATAAAATATTCACACACTTTAACAAAATATTTATTTTTATGTTACGATTTGGAAGTATTTAATTTACATAGTGTGAAAATAAGCGCTTAAAAGGTCAAATACTTATCGTTATTAAAGACGTTATTCAAAATTAACTTAATTATACTTACTATAAAGTTCAAGTGATAACAGAGGTTAGGAACAAATTTTCTAGTATGTTGTTTTTAGAATACACCTCGAGTCCGAGCAGCAGGTTTTCTTCTAAGTGTATACAGTCAATATAGGTAATCCAAATGAAATGTCTCTTTGTTTTCACGTGAAGAGGAAATAGAGGAAACATTTTGAAGATGTGAATTGTGATGGGGACTTGGATATCTCTAGCCGATCTCCTCGATCGTCATCATCAGCATGGCTAGGCAGAAATCTCATTAGTGTGTTGAAAATTGAAATCAATTGCGGCTGTGTGAGTGGAGTCACGCCACGTCTCCTGATAGTGATAATAATTAGTATTGTTGCGTCTCGTGACTATCATTGTACGTGGGTACTAAGTCGATTGTATTACGAGGTAATACCAGAACTTGTTAGGTATTCTATCCCAAACATGGAGCGTGTAACCGGAATAGAGCGTTAATGTTGTGTTTTGTATGAAAACAAATTACGCCAAATTTCTGCTGCAACGGTTCTCCGCTCTTATTGACCGACTGATGGCCATTGATGGATAATTTCAATTCAAGTTGGTTCCATTGCTATTACGTTAGTGACAAATCACTGACCAGTTTCGGAATTTTATGGCTCACATTTTGTGACTACTCTCCGATTATGCTCGATGATCCCAATGGAGCATGAATAGGCGGTATGATCATCTATAAAGCTCGGCTAGGGACTGTCAAACTTCAATTCTAGTTCCGCCTATACGGAACGTTTTAGATTGATTTCTGCCAGGTAAAATCTACGCTTGCTGTTACTAAACATCTTAGAACTGTGGTAGAGGTAGGAAGGAAATAGAAATAACAATTTCCAGATAGAAGTCGTGTTTCGTTTTGACATTCATGCAGATAGCAGGCCAGTGATTCAAAAAATTAAGGAAATAGTTCCACATTATTACTAATGTTTTCTTTGTTAATATTGTAATTACGACAGTTTAAATTTAAACGTAAGTTGACATCTGCAGCTTTCCATTACTTTTCGCAATCTAAACTCGAATAGTTTCTCAAATAGCCGGTTCTGGCCTCTGAGTTTCTCAACATCTAGGCGTTGCAGAAACCTCGAGTGCAACGCAAACAATAAGTATCGCTCGTGGGAGCAAACCAGTAGGCTGCTCACAAGTAGTCGTCTGCAGCAAATATCGTGCTCATTTGTGTTGGCATTCGAAGCCACAGCGACAGCATAGCAATTAATGTTCATTATTAAGAGTTTCAAAGATGCACAATTAAAAATATTTTACTTGATTAAATGTAAATTTTGACATCAGTTGCGTTAACCTCTAGTTACGAAATGACGCAGTGGAAACACTTATGGCCGATTGCGAGTGAACATTAATGGCCAGAGAGCTGGTTCCGAGCTAAACTGGACGGTTAATTTATAATCGTATAATGAATCTTTAAAAACGAGAATACGGAATTGTAGACTTACGATAAATAATTTAAACAATCATTGACCTTTGACGATATGTACATACCTATGTATTTACATAACTAAAGATAATAATGAATATCGGGAAATATTATGACGTTTAAAATTCGTGTTCGATTAAAATCAGTTGGTTATATTCCTCTTTGGTTTGCTGAATGAAGCTCATGCTTCATTTTATTGTCTATATTATGCCTGAAGAGATATGCAAATCATAAAGAAAACTTATATTTAGGTAATAAACATTATAACAAAATGCAGATTTTAATTAAACTAAAACGTCCTCGTGATGAGGACATATGAATAAGGTTAATACGAGTCAAGGCGAATATCTTTCCAAACTGAAAATGTTTAGGATTTTGTATGTGGATTGCCTTGTACAAATTGCCCAATGTAAAGATGTAAACCACACACCCACCTGTGAGCTAAAGATGTTACGAGCTACGGTCCACCCCCCGCTAGGAGGCATATTGCGAAAAAAACTTTGTTTTATACATTTTATATTCCGTTTACGTTTCCTATATAATATTTTGTTTTAAATTTGTATTCAAAGTCATATTAAAATTGCCATATTCAACTAAAAGTTATAATGAAACTAGAATCGAGATAATTATTATGTATTTATTTATAGAAACGTGGGTGTTCATTTCGTATGCACCGTTTTGACCCAAAAATGTTGGAACCTTGAAACTGATCATTGTTTCAAGTTAATTATTTGTTATTGTTGAATTGATTAACAATCGATTAAACTTCAATGTTCTTGTGCTTGGATATAACGAAGTATAATCTCCATTATACTTCATTTGTTTGAAACGAATAGAGTTATTATCTGATCTGTGGCTAGACGCGCGTCTAGGCATTGTATATTTAGCATAACCCTTATACATCCTGGGCAAAGGTCTCTCAAGTCTGGCAAGGTTATTAGGTTTATCATATATCCTCAAAGTAACAACAAACAAATAACAGATTATGCAGGATCTTTATTTGTTATATTAATAACAAATAAGGTTATACATTAAATAAAACTATACAGTTCATAGTACGAACAAGAGTTATATTATTTTAATTAATAAAATATAATATTTATTCTTTTCGATAAATTATGCATTCTGTGTTTTTGGTACTTATTTAAAAAGTTTATATATAAATGTTAAAGTTCACAGCGATTTGGAGGTTTCGTCATTCTAAAACATATTGTTTTTGTGAAGGCGCTTGAGTAATCTCCTATATTATATCGTATAATATATTAAACAACGTATGTTGTTCGAAAACGCTGTGACGCAAAATTAATCGTTTTATATGGATGTTGCCACATGATTATTTCGTTTCGCGTGTATATAAATTTGAAAAACGAAACACCACTTTTGTCTGTTTCATCTAGAAGCGATAAAAAATACAAAAGAATTCTAATACGCGCTTCAAGTAGTTCTGTACCTACTGTAGATCGGTTGATTCTCACAAGCCTTTAATTAAGTACCTTTTTTTTCTTTAACGCAGGGAAATGCTCTGGGAGTGCCACCAATTCCGCCTTTGGTGAGGTGCCCCGGATCTAATGAGCAAACAGGGCACCTCGACGGCTAGTCAGTCCCTCAGGGGACCGAAGCCACCTCCACAGAGGGGTTGTCCCGCGCCACAGAACAACCCCTCCCAACGTCGGGACAGTATAATGGGATAAGATTCCCGTCCGCGCCCCCTTGGCCCCTGCTTTTTTGTCACCTCTACTTATAAAAGGGGTACAAAGAGCCCTCTCGGCTCAATTCGCTTCGCCCAAGGTGCTGGGCTCACCCTGAGCTACCTGAGCCCCACCGCCACGACAAGGCCTGAACCATGGTGGGGTTCAATTAAGTACCTACTTTATATGCTAGTTATGCTACATGTAATGAAGAATATTGATTTAGATTTTTAATAATATTAATTATTGCCAATAAATGCGACAATGTACTTTTTTTTTGCGAAAATTACGTATCCCTAATTATCGCTGGCCGTAATCACGTTGCTGAATAATGTATGGACGTCGGGTTTGATCACGTTGCCGTCTCCATGATTAAACCGCCAGTTTTGCTGTGTCAATTTAGATAAGTCGACGGGACAAGAGATCGTCCTGGGATAAAAAAAAGTTGATGTTCTGGTTTTTGAGAACAACACAACTTGTTACTTTTAGTTGTTGGTTTGTTGTTTAAGAATAAATCTGCTAATCTTTTCTAAATTCCAATTATTAGAACTAGGTATTATGGTAGATTACGTCTTGTATTAAATATAGGTCACCTACCCAAAATCTTGTCTGTTTCCATTCATGACCTACCTACTGTGTTTTGTACTGTGTATTGTAAGGAGTAAGACATTGTTTATTATAAATATTTGTTCTAAAGCTGAAATAAGCATTGAGCTGTTTCATAATGGATCATACTCTGTGTGTAATTAAAAATTAAAAGTTACAATTATTACGTACTGATAAATATTATCACGGGTCTTGTTCGATAATAGGACATAAACAAACCGACTATCTTATCATAGCGATACTGACTGGAGGCGTTATTACCACTTATCTTTTTGAAATTAAATGTGGTAACTTTGTCTTAAATTAACTGTTTCCTAATTATTGTATGTACGTCATAGGCAAGGGCGTGTCTTGACAATATAAGTCCCATTCGAAGAATAGTTGTAGTAATTCATTTTCATTAGACCGTTTTTGACTTTGGGTGAACTCAGGCCTTTTTAAACCACCACCAATAGACCAAGTCTACCAATACAATAGACGGAGCTGGCTAAAATGGTATTGAGTAGACCATTGTCTAGTTCCTATGATATATTTTCCACAAAATGGCATATTTTTGCTTAGTATATATGAGTCTCTGGTTATTTATGGTCTAAAAGCAATATTTCGGTCCATATTCGTCGAAGCAAGCACGTCCGTGTCCAATCGTGATATGATGACATTCTGTGTCTCGCCGGTTACACCATAGATTGTATCGACCATATATTTTATTATGACAAAAAAAGTATATCTACCGACCGATCTAGTCGGGTAAATCGAGTGGCTCGAGATAGATTCGAATGTCTACTTGTATTAATTAGCTTGTTTGTATAGTCCCCATATATTGGGATAAAGACGGGATGCTGGTTTCTTTGAATTGGACTTTAGAGGTTAGACGAAGTAGAGTTGATCAGTTGAGGTAGATTAGATTATTGGAAATTGCGTACAGTCTTTGTCTTTCACAGCAGCGTATATCAAAACTTTTTTTTTAAATATCAAAACTATCTAGTAGGTAGAATTACATGGAAGTACAAGCATTATCAGAAGTACACATGGTAATATTAAACCAAAACTGGTTTCGAAGTAAAGACAAATATTTAGCTATCGATGTTCATCTCGCGTACAACGAAACACTTCTATAAATGTAATGTCCTTGTAATGATAGAGTAATATAATAGTGACCTGAATGCTCTACTTGTAACTCTTGAGGCCTGTTCAGCGTCCATGTCGAAGGTTTGGCTGCAGTTTTGGCACACATTCGCCGTTGCGTCACCGGTCCGACGGAGCGGCGGAGCGGCCCGTAACACTTTTACCTTAATCGCTGCAGCGCTCGCCTCTCTCCACGGCTACCTTTACATAATTGTTGCATGAAGAACGTATATCAACATGTTACGCAATGAAAACATTTGATATTCTGGTTAAAAACAAGGTCGTCGCTTCGTGACTGTTCCACTTTTGTAAATCATATTTTATCGCGATTATACAAATGCCCATTATCTTTCACATTTATCGGTTGTACGTAACGTGTCCTTATACGTATATGTTATATTAGCCAATTAAAGGGTCGAGATCGTTAGACATTTTGTTCAACAGCTTGGACACCCCATCGTCTTGAATGTCGCTGTTAGATAAAAGTGAAGATAAGACGAGTTTTGAGGCGTTTTAAAATTTTAGAAAGATACCTGATCGAAACGAAGGAGTTTAGTTTATTAGAATTTTTAACATAATATATAAATATTTAGATTGATATGCTATCTCAATAAATGCAACAAAAGAAATCTATTTTAATATTTAGAAGATTCGGGAAGTGAAACGGCAATTTCAATAAAAACAAAACGATAATGTCAGTAAACAAACAAATTGCGGTTACATCACTAGCGGCGTACAGTAGGCCGTCTGGGACGTACCACAATTACAGCACAGCACTGCTGCAAGTCGAGTGGAGCGACAATCTCCCGACCGAAACAGACTTCACTTTCTTTTCTTGTTTCGTAATACCTGGGAGATGTCGTGGCGCCGACGGTTCAGAGTTGGCGCCTTTTCATAACATCTTGATTATATTGCCATTTACGACAAGGGTTGGTACTTTTGTTTTCTGCACATCTCAATATATCTTTCTTATACTTTAATACCTTTGTCTTTATATTTTAAAGCTATATTTAAGTAAGGTTACTTATATTTCGATCCTACTGGAAATGCCTACAAAGGTCTTTTTTATATACCTAATATAAAAAAAAGACCTTTGTATGTATGAAATAGTATGTAGTAGTAGTAATATACCCTAGTATAATATTAAAATTTATCGTCATGAGAAATTGTTTTATATTATGCTATATATTTAGTGAGGGAAACATATTTTCAAAATTCAATTGATGAACTATTAACGTACGATTAATAATGATAAAACCTCGATATAGGATTACAAGTGTGTATATACACGGACGTCCCTACGTGGGTCTTTCCTATCGTAATAAAGGCCTCACACATTGTTCATGATCCGCACGATTGCAGTTTGCATAAGAGCGTTGCACAAACGTGTAACTATTACACCGATTATAATCTTGTGCTCGAGGAAGGACTTTCCAACTCTTTCACTTGCATTTAATGTGCGATTGTACTGATAGCAAGGATATTGTATATATAGCATACTTGATCAATTTGGGTCGAGTTAGAATGCAATAGAAATATCGATTAAATTTTCGTACATCACTTTTTTATCGTTTATCGTTATTCTTTATTGTCACGCTGTCCAGTAGTGTAAATAGGGCTTCCTCTATTAACGCAAAGGTCTTATGTGCTACTAGCTTCCAACTCAGGCTACTCTGCAACATTACTGTACACAAGTTTTGAGTATTCAAAAGCATTCCCTCATCATTTCCGGGGTTAGTTGAAGTACCTACTTAAAATAAAGATGACTGCTTTTAACTAATGTCAATTGGTGGCAAATATACGGTGACCTTAAAAAAATTAAACGCTGAGGGTTTTTCAAATGTTTAATTTCGAAGACTATTACGCCAGAACAGGTTTACCATTTGAGTAATATATACTCTTTGTCATACAATTTATGTAAATGGGGAGTCACCCTAATTTTATATGACTGCGCAATTGGGCACCTGCAAAATCGACCTCGTATGTGTCATCCAGTGTGCTTTAAATACAAAATAAATTACGTATCCAGGTACAGAGTGACCTTTGTGTCGTATTTATACAATTTGCATATTTATATGAAGAGAAATTTCGTTTTGTTTCAAAAGAAAAAGTTAATGAAGTGTGGCACTAAATCGTTCGCTAGTAATTTTAGGGAATTTAATGATATTTTATACAGGTGGTGGGATAGGTAATTGCTATATTCTTAATTAGATTGAGGCTATGACAAGGTGTTTGTAATCCTCCTATAGGTACTTTTCATCGTTCTCGTCCTTCCATTGACTTTTACTTCACTATTGGATGCGAAAAGTCTATCTTTGAAAATTTCGTATCATCTTCCGTAATAATAAAGAGAGGCTTAAAGCGTATATACTATATAATATATACTCTTTATCTTGAAGTTACGTAGCAAATAGATTAGCAGCCATAAAAACGATAGTATACAATTGTGTGAAATGTATTATAATGCTGTATGGACTGCATGATGTCGGTAAAATATATCCGATTGTATAGCGTCCACGAAGTCATCTAGAAGTTCTTCATTATAAGATACTAGCATGGCCCCACGGTTTCACTCGCGTACTTCCCATTCCGGTGGGAGTACAGGGATAAATTATAGCCTGTGTGTTCTCATGTATAAGCTAAATTATTGTGAAGTTTCATTAATATCCATTCAGTAGTTTTTGCGTGGAAAAGTAACAAACATCCATACATACAAAATTTCGCGTTTATAATATTAGTAGGACTAGCAGCGCCCCGCGGTTTCACCCGCGTACTTTCCCTTCCCGTGAGAGTACGGGAATAAATTATAAACTATGTGTTATTCTGATGTATAAGCTATATTACTGTAAAATTTCATTAAAATCTATACAGTAGTTTTTGCGTGAAAGAGTAACAAACATCCATAGGTACAAACTTTTACGTTCATAATACTAGTAGGATTTTATGTCTTGTCAATGCAATATTGCGTTTTACCTTTTTGGTTTTAATTCTCTTTAAATAATAGTATTAGATTTCCAAGGTGGAAGATTCATAGTAGTAGTAGGACTGACATAATCAGTTGCATTTTTCATATTCACCGAGAGGTCCAGTGGAATGTAATAAGCTGATGGTAATTACGCTGTCGTGACTCGATGTGCACTAAATATACATTGGATGTCGACTTGGAGTGAAGTAGTGATTTCCTCAAATAACAAAACTAAACATTTACTCCAGTTATCTGTATGTGTATTGCTTAAGTGTCCTATTATCTTAATGTCGTATTGCAACGCGTTTAATAATACTTTTTATTTGAAAGAAAGATAAAGGAACTGAACGTCAGGAAAGTAAAACTGCTTTAACGCTAAAGACAAAAGTGTGATGATGTTGATGATGATAATGATGATGATTAATAGCGTACACCTTATGTTTCCACAAGTGAGTATTTATCGGCGCAGTCGGCAGTTGCATTATCACTTTGTTTGTTACAATGGGCACTTAGTACACGCCACTATCAGTAGCAGACATTTTAATAATAAACACGTCATAATTGTTTACATTATTGTTATTATTTTTCATAATAATATTGTAGTTTATTTAAGAGTAATTACGAGTTAATTGGTATCTTTAGTGTGTAGTATGTTGAATTTGATGTTAGGGTTGCACTGCTAGTATAGTTAGTATAGTACTGGCAACATGGTTCAACTGTCTATTACCACTTATACTGTCTAGTAGACAATAATTTTGAATCAACTCACTAAAAGACCAAGGGTTCTGATACAATAAAAAACCCGGTCCTAATTACATGGTCTAGGAGATTGCAAGTGAATAACGGATAAAAAATATAGAGTCAGTGAGTGATCACTTCTATTGTGTTGTTTTGTCACGCTAGTTAATTACACGTGTTATCATGAACGTGCACGTCTTACGTGTCACAGGTGTAGTGTGCACGTACGATAGCTCTTAGATAGTGTGTCAATAAGGAAAGTGGCACAGACCACCGGTGGGTCAGTGTCATTGCGTAACGCCGGTCACCGTGCCAAATTCGGACGCGTGTGTCAGCACTCAGCACGTTCGTTTCCTATTCGGTTGACAGTTGACACCTGACTCGTTAGTTCAGTAACATCGATCACTGTTGGGGAGAAGAGTTTACGTAACTGCGATGATTAGGATTATGACCATGGATAGTTGCTGACGCAAATTTAAAACTATAACAACCGTCAGTGTGTCGAATGCTTTAGTTTTGTTAGATGTTTAGAATTTGTAGGTATAATATAACATCATATTGATGACGGAAATCGATTAGACGTAATGACGTTCACTAGGCGCAATAGCACAATAAATAATAGTACTAAAGTGCAATAGTATAAAAATCATTTTACAAAAAATTATAACCGACTTAAAAAATACTAAACTAAAAAGTAATAAAATAACTGTGCTTCTAATTCTTGTGCTTACAATTTATCGAAATACATTCTCAAACAGCGGAGTAATCGTGTCACTTACATACAAAAAAAAAGACAAACAGACGAATTGAGAACCTCCTCTTACTTGAAGTCGGTTAAAAATAGGAAAGGTGTTTAGTAAATGTTGGTGAGGAAAAAGTAAAAAATGTATGCTGAAACGAAGTGAATCTCAAATATACACAAAAACCTAACACTAGACCATCATTCGATTGTCTCAATACTTGTTACGATAACTCCGGTGTACACGACACCTTCCACTACCTCGTGTATAGGTTGTTCATAAGGGCCCCGGCTCAAGAGGTCAGTTTTCTCTGAATGACGGAAGTGTTGTGATGGCGCGTGGGTCTCCGTCATCAGTGGCGTTGAACTACACAAGGCCCCACCATTTCCTGCTTCGCGGCTTCGTTGACTTTTCCTTATGTTTTTATGGTCACGATTTTAATACACTTTGACTAGCAATTAGTAAGAACGATAAGGTTTTGTAGTCTTCTAAACTATTGTTGGTAACGGCTAGATTGTTAAATAAAAATCGTCTGATATTTCTTGTTGTTTCTTATTTCTATGCCTCAATTTGTAACGAATATTGAATAATCATGATAGTGTAAATAATTTAGGGGCAAGATCATCTTTAACTAAGGCACCGACTTAGTGCTAAAAAGGTTCGGAAACCCTGTTCTAGTCTAGAATATCGCGATGGCGATGAACTGTCCAAGGTCTTGCGGAACTTTCTTACGAATTGTAATTATTTTTTCCTTTTTTTGATCATGCTGGACATTTATTGACGTAAACCATCACCCATTTGAACGAATAAATCTACGTTCTAAGACTAAATGGGTCTTTGTTATAAGTTTTGGTCTTAAATTTTAAGATTAGTCAGACTTAAGGACGGTAAAAGCAAGACCGGCTATAAGCATATACTAACAACGTCGTCTTTGTCTTTACGAAAACTGAGATCATAACCGAGTTTTGGTCCTTTGTTCATTAAACGTTAAAACAATTAACTCAATCGATATAATAATATGTAAGGACTTGTTTCCTGGCTGTTTTCCAATATCTTCTAAGAGCTAAGTGGTCTCTATTGACAGAAGCATTGACATGATCACGACCCTATTTATATTACTTATCACCGTGAGCTGGTCAGACGGTGGGGTGACACATGTAAAGTGCGCAGTTTTCCTCGTACCAGTGGGCGGTGTTTGTGCTAAATGTCTGTGGCTCACATTTTGATATAAAAAACATAAACCTGTTTCGCCTCGACTAATATGTGTGAGAACAAAGTTGTTTAAGAAGAGAGGTGCGGAGAAAAAATCTAATATTGTAGGCTAAATGTTTTAGTATTTGGAATTTTATACAAAAATAATATATTAGATTCGTGGACAATATTGTACGATAAGCAAACTAATTTGATGGAAGTAAACTAGTCTTGGGCGTCCTAAAAACATACTGCCTTTCCCGTCCAATTGTGTTAAAATAAAACTTAGACAGTCAATGATGTAACCGGGCCCGTTACATTGATTGATGTTATCAACAGCATTAGATTATGACCACATTACGTACACATCACGTAAGCATTTGTAATACTGAAAGTATATTTGAGCCTGTCGATAGGAAATTGCCAAACGTAAAGGTGTTTCAAATTGTTATTCACAAAATAGCTCAAGTATATTTTTCAACTAAAACTTGAAAGTATGTTTTAAAACACAAGGACCCGCTTTTTAATCTAAAAGTTTTATTATTTATCAGCTTAGGAGGGATAAGTACTTTCCTCCTCTCCTATAAACGAAGATCTAAGTCCCTACGGTCCCGATATGTAAATTAAATACCTCTACGGCCACATGAGGGCCCTATCTCAGAAAACGAGACGGAGGTCCGTCAGGTCTCCGTGACCGATAATTATCACGACTTACAGTAACCCTACATTTCGCCTACATTACCATATCGTCAATCTTCTATGATATAGTTATTAGGATTCCCTAAAAAAGGGATATTTCTCACTTATTCTTTCTTTTATTTAACAAAATTCTCCCAGATCGTTGCAAATAATGTCCGGAACGAACTACAAGTAACCTTTAATTTTATATAAGGGCATTAATATATTTTCAAATCGCGGCTCCGAGCATCGTGCATGGATGCGCACGAGTGGATCGACCTACCCGCTCGAGGACCCGTAAAACTAATAAATGTATGCACGTGAATTACTGGTACATGCACTGCTCCCATATTATTACACAATAAAACAGAGACTGCAGTCTGCATCTGAGATAACGTTTTTATGATGGAATCGCAAACACCTTATATTAGATGCAGTTGAGAAATAAGCAATTATTATACATATTGATATTTAATTAGTAAAGCAATCATCATTATTTAAATGGATAGTCATGTAATAGCAGTGGTTTGCATGGGCCAGAATAGACGATGTATAACTTAAAAACCCGTCATGTTCATAGAGAAGGCTAAAGGACTTGGTACATAGTTTATAAGTTATTCAAATGAATCAAATTGCTTGTTTATAGCATATTATACGCAATTAAAACGTGTAATTTATTAATAGGCGTACGTACCCTTAGCAACCAAGTCGTAAGGAGTCATCACCGTAACAAGTGGGGTGGTCTATGGCTTGTAAAAGCCATGCTCCGATGCCCGATACCGTGGAAAATTTTAACGGATTCCATTAAATAACAAAGACTTAGTCCTAATTATGTAATAAAATTACATTATTAATAAGGTAATAAACTTGTTTTTTATTTTTTAACTTTATGCAATACCATCGCATGTTTTGAACTGAGATGATTGACATTATGATACCTAGATGGATACTAATATATTTTTTATATTAGTATCGTCTAGAATCTAGATGGCAAAAAATTCACGCTCAGTAGCCGGTTCAAAAACATGAACATGCATGATTTCAAGTTAACATGGTTGTTTTTATTACTAAAATTATTTAAAACGGGATATTTACCATGTTTTTCACTTTTATTTCGAGTAGCTCGATACTTCGACATTATCTACGAATGTCTTGTTCACGAGTAAATATAGTAAATATAAACATAATAAAAGGGAAAAACATGGTAAATATCCCGTGTTAAATAATTTTAGTCATGAACATGCAATTTCGTTCTCGTCGTTTTTTTTAAAATAGTAAACGATGATAATGTTGAATTTCAAAAACATGACATGTTAGTTATCAAATCGTCAATGACAACATGGAAAAAAATAGTGTGACGCAAATTGATAAGTTATCCAAAAAGTAGTACAGCTAAGGTCTTAAGTTATCTCGTTGACCCGCAGATAACTCCCGGTTCACGTATGGTTTGTTCAACCGTGTCGCCGGTTGGCGAGGACCATCTAAATATATCTCGTAAAACTCACATCCGCTTGTATTGTATCTTTCTAGGAATCGACAACGCGGATCGCCTTTTGCGTTTTTTAATATTAGGTTGTATGGTTATAGGGTGCGAGTTGCGATTTTGGTCATAGAGTCCTGAAAGCATATACACTATGTATATGCTTTCTGGACTTGTGGATAATATTTAAGGTCACTACATTAATATTTATGAATTAATTTTGAAATAACTGTCTTATAACCTTTATTATGCTGTTAATATTCGTACCATTAATTTACTGTATTTCGTAATGCAAGTAGAGGTTATGTGTTATGAACTTTATAGGTTGTGTGTTATATAATTTTGTTAATTAATAAACATATTAATGAAGTCTCAAAACTTTAATGTGATAATTACTTAAGAACTTGTATTACTGGTATTAAGAATGAAAATAAATATCATACAAAGTGATTGTTCTCGGGACACGAACCACCTCTTTAACCAGAAAGAGATCCCAGGGGTTGCTGGTTGAATAACAAGTCATAGCGTACTACATAGCCTATACAGGTCATAACCCCTCTGGCTTTGTTGTAAAAAATATTACAGAGTTAACAATGTTATGCGCTGATCCACGCGGCCAGCCAACAGTGCCAACGAAAGTGAAAATGCACGTAATCGCTTATTCTCCGTACCCACCCAACTATGGTGATGGCAGATTACAGGCTTCTATTATATCATAGAATTAACTGCCACTGAGGTACGATAACCTCCCTATTACTCGGACTGGAGGACTGGATATGGCTTAGGACAACATTAGCTTGTGTGAAACCTCTTTATGTACCAGTGGCCGATACCCTACACTGCTTGTAAGTACTTGTATTTCGGACACATAGATACAGCAAAATGTTGTCTTCTCATGTGTATGCTTATGAGGAATAATGTAGGGAAAATCCTTAACTAATATTATAATTAATGTGAATGTGAGTTTGTTTCTTACGCTTTCACGCCAAAAAAGAATAGTAATTTTAAAAATTGATTCCCTGATAGGAAGTATGTTATAAATGTGTGTCACATAGGCTTATACTTCGTCTCCGTGTTCTCGCCGGGACGGGAGCTACGCGGGTGAAACCGCGGGGAACAACTAGTAGTTCATAAGTGTTATCTCTTATCGCCTATGTCCATGAGATGGTCTCATTTTGCTGTCAAATTTAAAAATAATTTTAATATCATCACGTTCTATATTTATTTTATTTAAACATCAAACATGTCCTTGATAAAGCGTATAATGATTTGGTTGTTGTCTGCTTTCGAGTCGAGTTATCGTGGAATATTACAGACGTATAAAGACACTAGTCACTACCAAAAGAGAGCAATGCGTTAATTTGCGATAAAAAAAGGCAAAGAAATATGGCTGAGAGCGGATGTGGCACATCTGCTGCGTTGGAGACATAATAACAAGTAATTAGCGAAGAAACGGAGAGACGATTCGCACAATGTGTACACCACGTTTGTGTGCAACGTTGTACAAACCGTAGCCCGCATGTCTACAGTATATACATATAATTGTACTGATGTATAGATCATGTTTTATGATCAGCCGCGCGTTGCAAGTGTAATCCGAAAGGGTTTTTTCCAAAAACGTTTTCTAATGGGTTTTAAGAATACAGGTCAGAAAACAAATATAAATTTTTTGGAGATCTCTTTATCATATGATGTAAAGATTTAGCGGTGGGAGGGAAGCGCTGTGCCGCGCTCCCGGCTGCATGGGTACCTTGCTTGCTTGTTTCTCCCGTGAAACAGCTTTGCTGGGTTTCGGAGAGAAGGGCAAGACAGGCAGTATAATTACTGGCACCGAGACTTAACATCTTATGTCTCAGGATAGGCAACACATAAATAAGTTGCCTGGGCTCGTTCCAGGTAAACTAATTTATGTTCATGGGCGACGTCGACCACTTTCCATCAGGTGGCATGTTTGCCAGTTTGCCTATCCAACTAACATTTTAAAAAAAATTTAGACGCTGATAGCCGACACTTCACACTGCCCACGACGTACTATGATCGAAGTCTCTGAAAAACATATATATATATATATATATATATATATATATATATACTTATATTCATCAATAATTATTCATTTCATGGACACATTTATGATCAAATGTTGTGTGTACGAAGTTAGTACATGAAATGGCAATCTGTGCGCAGCTGGGAGATTTAGTTGTGAGCGGATTGCGTTGAAGTGATTGTTGAAGGCCGTGCGCAAGGCGGATAAGAGCTGACGATGATGATGAAATATACTTGCGTGAAATGTTTAGAATTATCTAAGTTGGGAAATGAACTATATTTGGTAATTACTTAAATATGAACGGTGTTTTGAATGTATTACTATCTCTTCAACCTAGATAGAAGAGTTATCGATCGGGTCGAGCATTAAATAATGATAATTGATAAAGGAGATGTAAGAAACACAAAAAGATTACAAATATGTATTGATAAGGCGATATCATTGTCCGATGACACTAATTTTGTCGCAATCTATTAGTAAGTAAAAATACTTGCATGTATTAATTACTCGAGCTTGGGCAATGCGCGTAATGAGCACATGAAAGAGTTACGTCGTGCAGTTGAAGTAATATATTTATTATGTAGCGTTAACGGGTTTGTAATAAAATTTACCCTCTGCGTGATAAGGGGGCAAATTGAGGAGGAATGAAAATCGCGATAATCATCAAAACGAAGGTAAAGATGCTTTAGGTTGTGAGTCATGATCGACCATCTTACACCTAGAGCATCACCTAGCACATCTAGAGTCATCGGCTAAGCGGATCGTCGTATTAATGAAGTACTCTTCGTTCCCCAAGTTAATGGGCGTGATAGCATGACTTACGGCGAGAGTCTGATTTAGATCATCTGGCATTGCGTTATGGAATTCTGAGAGGTCTCTCGTGATGCCAGTTTGAGTGACCGGAGAGGGCCACAGTCTCGTATCATAGCCAGTCGGGAACTTAGTCTGGTAGACATGGGTGAACGTCCGCTGTGCAAAGCCAATGTATTGCAGAGGCATTGGCAGCGCCGAAACTCGCGCCATTAAAAAGCCGTCCGAGTTTGATCCTGACCTACACACACTAAAAATGTTTTTATCTGTCGATTTTCACGACCACTTTTACTTCGTCAATGTTGCTTGTTCTACTTTGAAAGACTTCGAAACCAAAATCGATCAGTATTTGACAACTTAAGAAGTAAATTGTTCCGATTAAACCTGAGTTTACCTATTTTTACGCCATTCAATGATATTAGATTGTGTTCCGCGTGGAATTCTCTATTTGATCGAATTACGTAAAATAACGAATGTATATACATATTTGAGAAAACGAGTACCTACTTAGCTTGTGTGGATTTCGCAAAACAAAATGGCATATAATGAGTCCTGAGACGATAATGTATAAAAAACAGTGTAGCAATTTTACTACCGATTTCCATGTTGACCTTATAACAATAATTCTAGTGATCATCATTAAAATAATGATTAAGGCTGTTCGTAAAATGCGTGTGATGGATCCAATCGCCTCGCCGAAGGTCGACCGCTCACTCGACTTGCTTGACGACCGACGCACAAAGGCTGCTACGTCACTGCTGCTGCTTTTATCTCGTGCAGCCACTGAACGGACAGGAGAAAGACTTCTCATGACACTTTGAAATTCAACATTTCACTGTATTCTAGAAAAGTCCATGTCAGAAATTGAACCTATTAGCTAGGTTTTGTAATACATAATATTTAAAACTGGGATACTTTGAAAATAGGTTAATTTATTGAATCCCGATTGTAGTTTTTGTATTCCACTCTAGTTGTAATACATGTCTACACTAGAGTGACATTTTCAAATTGTATGTTATTGATATTCATTCGGCTTAAGAAATCGCGATCTAAATGTTAATCTGCGATCAGTGTCTGCATTTGCGATGTATTCATGTAGGCATCTTAAACCGGATTTGTAAAGCGAATACCTGCGAAATTTATTGTAAATTTGAATGGAATTTTTAGCAGGAGTCTTCTTTAGACATTTACCGTGTTCGTGATTTATATGCACTAATGTTTTCCGGATCCAATAATATGAAATTTGTATATTTTAAATACTTTATATTACAGTGGGTCGTAGTGGACTTGGGCGGTGATGATGTTGGTATTATAATGAAGGATTGACGCCATTTTTTTATATATTAATTACAATCATTATACTGAGTATATTTTCCACATCTGCGTAAATCATGTCATATATCACATGTCCTGTTCATAAAATTAATATTTAAATTGCCTGTTGGCTGGTTGTATCTTCTCACGTTATAATATTAATTCAATTCTATCATAATGTATCCTGCGTATTATAATATGTCGACAATTTTATTAATGTATGTTTGTTTGTTGCAGGTAAATATTACGTCTCTACACGTCTAAAGGTTTATACCATACAAGACAACAAACAAATCCATATTTTTCCAGTAAGACAATTTAAATATTCAAAATCGACACAAGAATACTATACAGTAGATTTATTTATGAGATTGTAAAGTTGGAAAACAATATTTGGTCCTATTGTCTCGTCAGTTGTAAACAAAATTATTTCATAATACATTCAAGCTGCGTAGGTTGTATTGGTTTCACTCGGAAAACTTGGATGCCAATAAAGCATGACGAAACGGGCGTGTCGGCCGCGTGGTCAACGTTGCTAATCCGCTGGTTGTGAAAATATTGGCCAACGCAACGTGTTCAACGCAACCAAACCTACTCCGATATCTCAAAGACAACCTTCGATTTCCCTGGTTATGACACACTAGCGTTTGCTCGTCAAAACCAATTTCATATCCCAACACGTTTGAGGACGCGTTTTACCTACGTATTCAAATATTTCACCGACGCGTTACTGCATAACGTATTTGTTTTGACGTATTAATTAGTTTTCCAGCTACAGTTATACCTTCCAACTAGCAATTAATGGTTCCATCGATTTGTCGACCAATCAAAACTGCCATTGTTCATTAGAAGATACATAGACGATGTTGTTGATAACAACTAAGTATGTTTTGTCAGCGAACATTATATTATTTTAATGGCAATCGAGAATTATAGTCGACGATAAAAATAACGTCGAATGGGGCCTTATCACTCCGCAAAATTATCTGAAACATTACATTAGTTGTAAAATAAAGCGTTAAAATTTGACACATCAATTTGCAGTAACACTGCAATATGTTTCAAAATTACCGTGACATAACATTGGTTTTTTCCATACCCTTTTGCGTGTGTTGTGTAAGAAGTTAATAACTTAAGTTAGGAAAAGTGGTAACATAATAACCCATAGGAATGTCCTAAAATTAGTCCTGAAATCGTGGCTGTTTAACAAACGTCGGGCGACGCGATTGTTATTTAAAGTGGTATAGAAACTCCGCAATTTGGGACAATTATGTGGTCTGTGTGTCGGCGG
Source organism: Helleia helle (assembly GCA_963853865.1). NCBI lineage: Eukaryota > Metazoa > Arthropoda > Insecta > Lepidoptera > Lycaenidae > Helleia > Helleia helle. Next base: position 10,293,184 of record OY971431.1, read on the forward strand.
ATGATAGCACCATTGTTTTGCGAAGTACGAAACGCACGTGGGCTTCGCTCACGGAGAAAGTGGCCCAGCCGACGGCAAGGCCGTCTTATCGTGTGTGACCTTCACTATTTTATTTCCGAAGTATACTCTCTCTATTACATAAATCGCTGCCACCGATTTCGTTAACTTTTGAATATTCATTGTTGTATACGCGTGTGCTATGCGCGCGGTGGATGTGTGTCGTATCGGCGCAGTCGTCTTATCCTTGGCATTTTGTGAGTTTTATTAAAATGTGGTCTATCGCGTGACAATGGCAACTGATTGCGACATCCCCGACGCTCGCGTGATCGTGCCAGAACAATCGTAGCGTGGATCCGCAGGTATTAATACTGGCAATTACAATTTTGTACATTCGTAGCCTTACCAGGTTACATATGTGTCACCCATATGTATGTTACCATATCTTTGTTTAATAACGATTTATAGTGCGCGGAACTGTAGGACAGAGGAATGGACTGACATACGTAAACAAAAAGGTTTTTGTTAAAGAATATAAATAAAACAGATCAATAGATCTTAACAATAAAAATAAAGCCTTTGTTGTTTAAAAAAAACTGTTTCTATAATCAACCTGTTTCTATAACCAATATGTCCAACTTTATAATTTACATCTAATACAGAAAAATATAATGAATTGTGGACAACTATGTACAAAAGCTATTCAATCTATGCTGTCGAAATCCGGCAGTGGAATATTAATGTATATTTTAAACCTTTATAAAAATAACAAAGGTTGAAATTAAAATTTGTGTTAATTCAACAACAAGCACAAAATAAGCTAATAAATTAGAAACTGTTTTTATTTTCTTATACTCTCTTTAAGCGACAGGTTTCTTAACGCGTAAGTTTTGTAATAAACTTAATAAAACTTAAATTTGAATATAAACTATGTTGCTTGTGTATATATTACTAATAATATAATATAATATATTACTAATAATTGTGTATATATTACTAATAAAAATATACTAGAACCACGTTACCAATGTTGCCACATACATTTCATTACCATTATTTACGCGTGTGTATATTTAAAGTATCTATTAGGATAGTGGTCACGTAAGAAACTATTCACCGATTGCGAAGGAAGTGAAGTTAACTAATAAATTGCGTTTTAATGTAACTATTACAAAAACTTGCATTACGTTAATTGCAAGACCAACATTACTATATATCTATTTACAATTCGTTTCAAAATATTGTCATATATGATATAATGAACATGCTGTATAATCTCAAGTTTTTATAAATGGCCAATTTGGTAAACAATGTCTCAATCTGAAGGTGCAAAAACTATAAACTGATAAATCAATTCGTATTATCTTAATAGAAGAATATTTATAAGAATGTTGAAATATACATTAATTAATATTAAAATACTTTTTAAAATCTGTTTGTTATATTAAACATGCAATTTTTTTGGTACATATAATATGGTTACCGTTAGTGCAGTCCTCCTAAATTTTATTACACTAGCTGCCCGCCCGGCTTTACACGGGTGCAATGTGTAAATAATATACTAACCATGTTTAGCAAGTAACATACAATAATAGTCCACAACCGACGCCAGGAGGCCGTGTGGTCGCAGACTGCACGGTTGGCGGGGGCAACCCCCCACTTTATAAATCAAAAGTGAGCCGAATGGGCTCACGCTAATCCGATGTAGCATTAGGGCCTTCGGGCCGTTAGCATAGATCCATCCGAAAAAAAAAACAACATACAATAATATATCAGTGGTTAAATTAGGTTAATTTTTTATCTATTTGAACGCAACAAGTAATTGTGAGGGTATCATAGGAATACGCACTTGAATTTATTTTCGCGCGTTGTATTTTTGCGATAACTTCTAAAATATTCATTTAAATTACATGGAGTATATTATTATACTCCTATTGTATGTGCTTAAGGTTTAATACAGTAACCGTCTGTTTCAGCTCTTAAATTGCCGCGATACCTACTTGACTATTTTTTTGGAGGTGCGAAGAGCTATCCTTAAAAGATAGGTACATGCCCTCACAGACTTTTTTTTGTACATCTCTAAAAGACGAATGTCCAACATTGATTTTTTTGTTATATCTCAAAGGGATAAATAAGGGAGCATTTTTAATAAACGCTGGAGGCTTGAATTTTTCCGACTCTTATTATCCTTGCATTTCACCCAATTTACACAAAATTAGATACTAAAAGCAGCATGAAAATCCATTAAGTATTTTTTTGTGTTTATCGCGTACAGACAGACACGCGGCGGAGGACATTGTTTTATATGTCGTGGTTTAATCGCATTTAAACGTATTCATTATAAAATTGAAGAATATAAACATTGCATGTTTTATATTTTAAATAACTTTATTATATAAATTGAAACCGCTACTGTATTACGTATATTAATATAAATATTTCTGTAAGATAACAAAGTGCTTTTAAAATTCAACGTTGGTTGAACATATTTTTTTGGCATATGAATTTAATGGAAACTATGAGAATGGGTATAGAAAACAATGAAATGGTGCAACCGATTAAAATAGATAGTTTCCAGGCTGGGGGCACAAAAAGTGTTTGAAGACTGTCGACTAGTTTCACATGTTCGAGGACTGTCTACTAGTTTCACATGCTGGAGGACTGTCGACTAGTTTATCATGATTGAAGACTGTTGACTAGTTTCACGTAATCGAGGACTCGACTAGTTAGTTTCACACATGTCGTTATTGGGTAGCGATGTAAACAGCGGCGATACTCGCTGAATTAATGCCCCCAATTCAATTGAAGTGTTTCATTAGCACAAGTGGCCCCGATTGCTTCGTTGATCGTTCTCGGCTCGACTAATTTAACTATCAGCGCACGCACACGACAGATGACACACGTCGCTTCTTGTAATAACTCGCGCTAGTTGCTGACAGGCTACCAGATTCGGTGGGGTAATCATGATTTCATACGAACAATGCTGAATCTGTTATGTGTAGGAATTATGACTTTGTGAGATTGTTTAAACTATTTAACGGTAATTTGGCGGGCTGCCATATGTCGATTGTTCTGGATTCATTAGTCTCATAGTGGCCGATGGCAGCATGATGATGATGACCGATCTTCATATTATATAAAAAATACGTGTGACGATGTATGTCCGCGATGAACTCACTGTGTTTTGCACACAGTGTGCAGTTTGTTCCAACTTAAGAGATAGGATAGTTTATATCTCAATTTATAATCGCAATTTTTTATTCATAATTAACAATTTTACTGTATTGAATCATCATCATCAGCATCAGCTTCTATTCGTCCACTGCTGAACATAGACCTGCCTCAATTAACGATAAGAGGGCCGATTCATTACCACTCGCATCCAACACGGACCGGCCACAGCACGGAGATCGTCTTCCCACCTAGTTAGTGGCCGATCAACACTTCGTCTACTACTGTATTGAATAGTTAACTACAATATATTTTAACGTAGTTATATCTTAGCCACAGCAACCTTTTGTTCTTCGTAATTTTTTATTTTGATTATCGCTTCAAGAAAGTACAATACTCTTATTTCATAGAACTATGTCTACGGAACATTTTAATGTATGTATTGTTTTAATTTTTAATAGGTTGGAAAATTTATAAAGTAAGAGGTAGTACATATCTATTATTTATATAACCGGTTTCCTAAGAATGACTGGTAATTTATTTGCTATGATTCTAATATAACAGAAAGACAAAACTGAAATAAATATGTAGTATTTAATAATGTTGTTAGTAAAATTAACGGTTTAGTTTCACTTATCTTGAGTCTTAAATATCTAGATTCTAGAGTAAATATAAATTATAGGACGACTTAGTTGAAATTGAAAACACATTGTACATTTATAACATACGATTGTAATTTTATGTTTGGTGATAAAAAAAATACCTTAAGTTATTTTAGGAGGTATAACTTTTCGTAAAAGTAAGATATCTAGAAACTCTAAACTTTCTTTCGTAATTCACAAAATTGCAATAATGCGAAAATGCATCAAAAATCAAATTAATTCCAACATTCCTGTTTAAAGTACCTAATAATCTCAAGTAATTAACTGTAAAATGTTAATTTTATTAAATTCTTGTCTCCTTCATTAAAGTGGTATTCGTTACTGTTGGAACTTACTTAAGATAGATGATCTAACTGGAGGTCAACACTTCTAACATGACCTCGGTTTGTACTGTATTAGCTGGAAACGATGTTTTATGTTACATGGACGTGCCACCTGATGGTAAGTGGTGAGCGTCGCCCATGAACATAGACTAGTTAACATGGAACCTAGCGCAGGCGACTCATCCTTGTGTTGCCTATCCTGAGACATAAGATATTCAGTCTCCGTGCCAGTAATTACACCGTCTGTCTTGCCCTTTCTTTTACGCCGAGAAATGCTCTCAGGCATCCCGCTGGGAAGTGGGTCTCCCCAGACGGTTATGTGGGACTCTCTGTATCTGAAAGATTGTAAGGTGGACGCAGCTCTACCCACTAAAACCCGGCGAGTGCCACCAATGCCACCTTTGGTGAGGCGCCCCGCATCTATTGAGCAAACAGAGCAACTCGACGGCTAGTCAGTCCCTCAAGGAACCGACGCAACCTCCACAGAGGGTTCCTCCATATAACAACCCCCCCAGTTATCCAGGGGTACATAGAGCACCTCCGTCGTTTCAATTTGCTTCGCCCAAGGTGCTGGGCACACCCGAGGTTACTGAGCCCCACCGCCATGACAAGGCTTTGTTGAACCGTGGTGGGGGTGCGCCTGTCTTGCCCTGCTTTTCGAAACACTGCATAGTTTTTTAAAGATACAAGCCGACTGCTGGTACCCAAGCAGACGAGTGCGCAGCACAGCGCAACCCTCCCACCGGTGTTGACATTTGGACGCTTATTAAGATATATTAGCTTTTTGTAGTTTTCTTTGGCTATTAGAATAAACAATGAAGCTATGACTACGTGCAATAAGGACGTGCGGTTCTCTTGACCTCACCACCTCTTATGCATAACATCCTACACTTTGCCTTGCTCTGTTTTGACTTATTAGAATCAGTAGAGACGTGTTTTAGTTTACTTAGATATAGTATATCGTTATTATTAAACAACGCTGTTTATATACGCTTGGTAAGAACGTTTATTGTCACCTAATGATAGAAAATGGGAAAAATATGAATCAATATGATGAAAATAGAATTAACTTTTAAAGCAGGCCACATTATCATTTACAATGGGAAATCAAGTTTAAAAAAAAAACTAATAAAATATTGAGGTCTTAATATAATATGTATGTACCTACAGTGATAGGACATAGTAATTAGTAATTACTGTGTTAAACCGATGTACAAGCTATATTTATGTAACCGCTATAATCATATTAACGTACGTAACTAACTGTAGACATTATTTTATTAGACAATATATTTTATTTGTTTCTTGCATATTATGTATAAATTACGTTTAATGTACATAACACACAAATTCATGCGGCGTTGAATTGCAAATTTTTTGTTTTTTCGAATGAAAATAAATAAGACTAAACCACGTCAAATTATGGAAATAAAATACGTTAAAAGGAATCCCTTTATATGTCATAGTTATATAGGTAGGTATATCATTTACGACAGGAGTGAGATTGATTACACTGTATAGTGATAGACACCATGGCAACATGTCTTACTAAGGCCATTACTAATACCGTGTACTTACTACTTTGCAAAGTGATGTGGGGTTCTAATCCTTTTAAGTAGGTAACTTTTGCTTGTTTGCTCTCTTGTTATTTATTCAATGAACGTAAAACGCCAGTCGCAACCAACTGTTTTTTTTTTTTATATAGAAGAGGGGGCAAACGGATACATATATATTTATACATAATATATTAAACAGAGAGAGAGAGAGACCGATGATAAGAGACCAGTAGTTGTGTCCTAAAGCAATTTATAAATGTTATTTTACACCACGACCATGTTCCCTTGCGTACCGACTACCGAGAGCAGCGTAAGATTGTATCTACGTGGTACTGAATAGCTGTCTAGTTTTCCGGGCACCGCGCGCGGTTTACTTTCTTGCAGGAAATGCTATCGCTTTCAATGGGGACCGGTTTGGTAGCGCGTTTGTTATTAATATTATTACAGTACAGGCCACGGGCCGAGTAGACTCATGTTAGACCAATGTTATCAATACCGCCTGTCTCGACTACTTTACGATTTGTGTGAAGTGTTCGTGTGAGAAGATATAAAATACGCAGTATTATAAGTGTTTAATAACTTGTTTCTTTATTTATAATATACTAGCTCGGGCAACCAGCTTCGCCTGCGTTAACTTAGATCTACAACGGTATCTTGAATGATGATGATTATTTCTATAGCCTACATCACTCCGTGTTAACGTATGTATAGCATTTTTAATGATCAAAGAGTTTTTAAAATCGGTTGAGTAGTTTTTGAATAAATTCGTAACAAATAAACTAAAAATCAAATCTTTCGCCTTTATAATAGAAGTATAGACATAAACTAATTTTTAATATCGCAAAAACAAATGTTTAAAAGCAGTACGAAGGACAACTGTTCCGTAAGAGCTAATGGCGGCCGGCTTGCAAGTTGCACGTCATAAATGTGAGCGTGGTACTTGAATAAAAGTTAAAACTTTAGATATCTTCTAAGATTATACATTGAAATCAAACAATGTCAAGGGCAATTTTGTTCAAAATTTAATTCTTATGATTAATGACGTATTTATTTGGATAACGATTAATATAACGTTTATAAAAACTCTCGCAAATCATACATTATTTTAGAATAAATTTAATAAACATTGATCCGTCAGTCAGTCATTCAGAGCAAAGCATTTTACTTATATGTATATATTTTATGATTTTGAAAATTCCAATCTTAAATGGGTAAATTAGTTCGTTATTTCGGTAAAAAAATGTTAGCGTTAAAAATATTTCATCTTATACAATTTTAGCTGATTAAGCTTTGTTTAGATTACAAAGTTGAACGGCAGCAAATAATGCCGGTGTAGGATTTATCCGTGACATTGTAAAGAAATCAACAATAGTTGTATAAAATTGTATTAATCAGCGAGTGAAGCGTCTGCTAAAATTTGATTACAACATTTGAAACAAAATCGACAAATAATACTCGACAATTTTAGGTGACTTGAAACTTGATATTATTTTGAAATTGAATTACACCGAGCCGTCGTCGTCAGTCTGTGCTGCTGAACATAGGCCTCTTTTTTTCTTTAAAGCCGGGAAATGTTCTGAGGCATCCCGCGGGGGAGTGGGGCTCCCCCGGCGGGTATGTGGGACTTCCTATAAGAGGGGTACAAAGAGCCCCCTCCGCTCAATTCGCTTCGCCCAAGGTGCTGGGCTCACCCTAGGCTACTGAGCCCCACCGCTACGACAAGGCCTGAACCATGGTGGGGTCATACGTTTATCCTAGTCTAGGCGTCTCTGTACTTCTTCTTCTCTGTCGTACGCTCTTGGCAGCGGTAGTGGTCCCTGTACTATATAAAATAAACTTGGACTTGTGAGGCGCATATTTCATCATTTTTGCGACAACACCGATGCGTAACGACCAACTACAGCCACTACTTACAACTATCTCGACTCGAACACCATTAAGACACACAGGACTAATTTGAAAGCAGTCGATAAGAACTAATGTTACATTGAGCCATCACTTTTGGGTGTTAGTCATAGAGAACGATTTTCTTTGTGCATTATCTCTGAGTCAGTCGATTGACGGGGAAAGCGTAACCCGGTAGTGACGCAACAATAAAAATTGCACGGACAAAGGAATTGCAGACAAGCGGGTATATAACGGACCCACTTTGATACTAATGACTAATAATGACTGTCGTGACGATTACGACTGTGATGACATAGGATATACGCGCAATCACAAAGACGATTAGACATTTTATGTAATGCTTTTTTTTTCGTAGAAAAAAAGTCTTTTTTTAAGTAGTAAGTATTGAAATAGCTAATTTTAAAGATATCCCCTTTCGAGTAGGCGGCATAAAAATATAATTAACGTATAAGTAATAATTATTAATAAATATAATTTTCTTATTTAGCCTTTAATAATCATTTTAGAAAACGTTTGGAACTGTGTAAAACATAAAAAAGCAATGATTTTGAGTAAAGGTAAATTGATGCAGTAAAATACATAAGTATTTAAATATTTACAAATGAAATTATTGTTCAACTGGTGTTCCTAATTGAAATTATTATTAATTATTACATGTACTTAATATAATTATTCAAAGATATTAAATATTTTTGTCAATTTCTTCGCCATTCAAAGTGTACTTTGTATTATAAAGTTGTTTTGCCTGCAGCATGAGTAACGTTGTTTTAGTTATTTCTTTCTGCAAATCACTCGGGCAACGCTCTGTTGTGTCTATAAATAAGGAGGTGCTAAAAACGGACCGGCCGGGGGGACGTGCTTCCTCTACTTTGAGCCAAGGGGTAAACACGGCGTGTACGGAGCCCTTTGTTGACATTCGCTTTACGGCACCTCCGCAAGGTTTATGACGCGCAATAAATGCGCTCGGCGCTCGCCGCTGCGCCCGCGCACACAACCTAGCAACACCTAACAATGTGTACGATAGTTCTGTATAAGGTACACTTTGAGTCCTAATGAATCTTACCAGGTAAAGCAAATGAGATAGGCATTTGAAGTCTCAGAATAAGGGACATTGATACAGAGTGTAATGAAATGCGTCGTAAAGCATTTGTCTTCCTAATAACGGCATATTAATTCATTGTTTGAGAAGTTTGTTTATAAAAAAAATTGCAGCTGTAATTTGTAAACGCTTACATGTACTGGGGTCAACGATCCGATGAGTCGTCATTATGGCAATAATATGATCGTTAAAACTATTTTACCATTCTCTTAACATACGTTTACGTGATTTCCTGCTAGTTTGACTCTAAATACGTTTTTTTATTGTATTATAACCAGAAACAATTGATATGTATTCAAATAAAGGTGAGCATGGAATTTTTACCATAGGCGGCGCGTTCTCGCATTGCAATCACGGAGGTGGCCCATCTGCATGCGTGCTGTACGCAGCGCGTCCGGTCTTACTCACCTAGACGGGTGTACGAGCCTTAGCTACGCTTAACTTGTGCTTTTGTTTGGCATGGCAAATAATATCGCTATTATTATTCATTCCTATCCATGGATATATCTTGAATACATTCAACGACGCTATTTCGATAACCAACTTAACGGCTAAGAGTTAAGACTGATATTGTCAATTCGCATCTGACACAAGAAATACCATAATGATTCGCGAGGTATCTATAGGCTGAAGATCTGATGTACCAGACCAGGATGGTTCTAGAATTCGACCCGTGGCTGGAAGACCCTGACCTGTATTGTACCGGGTTCTGAACAACGTTGTTCATTAAGCCTTTTGAACTGAGATAGAGTACATTGCAATAATCATAAATAATTGAGTTGTTATCTTCTATAATAAGATTTAGTAATTATTACCCGTGTTGCCACACCCATCGGGTAACCTTGTTTCAATCATCATTAACGCGTTTTTGCGCATGTCTTCACAACGTCACGAGCCACCGATCTCCGGTCTGTAGCGAACAACTTGTTTGTTCGTGACATTTCGGTTTTTGTTCGCGGTTTTTTGAACTTACTGTTGCTAAGCAAGCGTGTTGATAGGATTTCATTCAATAAATACCTTTTTATATGTCTTATATACTTAATTATGAATATAAAATACTGTTATTTATTTCATTGTGATTAAATAAGAATTTGTGAAATTACTGAAATTAATATGACAGACGCTTTCGTATTTTGTAATATTTTCATTAAATATTTAAGTGAAAATGTAAATTAACATACATTATGCATCAGACACTAAGTGTGTTTTTTCTTGTGCAATTTATTTACAGAAAATATAGTTGTATTTCGCTCGTTAGAATACCCATTGAAACCTAAGTAAGGAAAATAATATATTTTATTTATACTTTGTGAATATGGGATAATTTATATCTGAAAGGGGACGGTCCATTTCTGGTCTGGTCTTGTACAGTATTTCCATTAATTGAGAAAAAATACATAGATTTCATTAAAAATAAAATAAATTAGTTTAAGAAACTAATTTACAAGCAAAAAATAAAAATCTATTTCAAGTTTTTTAACTTGTTGGCAATTCTTAATGAAGATGGCGCCCGTCATACGGATAATTACATAGAGTTTTATTACTTACTAAATATCATTTCTTACAAATGACAAACCAAATGAGGACAGATGCCTATCGAACAATGACATATTTCCTTACATTTGACAGATAACACCAAAGAATATACGCCATACGCCATTGTTTTATACACGTAGTGTTGCAAATCTTGGAAACATTAAATTATTCTACCGCTGAAATTGAGATGAATTCATGGATATGAACAAAAATCAAAACTGTTTCAATATTTTCTTTCCTTCATCTCATTACATGAACAAAAGTAGACCAACGTCCCATACAATTTTGGACCGTCTCCTTTATCAATTAAATTTAAAAAACGTTAAGAATCACAATTTCTTGTCTCTATTATCTACTATTACTTAAAATGACTTCAAAACTTATTTAATGTGAATAAATATTTAATTACGACCCACGATGTTCTCAGCTTGTATTAAGTGACATTTTATTTCTAACGTCAAACTAGTTTTAGTCTAAATTGGGTTGTTAAAATGGAGATGGCCAAACGACAGAGTGACTTGGGAGTTTGTATTATTTTGAAGTCGTATGTATAGCCTGACCAGAAATATATAAACCCTGTGGTGGTGTCGCCACTGTATCTTTTATACGGTACACGTCATAGTAATATAACATAGAAATTAGTTCCGAAATTTTCCGCAATATGGCGAGGGTTTATAAATTTCTTGTCAGGCTATAACACTGTGAATGAAAACAATAAATATTTTGAGACAAAGACCAAGGCGATATTAAAGGTAAATGACAATAATGCCGGGTGGTGGGTCTGGCGAGGGGTCCGGCATCTCGTTGGTAATATTCGCGCAATCATTCAATAAACGTGATGGAGGCAATCGACAAGACCCTCTTCTCAGAGAAATGGACCAATTTTGATATGTTGACCGATGGTCATAAGTACTGTGTGTTGCTTCGATTTACAATGCCTGCAGGGTTTCTAGGATTTATTTCTGGAGAAATTTTGTTTTATTTGAATTAACAGATTTCATAATAAAAAAGTAGCAGGGCAATGTTTTGTTTTACATTCTGTTTTCATATTGTCTGAGGTTTACACTAGATTCTAAGTATCAGTAAAGATGGCATACATTAAAAACTTTTCAGTATAGTAGCCAATTATTACTAATAATAGTTACAAATAAAGTCGTGTTTTATCTCGTTAAAAGTTCATTTAAATATAGAACGCATTTGATTAAAAGCAATTAACGTTCAATTAAGCGCCGAGTTGTCTTGTTTGAGTCGTTGGCTGGATCAATTGTCGCGAGACGGTCGCAGCGGCCAGGGTCCATGCTCCGAGTGTCCACTTACAGGAAATTATGAATAAAACTCCTAAGCGCCTCGACAGTACCGAATTAACTGGAAGAAAGTTAGTTCTCTAGGGATTTCAATTTGGAACATTTTGAAGTAACATACTTGGATTGGCCGCTTTGGCGTTTGACAAAGTATGCGCTTCTACGGAACAATAATACCTGAAAGAACGTTTTTAGTGGATTCATATTTGGAACATTTTGAATTAACGTACTTGGGATCGGCCGTTTTAAAGAGGTATATGTCTAACAATTATAGTGATGATGATGATTTTGTAATTATTGAAGCCGACTCAACAATAGGCTCGATATAATCCGGTAGAATTCGAAATGGTTAATCTTGATTTAAATTTAAAAATGTAGTTTTTCCTTGTTCTTTGACATTTAAGCTTTAAAATATGCAGTTTTATATTATTGTTCCTACAATCTGATTTGATTAACTTAATAATCTTAAATTGTTTTAGCTTTATTTAATATTGATAATTTTGTTTAAATTATATTCTATTCGCATCTGACTAGAACACTTCAGGAATGCGGTAATATGAACCAAAAGCGTATTATGAACAAATTTAAATTCATTGAGGAGAGTTTTGCCTTGCCAGTTTCATTGACATTTAGAATATGCAAATAAAGTCGCAAGTCCCGCTACTTCATCAAAAGAATGACGGTTAAGTCGAAAATGTCTTTGTTACCAAATTGCGTTATTTAAATTTCAGTCGGAAATATTCTGAAAACCGGTAACCTCAATTCGCACTCTTTGTTGTAAATGCCAATGACCTCTAAGAAGAAAATTTTTACATCATTCATACCCATAGCGTACGGTGCTGACAATTGGGAGGTGTAAATTTTACTGATTGCTAACGCAAATACACACTGTCACGGGGGTTTTGGAAGTTCGACGGCCGCGATACTTCTTAACTCTTGTAACCTTGAGATGTAATTTTAAAAAGTAGTACTTTTGATTGATAATGTCACGTTTATATAATTTAAACTTGGAGTATGTTTAACGATCTTGCTGGCAACACATCATATAGACTTAACTCTAGAAAGAACTATGAATTAGTAAAAGGAAAATATTTTGAAAGCATTAATATAGTTGAGCTGCAATAATGCTTCTATGCATTACTTAAATTTTGTATACTTTAGTGCAGCAAAAGTAAAATCCATTCTCTAAATGCGGTAGGTCACAGGACGTAGAGCGTGGCATTTAAGTCTCGTACAACTTTTTGTTGAAACAAAGCACACACAAACACACAAGACTCGAATGTACTAGCGTTGCGACTTGACGCAATGCCTCGCTAATGTTCACGGCACACAACACACCACGAAACTTGAAACCTTCGCACCGGCCACTATGCATCATATTCATAAACAAATTATTTAAATGTCCAACTATTTACATTATGACGAAAGTATTAACTCGGTCCGTGGATGGTGTAGAATGTAGATATTTATTATCTCGTGCCACACCCTTTTATTAATCTGAATATAGTAAGATGCGTGTCTGTAAGTTCATCAACTACATCCCAAATCACTTTGAAAAGAAAATAGTGTACCTATGCTAAAACATTTTCTTTTGAGTCTATGTAGAGTCAGTTACTCGAGCTATGCAAATGACGCCCGCAAAGATTATGCTAATGAATCTGCAATGATGCGTTCACTTACGTATGATTGCCCTTAGTTTCGAACTCAAGCACCGCGGCCGATCGAAACCGACAGTGATTACAATTTCCCTGGATCTCGGTTGCACAGCGCAACGTCCGATGGAAAGCGCTTAACCAATTTTCTGCTCTGATAAGTATCTAATTGCGCCTTGTCGCAATTTCCATAGTCACTCGGCAGCCATGGATTTAACCCCTGCACTTTTCACCTGGCCAGCCAATCAATCGTTGCATGCCTTATTTGATCTTCCTCTACGCTTTCGCCTTATCCCAAACAATATTGCAACTCTACAATTAATTTTAAGTGCACTTTATGGGCAATAAGAAAATTAACGACAGCAATGTTGAATATTACTTGCGAAGTCTTTGAAATTGTTTAAAAGGAACAATAGGTAGTCATACTCGGCTAAAAGCGAACGTGTGTAATTGTTTACTTATCGTTCGCTACGAACCGCAAAACCTTAGTTTACGCATGAACCACCAACCATTACGCTATATCGCCGTAAGATCTATGTATTTTTTACTTGACTTGTATCAGTACTTTTATATAGCCTTTGTGAAATGTTATGAGCCGTGGCGTGACTGCCTATGCCGTACAAATATCGCAATATTTACCGCCTCTTGTATACTAAAATACGACGTTGGAGTGTTTACGATCTTCGGTCCGAGCTAGGCGAATAGAATATACAATGATATGTCATTCACATCGATTGAGGCCGCATACGAGATGTGGTGTATCATAAATTATGGATAGTCGCCATGTTCCGTGCTTGATTTGACCTTCGGCTAGCTGCTAGATTTACAAATCGACGCCTGTAACCCATGAAGAATAGTTTATTACTATTGTTTGAGAATTTCTTGTTTTCCTTATGTTACTTCATTTTTGCTATACCGTGTCTATAGCGAACCTTTAATATGCTAGCAATGTACCTACGTACTCCCCATGTTATTATAGTTACTAACAAAGATGTGAGCATAAAAGCAGTCAGTCGTGTATATGGCACCGATCACCAGTCGCACACTGGTTCATCTCGACTCTCGAGGCCCGGGTCTCGACACGTCGACCGTTGCCCTGAGCCCCGAGCTGGCGCGGCGGCCGACGACAATTATTCGTCATTGCAGCGACGCGACGCCACGAGGAAACATTCGCTGAACAATAGATTACAATCGCTGCGATTGTGCAGCCCGCGCTCGTGTCAACTACCTCCAGTATTGTTATGGTGATGTCTTACCGACAAGTTCGACGGTCACAAAAACAAAAGATAGAAAAAGTACCATTAGCATACGTGAATAGGTTTAACAAACTGTTTTTCTGAATACGTGCACAAATTTTAAAGTAACGTACACCTCTTAAATATTTAAAATAACGCTGAATATTTATGTGACCATCATCAACATTTCGGCCCGGGCACGATAAAAACATGCGAAGTAACAAAAAGTTAGGTTTATAATAATAATAGCTGAGAGCTAAGGGAGCAGGTAGACGAGAGTAAATGGTTCTGTAGCGTCCCTTTTTTGTTGACGCTGCGCAGGTACCGGATCTTTTGGACCTTATTTAGTCGCCAAAATTTATATCTTTAAAAGCAAACAGTAATGAACCGAAAAAATAACGTACTAATTATACGTTAATAATAATAATAAGCCTTATTTCATGCAAAAAGTAGGATACATACACATACACAGTTTGAAGAAAAAAATAAAAATAGAATAGAAAAATAGTGATGTTATTTACACGTATTTCACTTGTTTTGAAAAATGTTTAAATCTGATTTATACGTTATACTACGTTAAATATTTTAAACTGTTAAATTAAAATATTTTAAATCTCTATTTCAGAACCAATCTCGCCCAGTACAGACGATGACCAGCACAGTCAACAGTGCCCTCGGCCCGGTGGGGACGACGAACATCTCCGCCAGCGTGGGGTGGGACCAGCATCCGGTGCTAGCGCGAGCCGCCTCTGTGCCCGCACAACTCGCCGGCCTCCTCAACAGCCTCGGACACCGCCGCCTCGAGCGCACCACCAGCGACCCCGCGCCACCGCCGCCTGCCACCAGCAGATACAAGACCGAGCTGTGCAGACCGTTCGAGGAGGCGGGCGTCTGCAAATATGGCGACAAGTGTCAGTTCGCTCACGGAGTACGCGAGCTCCGCAACCTGCAGCGCCATCCAAAGTACAAGACCGAGCTGTGCCGCACTTTCCATTCTGTCGGATTCTGTCCGTACGGTCCACGATGCCACTTCGTGCACAACGCAGAAGAAGCGAGACGCCGCGAGCCATCATCGCCCGGCGGCTCCATAGCTTCGTTGTCCTCGGGCGGATCTCAAGCATCGTACATGAGCGACGGCTCCCGCTCTCCCCGCTCGCCTCACTCCCCACTCACCCCCCAATCGCCCCTGATGCCACACTCGCCCCCTTCGATCTCTCCACCGGCGCACGCTACCGCCTTCGCATTCCGCCGTGTACACTCACCAGATCCAGAAGAAGAAAGACTGCCAGTGTTCAACCGTCTGTCGTCTGCGTTCGGTGATCTTGTGATCGCCTAAGTGTCGGCGATCGACTAGTCCCTAAGCACACAATCGAGCGTAGCTGTTAAGATTCGTCCGTCACCTTAGTGCCTACTCGTCGTCTTCCAACCGCGCCCGAGCGACGTCCCGCTCGCCGCGCGTCGCGTCCACACCCGCTCAACGAATGATCTCCAGAATACCGATGTTTTTAATACTTTGACATATTGTAATATTTGTAAAAATAGAACAGTATACTGGCGTCTCGAAAGTCTGCGGTGTGAATATGGTAGTTACACGTTTTTTAGTTATCGGCACGCACTTGTAAATGGCACCTTATATTATATAGATATTTATTACATAGCTCGCGGAAGTCTTCCCGATGCGATTCTCCGCCGAGCGATGGCCTTTGTAAAGTTAGCTTATAGAAACGTTTATTTATTTTGTACTGCCTACACGCGCTCGGTAACGTACCGCGAGAAGGCGCTCGTGATCTATTTTTAAGAATTTAAGGTAATAATTTATTATTTATTTCGAGTCTCTTTAAATATAATTTTATATAGATAGTAGATTGCGATGCCGCACCGCACACGGACGGGGCACGCGTCGACGGGACGTGGCTCGTTTCACCTCGGTTCGGCTGTAACTTACTTCTCATGTCTGAAATATCTAATATAACACCTAAAATTATCAACGGGTTAAAGCAGCCGAAGTCGATCGAAACTGGGGAGATAGACTCGTGTAAAACCGCGAAATATGATATCGTATTGAGCATTATCTCTAATCTGCCTTCGAAAAGCAATGAGCGGGCTAACCAACACCGCTAGCCATATCAATCATCTAAAGCTCATTTAAAAATGACTATCGGAATGATCCTGTGGCGCGCCGCCTCCAGCGGCTTGTCTGCAAGGATTTTTCCTTTTTGCGTCGAGCGAGCGAGCGGAGAGCCTAAACCTGTTTGAGGCTTTTGGTGATTGTTTTTTTTATCGTCGTTCAAGTTCAATACGACCGACCCTCTCGCTCGACCGTGCACACAAAAAATAAGAGATAGAGCTCTCAAACCTGTCTATCTCCCCAGTTTTCATAAATAATATATCTGTATTATATAAATTATACTGAGAATTAGCTTAAGAACATGATAGTAGCGTGCGATCGCTGAGGTGCGTACAGGGGGCGGCACTCTCTTCGGGCTTCCAGCCGCGCCCGCGCACCAACCCTCACCTGAGTGCCTTTTACATATAAAAATCGGTTATAATATTTAATTTTTAGTTGATCGAGATAGAATGTTTTTTTTATTTATTGTCTATTTTGAATATTATATTCAAATCGGCGCAGTTATTACTTTTGTACTTTGACAGAACTAAGTGATTAGTTTCGAAGTAGAATGGATTTTTTTCTTTGAATTAAAAGTGTGATATTTTGTAATATTTATACAACAAAGTTTAATATTTTAATTAAGGGACCAATTAAATGATTAGGAGAAATTCTGATATAAACAGTCGGATATGCTTTTCTCAATATTACCAAGATACTGTACTATTCCTCGCGTAATAATATACCGATGTATTTTTGTATATTGTCAGATTTAATATATTTGTAAAAGCAATAAAAATTGATTGCCAAACTTGTTTCTTATTTAGATTGTTAGAAAAATAGCTAAAGTCATGGTGGTAGTTATTTTTTTTATATTTATTTTCAGTTTTTCTCCGTCTCAGGTCGTTGCATGGTGACCACAGAATATTAATAATTTTGTACCTAATTTTAAGAAATTAGTGATAAGCGTTTTTCATAAATTTCGCGAATATTATTTATTATCAGTTCATTACGAATTATAAACCATTTAAGCTGATTTATTTAATTTTTTATTTCAACGGACATAAAAATCCTACAATTTATTGTAACTTAATGTTAGATATATATCACCAGTCATTTAATATAACGGACATTAGTTTAGTTACTCTAGTACCTATGTCACTTGTAATTAAGTATTTAATTTTTATTTTTAATTTAATTCCAATCGTAAGTTAACATTTCAAAAAAATTGACTATTGTATTTCTCTTACGTACAAAAACTTAAGCCTAAAGCTTGTTTATGACATTTTCTTGTAAGTTTTCTTTATTTCCACCTGCATTTCTATTGAATTATAGTCAAAATATGTTAATTGTATGGTTCTTTTATTTTTGTTTGTTTTTCCTTGGTTATTTATCATCCATCGACATTTTCCTACCTTTCTACTAATTCCTCAAGCCTGTCGAGGATTAGGTAACAGTAACATAAATTATTCATTGAGGATGTATTTTGTTTATAATTTTAAAGAGGTTTAAAACATGCAGTGAGCTGATGATGATGATGTCTAAAAGAACGAGGACCTGAATTAATTATGACTGTTTAGCCAATACTAGATACAACACAAACAGGAAAACAGATTTGCAGTGCAATTACTGGCACAGAGACCACCATTATACGTCTCAGGATAGGCAATGCAGTTGATCAGGAGGCTAATCTTCAATTGAACTAAAAGGAAAACAATTTGAATAATAGGCATAAATAATATCACCAGCTGTATAGGGAAATAACTTTAAAACAAATAAGATATCATGAGCCTTTATCCGTCCACTGCTGAACATAGGCATCCGTCAATGAAAGCCAAGACGACCATTTCTCTCTCCTGATCTGACCTGATCTCTGCGATTGCCAACCCGCCTGCTCAGCGTGGCAATTATAAGCATACCCCGCAATGAATTACAGGCACAACGAATAAGATATACCTAGTAAATAGTAATTATCTAGTTTTACTACATACACAATAGGTATTTCTTTTTATGAAATTAGCTATACGATACGTTTGTTCAGTTTATTTATTCAAATACCTGTATGTATGTATTTTAACAATGAGTCTGTATACCTTCATGATCATCATCATCATCAGCCTCTATCCATCCACTGCTGAACACAGGCCTCCCTCAATGAACGCCATGACGGCCGATCCCTCGCCACTCGCATCCAACACGGACCGGTCACCGCACGGAGATCGTCTTCCCACCTTGTTAATGGCCGACCAACACTTCGTCTAAACGTGGCCTCCACTCTAGAACCTTATTGCCCCATCGACCATTATTTATTCTTTTGAAGCTTGTATATTTTTTGGATATTCGTCCCTGGTGACCAACAGTGAAAGAAAAAGACTGGCGGTCTCTTTGGGATCTGTTTCAATTCAGTTCAATAAGTGTTTTATATCTAGACTCTCCTTTGGACAGCTTGCGAATATGGGCGTTAAGTTAATATAGGCCTTTATATTATGTCTGACAGAGTCATAGGTTGTATGCCTGTCGTTCCCATGACCCTGTCCAATAGCAGGAAGGTGGAACGTCGTCGGGTTTTAGTGGGTGCGAGTCCCACATAACCACCGGGTCGCCCTGGGCCTGGTTGTAGGTAAAATGCATTTCCCAACGTTAAAAAAAAGGCCTTTTTATTATGAACTTGGATTAAACTCTCGTGTTATCGTAAACCTAGATTTAATAGGGTTCCTGAGTTTAATAAAGGGTATCATAGTGGCAATTAAAGAAATATTATTAATCTGTTAAAGTAGAGGGGAGTAAAATGAGTTGATCAAAATATGTCTTTTTTTTTTCTTTTGCGCCGGGAAATACTCTTAGAAGGCATCCCGCAGGGGAGGGGGAACTCCCCAGGCGGGTATATGGGACCCGCTGCGCCCGAAAGATGATAAGGTGGACGCAGCTTTACCCACTAAAACCCGGCGAGTGCCACCAATGCCGCCTTTGGTCAGGTGCCCCGAATCTGTTGAGTAACAGCACCTCGAGGGCTAGTCAGTCCCCCAAGGGACCGACGCCACCTCACTGTGGTATGGTGTGGGACAACACAAAGGAGCTGTCACAGTGCAATGGGGTGAGGTGCCCATCCTCGCTCCTTGTCCCCCCAGCTCTTTTGTCCCCTCTTCTTATAAGAAAGGGTACAAAGAGCAGCTCCCTCGGTTCAATTGGCTTCGCCGAAGGTGCTGGGTTCACCTTAGGCTACTGAGCCCCGCGGCCACGACAAGACTTGAACCACGGTGGGGTACAACGTCCGCTATTCAGCAATGAGCTAAATACATAAATGTAATAACTAAATACCTGTGGAACTACATGGAAAAAACCTAAGCAAGCAACTCTCTGGTGTTTACGTGAAGGGAAATATACCGAATATCAGTAGGTATATGCAATAAACACTAGTGCAAATATCTCATATACTTACTGTTATCTGTTATGGTCCCATTTAACTTTCACTAAGTAGTGCTACTTAGCTATGAACTAACCAAATGACGTAGTTTTCTTAGTACCTTTTTTTTGTTATTGCAGGGAAATGCTTTTTACGCATGTAGCCAGGATCTCGGGTACATCCTGACCCTATGTGGGACTAGCACCTGGAAGTGCTCTACCCGTAAACTAAAACCACTGTAAGCGTCTTCAGCCGCTTTTTGAGGGTCCCGGATCTGCATTCAATGGGATTACCTCAGCGACAAGCTGGCCCCGGCGAAGAACGGACTACTCCTCGTAAGGGGGTCTGCTCGGCCGCTACTAAACAGTCCTCGCGACGTCGTGTCATACTGGGCCTAGGTTCCCATCTTGAACCCAACACGAGCACAGGGGCGTTGTCTACTGGAGGCGCATCTGCTACCGTAGGAGTCCTACGCACCCCGCGGTGAAAGGCCTCGGCGTCGGCCTCCTTCTGGGACATAACTTCACAGAAGGAGACCATCGCCGTCTAGTTCTCAGTACCTGATCATAGTAATGAAAGTATAATTAAAATTACCAGAATTTTTGTGTAAATCTTCCCTCTTTCTAGTACTGATCCAAATGCTCGTAGCCATAATACCTGTTCCAGGTATAATAGAATTGAGAATAAACAAACAGTAAGTAATCAAAGAGCAAACAACATTTAATTATGTATTGCCTATTCAAGATTGAACCCGGAACCGACGTTACAATAGTTATGACTAAACATTTTTTGCGCATACCATTACGTAAGCTGTAGAGCGAATCTGTGTTGGCGGTACGTTGCACTCCTCGTATATAGAACAGATTGAACATTTTTATTTGGATATATTGGAGTTTTACAGAAAAATAGCGTTTTTTACATAGAAAAATCATGGCCACTCTCGCCTAACTTCAGTCCGTACAAGTTAAACGTCAAATTCAACGTGATCCAAATGAAGTAACCTAACGAAGGTAAGGCGAGGATGTATGAGGAATTTATATGCCTGAGAAAGTTGTGTAAAGTTCGCCAACTTACACTAAAGCTAACATAAGCAAACTCCTAATATCTACCTTGCCTTAATTCGAGGGTTTTTTTTTCGGATGTGCTAGACTTTTCGGCCTGATGGCCTTTAAGCTCAATCGGTACAGTAAATGAGCAGATGGCTCACTTAAGAAATATTCGAAAGGGGGACGCCCCGCAGGGGGCGCGGTTCATCGCGCGCGCTGCTCGGGAGAGCAAGATTTGGACTAGTCAAATCTGATACGGTCGACGAATCTTTTACGGTTGAATTTAACCTATCATCATGAGGGCCGCCCCTCATGCGCGGTGCCCAAGCAAACTAGCGGTAGCGTAGTGCTAGCCCTGTTTGCGCGGTCTGGGTTTGTGTCTACTCGTATCGGATTCGGCCAATTCGAGGGAGATACGTGCCCTGCTGTTGGACATAAAAGAGCCGTTTATACTTAACTTCTAATATTTAAAACCTAGAAATCAGATTCAATTGAAATATGAACGTAAAGTATCCGTACGCCTTATTAAACTCAATATCATATACGTATCAAAAGGATATTATGCCAGATTAATAAACATAGATATTGTAATAGTTATCTAGATTTGTACCTCTTTACGCTAGATTGTTGTTTCCCTGTTTCCATATAAACGTTCCATTTTTAATTTTGGCAAAGATAAATTAATTAAACGTTATGTACGTTTAATTTACGTACAAAGATTTAATAATCCTACCTCTTTGCGTTCATAAGTTAAATAAAATGTCACTTACATAATTTCTTTATTTTATAACAGGCAAAGGCCAAACCGAATCACGTCATGGACGTAAGTAGTCTGGCCTTCGCCGGGGCCAGCCTGTCGCTGAGGTGATCCTGTCGGTTGCCTGCATATCCGGGACCCTCAAAAAGCGGCTGAAGGCGCTCGCAGTGGTTTTAGTTAGGGTGGGCACTCCCAGGTGTGAGTCCCACATTGGGTCAGGATCTACCCGAAGATCCTGGCTGCATCCATAAGGATTTCCCTGCGATAAAAAAAATGGACGTGTCGTGTTCCTAAGGTATAAAGTAGATACAATCAAACTTCAATGAATTTAGTACGAATTTCGAACTTCAAGAGATCTTGTACTAATATAATAAAAAATGATGTTCGTCTTTGCATACCAAGCAGAGGATGTATATGTAAAAACCAGGAGCTATAATACACTGCTACCTGACGAATGCTTGCATCGTATAACTTATAAGTCAGATGATTATCTTCTTACTATCATCATAATTCATAGAAGGAGTTGTCGTAAACTAGAGGCCTTTGGTTTTTTAAATTATACAATTGTAAATTAGCAACTACCACTTACCAGAGAAAATAACCTACTAGATTAAAAACAAAAAATCTGCCTATGAATCTCCTTCCAATATGTGTTTATTATTATTATCAACTTTTTACCGTCAACTGCTATAGGATATGAGTTCCAAAGATATTATTTAGGCATACAAATGTTGGCATTGAGGAAAGAAAGTCTATTTAAAGAAACATATTACATACATTTTTCAACAGTTTTGTGACAATAGAAAACGGGAGTGTTCTGTTGGAGATGAACAAAAGAACTTGTAAAAGATATTTATAAACTACTGACAATCATTCAAACAAATGAGTTCAAAAATTTAACAGATGACTTTTAAAAAACGTAAAGCTTTCTTTACTACTAGCTTCGTCAATGGCCGAGCCTGTCTCCCCTTCGCCATGAAACCTATATTTTATAATATAGGTTTGAAACCTGTTAATCTGTTATTGTTCTTATTATTAAGAACAATAACAGATTAACAGGTTTCAATCATGATTATTCCAGTAATATTGATCAGAGCTACCTGATCAGGTCTCGGAATGTATTTCGAATTTCATTAACAAGCAAACGTGTAAGTAATCCCAAGTGTGGAATGCTGTTTAACGCTACTTGTCCACTGACTCATACTAATTACAACACAGCAAGTTACTATAAAGAAACCTATCCGAATAAGGAACAAACATGCAGCTTAAGAACGCTAAGCATCTTATTTGTGAAATAGGCAGCGTAAAAATAGATGTATCTTATCCTTTCTTTCTATACTAGCTTTGGGGCAAGCAGCAAATTATTTTGCCGACTGCGCACGGTAAAAAGAGTAGGACAAGCAATTGCATGATGCACCGAGACCTGCCGTCTTATGAAAACAGCGCATGAATGAATCACTCTGGTAATGGCTGGACCCGACTCCCGGCTGAAATTGTATGTTCTCATGCAAAGTTGGTCATTCATCAGATTGGTTATTTTCAATTTTGGCTTATGATAATGATTTTATATTAGAGGTAGTGCCATGATCCTTTGCAGCCTAATTGAGCCGGCAGACCGGGGACCTCTCGCTCACATAACACCGGCGTCAAGTGACAGCTATGCTGTCGCGTTTCGAGTGGTTTGTGTGTTTCCAGTGGCCCATTGGGGGGATAGGCAAAAGGAGGGCAACAAATCTGCATAATCTCTGATTGTGCGGCTGTGTATGGGCATTGATAGTCGCCAATATGTTATAAAAAATGGTATACTCCTATGAAATAAATTTTATTTTTTTCAACTACTCTTTTATTGTGAAACGTATAATGAATGAAATAAATGTATAATGAACGCAATATAAGTATCTTACACCCATCCTATGTGATGGGTGTAAGATCATCTTTAAATGTATATTTTTATGTGTTTTACATTTGAATAAGAAAACCCATAATTGATGACATTTGAACTCTGTAACTCCACACTAAAGAGGCCGTATATTTAACATTTCTCAGTAAAGCATTATCATAAGTATGAGTTAAACACAGACTATTTACAAATTCTAACTGGCATCAAATTTCGATTCCTGGAGCCGAGTCGGCCACTCTCCTAACCGAACACCGAGATAACAGTGCCCTTGATAGAACGAACACAACCCAAACGACCCATAGCGAACATCAATCCTTACACGTCCATATTAACATTTACTAAAGTCTAAATTCGCACATGCGTCTCTTCGAAGCGGTATCGTTTCAAAGCATATACAACGGATGTTATTTATGCGTTGTAATCTGGTGTATAATATGACAAACACGTTTATTATTTCTAATTATTGTTAGTTAATATATAAAAATTATGACAAAGACTAAATCCTAGTTGATAGAGTAGAAATCCCTTAGCGCCTAAAATATTCATAACTAGCTGCCCGCACAGACTTCGTTCAAACCCCCAAGAGATCGACACACGCCACCTCCACGGATGGATTGTTCTGTGGAGCGACAGAACAACTCCACCCAACGTCAGGACAGTACAATGGGGCGAGGTTCCCATCCTCGTCCCTTCTCCCCCCTGCTCTTTTGTCCCATCTTCTTATAAGAGGGATACAAAGAGCAGCCCCTTCGGTTCAATTGGCTCGCCCAAGGTGCTGGGTTCACCTTAGGCAACTAAGCCCCATTGCCACGGCCAGGCTTGAACCATGGTGTGACTCGTCACCAGTACTAGAGTATCCGTTAGATATACTTCAAAAAGCAATTTCACCATCATTCGATGCATACTTTCGCACACATTACCACAAAATAAATCTATTTTGTGCTATTACTTATTGCCTTGGAGGAATTTTATTTCTCAATGACACCATGCTTTAGACCTAGTTTTCCCCTTTCTCATTGGAACTATGTCCAATTGTCTGGGGCCTCCGATTGATGACGAGGCTATCCAGTGCCCGCTATAATCTCTTTTTTTTAAACAAATCTACTCTTACAAAGTTATGGGGGGTAGGCTACGGTGCTTTGAATCTCTAGGCACTCGGGCCTCGACATTCATTATAGATCTTTACCAATTATAAATGTGTTTTATAGTTATATAAAGAATTTCTTGTATTTAGCAGTATTATATACTTTTATTTTGCAAGTACAATTTGTTCCTGACAGCGCCATCTATGCGACATATACCACACTAATTGAGTGCTGTTTTGTTTTGTAAATAAGAGTTAAAACCAAGATAAGTTCTCTTGGGAAGGAAACCTCCTACCGTTACAAGAAAATCACAATCAGTCTTTATTTTGATATAACTGCCGTTTGGCGTGTCCGATTCCTTAATACCTTCCTTCCTAAAGAAGCTGTCGTGAAAGAATGTTCAATGTATTATATAAGAATGTCCTTTCTTTCATCACGTGAGTTCGTTTCACCAGCTACTAAGTAAATAGCGCCTTTGATTATTTAATGTCATCAAAGAATTGCGCAATAAATGCATGGCTAGATGCAAAACTATTGCAGAGGGCCGGCTGACCGAATAGTCAAGCTACTGGACACTAGACGCAGCAGCCGACGGTTTGAATCCGGTCAAGTGCACATAACGTGTACGTGTACGTGACCACATCTTGACCCGATCATGGGCGTGTATATAGTATGATAGATATATAGATTCATCCTCACCAAGGTTCAAGCCTGGTTGTGGCAGTGAGGCTCAGTAGCCAGTAGTGAACCCAGCACCTTGGGCGAAGCAAATTGAACCGAGGAGGCTGCTCTTTGTACCCCTCTTATAAGAAGAGGGTACAGAAGAGCAAGGGTTACAAAGGGAAAAGGATGGGAACCTCACCACAGTATACTATCCCAACGTTGGGAGGGGTTATTCTGTGGTGCGGGACAACCCCTCCCAACTACCCCACTAACCAACTAACCCCTCCTACTAGTGTGTGGAGGTGGCGTCGGTCCTTTCAGGAACTGACTAGCTGTCTAGGTGCCCTGTTTGCTTAATGCGGCATTGGTGGCACTCGCCGGGTTTTAGTGGGTAGAGCTGCGTCCACCTTACCATCATTCGGGCGCAGCGAGTCCCACATACCCGCCTGGAGAGTCCCCCCCCCCCCTCCCCAACGGGATGCCTTAGAGTATTCCCCTGCTTAAAAGAAGAAGAAATGTATTCATACTTTAATTGCCTTAATTTTTTTTATGTTAGTTGGATATGCAAACTGGCAGACGTGCCATATGATGGTAAGTGGTCGACGTCGCCCATGAACATAAACTAGTTTACCTGGAACGAGCCCAGGCAACTCGTTTATGTGTTACCTACCCTGAGACGTAAGATGTTAAGTCTCGGTGCCAGTAATTACACTGCCTGTCTTGCCCTTCTCTCCGAAACACAGCAAAGCTGTTTCACGGGAGAAACAAGCAAGTTGGTGGTACCCATGCAGCCAGTAGCGCGGCACAGCGCCATCCCTCCCACCTGTAATTGCCGTTAACATAAGTTCAAGAACCAAGCCTAGTTTAATGTGGTGTGATGATTAGTTAAAATATATAATAGGTACGTAAGTCTGTATATAAACAGATCTGTTATCAGGTTCCCTTCGAATCGAACCCTTCAGTTTCTATTACATCATATACGTTCTCGTCAAATCAATCACAACTACTTCCCCGTAGTAACCGCTGAACTCAAACTCAACACCAAAACTTTATCAATAATCACATCGAAATATACTGTCACATATCACCAGATAGTAAATACGAGGCGCGCTGTTGGTTCAGCGATAACAATAATTGCTGCTGGATGTGTGATACGACTCCATTATCTAATGTTTGTACAGCTATGTGATTAGATAGCACGCAAGATGTCGCCTTGTTCGCTAAACCCTCGAATTAACAGACCTCTTCCACTATTTTAATGATTGTTTCCTAAGTTCATGATCGTAGGGTTTATGTGCATCTACTTCAATTTGTCTTTATATAAAATGCTTATTATACTTACCTATATACGGAAACACGTAAATGCAAACTATAGGTAGATATCGAGTATGCAAACACTATAGTTAAGCAAGTGTAGTCTCTGCCGAGCATCATCACCTCGATGTTCGGGGACGACGATGGTCTCCTTCGGCGAGGCAGTAATGTCCCAGAAGGAGGCCGACGAGTGGGAGATAGAGCAGGCGACGAACGGGGGTGCATAGGAGGTGCGCCTCCAGTAACGCCCGTGAGGTCGTGTCGGATTCAGGATGGGAACCTGAGCCCAGTATGACACGACGTCGCGGGGACTACTTACTTAGTGGCGTCCGGGCAGTCTAGTCCTGTAAATCTATCTGTTGCCTGCGGTGCCTGCTCAAGTGAGCATACTTTGATAGTAAGTATACAGACAAAAAGATAATGTTTTAGTCAGTATTTGATCTATCTTTTCGTTCGACTTTATCAAAATGTGATCAGCAGTTTAACATTCATGTAATATAACGTGTAACAAACAGACACTTTCTTTTTTATTTTGTAAAGATAAATGCGCATAATATAATAATATTAACCCTTATATTATGTCCCACTGCTGGGCACGGGTCTCCTCCTAGAAATCAGGCAAGGAGGGTTTTGGGTCATAGTTCACCGATGCGCTGGCCCAATGCGAGTTGGTGAACTTCACACCTTCAAAGACTTTTAATCTCATCGGGCATGCAGGTTTTCTCACGATGTTTATTTATTTCACCGGTGAGCAAGCGATGGTTAGGTGAAGATGGAAATTTAGAAACACCTTTTTCTAACCCTAGTGAGGTCTGGGTTCGGTCCTGACCGGGGGGGTCAGGACCCTCACTAGGCCTTCGTCGCTCGCGCATTCCACTTGTGAATAGGCCATCGACGCTCGCGCATACCAAATGTTTTTTAAGTTAACATACTGTTCTTGAATCATGATCCAAAAATTTTGATAACAAGTATTACTGTGATAGATATAAGAAATAATTATGCAATTTCCTATTTTAGCGAGTGCCTACTAAATAAATGTAGTTAGATAATGTCATTGCCAAACCACAGTTAGATCCTGAAATTATGAGCAAACTCCTTTCCCTTTTTACATTAAAAAACGTTCTGGCAAACTGTCAGAAAATCTTTTTGGCGCTGTGACAAAACGAACCCACTTGATAGCACATAGGTACCGATGGCAAGGATGCGCTTCTGTGCCGACGGGAGCACCTCCCGTCTGCATGAGTACCACCATTGTTGTCTTCCGTGACTATACTTATATATACTTATACTACAAAAAAACTTCCCTTGTACAAGGCAATGTTAAACGTTACGATAAAAAACACCAACGTTGGTAAAAAAGGAAGTATTTTATACATTTGGAATTTCCGTCGTTTCATATACTTCTGGATTTATACGAGGGCATCAGATGATAGGAGTTGCATCCGATGTTTTGCGATTTTAAGATTTATCCAAACATGAATTTTAAGAGGTTCCGGGTTTCACCGCCTCTTATATACGGATGTAAAAAATATCAATACAGGACTTGGACCTCCTGAAAGTTTTGTTTTTCGAGTCCTCAAATTCCGCTCGAGAAGACAGTTCAAGCCTCGAGGCGAACCTCGTGCATTTAGGACATTAAAGGATGTTATTTTTTTACCTGAAATGAGTAAATAAAAAAAAGTGTCCAAATACCAAACAATTAGGGTGAGTCTAGGACCCCACCATAGTCCAGGCCTTGACGTGGCGGTGGGGCTCAGTAGCCTAGGGTCCTAGGGTGAGCCCAGCACCTTGGGCGAAGCTAATTGAGCCGAGGGGGGCCTTTGTACCCCACTTATAAGAAAAGGAAAAAAAGTGTCCAAATACCAAACAATTAGGGTGAGTCTAGGACCCCACCATAGTTCAGGCCTTGACGTGGCGGTGGGGCTCAGTAGCCTAGGGTGAGCCCAGCACCTTGGGCGAAGCTAATTGAGCCGAGGGGGCTCTTTGTACCCCACTTATAAGAAGAGAGACAAAAGAGCAGGGGGTAAGGGGTGAGGATGAGAACCTCACCCCATTATACTGTCCCAACGTTGGGAGGGGTTGTTCTGTGGTGCGGGACAACCCCTATGTGGAGGTGGCGTCGGTCCCTTGCGGGACTGACAAGCCGTCTAGGTGCCCTGTTAGCTTAACAGTTCCGGGGCACCTCACCAAAGGCGGCACTGGTGGCACTCGCCGGGTTTTAGTGGGTAGAGCTGCGTTCACTTACCATCTTTCGTGCGCAGCGAGTCCCACATACCCGCCGGAATTCGGAAATAAAAATAAAAAAGTTTTAGGTAAACTTTTTTGTCTACCTTTAAAAAAATACAATTGAATAAAAATGTACCTACACTAAAGAAAAATTTACAAAAACAGTAAGAGAGCAACAATTACTTCGGTATAACAAAAAAGCAATCCTATGTTTTTTGTTAAAAAGATATGTCCTATGTACATACTGGGAAAATATTGTACCTTTTATTAATAAGTAAGTACTTATTTGCAGGGTAAGTCTAGGAAAGATGAGCGAATAGGAGAAATGGCCAACACAAATAAATGTTAAAGAAAATAGCATATTTTTGCTTACTTTTTGTTTTTCTTAGACAGTAAGGTCATCTCTGAACTCTATCCCGAACTTTTTTGTGTTGGTCATCTCTCATATACGGCCATATTTCCTAGACTCACCCTTTTTTTTCTTTTTTTTCTTTAACGCCGGGAAATGCTCTGAGACATCCCGCTGGGAAGTGGGTCTCCCCAGGCGGGTATGTGGGACTCGCTGCACCCGAGAGCTGGTAAGGTAGACGCAGCTCTGGGTAGAGCTAAGTGGATCACTTAAACCCGGCGAGTGCCACCAATGCCGTCTTTGGTGAGGTGCCCCGGATCTATTGTGCAAACAGGGCACCTCGACAGCTAGTCAGTCCTTCAAGTGACCGACGCCACCTCCACAGAGGGGTTGTCCCGCACCACAGAACAACCCCTCCCAACGAGGGTTTCTCAATTGTTGTCTATTCAGAGACACAAGTCTCGGTCCCAGTAATTGCCGGTCCTGCCTTACCTCCGAAACACAGCAAAGTTTTTTCACGGGAAACATATTTCTTCCGGATGGAAGATGGTACCCATGCAAGAGCACGGCATAAATAAGCGCAATCCTCCCACCAGTTAAATGTCTTTCATCATCATCAGCCTCTATCCGTCCACTGCTTCGACGACCGATCCCTTGCCACTCGCATCCAACTCGGACCGGTTATTTATTAAATTAACCAACCAACCCGCAATAAGGAACAGTGGCCTAATATTCTTATCGCTTGAAGTGAAGAATGTTTTATACGTATAGGGTGGAATTGAGACCATAATGGAAAACACCAAACAACAATAGTTGTTAGTTTATAATTCAGAACCCAACAATATCGGCTGCCGGGTGTTGGCGATATAATTTTTATGACCAACGCATGTATCGTCGCCATCATAAAGGAATAACTTCCGAGCCTTACCGGGCACGTGCTTCGAATTATAATAACTAGGAAAAAAATTCTTATAAACACTTCATGTATCACGAATTAATGAACATCGTAGACTACATTTTAATTACATTTAGTTAAAATGTTTTTATGTCAAGACAAAATTATGGGCTACATCAAATATTTTTATAATACCATTTGGCATTTAATACAAATATAATATTTAAAATAAATCTTTTGGAACGAATACATTCGGCCCTACAGGACACAACTGTACCTTGAGACAACGACGAGATACGTCAAGTCTCTGTTCTTTTCTTATCTTTTGTGATAGGCAAATTATGAGAATCCCTACCGCCGCGCGCCGGTGTGTTCGGAGATTAGGTCAGTGATAATTAAGCTGTTTTCATCAGAGATTAAATGGAAAGTAATCGATCTAAACCTGAAGTTGGAAGGTACTAGTTGGAGATCGTAAACATTTCTAATTAGAGGTTGGCATTGAGCTATACATTATTTTATTGCATATTTATATATCTAAAAAAAATTACGAAATATAAAAATTTCTATAAAATTGTTTTAACTAATCCTAACTTGGTGTAATTACGTGTAGTAGGTATGTAGCAAAATATGCATTATATTTTCATGGAGAGTATCTCCATATATTTTAAGGTTCTAATTGAAACAAAAAAGAGAACTGGATGAGAGGTATGAATGTAAAATAGACTACCACTTTAGACATTTTAAATTTAAAAATATTAATACCAAATTACTCGTCATTAACAACTATACAGTTTAGCAATTTTTTCACAACAATTACTCACAATTTCAGTGTAATATTTAAGGTAATTTTGAAAACGGGTTTCACAATGATCAATACGTTAAACGGAATGTGAATGTAAAGAAAAATGAACATAATTGCAGTTGCATGCGAGTGTACGCGACCAGTACGGTTGGCAGCAACCAAGACAAAGGCTCGTAAAGATACGCGGCGTGTCGTAGACTTTACGTAACATAAGAGCTCGCTCGCTACATACGAACGGAAATTTGGAAAATAACGCACTGATAGGAAAGCATTCATGACACTTATTGTTTTCTAATAATTAGGCGAATTTTTTCGAATGAAAAAACTTTTGCGGATTTTCGGAGCGTCCGCCGTGACCACGAATGACAAAACGTAGACATTTATAAAACTTAATAAACCTCGATAAAATCCCTAAAAAAGTGAGTTTTTTTACGTAAGGTGGCGAACGAGTAAGGGATTTACTAAATGATAAGTGAATCACCTCAGCCCACATACACCCGCAATTTAACTTAGCGTACTATTTCACGGCAGTTTTAAATAGGAAGGAGGTCAGTCAGACACGCGCAGATCGGCTGTGGGTCTAGAAGCTTTGGCCCTTGGTTTTAGGCCAATTCTCCTAATGAACACAAATTTGTGAGCATTAAGAATAATAATATTATAATAATAAAATAATAACTATAATAACTATATACTAATAAGACTAGCAATTATTGTAAACTTACTTTTCTATAGTAAGTAACGAAAGCCTTAAAGTTTTAAATTAGCTACTAATAAACGATTAAAAAGCTTCCGAATTTTCTATAACAATTCTCATAAATTTGAAATTGAGGGAGGCTCTCATTCTCATAAACGGTTATTATTTAAAAACTATATATTTAGTCGAATCGATCGTCCATTAGATTAATTATTATTAAATTATATAGTATTTGTATGATTATGTAAAATACAATTATCTAATTATTTATTTGGGAGCGTACTAAAAAGAGTAAACACTATAATATTATATCTCTTAAGAATACCTTCTACAAATTTCATCGCGTTTGTGAGACATGTTTTATACCCGTGTGTTTCACCTGTCACCTCGAACCCGAGTGAAGCCTTATTATGAGAACATTGCACTTATTTTAACTCTTTAACACTATCTACGTACTCACACCGCACGACAATACCACGCGATACCACCAGGTACATATGGTGAACATGAAGATACTACTACATTTAAAGGATCACCAGTCCCTTAGGCTGAAGGATAAAAAACCTCAAGATGTTGATTTAACAATGACGATACACGTATGAATATGAAGTATGTATTGTACTTAAAAATGTTAAAATAGTTTTATGTAGTTTCTACCGAAACGGTTATTCCTTCTTTTGAAAAAAATCGATTAAAATATTTTTATTTAAAACATTTGAATCATAATACCCTAAATAAATTTGGAGGATAATCAAAAGCTTTAAAAAAATGTCAAGAGCTTAAAAATTTCCCGTTGCTTTAAAAAAATTGTTTTCCTACGGTGACTACTGACTACCGACGCCAACGAGCCACAAACTCAAACCGCACGAAAACTTTTTTACATTACTACGGTAACACTGTATATATAAATATAAAAAAGAAAATGTCGGATTTTTGCCGCAATATTAAAAAGTTTCTTGCAGTTGGATTTTTGTTTTTTTAATAATAATTTATTTCATTACGAAAACCATTTAAAACGGGATATTTACCATGTTTTTCATTTTTATTTCGCGGATACGGACACCTCTAATGCCGTCAACATCTACCCGCATACTTCAGTCTCGTGAACAAGATATTCGTAGATAATGTCGAAATATCGAGCTCCGCGAAATAAAAATGAAAAACATGGTAAATATCCCGTTTTAAATAATTTTCGTAATGAAAATAACCATGTTAACTTAAAATCATATAATTTATTTCATGTTACATACTCCTACTTTCCAAGTTACAGATTATTTTATCTTATCGTCGATATTTAAAAAAAATATAATTTTATAAAATATTTTATTCATTTCGAAATTAGTATGAATTGAGTATTGATTAAATTAGTACAATTTATATTTAGTAAGTATGTAGTACCTAGTAGTTATTATCAGTTTACGTAGTCAATAGAAATATATTTTCACAATAAGCACAAATGATTAAAAACAGCTAAGTGCGAGTCCGAATCACATGCTGAGTTCCGTATAAACAGAAACAATATTCGCATAATATTTGAACGAATGTGGGATCTTTGGAACGTTACTTACAGGTTATGTATTGTTATGTTGTTTTTGTTACGAGTTACGAATTACATATTTTAAGCGATAGAAAATGATAAGTGGTTTCCCGTTTTATGGTAAACGGCTTCCTATATATTTTATAGGAGTCATATTTTGCAAATTATATTTTGTCTGGAAGTAAAGTATATATAGTAGTAGTATAGTAGTACCTTTTGGATTCTCCTCAGTCGTACGCTCTTGGCAGAGCGGTCGTGGTCATGTGTTGGTCGAGTCTTGCACCACCGCTTCTCTCGTAATGCGACGCCATGTATCTCTATGCTTGGCGGAGTTCGAGTTGTCATTTATATTGGTGTGTGTCAGAGGTTTGATTAAATCTGTCCATCGCGTTGGAGAGCGTTCCGACCTCCTACAGATATTCCCTTGTCCCAGTCTTCGAGAACTATCCGCATGATGTACTCTGTGTATATCTTAAAGAGTAGAGGGGACAATATACAGCCCTGTCCAACGCCGGCTTCCGTTTTCAAGCGTTCGGAGTCAACACCGTCAACTCGGACCGCGGCAGTGCCATCTTCGTACAGGCGTCTAATGAGATGTTTGTGGTACACCCATTTCCGTCAGGATCTGCCAGAGTTTCCCCCTCTTAACGGTGTCGAAAGCTTTTCTGAAGTCAACAAAGCAGACGAAAGCAGAGAGTGATGTTGAATTCTCTTGCCTTTTCCACAATTTTTGGATATTTTTTATAAAATCCGCTGAAGAGTTTCAAGCAACATTAGTCCAATGTTAGAAAGTATCCAGACTTTTCTCTCCAGTCAATGTGACACTAGACTTATCTACATTCGAGCGACAGTATAGACAAGGCAAGGTATTCCGGTATGCTTCGAACAAACACAAGTGCGTACCACCTGGGCTACATTATACATTTACCTACCATGCTTTAATCAAACTAACTTTTTCACCTAGATACACCAACGTATTTCGTCGTGTACCTTCTACTGGTACCAAATTTATTTGTAATAATTAAATAAAATAGCATTAGTTACTTCTAAAATAATTTGGAAAGAATTTCATTTTATTACTTTAATCGTTTTCATTTAGACTGTGCGACGTGTTGGTCGACCACTAGATGGAAGACGATCTCCGTGCGGTGGCCGGTCCGTGTTGGACGCGAGTGGCAATGGATCGGCCGTCATTCACTTCAATGACGATGATGATGATGATGACCTTAAATGTATTTTTTTCTAATTTCCAAGCAGAATGAAGCAATAAGGTAAGGAGAATATATTATACATATTAATTACTTTTTCTTCTTTAACGCCGGGAAATGCTCTGAGGCATACCCGCGTGGGGAGACCCACTCCCGCTAACTCGCTGCGCCCGACAGCTGGTAAATGGACGCAGCTCTACCCACTAAAACCCGGCGAGTGCCACCAATGCCGCCTTTGGTGAGGTGCCCCGGATTTGGAAAACAAACAGGGCACCTCGACGGCTAGTCAGTCCCGCACCACAGAACAACCCCTCCCAACGTCGGGACAGTACAATGGGGTGAGGTTCCCATCCTCACCCCTTGCCCCCTGCTCTTCTGTCTCCTCTTCTTATAAGAGGGGTACAAAGAGCCCCCTCGGCCCAATTAGCTTCGCCCAAGGTGCACCGCTCACCCTAGGTTACTGAGCCCCACCGCCACGACAAGGCCTGAACCATAGTGGGGACATATTAATTACTGCTAAGACGTATAAATGTAATGTTTTAAAGTAATGTTTTCTTGAAAGGATGGTGACTCTCCTTGGGTCCATACGTGTTCCATACCTTGACTTTGCTTTCGTGTCTTTTGGTTGCGTATTTGTTTCCAACGATTTATTCGTTATTAATTGTATTATTTTCATTTTTCACTATTAATTAATACCTGATTAATGAAATGATTTGTCCAGGTAAAACACGAGCTCGTTAGGTGTCAATTTATTTTTATCTATCTCGTTTGCGTTGTAGTATTTTAAATAGTGTACTGTGTACATACCTACAAGTCCTACAAACATTATACTGTACCAAATATCATGTTGTTCGGGACTCCAACATCGGTCTCCTTATTACAATTTCAATAGGAAATTCCCAAAACACACTGTCTGCTGTTTACACGTTTTGAATGTAATGTATAATTTGTACAGAAATGTAAATAACACCTCATGTTTAACGGAATGGGGATAGCGAGAATATTTAATCAAGTGCGTCTCGGTCTATTTTTCCGTTTTGAATCAATAAAATTATAAAAGGCCATATACACTTGCCGCTTCATAGAACTATTTCTTTTTCGACAAGAATCGTCCTCACAATTTGTATCCTTTTAAGGGTTTCAGTCCTCAATATGACAAATCCATTATTCCTAGAAGGTTTCCGTAGTCCATCTGTCTGTCTGTCTGTCTGTCAGCCTTTCAATCCAAACCCTTTGGGATTGGTACTTGCTTCCAATTGACGTAGAATCATGAAATTTTGTAAGAAGTCTCACCACAAAAGTAAAGATGATAAATCTGAAAACCTTTAATTTGTTGTTATATAGTAAGACTCACACTTGTAAAGGTTTCTTACTAACTTCATACCATCTGAAAGGTAAGCCAAAGTTGTCTAAAGAAGTGTATTCTTAAAAATTTAAAAAAACCAAACGCAAAGTTACGCAGAAGGATTTCTTGCGCTCAGGACGACCACAACCGACTTTCACAACTACATCGGGTTATGTGGGTGAACATAAGGCGTGCTTATGCCCGTTATTTTCGAGTATTTGGTGTCCTGCGGATCCCTCGTCCCATTTACTAAAATATGAAATACTGATAAGTGAGAGCACACACCCAATGTCAATAACTTATATCATCGAACTTGAACATGCCCATCGAATTTAATAAAAGTTATTTTTATGTTAACTCCAGATTCGTACTAAAGTATTAATTACGCCTGGTTGGTATAGTATAATATTGTTGTATAAAAAAATGTTAACTATAGCTAACTTCAGGGTGTCGGTTTTTTGTGACGGTGTGCGCGCGCATCGTAAACTCTTATAATTTTCCCTAACGCGCCAAGTATAACTTTAAAACTAAACGTCATATTATGTCATCTATTGTTTGACATTTTCGTAATTATTAAATTTGAATGTGTGCGTATCGCCGTGCAAAAAGTAATGGCTTTCTCCGCTCTAATTATTTCAAATTCCTCCGTTTGCGCAATCCTCTTAAAAAGGCGTAAACCCCTTAGGGGGGGGTTAGGTTTAAGTTCACGTATTAATATATAGATTTTTATGATGAATATGAGATCAAAAACAAAGATGTCTAAAATTTGTTTTCAGTTTCTAGTACATAAAAACTTAAGCTTAGAAGCACGGCGTAGATTTTCCCGGTGTAATTGTTCATAATATAAATTCATTTATTTATATATACAGC
Source organism: Helleia helle (assembly GCA_963853865.1). NCBI lineage: Eukaryota > Metazoa > Arthropoda > Insecta > Lepidoptera > Lycaenidae > Helleia > Helleia helle. Next base: position 10,329,825 of record OY971431.1, read on the forward strand.
GTGAACTAGATACACAGCAGTTCGCGGTAAGAATCATTTGTCACCTTTATTATTCTGGTCTGAATTTCCTGAATCCGAAACATTTTAGAGTAAATTTAACATATTACGTTTATTTCAACTGCAAAATATGTTTTTGTTATTATAATTGTGATTTTTTTTATTTTATAAGCAGGCAACCGAGCAGTGGGAGCCTTATGGTGACTACTGACGCCCATAGACGTCGACATATGCGTTGCCCTCCTTTTCCCTATCACCCCCAATGGACCACCGGAAACTCATAAGCCGTATGAAACGCGACAGCGCCACTTGAAGCCGGTGCTATGTGAGCGAGAGGTACCACTACACCACCGGTACTGTGGTGCCGGCCCAAGTCGGCAGCAAAGCAGCATGTCACTACCTCTTACGAATTTATTTTGATTTTTCGTCCAAATCAACAGTTTGTCGCTACAAAATTATACGCGAAATTAACCCATCCTTGAGAAGAATAATCACTTCACAACGTCACTTGTCATCTTAAGTTCGACCAAGTTAAGGGCCCCTTATCCCAAATTGTTGTTTCTAGATCGAGGTGTATTCATAGAAGTCGTCATTTTAAAATAATAACAAAAAAATGGGGTATAGATACATCTTTGATCTAGGGATTTTTTTGGATAAAAATATAATATGAATTTTACATGATCAAAAAAATTCTAAAGTAACGTCGATTTTAAAAGCAAATTGAGTAGTATGAGACTTCGGGTAACTCAATTTTAATGAAACTTTTACGTTTAAATTGCTAAATGGAGATGCCGTGGAAATGATTGGATAGATCTTTATTATGTCACTTAAAAAATTTTTGAAAAATAAAAAACGATAAAAATGGCTCTCGCGCATCGCACCACGTCGCGCCAGTACCCAGCCGGGCGTCATCGAAGTAGGACCTGTGCCGCTTTTGCTCGTGACTACGTTGTTACCGCGCATTTTATATTATTACGTCTAAATAAATAAGACGACACAGTGTAAATAATATAGCTACTTAATACTTACTAACAATTGTTGTTCTAAGTTTTAATTAGTTTGCAATACAAAACCTTTAATTAGTGTAAATAAATAGATACTTGAGTTTGTGTAGTACCTAGTTATTTAATTGAAATGGCGAATAAAAAATTAAAATAAGGAAAAAGAATCTTAATACAGTTTTATCACAAACTAGCTGTTGCCCGCAGCTTCGCCCGCGTTAACTTAGATATACAACCATATACGCATTGATGATAATTATTTATCTATGGACGGGCGTAGGACTTTATTTTATAATATGTAGTGATTAATACCGTATTTTTGTGAATAGCTTTTAAATTACCGCTTTATAATTGGCAATTTTTTTAAAGTATTAAAATGGATATAGGTAGTATGTTATATTTAACTAATGTAGACATATTATGCCATCGCGGACTTTTCAGTATGCATATTTAGGATACACAATTCTACCATACATTGATACAATAATAATTAATTCGGAACGGGCCCGGCTAAGGTGTATAATAATGTAGTACATTATTTGATTTATCTGTTAGGGTTCATTCAGCGTTTGCAATTTAAGTGCAAAAAATGTGCTTATTTATGACATCACATCAGAAACTTCTAAAATTATGAGTGTTTATCTACTATATTATGCATGTACCTATTACCTTCCTCTTGAATCATTCTATCTATTAAAAAAACCGCATCAAAATCCGTTGTGTAGTTTTAAAGATGTAAGCATACATACAGTCAGACGCGGGAAGCGACTTTGCTTTATAGTTTATACTATGTAGTGATGTATTCTTCCAGAAATTGTTAACACTTGAAGAATTCAAATTGTCCGACAATAAAGAAAATGAGGAACCTTCATCACAAAATATTTCTGATTTGCAATCATTTCCTAGCCCCCTACCCACAGGGCAGTGTCGTGAGGACTATGGCCTTGACCCTCTTCTCATAGGAGACCCGTGTCTAACATTAATCGATGATGTATGGGTCGATGAAAATGAACCTGGACCTAGCATACGACAACTAAATTTTGTTGAATTTTAAAACAATTAATATAGTATAAAATAATATGTTTGTCTACAATTTTTAATCTCCTACAAGCATTCTTAGAATGATTGATTTTTTTTATAGCTTAGGCCTTAGGGGGACAAACGAGCATTCGGAGCCTTAGATGACTACCGACTCCCATAATAATAATAATATCTAAGGACGCTTTTTGCACCACGTCAATCTGGTCCCGTGGTAAGTTCTCGAAGAACTAGTGTTACGAGTACCAGACAATGGAAATATATTTAATATTTTATACTATACACATATTTAAGGTTTTTTATTTATAATACACATATTTAATACACATCCATGAACCAGGAACACAGAAAACTTTTTGTTCCCTGGCGGGATTCGAACCCGCAACCTCCGGCTTGAACGCTAACGCGCTAACCATTGAGCCACAGAGATCGTCCTCGTAAACATTCACACAAGAGATAATGCAGATGCATTACCCTCCTTTACCCCATCCCCTGCAATGGGACACCGGAAACTCATACACCGCAAGAAACGCGACAGCATAGGTGTCACTTGATGCCATTATCATGTGAACGAGAGGTACCCCTACGGTCGTGCCGGCCCAATGCAAGCAGCATGGCACTACCTTTTAGACCTATGTAGCTAATTCATCCTTCCTAATCCTTACTAATATTATAAATGTGAAAGTATGGATGTTTGTTACGCTTTCACGCGAAAACTACTTAACCGATCATCATGAAACTTTGTACACGTTTTCTTGGAGGTATTAGAAGTAACATAGGATACTTTTTATATAAAAAAAAACTAAAGAGAGGTGTCAAGGGACACCCGGATTGATCGAAGTTCCTTTTGATTAATTAGTGAAGAAATAAAACTATCTTATCCTGCGCAGACGAAGTCGCTGGCACCAGCTAGTATTTATATAAATACAAAACTAGATAACTATAACAACAACAAGATTTTGTTATGCATAATTATTAATTATCACATCTAAGAATAATTCGAGCATAGTCAATCTACTGCATATTCGTATACTGTGGCGTGCTTGCCGGCCGTGGTAGGTCACCGGAGTTCATATAAAGACATCTCCCGCGCAACGCAAGTGCAAAGCGATTTGGTGCGTTAAATGCCTATAGTTTTGGGAGAAGGGGCCCTTAAACCTAAAAATTTAATAATAGATAATACATATATACATATTTCCTACCTCAAAGGAACCTCGCGTACTAAGGACAGCTTTCCATCTTGAACCGTCGTTATTGATCTCTTTTTAACCGACTTAAAAAAAAAAGGAGGTTCTCAATTCGTCTGTATGTTTTTTTTTCTATTTACTATGTAAACAAATCACACATTAAAAACTATTTATAGGTACATCAAACTTTTCTTTTGATTATGTTTTACTACATTTTAGTTTAGTTACATAGCCTTATAGCTATAACACAAATTTGCTGTATCCATCCGTCAGACCATTTATTTAACTCATATTCGGTAGTTTTATCAACCGCTACACAAATAACTGTATTACATGTTCAGTGACTGGTCCACAACTTTCCTATAGAGTGCTATGCTCAGTTTTCCGTGATGGGTAAGATTCGTAACAAATCGTCCAACACAGTAACTTTAAAGCCGACATCACACAAAAATGCACATTAAAGTTGCAATAGAAAATGTCTAAGTTGGACTCTTTGACATCGGCCGTCTTGGCGTTCATTGAGTTGATGCACTCTACATCCAGCAGTGATTGCAGCCTGTTTATGATGACTATGATGTCATTGTGATCATTATAAGTATTATTTGAATCTTTAAAAGTTTCGTATAATACTCCACTCAAAACAAACAAGTGTAAAACACTTCTTACATCAAAAAATCTAGTGTCTTAGTTACAATCTATTGTATTGTAAATATGTTCGATAAACGTTTATAACTAAATGTACAATACAATGGTCGTTCACCTCTCCCTGAAATAGAGTCGAGATTGTGCGTAGATACAGATCGCAATGGCGGATAAATGTGCATTATTAAAGTAATTACAGAGCGAATTAAATTATGTTGCCTTATCTTATCATGTTCACAATACGCTTATCACACGAATACGTTTTTTAAAGGGGCCGAAATGGCGATGAAAGTAACATTTAACATTGCTTTTTATATACGTAAGAACTAAGAAGTAATTTGCCTACGTGATATAGGCGCAATAAGAATAGTAAGAGAAATGGATATATCACTAGCATATCTGTGAGATTAGTTTTGTTTCCTTCAAGCACGCGCTTTTGACAAGATTGAGTACAGGTTCGAATCCTCTCACTTCGAGGTCTTTTTACAACTGGATCACCATGGTTGTGTGTTGATATATACTATAATAATAATAATATTAATATCTATGGACGCTTTTACACCACGTCAATCGGGTCCCGTGATAAGTTCTCGTAGAACTTGTGTTACGGGTACCAGACAACGGAAATATATTTAATACTTTTATACTATACCTACGAATCTATACTAATATTATAAAGCTAAAGAGTTTGTTTGTTTGTTTGAACGCGCTAATCTAAGGAACTACTGGTCCGATTTGAAAAATTCTTTCAGTGCTAGACAGCTTATTTATCGAGGAAGGCCATAGGCTATAAAACATCAAGCTATGACTTAATTATAGGAGTTGAGTAACGCGGGCGAAGCTGCAGGCAACAGCTAGTAAATAATAATTCTATTCGTAGTATTTACATATATTTAAGATTTTTATTATATAATACACATCCATGACCTAGGAACACAGAAGACTTTGTTATTCCCTGGCGGGATTCGAACCCGCACCCTCCGGCCTGTGCGCCAACACGCTAAGCATTGAGCTACAGAGGTCGTCTTAATATGATATATTTAAAGCTTAAACACCTAAGTACACAATCATTTATTCTAATGTGTACACTCTACACCAGCAAGGTTTCCAAAACTACTTATAAATCTAGGATGTAATTTCTTGTAACTATTGCCATATTTGTTTATTTTTAATTTTTATGTCACGTGCACCTCACGTGATTGTAATTATTCGAGGTAGGGGTTAATTTGTTTTATAATAAACGTTATGTGTCCTATATATAATAAATTGCGGTTTGTAGTTTTCCCCTCTGTATAAATAACTAACTTTCTCCGCAGCTGTGCTAGCAAAATGTGTAACATTCCTACGCAACGATTTAAGGATTTTGTCGCTAAAGTGACATCACCCGACAGCAATTAAAAATGGTGACGACAAAAGAATTAAAAGTTATAAAAACGATGTCCTGACTATAAAAAAACTTAAACCCTTCTTTTTGAAGTCGGTAAAATACGTTTTATCGATGCCTACATGACCCGCACTGTGATAACGAATTGACTGATACTAGTGTAATTATTCTAAGACTGATACCTTTTTATAAAAATATGATAAGTGGTTTATGCACTACCATGGAAGATACGTAAACACAAACAAACATACATTATATAGACTGCTGAAATTAAGGTATATAATATGTTCTGTGGCTAAAATCATCTTTCAGCTTTGCTGTAGCTAGTTGTCGAAATATGGATTTTATTAAGTTCATTGTAAAACTGATGATTTTTAGCCAGACTAATAAAGTACACCAAAGTTGATACCCCATCTCACAGTAATTAATTCATTTATACTTAATTACCTAGTTGAAATTGTAATCATTATATTACACATAATATGTATCTGATGCCATAATATCTACAGTATGAATTTCCTCCAGGAAATGTAAACAATAATCTTTTGTCATCAATCAAATTAATGAACATTTTATAGCAGTTGCGTTTCTAAACGGCTCGCAGTATTAATCTAGATCGACTTGTTCCATCAGTTTTACATGTTGATCCAAATATCAGGAAAATGTATTGGGATCTTGCCAATGAGTTTAAAAATGCTTGCTACTGCATGGCCGTAGAATGTTTCGTAAAATATTGTCTACCTGGGGATTTCCGTAGATAAGGTAAGTAGATCTTCTCCACCATGGTTCAGGCCTTGACGTGGCGGTGGGGCTCAGTAGCCTAGGGTGAGCCGCTGCATCTTGGGCGAAGCTAATTGAGCTGAGGGGGCTCTTTGTACCCCTCTTATAAGAAGAGGGGACAAAAGAGCAGGGGGCAATGGGCGAGGACGGGAGCCTCACCCCATTGTACTGTCCCGACGTTAGGAGGGGTTGTTCTGTGGTGCGGGACAACCCCTCTGTGGAGGTGGCGTCGGTCCCTCGGGGGACTGACTTTCTCTGACTGACTCTTTATAATGTTAGTATAGATTGAAGGTACAAGGCTTTCGTAAATAAATTAATCAAAGTCTTCAAAACTTTCAACATACTGTAAATGAATGATTCTAAATATGTATGATTATGAAAAATATTTCTACATCAGCCTAGCCCCAAAGTAAAATTAGAACTTATCTCACTTCGATAAGGGAAATAAATTCAAGAAATGTACGTATGTCCATACTTACGCATCGTAAACCGGGCAGTATTCACAGTTCACACAGATGACTCCCCTGGCGTGTGGCCACTCGCCACTACGTAATGAACGTTATTGGGGTTCAATTGACACGATTGTCGATTATGCTAATAATTATTGCAACTGGGAACTAGGTAGGCAGTTACCGCACTGAATACTAATACATGTACGCTATAAGATCTATTCGGCTCTAGTGAATTAATATAATATTGTTACTAACTGACTCGACATTCAAAAGTTGTAATTACTACGTAATATAGTTTAATGCACTCAATTCGGTGTCCCGACAGACACCTAATTGTAATCTTGCCATCGTCTCCCTTATACAAATCACCCAGGTCTGGTGATGGACGAATTTCCCGAGGAGACGAAATTCCTATTATTTGAAACCCGGGAAATTCGTCCATGCGTTGCCTATCCTGATATGTATAACCTAGATTCAATATGTTTCAGGATAGTAATCCGAACATAAGGACATTGTTTTCGGATCACAAACTTGTCGGAAGATGCTTGAAGCATGCAGCTTGGAGGAAGCAAGGAGGTTGTGCATGCAGACATGAGACAGGTGACGTAAGTTTATCCCTATCGGTAATCAGGCAGCTAATAAAAAGTGTATATAATTTCCCAATAAGTTCTATGACATTAATTCCAATCTACGCCTACCGTCATCGACGACCGTTACGAATTACATGTTACGCTCGACGTTATATTAAAACTGAAAGTCCACTTGCATAATTGTCTCTGAGGTAAATTACAACAGAAAGTAAATTTACTGTCTATTACTGTTTCTAGTAACTAAGGTTATGCAATTGAAATCAATATATTTAATGTAATAACGCTGAAGTTGTGTATGTTTCGGATATGATAAGAATAGACATTTAATTTTCTCCTTAGTAAGTAGTGCCATGCTGCCTTGCATCCGAATTGGGCCGGCACGAACGGGGTGACCTCTCGCTCACATAACACCGGCGTCAAGTGACAGCCATGCTGTCGCGTTTTTGGGGGGCGGGGGGGAGATAAGAAAAGGAGACATTTGCTGTGGAACTTTCTAGTCTAAGGACCAAGTAAATACATCCTATTCCGATATTTATAGTGATTTATATGGGTTTTATATTATAAGCATGTAAAACCGATGTACCTACCCACCAGCTATTTACACGAGAAGCTAGAAAATATCTCGAATGGACGTACTAGTTTAGCTGGATTTATTTGGTTCTTTCCAAATAATCGCAGATTAAAGACTTCCGTACTATGGTCATGAGAAAAGTATACATTCATCAAAAAACATAAATTAAATGATACTTTTAAAGTAGGTACCTAGTACCCACCTACATATTTTAATTAAAGTATAAGTTGATAAAAAATATATGAATAATACATACAGTAGACCATTTAATCTTTTATTATAATGATAATCAAAATCCTTGTGATTAAAAGTCTGAGGATAAAAAATGTCGCATGTGTTATAGTTATATAGGTTGGCGATAAAGGGTTCAGTAACCTAGCTATCGGTCGCACTGTAGACCGCAGCAAATGACTACCTACACTCTACAGTCTACAGTAACATAACACTACGCTTATACCAATATATACCATGATTCTGTATAAACTATATTATATTATATTTCATATCTTGGAGTTTTACAAAATCTCGGGTTTCATCTATGTAGCGGTAGATGGCGCTGTGTTTACGCACAATTTAACTTGTAAGACAGAACTTTTACGGGTTTGTGTAGAAAATGCATTTCGTATCACCCTTTTTTATTTTATTCTTTAACGCCGGAAAATGCTCTGAGGCATCCCGCGGGGGGTGGGTCTCCCCAGGCCAACTTCTGCCCGACTTGAACTGCGTGTACCGTAAACGATTGGTAAAACTCAAATAAGAAGGGTGACGTTGATGTACACCGCATGATGACTGGTCCTCGGGTTTCGCCGGTTCAATGACCAGTCTTTTACAGTCTTTCAATATATTACCGATATTAAGCAGCAAGTGATTATATCTCCCACGCCAAGATTAATGTGATGAAAAGAGAAGATAAGAACTAATGGGTGATGTCGCAGGTCCACCACATTAGAAGGACCATTCACCAATCTGCACGGTTGTTCCGAGAAGCAGCGGTACATCCCTAATTACTGGGTCAGCTAGTGTTACTAATTACAGGCAATAGAACTACGGGCATCTTCCACCTCGGGATAAACTACAAACGCAACTTAATATGTTATGTTCCCTATCAATAATCACTCCAGATTATTTTACAGCTTATAACATTGTTTTGTTTTAACAGCTAATTCCAGTCATATGAAGAAAATTCATGTAAACACACATACATCATTAGGCCAATGGAATGGGACCCTACGAACTGTAACTAGCCCCCCCCCCCCCCCTTACGGCAATATCTATATATTATGTTATTACAATAATAAATATGGAAACCTTCGGGGAACAAATAAACTGTAAAACTATTTTAACATATTAAGGTATTAAGTTGTTTTGTGCGCTGAGAACAATAATTGTAATCTTATTGATAAGATAAATCTTATAACATCAATTAGTTATTATCAAGTGATTCTATTTATAAATTCCAGGCGTTGCTCAGTGCTCATACATGAATGATGGAATATTTTAATGAACATCGTGAATGTTGGATAGATTTAAATATATCTTAAGGTTCAATTCTTATCACCACCACGGTTCAAGCCTTCTCGTGGCTATGGGGCTCAGTAGATAGGTGAACCCAGCACCTTGGGAGAAGCCGATTGAACCGAGGGAGCTTTGTACTCCTCTTAGAAGAAGAGGGAACAAGGGCGCGTTCTGTGGTGCGGGACGACCCCTTAGTGGAGGTGGCGTCCGTCCCTTGGGGACTGACTAGCCGTCGAGGTGCCTTGTTGCCCAACAGATCCGGGGCACCACACCAAATGCGGCATTGGTGGCACTCACCGGATTTTAGTGTGTAGAGCTGCTAACCTAACCTTAATATCTTTCGGGCGCAGCAAGTCCCACATAGGTACCCGCCTAGAAAGTCCCCACTCCAAAGCGGGATGCCTCAGAGCATTTCCCGGCGTAAAAAATAAATAAGGTACAATTCGTTTAGAGAAACTAACAAGCATATATTTTAAGCTATTGTACTTTTCATATCATTTTATTCCCCCTAATATTATATTATTTCTATACTTACTTGAAATAAAATATAACGAAATAATTACAAGTACTTAAACAATCATATTTTTTATCTCTGAAAGTAGTTTAGATAACCGATTACCGAACTTATGAATTTACATTTTGCATTTTTCGACCGGTTATTTTTGTCCAGTTATTTTGCTGATCAAAACAAATCAAAAGCTTGATAAATTATATATTGTCACAAATCAGATTTAATTCCTGTTTAGAGTCGAACTGAGACGGACCACTATTCACGAATTACGTGATATTGTTTCGGATAAAAGAAACAGTCTATACAGATCATCTGTATCATGAACGTAAAAATATGTATTATCATTTTAATTTCCGTCTATATAAAATCGGACACGCTTATCCAAGCTCGGTGATTTTGCTTTCTTCTAAAATAATGATGCTTCTTTGTTCTAAATTAATTTAATTAATAAAATTTAGAAGTAGATTATTTTGATGAAACTTAATTACATACGGTTGTTCAATATAAATAATATTTTTTTATCATTCTTTATTGTCAATTGAAGTACACAAATATTATAAGGTTCGGCTACTGAAAAGGTTTAATGTTGGTAAGTATATGATATGTCTGTCTATAGGTTTTAAATAAATTCCCTGTAAGCATCATGAATTTTATTTGAGAACAACAAAACTAAATTACAGTTTTATAGTATATTATAAATTTGTATAACATATAAAATCATTTAGTACTTAATAAAGCTTCAAATATTTGTTCAAGTGTTCTCTTATCAACAGTGTACGCTGTTCAGATCTTCAATGAGGCCTTTGAGACTGCCTCGCCAACCCTACCGGATATTTATCGCTTATAACTCGTTTGTAAAGCTGTATTATATCATATTTAAGGTTTCGGTCTATCTTCATGTTATATAATTCAATCACAACTTACAACTATCCATACAGGTACTACACAAATCGATAGCGAAGCACACACAATTTAACTTGTATAACAATAAATAACTTAACGCTATCCTTGTGAATTCATTCAGCGTACAATTAAATATATCCATCCATTTCCTGTGCTTGGTTGAGAGTGTGCAGCGCCCGCGTCAGTGGCCAGCAGCCAGCAGATGAGACCGACTTCGCCGACACATATATCTGTCCGGTACACAAAAACACACTAAACATAATGTCCCATACATTACGTGATGTACCTTACCCTTGATTAACCTAAATAAATTATATAATCCCCACCATGGTTCAGGCCTTGACGTGGCGGTGGGGCTCAGTAGCCTAGGTTGAGCCCAGCACCTTGGGCGAAGCTAATTGGGGTGGTCCTGTCGTGCGGGGCGACCCCTCTGTGGAGCTGACGTCGGTCCCTTGGGGGACTGACTAGCCGTAGTTGTGCTCTGTTTGCCTATTAGATTCGGGGCACCTCACCAAAGGCGGCATTGGTGGCACTCGCCTGGTTTTAGTGGGTAGAGCTGCGTCCACTTACCAGCTTTCGGGCGCAGTGAGTCCCACATACCCGCGTGGGGAGACCCACTCCCTCGCAGGATGCCTCAGAGCATTTCCCAGCGTTAAAGAAAAAAATAAATACATATATAATACTATTGCGAGTTGGATACAAAGAGCTACGTGTCAGGCACGTTGCTCTTTGTATCCAACCATGCCCAGCAGAAATAAAGTTGGATACATTATAAGATAAAAACGATATACCCCATATAGCCTAAAATATAAAAACCTAATAAATTTCTTTTGTATTCGCTCCAACATGAGACTATATTATTAGGTATCATGCGGGGCCCAGATGACTGCGTTGCATTCCAATTGGCTAAAGTGATAATAGCTGCTATATTTTTTAGTATATTAATAATTAATTGATATAATTATTAGCACTCGTTATACTAATAAATTCGCTCAACTCTCAAGTGGCTTCTTATTCGTTTTCGCTGGAATGCTCGAATTCTTTCGACACTGTACTGTATTTTATATGATCCCAAAGCCCCTATTTATCTGAAAGATAATTTTATGTTTCGTGCTCCAACTAGCAAAGATTTACACTCCATGGGAAATCTACACCTCCAGGTGCCAGCCTTTCACAGCAATTATTATAAAAAGTCATACACCATCGAAGCCATAACACTGTGGAATGCTTTGCCATTAAATATAAAACGTGCGAAAAATCTGGAATCTTTTAAAAATTTATTAGAAAAACGTTATTTAAAAATGTGCTCTTCCTGAACATTGTGTAGGTAATATAGTTAACTCCATCTGTGCTAATTAGTTATTATATTTAATATGCAATATTACGTATTTATTAATGAATATATTATAATATGTATGTAAAATAATAAGTATGTTTATGTATTACATAGTATGCAGGTATATGTATATGCGATATATATAAATATTTAATTATATATATTTTATTGGTACTGTAGGTATATATTTACTGTTTTATATATAAATTTATATATAAATACTACTATTGCTATTTATTTATGTTGTATTTCATTGTTTGTTTTGCTGTCTCCTACCCTGTTATGTAGTAAGTTTTCTTTCACATACACAAATGTTGCTTGGAAGAATTTGCTAATTAAGCAATAAGGCTGCCTTTTGTGTACATAAAATATGTTAAATGTTTGTGTTAATTGATTGTTTGTGTTCTTGTTTATTTAAGTATGCAATAAAGTATATTTCATTAATTTCATTCATAATAATTCGTTTTACCATTAAATCAATGGAACCCTCTTAAAGTAATTACATCTAATATTTTTGTACGGAAATTTGTGTTTTTTCTATTTAGTATTTTGTTTAATAATAACAAATTATAAATAATAGAAAATGCTACTATACCAAGTAACAAATAAAAAGAAGAAGAAGAAAAATGTTTTAATACAAAATGTCTTGGCAAATCCTCGAGGAGGCTAACATTGAAGAGGAAGAAGAATATAAAATGTCAAATACGTTAAGTTTCACGAAATGGTTTGTCAAGGACAATTTAGTAAAAAATATAGTAATATTTAAAATAAAGGATATCAAACAAAAAATATATAAACAAATAAAATGTAATTTTACATTAATAAAAATATTTCTGAATGCTTGAATAGCATAATTTTTAATTGCCTATTTAATGTTAAATATTTTCCGTTTCATGCAGACACTAACATTAGACATTTGACAGTTGACATAAATGTATACATCTGAAATCAGAATTGTTTACGTCGGGCGGATTTGAATAATTTATTTTTATCAAGTCAAGGTCAGAAATTCACATTTGTATTTTAATCAGTTAGACCCCCAATCTACATGGTAACATCTCAGTTGGTATCGAAGGCGTCACACATTAAACATCATGGCATCGGTTATACTAAAAGTTCTTAAATCCGAAGTAAGTTTCCATATTAAAACATATCTATCTCTGTTCAAATTTTTAATTTTAAATAAAAAAGACCTAGTGTATGTTTCCTTAGATACGAAAAATCTATTCGTTTCGCTTAGGATTTTAATAATATTCTGAATAAATAACACTTGTTTTTCTAGTTTGTTGACAATATAAGGCAAATACATACACTACCAGGCAATTTGGTATTTAAACTGACTACATTATTCATACCTTTTCCACTTTTGCTGCGCAGTTGAATGTTTGTGATTTGCAGTTTCAACATGATCTACTCAATAATTCACATATTTTTCAATTTTAAAGATAGTGGATTCCATCTAAGATAAAGTTATTTTTTTATTAATAATTCTCCATGCAACAAGTTACATAATATAATATGCACATGGCGCTCTATTTTTGTTCCGTTAGAGGGCCAGAAAGTGGGTATATAAAATAAGGTTGCAAGCCACAAAGGTTTCCAACCATACTAGGACTCTAGTATCTTGTATACGTTTGATAACTTTATCATGTTCCAAAAAAAAAAACAATAAACTACACTTCTAAATTACTAAATATCTGATTAGAATTTAAAAACATTGTGTAAGGCTTTAGAAAAGAACATCTAAATAAACATCAATTGTACTTCTTCCGTAAATATAAGTTAAGGTAGACAATGACATAGGCAAGGTTAATATTATTATTCTGTGATGGTAAAGAAGAAATCGCTTTGACATTTAAACATTTTTTTTATTTAAATTTTAGGATCCAATTAAAGCTTTTAGAGTCACTGCCTGCTAGCTATAGCTCCTAATACTTTTTTATTGACTTGAATTTTCATTTTCAGACCTGGTTAAATGATGTTTGACTCTATGATTTTTACAATGTTTTCCTCTATTGGGACTATAGCTTAATCTGTATAAGTGAGACAATTTATCATGTGGGAACAGGTTTTGACACATTTGTTTACAAACATTTCAATTTCTTTCGCACATGCTTTGTTTGGCCGCTGTAAATGACACTACTCAAGCAAGCGAGGAGTTCCAACCAAAAATGAATAGTTTAATAATAAAGTTATTCATTACAGTCACCCCTGCTGTTACGATCATACAGCAGTGCAGCACCGACCACTAAACTGTACATTGACGGACAATTCGTTGAATCTAAAACCAGCAAATGGATAGATCTTACAAACCCAGCTACAAATGAAGTTATTGGCAGGTAATTTCTTCAAGTTTTTATACCTAACCTCTACTGCACCAGTCGATAGAAATGACATATTTTTTTTGAAGAAGTGGTCACCAACATTCACTTATTATCTGTTTTACAATGACATAATAATCAATAACCCATTCAAAACTTGTGTCAGTCAATGATGTTAATGATAAGATAAAAGAAAAAAATCTTTTAGCAGTATGGAATAGTTGCTGTGTTGGAGTAATTAATTATTTTAAAGAACTGGTTGCCATCTCAATAAATGGCAAATTCATGATCATCCCATCTTAGCTTCCATCATATAATATAATGTTAGTAAGTTTCATAGTTTACTGCCAATTTTAAAAAATACATGACTTAAGTTACGTCTGATTATTTGGGTAGGAACTTTTTTCTCATCTCATGAATGAGGCTGAAATATTGGACATGGTAAATATCTGTATAATCAGTACATAAAATAAATCATACTCATTTATTTAGTATCATATCAAAAAATTTGTTTACATTTAGATAAAGTGTATGATGTAAGATATCAGAATTCAGATCTATAAACACTATGATTATACACAATTTAGCTTATCAAAATGACACACATATCAGTATAAATTGTTCCATTTTAATTATTGTAAAGAATTTATTATCTCAAGACGTGATTCCCACTGTTAAGTTTAAGTCATTTTAATGCATACGAAAATATGTTTGCGAACTTGTTTATTCCAATTTTAATGGTATTCTATTATACAACCAGCTAATAAAATTCAAATGCCAATAACATTTATGCAAATAATAATAAGAACCGGTCTTGGTTTGACTCGCTGAGCCGCGCCCCCGTCTACATACCTACTATTCTACTTGCTTAAAGTGGCTTATGTTTCAGTAATCAGTGGGTAGGGTGGGTTATAAACAGCAGCGTAATTACCTGCATTTCATGGATTGTACTTTACTGGCATTGGCATGGATGTATAAATTACGTCACTCGTTTATAAGCGGGAAAAAGACTGTCGAAGACTTGACTATTCTGTACTATACTGTACTATTCTAGCTTTTAGTTGTTAAACAACTAAAAGCTAGAATAGTACAGTAATAAAGCTAGAATAGTAGTAGAATAGCTAGAAACGATCTATAATTTTATTGCGTCTTCTTTTCCTATCCTTAGAGTTTTGTTGTTTGTACATAATAATACAACTGCAAGTACAACTCGATTTTTACGGCATTTCCTGCCTCGCACGACCACTCTATGGAACCAGCTGCCACATGTAATTTCGACCCGATACGACTTGGAGACCTTCAAGAAAAGAGCATACTCATATTTGAAAAGCCGGCAACGAACCTGCTAATGATGTAGCGGGTGCCTATGGATGTCGCTTATCACTTACCACCAGGTGGCAGGTGAAACCATTGTCTGTTTGTCCCCTCTTCTAAAAAAATACTAATAGACATTTAAACACAAATTAAATTAGATAGACAATTAAAGCTAATGAAATCGTTTTAAAAACATCTGTTTTGACTTTGTGGAGTTGTATTTCAGTAAAACGTACTTTCTTAATTTACAATACAAATACTGTTTCATTTGAAATATTTACAACGTCAGGTGATTTGTTTTGTAAATGAAATGGTAATACTCAGCGGTGACTGCATAAAAATTGACTTTACTTCAGAGGTCAAACTTTACATGAAGTTAATATAAAATGAGTTAATCAAAGTCTTCAAAGTAAAGTTGATTTAATTGATTGACTCCAAATTTGCCATGGATCATGATAATAAAATTATTTATTGAAAGATTATTGAAATTGTAAGATGTTTTTTTAATCCGTAAAAAATTTTTTGTGAGTAGTGGGTCATCTAACCGTTTAGGTCCTCTTTTGCCCCTTATCATAATTTGAAAAAAAAATGACTTACACATATGAATTTCAATAGTCACAAACTGAGGAGAACGGATTGCCGATGAGCCAATAAGGTTCAATATAAGGTTAATAAGGTGCTGGATGCGAGTGGCGAGGGATCGGTCGTCTTGGCCTTCAGTGAGGGAGGCCTATGTTCAGCAATGGATGGAAAGAGGCTGATGTTGAAACATAAGCCACGCTACAATACGCGCGCGGTCCTTCTATCTATTAACAATCAAGTAATATAAATGTCAAGTGGGTTCGTTTTGTGCCAGATCTGTTTCATAGACTCGGACATAGCAACAGACGAAAGTGATAAGATCTGAACATCAGGTGGGTAAATGGGGGAGAGGCAGAATTGTAGATGTGATCTATTTTTATTCTGCGATCATCAAAAATAGTCAATTATAGTATTATAATGATTATTATAATAACATTTCTGTGATAATATATTCGTCGAAATCAGTTTCGTAACGGCCAAATTTCATTTGTGACGGCCGGCTGGTCGAGTGGTCAGGCTAGTGGACAATTTACGCAGCGGTCACGGGTTCGAATCCCGCCAGGTGCAGGTAATTTGTATGGTGAATATAGATGTCTGCACCGGGTCATGGATGGTATATGTACCTATTTATATAAATTTCTTAAATTTATCTCCGTTCCTAATACCCGTAATACAAGTTCTTACCAGCTTCCCAAGGGGCTGGGTTAACGTGGTGTAACTGTTGGGTAATATTTATTTATAACGTGGTTTAAATCATTGTTTTTGTTTATTTAATTAATATCTAAAGGTTTTATTCATGTTTTTTAAATACTATTTTCAGGGTTCCTGAAGCAACACCCAGTGAATTAAAGGCAGCGCTAGACTCAGCCAAGAAGGCGTACAAATCATGGAGCCAGAGTACTATTATGACTCGCCAACAGCTGATGTTCAAGTAATCTATTTTAGAAATATTTATTTAAAAGGAAAACCAACTTTGACTTCGTTAAAGTATAACATTAGTTCTTGTTCTACAATAAGTACCATTATTAAAAGCACCAGCAGCCGTAGACGTGATGATCATGATGACATTTCATGTTCTATGCTATATCTGACCACTGTTAGTCATTCTTTTGAAGAATGACTAAATTCCTAATCCCTTTCCGGCCACTGAAAGAAGATAATCGGAGGTCGGCCTTACATAGACCAAGATAAGGTTCAAGAGTGGAGACCGTGTCTAGATAGACGAAGTGTTGGTCGACCATTAACCGGATGGGAAAACAATCTACGTGCAGTGGACGATCCGTGTTGGATGCGAGTGGCGAGGGATCGGTCGTCTTGGTGTTCATAAAGAATCCAAAATAAAATTAATGTTTGACTTTTGTTACTTAGATTTGCGCGTCTGTTACGAGAGAATCAAAGCAAGCTAGCAGCGAAGATCACGGAGGAACAAGGAAAAACGATAGCAGACGCTGAAGGCGATGTGTTGAGAGGAATCCGTGAGTACAACTATTTATACCTAGAGTTCTTTACATGCGTTCGAAATATAAGATACACTACGACGGTGACGCACTACATGATACATCCGATACAATCCCAGTCCGTCAAATACGTTCCGCAAAAGCCGTAGAATAATTTGTATAGACGCCTTAGATCCGTTTTCGTCGTCCGATTTTCTCCGGCATATGGGAATTTATATTTCAGAGAATTGACGACTATGTTATATGACGATTATTGACGGACCGAAGGAGCCATAGTTTTATCTGTATGAGCAGAATGTAAATGGGGCAAAAGAATTTTCTAAATATGTATTTTTACGGATTTGAATCGGATGCAGTATGTGACCGTTGTAAAAAATGTATCTACAAGAGTATGTACAATGAATTGCGTAATTTTTTTTTCAAAACAATGACAAATTAATAATGATATACTCAGTTTTAATTATTTTGTTCCTTCTTCCGTTCATTTTTCGTACGTCGGTTATGTTTTTTTTAATATTGAAGCGTTTTAATTTTCCGTGTGTATATAAACTAATTGTTTTTTAAAGTTGGTTAAAACATTAGAAATGAATACGGCACATCATACATATTTATTCGCAACAATGTTTAGTATTTATCGGCGTCCCTGACAAGAGTACAAGGCGTTATATAACGTCCTCTCGTTGTAAATTTCATTAATTGGGATCATACGATACTAGCATTAGGAAGATATCTATTTCTATTGACTAGACAATACATGTTGTAACCGCCCTAATATTGAAGAAAACTTTTTTCGTAAGAAAAAAGAAACTCTTTACCTATAGCGATTCTGCAGTATTTCCTGGATGTCGCAGTTTATATCTGTAATGCTATGAAATATTCTTATCATGGATAATAATCTGAAGGTTTTTTTTTAAATCGAATAACGAATTGTATAAAACCTTTCTAGACTTTCTTAACTTGGATAAATAAATATCATTGGTCTATTTTTCCTTTATCAGAATAGCAGCTATGAGCAAATTAATTTTAAACGAAAGTTTTAACGTTTTAGAAAGTGTCGAACACTGCTGCAGCATAACATCCTTGCAACTGGGGGACTGCATACAGAACATTGCTAAGGACATGGACACACACTGCTACAAAGTGCCGCTGGGTGTTGTAGGAGGTAAGTTATCCATTACTAATATTATAAATGCGAAAATAACTCTGTCTGTCTGTCTGTCTGTCTGTCTCTTCTTCACGCCTAAACCGCTGAACAGATTTGGATGAAATTTGACACAAAGATAGCTTAAAACCCAAGAAAGGACATAGGATAGTTTTTATCCCGGATATCCTACGGGAACGGGATTTATGCGGGTTAAGCCCCGGGACTGTCTATCTTCTGAACCACGGAACAGATTTGGGTGAAATTTGATATGAAGATACTTTGAAAATTAACATAGGACATTAAATAGTTTTTATCCTGAAAATCCCACGGGAGCGGGACCTATGCGGGTAATACCCCGAGACTGACTATCTTCTAAACCACGGAACAGATTTGGGTGAAATTTGGTATGAAGATACTTTGGAACTTAACGTAGGATTTTGAATAAATCTTATCCTGAAAATCCCACGGGAATGGGAACTATGCGCGTTAGACCCCGGGACTGTCTATCTTCTAAACCACGGCACAGGTTTGTGTGAAATTTGATATGAAGATACTTTGGAACTTAACGTAGGATTAAAATAACTCTTATCCTGAAAATCCCACGGGAATGGGAACTATGCGCGAAAGACTCCGGGACTGTCTATCTTCTAAACCACGGCACAGATTTGTGTGAAATTTGATATGAAGATACTTTAGAACTTAACGTAGGATTAAAAATAGTTTTTATCCTAAAAATCCCACGGGAACGGGACCTATGTGGATAAAACCCGGGACTGTCTATCTTCTAAACCACGGAACAGATTTGGGTGAAATTTGGTATGAAGATACTTTGGAACTTAACGTAGGACTTAAAATAGTTGCTATCCTGAAAATCCCACGGGAACGGGAGTTGTGCAGCTAAAACGCCGGGACTGTGTATTTGTTAAACCACTAAACCGATTTGAGTGAAATTTGATATGGAGATAGTTTGAGACCCTAGGTAAGATATAAGATGTATAGTGTAACAAGAAGTTTTTTAGATGTGTCAATAGATGGCGTTAACACAAAATGTAGATCACGCTATCCATTACAAGATGCGAATCCTTATGAGGATCGCACTTTTGTATTGCACGCGTTTTTAATGAAGTATTCATATATTAGTAATTTATCCAAAAATTATTTATTAATAGAATTCATTATATTATTATAAAAAAGGAATACTTATATATAATAATGAAGCGACTGAAAAAGCTAAAATATGCAAATACAGAGGTCTAGGCTCCGAATATGATTTTGTCCCATTCGGTGTCGAGACCCTTGGTCCGTGGGGTCCTAGCGCTTTAAAGCTCTTTAAGGAAATAACAAAAAGGTTAGTCGACATCACAGGAGACCGAAGAGCTGGCAGCTACCTCGGACAAATAATTAGTCTAGCAATTCAAAGGGGGAACGCTGTGAAAATCTTCGTAACCTTGCCTAAAAGGAGTCCCTCCTTTTTATTAATATACTTAAGTTATTATATTATATTTTTTAAGGTTTTTAGTTTTAGGTTCTTTGTAATTTATATCCAATATGTTTTTATTTAATTATTTAATAATTTAAAATTGCAATAAATGACAAAGTACTATTTATAAACAATGCTAGGAACAATAATAAAATATATGAATAAAAAATATAACTTTTTCGTAGTTTTTTTGCTGGTAGTAGGTACTAATAATTTGAATTAAAATATTGATGTATCATAGGGTAGTTACGAATAATTTTGTATCGTTAGGACACAAAATAAATACTATAGGACGTCTGACTCCCCAATCCTCCAAACGTACGAAACGTAGGGCATTTAAAAATCTTAATAAACCGCGATAAAATCCGTAAAAGTTATTTAAATATAATAAAAATGTACTACTAAATAAAATAAATATATTTTATAAAAACGTACTATCGGGCCTTACAGTGGAAGCAAATAGTATTCTTTAAATTATTATAGTTTGTAAATTGGAACCATTTTTTTTTAATGTTACATGGAGGCAACCGAGCAGTCGGAGCTGGAAGTGACTACCGACGCCCATAGACATCGGCACAGCCAAAAGTTATGCAGATGCGATGCCCTCCTTTTTCCTATACCTCCCAATGGGCCACCAGAAACTCACAAACCGCACGAAACGCGACAGCATAGCTCACTTGACGCCGGTGTTATGTGAGCGAGAGGTACCACCACGGTTACAAAGCAGCATGGCTACTACTACTTTATTTGAAAAATAAGATTTAAAACAATACTTCTTATACGCAGACGAAGTCGCGGTTAAAATCTATGAAATAATATACTGCACTTACATTAAGAAAAACCATTTTTGTCCGTCTGTTTGTTCCGGTTAATCTCTGAAACGGCTAAGCCGATTTTGACGAGGCTTTTACTGGCAGATAGCTGACGTTATAAGGCGTAACTTTGGCCATAAAAATAATCATCATCAATCCGAACGGCTGTAAATCTAAGTAAACGCGGGCGAAGCTGCGGGCAACAGCTAGTCAAGTTAATATAAGAGAGTGGCATGAAATTATTAATTGATTCCCTAGTTCTAGTCCGAATTATAAATGAAAAACAAATTTCCTAATGCTTGAGGCCTTGATCTTGATCCAACTAGGTATTAATGATGTAAAAAATAATTACATCAAATTGCAGTCTAATTTTGAGTTTAATCTTCATGTCTTCTAAATTGCTTAAAGTCATTGTTACTTCATTCATATACGTAGTAAACATATATATAAAAAGATACAGAAAAAATAAACCAATACCATTTAACCGTTAGAAAAAAGTATTTTGCCTCAAGCAAAGATGAAAAAACACAGTGAAAATTTTTGCACTATGATCTTCATGGTAGCAATTACGTCGCTCACTTAGTACATCAATAATATTAGTACCAACTAAAAAGTGATCAAAATAAAGTACGAGGGCGGCACTGAAAATTTCGGGAAGCAAGGAAGTGACACAACATTACTATTTAAAATTGTATTTATTGCTTTTCGAAGTATTCTCCGCGAAATTTGACACATTTTTCCATACGATGGAACCAATCATTGAAGCAACCATTCCATTCGGAAGTTGGGGTCTCCAAAATGGCCGTTTTGTAGGCGTCCACAGCTTCTTCAGGCGATGAAAATCTCTGACCACGCAATTTATTCTTTATTTTAGGGAAATTATAGAAATCATTAGGGCTTAGGTCGGGGGTGTACGGCGGATGGTCTAATAATTCTATGTTTTCTTGCTCTAAAAACTCTTTTGTTCTTTGCGCGGTGTGAGAACTCGCATTGTCGTGATGGAGGATGATGCGGCGGTTGCAGTTCTCTTTACGGAGTTCAGAAACGACCTGTGACAAACAAATGCTAGCATACCATTCTGCATTAACCGTTCGTTGTCCCTCAAGAGGAATAGTCGCAACATGGCCGGTTTTGGAGACAAACGTGGCCACCATTTTTTTTGCAACACTCCGTGAACGAACAATTTTTGTTGGCTTTAACTCATTTTCGAACCTTTTTTCGTTTTCATTCGTTTCGTTTCGATTCGTCATCTGATATGATGTTGTATACAGCATTTGAGGATCCTGCGTGGAATCTTTTGAGAGTTCTGACGCACCAAGTAACGCGAGCCGCTTTTTGCTCTTCACAGAGCAAATGCGGTATCGGGAAAACAACTTTTTTACACCTAATTGTTCATGCAAGATTATTTGTATTTGACTCATGCCAATGTCTAAAGTTGCCTGAATTTCGCGGTATGTCACATGTCGATCTTCCTTAGCTTACGCACAGCATCAACGTTTTCTTGGGTGACTGCAGTTTTTGGACGACCTTGACGGGGATCATCACTGAGCTTGACACGTCCCCACGTTGAAATTCAGCAAACCAGCGATAAATTGTGGTTTTGGATGGGGCTTCATCACCAAATGCAGAAATCATCCGGTCAACACACTGTTTTTGTGTTAAACCACTTCGAAAGTCATAATAAATCATCGCTCTAGAATTTTCTCGAGTCAATTCCATTTTCTCAACGACTAAATAAGTTTGACAAGACCTTGTGACAAGACCGACAATCTTTTTTAAAATAAATAAATGGTATTCGATTTTTAAAACCAGGAGTTTTCAATTAAAAAGATTCTAATATGACAGGAACAGTGGAAATATTCCATTCCCGATATTTTTAGTGCAGCCTATGTAATTTCTCTTTGTTACAGGTGTAGCAGCTTTTAACTTCCCAGTAATGATTCCGCTGTGGATGTTCCCACCCGCGCTGGTGACTGGTAACGCTTGCATCATCAAGCCCTCCGAACAAGACCCCGGAGCGACCCTCATGATGATGGAACTCATGGAGGAAGCCGGTGCACCACCAGGACTTGTTAACGTACGTACATTTCAACCATCGTAATGATAGTAAAAGTTGAGAATTTAGAATGTGACATCTGTAAGCAATGTAGTCACAATATATTTTTCATTGAAATTTAGGTCTAGATACAACAAAAGTTACTATGATTTTTGTAAAAACCAAAACAAATACTTACATGTATGTCTTACCTGTACCTTCTAAGTCTTTTTAAGGCTAGGGTTAAAGCATATTTTTTCTGTCACAAGATGTCTACAGTTTAATCAATCATGTTATTTTACATTGTGTTCTGACATTTTGTAAAGACTTTTTGACATTTCTCGGGAACAAGTCAATGAGTGTCGGAATAAACATGTGTCTGAAATTGAGTCTCTGTTGGCCAAAGTCTCGGAATGGGGGCGACTTAACCTAGTCCAATTTAACCCCAACAAGACACACGCGTTTACCGCAAAAAATTCTACAATTTAAAGGAGGTGCCTTGCTCTGCTCTAACTTAACCGCCTCACAACCGCCAACATTGGGATACTTGGCGTAGACATATCGAGAGATGTGCAATTTCGTGCCATTTGGAAGGAAAAGATAAACTAGCCTCTAAGAAACACGACGTGCTCAGCAAGGCGACGCAGTATTTCTTGCCTTCACACCGGCTACAATTATACAAGGCGCAGATCCGGCCTCACATGGAATACTGCTCTCACCTCTGGGCTAGAGCGCCTCAATGTCAGCTCCTTCCATTTGACCGCGTTCAACGCCGGGCGGCTCGAATCGTCGATGACAATGTTATCTCCAATCGGCTTGATTACCACGGGGAGTGTTCTGAAGAATTGTTCGGACTAACACCTGCAGCAGAATTCTGCCACCGTACATCGCGTAAAAAATTCAAATTTCACCCACACCATCTCGATGTCCGGAAATCCACTACAACTCTATTTTTACGGCATTTCCTGCCTCACATGACATATACAGAGTTGAGACGACGATACGACCTTAAATTAAACTACGTATGGCAAACAACGTTAACAGTCTCTATAAAAAAATTTTATAAAAAATACCCAGTAGTTTAGGCACAGGACATTATTTTTCATTGTTATGATTCCCTACACGATGTATCTGTTACTAGGTTATCACGCACAGGTGAAAGACCTCCGTATCGATATTACAGACGCATTGCCAACTCGCAACAAAAAAAATCATAACATTTGCGGAAGTGATTTAATAATATTATTATGCACTTAAGTAAATTGAATATTAAATAAGTGCGTAAGGGACAAATCTAGGTCCGATTGTTTCTCTTTCGTTTCTTCTGTGCGGTCGCTGATTGGGAAGCGCAGTTGACCTTAACGATTGATCAATGCCCTTATTTGGTAATATTTATGTCTATGTGTCAGTCAGTCGGTGTCTTTGATGCGCTTTGACCAGCGTTCTCTTGTGCTTCTTATTCGGTCGCATCGCGCATCGAATACTTACGTGCCTTATAAAGTGCACCGTATAGTTATTTAATTAATGTTTAGCGCGGCTATATGCCGCTGCCCGCTCGCGTCGCTATGAGTTCGCAACTCGTAGCCAACGAACTGTTAGCGTTTATACAAAACGCCATAGACACCATGGATGAAGTTAGCATCTTACAAATATGTAAGTCTAACTTCAAAGAAGAGGAAATAATCAGCGGCAAGCGACTGCTGTACGAGGTGCTGGGCAAACTCGACCAGATGCCGTCTAGACGGAGGGACGGAACTGAGAAGAGCGTCCAGGACATCATCACCTTGTTAAAGGTGACCGACCCGGACGACGTGCCGAGCTTCGTGGCGAAGGAGCTGCACAAGCTGCCCCCCGTCACGTTCGACCACGTTGACGTCACCAGGCTCCTTAAGGACATCATCTTCCTGAAGTCGAGCCTAACAGAAGTCCAGTCCAAGTTAGAGATCTCAGACAGGACCATTCAAGATCTGCGTGCCGAGGTAGTGTCATTACGCAACGCTATGTCGGCAAGTAGGTCACCTGAAGAGGTCTCAAACGTGAAAATGCGTCGCGGGGCGCAAAATGTCTCCGTCTGCAGTTTTGCATCGGCGGACTCCGTTGCGTCACCGCATGCCATCAAGTGCGATGCCCCGGCGATTGCTGCGAGTGTAACCGTGTCGACACCTCGACGCGTTTATGCTGACGCGGCTGCTAGCCGGGCCGCGGCTCGTCCACCAAGCTGCGCAGCACCAGCGCCCGCGCCCTCCTCGGCGCCCCCCCGCCCGGCTCCTGCACGTGCCGCGCGCGCTCCGTGCCCCGCCCCGCTGCCCGCGCCTGCGCAGCAGGCGCCACGTCGGGATGAAGATGGTTTTGAGGTGGTGAAGAGGAAGAGGCGCCATCCCAGAACCGTCCAGAATCGCTGCGGCAAAGCCCCACTGGAGCCCATTCTGCTCGTGCGTGCCGCCAAGCCGAATACGCCGGTGTATATCTCCCGCCTTCATTACACCACAAAGGCGGAGAACATCGCGGAATACGTGCGCCGGAAGTTGCAGTACTGTCCGAGGGTGCAGGAGTTGGAGTCGCGCCGCAACGTTAATTTCAAGGCGTTTGTGGTGCAAATACCGACCTGCTACCTGCAGGAAGTTTTACAAGAAGACTTCTGGCCTCAGGATGTGGTGTTCCGTCGCTTCCGCGGAACAGTACCACCGGAACGCACGAAGACGTAGCGCTAGGAAGTTTACTAACATAATTTTAAGGTTTTATACTAACCCTTGTGTAATATAATATATGTATGTTAGTGTGTAAGGTATATATCTATGGGCCATATAGTGCCTGAGAATAAATTATTTATTATTATTATATATAATATGTACGTTCATATGAGTAATACGAACTAACATTGAATGATATCGATGTTCGTAATGTATCAATTGCTGTTCTCTCTTCTTTATTTGACACTGATGGTTTATTTCAAATATCTGTGTGACCAATAATGAAAAAACATAACATCTGTGTTTCTTAGAAAGTTTATTGAATGTATTCATTCATTGCCGTGTGTACCTAAGTCATAAACAATAGATCCGCGAGTATTGCTATAATTCAAGAACTACGACTTCCTGTGGATTTACCGAGTTTGCTGTTTGCAATTCAATTTTGTATTAAAATGTATTTACCTATACCTCGCAGAGAAATAACATTTTGTTCGAGTTCATCGTCATCATCATCAGCCCGTCATTGCCCACTGCTGAGCATAGGCCTTCCTTTTTCTGCCAATCTCCTCTGTCCCTTGCGTGCCTCATCCATGTTTTGCCCTTTAGTATTACCACGTCATCGGTCCACCGTCCCATAGGACGTCCTGGACTTCTCCGAACACCATTCGGTTACCGCCGTGGACCACCTGTCATCGCCACGTCTAGTCAAGTGTCCTGCCCAACTCCGCTTTAATTCCGCGACCCTATCTCCAACGTCTTTGACCTTCGTACGACGTCGGATCTCAGTATTGCGGATACAGTCTTGCAATTTGATGCCAAGCATCGTTCGCTCCATGGCTCCATTTTGTTCGAGTTACTAAATCTAAAATACTTTGAGATACCGCGTATTCAGGGGTTCAGCGGAAGGGAATGGCATTTTTTCAACATACTAAAGATTTCGACTTAACAAGATTCGAGTTTCAATAACTCGACTCGACTCCACTGTCGATGTTTATGTCCAACTTTAGCCGCCATCTTAATGAATTTTGACATCATTTACAAGACTACAAATACAGTAGATATTAATCATAAGAGTCCAAAATTTAATTTATTTGCCCAACCACAATTTCTCAGATGTATATTACTAGGTAATTTGAAACGGCCTCAGGATGTGGTGTTCCGTCGCTTCCGCGGAACAGTACCACCGGAACGCACGAAGACGTAGCGCTAGGAAGTTTACTAACATAATTTTAAGGTTTTATACTAACCCTTTTGTGATATAATATATGTGTGTTAGTGTGTAAGGCCATATAGTGCCTGAGAATAAATGATTTATTATTATTATTATATTATTACGTAATATTTAATAATACTTTTAAGTGAATAGAAGGTGCATAGTGAATTGTGGGAAATAAGACGCTCCTTTATAGTGACAGTATGTACACGTAATTTAGAATAGGTTTAATTGTTAACTAAATTATGCGAAGTTAGACGCTTACTAACTTAAAATACGATTTTTTTATTACGATGCCTCGTTATAATATCCTTTGCTTGCGGCTTTGGGATACAATTTTAATTTATGTGAAGTGTCATGGAAAAACCGCTTTAGCTATAGGACATACCGAGAGAGTTTTTGTGGGGTTAGGTATGTATGTGTTAGGTGTAATATGGTGTCTATTCCACAAAATAATGTTGATACGATAGAAGATTTAAAAAAAAATATCGGATCTTTTCAAAAATGAATGGCCAATGGCGACCTCTTATCTAGCATTAGAAATAGGTAAGTAACAATAATCAGACTTTCAATAATTTCATGATGACCATAATGATAATTTAATAGATTAATTGAACCAAATTTTGAAACAAAAGTACATAAGAAGTGGTTCTGATTATGTACGGCGTTGATTGTTTACATGCGGCATTATGCCGCCAAAATTTTATGTCGAAACTTGTAGGTGACACTGCGAAGTGCGACGTTGCCTCTCTTGTTACAGGTTAGTGACCTTTTAAAGTAAATGCTGTTCTATTTTGTTTACATATTGGTGCTATTTATTTTGTTTGAAAAAAAACATTTTTTTAATTTCCATGTTAGGATTTTTTGGATAGATTCAAAATACTAGTATGGACTAGTATAGCCGCTATTTTCATTTATCGTCATATTGTCGTCTCCACTCTGTATATTATGGAACCATCTGCCACCTACGGTGTTTCCGAACCGATACGACTTAGGGACCTTCATGAAAAGAGCATACTCATGTTTGAAAGGCTGGCAACGCACCTGCTATTCCTCTGGTGTAGCGGGTGTCTGTGGATGTCGCTTTTCACTTACCACAGATGAACCGATTGTGCTTCTGCCCCCTCGTCTATAAAAAAACTTACACATCAATTGTATTTACACATCCACTATTTTATTGGAATGAATAGAAATTATCAATCAACTTCAAAAGTCATATAATATTTCCAATGTGAATAATGACCCAAAGGTGGTACACGGCACCCACGACACGGTGAACTTCCTGTGCGACGAGCCCGACATCAAGGCCGTGTCGTTCGTGGGCGGAGACGCCGCCGGGAAACACATATACAGCCGCGCCTCCGCTGCAGGTACGGTGTTCTAGAAGGTTTTAGTATAATGCACTAGTTCTATTCTTCTAGAAGGTTCTAGTATATTCTAGTTCTATTCTTCACAGTAGCAACCTTAAAACACTAAATAACGAATTAAGCTGCTTCGAGTTTCTAACAGATATTCTATCCGGCTTTTAAACAAATAGTTCAATAGTTTAAAATTACAAATTTATCTAGTTTATTAAATCTATACATCTTTACAGATAAATAAAATTGGAGTGTCTGTTTGTAATATTAAAATAACCGCTATTTATTAAATGCATATTATGGATGTACACACGGTACATATACCAAAATAACATTTTTTACAATTTTTGTCTGTCTGTTGGTTCCGGATAATCTCTGAAACGGCTGGGCCGATTTTGACGAGACTTTCACTGACAGATAGCTGATGTTATAAGGAGTAACTTAGGCTATAAAAATAATCACCAGCCAGATACGGCTGTAAATGTAAATTAACGCAGGCGAAGCTGCGGGCAACAGCTGGTAATAAAATATATTGCTTATCTTGGCGTTCATTAAAAGAGGCCTATATACAATGGACGGAAAAGGTTAATCGTGATGATATTGGTTACGTTTTTTTTAACTCCTTACATTGATTGAACAGGCAAACGCGTCCAGTCCAACATGGGCGCTAAGAACCACGGAGTGATAATGCCCGACGCGAACAAAGAACACACCCTCAACCAGCTAGCGGGGGCCGCCTTCGGTGCCGCGGGACAGAGGTGCATGGCTCTCAGCACTGCTGTCTTTGTTGGTCAGTATTAAAAGATAATAATAATTATAAGAGATTATCTCCTCGAAATCAGGCGAGGCAGGTATACTATAGGTCACCTATGTGCCAGCCTAATGAGGGTTACCAAACCTCTCTCAAAGACTTCATAGCATGTCTTCCATTCATCTGTACTATTTTTGTTCTTAACCCTTTTATCAACAGTAACACAAAAATATTTTTTTCAAAACTTTTTAGTTTTAGTTTTTTAATTACCTATGGTTTTAAGAATCAACACTAATGTTTAACAAAATTTTAAACTCCTTACCTTTTGTACGCTATGTACACTTGTTGCTGGGATTGGAGAATTGAAACAATAATTTCTTCAGAACTTTTCCTTTATTCCTCTTCTTAGTATTTCTTTACAAGTTTTCACTATTACTGGTAGCCGAATACTGAACTGATTAGTGGAAATTCAGCGCGATATTTATACAAATCTTGCCGTAAAGCATACTATTAGATTGACCAATCAGAGATCACTTTATTTCCCTCTCACTCTAACCTATATCCTATCCTTTCTAACATTGTTTAAACTTTACAAGTCATTTTCTCTTATTTTCTAATTAAATTAACATTGCTAATGCTTATAGGAATCTAAATAGACATTAATTCTAACTAAAAACATAATTAAAACATTCTAATTAGATATTTAAAAAACACAACATATTGCATCTTTCTCACTCTTACGTAAAACGAAAGTGACAGCAAGCTATGAGGTAAACTCGGTTGGCGTACAACCGAGTTGGGGCGAGTCAATTACATGACACAAAGTTTTCATATTAAACCTATCAAACTATATACTGGCCTATACTTATCTTAGTAACAATTAGTAGTTAGTATTTACATATTACAATTAGAACAATGACTATGTACATATTATAATTAGTTAGTTACGTGATCGATTGAGTCGTCCTGCACATTCCTCCCGCCGTGTGACTCCGTCGCATCTTCTCCTGGTGCCGGGACGACGTCTTCCTCGATGGGCAGGATCACCAGCTTCCTTACCGGTCGCCGTAGTACTCCTCCCTTGGTCTGGATGTCGACAGTTCTTACGACGTTGTCGGGTCCAGGGAATGTTGCGATTACTTTCCCTCTGAGCCATACGTTGCGCGGTGAGAGTACGAGATCCCCGATTCGTACCGAAGACCCTCGTCCATGTGGCTCCCGCCGGTTCTGAAGTCCGGGGAGATATTCACGTAACCACCTTTCCCAGAATGTGTCTGCTAACTTCTGTGCGGCTTGCCAGTTGGACTTCGAAATAATGTCCTTTTCTGAGAATCTTGCAAAGGTCGGTAATCTTCCTGGTCCTCCCAACAGGAAGTGGTTGGGAGTTAACGCTTCCAGATCTTCAGGGTCGACCGATACATGTGTGAGAGGTCGACTGTTGACGGTATATTCGGCTTCTGTCAGTAGCGTGGAGAGTACTTCTTCTGTAGGATGGCGTTCGTGGAGGGTTGCCGTCAGGCTAGTTTTGACAGACCTGACCATTCTTTCCCATGCCCCGCCCATGAATGGTGCTCCCGGGGGGATGAATCGCCACGATATCTGTCTCTTCGCTGCTTCTTCAGCCGTTGCCTCGTCGATCGCTCGTCGTAGTTCTTTATCTGCCGCTTTCAGGTTCGTCCCGTTGTCTGACCAGATTTCCGTTGGACAGCCTCTTCTGGCCATCATTCTTCTCAACGCCATGACTGCCGAACTGCTGCTGAGCGATCCGGCTATTTCAAGATGTATCGCCCTCGTAGTTAGACATGTGAAGACGGCGACGTATCTCTTCTGATGTGAACGTCCGTCCGACGGTGATAGAGAGAGGTCCGAAGTAGTCCACCCCGGTAAATGTGAACGGACGTTGATGGTGAGTTAGTCGACAGGCAGGTAAGTCTCCGGTTCTTGGGAAAGATGGCGTTTGTGTCTTCATTCGACAGTGTAGACATTGTCTTATGATAGTACGAGTTATCGGGCGTATGCGTATAATCCAATATTGTTGACGACATTCGTTGATAGTTGTTTCTACGCCCGCGTGGTGTAGTTTATGATGGATATTCTTAATCCATAATTTCACCGTCGGATGGTTGCCATCTATGACTACAGGACTTCTTAATGCTTCCGGTACTTCCTTGACGGCTGCGATGCGGCTTTTTAACTTGATGAACCCGTTCAGATATTCTATACTTATTTGATGAAGTCTGCTCTCCTTGCTGATGGGTTTCCCTCTTCGAATGTCATGAAGTTCTTGAGTGAATGCTTCTTGTTGAGATGACCGCATCAGAAGTTCTTCGGCTTGTGTAAGAAGTTCCGCAGGTATGGGAATGAATTTTCTTTCTTCTTTCTTTTGTTCTTGTCGTGGTATAATTCCTTTCTTTTTGTTACGTATGTTTTTCCAGATGGGATCCGTTTCGATGTTCTTCGAGTTTCTCTTATAGTGAACGATTTCTTTCGTGGGTCGGCAGAGTTGAAGAAACTGAAGTACTCTAGCTGTTGTATAACGTAATCTATCCCAGTTGGAGAAGCGGGATACCTCGGGTAAGGCTTCTGCGAGTCTCGGAGTTTCGTCGACTGAGATGTGATGGATTCTTTCTTCTCCGGTTTCTTCTGTAATTGCACTGCAAGATTGTTCTGTTGGCCATGACTCTTCGGGTTCATAGAGAAACTCTGGACCTTTGTACCACCTGTGGTTGGTGTCGAATGACGGTGGTACATTTCTTGTGGCGTCATCGGCGATATTGAGCTTGGTCGGAACCCATCTCCACTCGTTTACTGTAGAGCATTCTTCTATGGCTGCTAGGCGGTGCGCAACGTATGGCTTGTATGAGCGAGACCCTATCTTGATCCAGGTAAGTACCGTTCTGCTGTCAGTCCAGAACGTCTTCGAATCTGGTTTCCTTTCGTGTTCTTCTATGGTGGCTTCTGCGAGTCTGGCTCCCATTACGGCGGCTTGTAGCTCTAATCTTGGTATTGAGGTGACCTTCAACGGGGATACTCTTGCTTTGGCCATGACGAGTGACACATTGACTTGACCGTTCGGGGCTACTGTTCTCCAGAACAGTGCTGTAGAGTATGCGGATTCGCTTGCGTCGGTGAAGATATGTAGTTGAAGTGACACGGCGTCGCTGTAGCCCAGGTAGCCTTGGTATAGCCACGTTCGAGAGATTCCTCAGATGGAGTAGCCAGTTCTGCCAATCTTCTGAGAGGTCCTCATCAATCTCGTTATCCCATGATGTTCCGCGTCGCCATACTTCTTGTAGGATTTGTTTGGCCTTGATAGTGACCGGGGAGGCGAAACCGAGTGGGTCGAATAGAGACATGACAACCCTTAAAGCCTCTCTCTTGGTTGGTTTCTTCCCTTGAAACAGTGATGACGGTATTCGAGTCAGGTTGAGATTGAAGGTGAACTCGTCCCTGTCTGGTTTCCAGATGAGTCCCAGTACTCTCTCGACTTTATCTTCTGTCTTGTATAGTTCGATATCTTCTTGACCTTCCGTTTCCCCTATGGCCTCGAGAAGGCTAGGCGAGTTCGACTTCCATTGTTTGAGTTCGAAGTTCGCTTCCTTATGTATGTTCTTGACCTCGGTTGTGATGCGTATAGCTTCTTCTAAGGTTTTGAAGCTATCCAGATAGTCGTCAACGTAATGCTTCTTTACTATGGCTCTTGCGGCTTCTGGATGAGTTTCTTCATATTTCTTTGCGTTCAAATTCTTCACGAAGATCGCCGTTGCCGGTGAACTAGATGCGCCGAAGATGAGTGACGTCATTCGGTATTCATCCGGTGGCTGACTATCTCTTCTATCCTTTCGCCATAAGTACCGCAAGGCATCCCTGTCTTGTTCTCGAAGCTTTACTTGCATAAACATTTCTTTGATGTCCGCAGTCACAGCGACGGTATGTTGTCTGAACCGCATGACGACCCCTGGTAATGATTGTAGTAGATCCGGTCCTTTGAGGAGTTGGTCGTTGAGCGAGACTCCCCTAGTCTTGGCTGCTGCATCATGGACCACTCGGAGCTTATCTGGCTTCAAAGGGTTGACCACTCCGAAGTGTGGTAAGTACCACGTTTTATTCGCTGTCTTTGTCTTCAGGGCTGGCTCCGCGTATCCCTTGATGATGAGTGCTTCCATCTGTTCTGTATATCTTTCTGATGTCTTCTGTCTTCCATAAGAGTGACGTTTCGTATCTTCCTGTCTTCGTGTGGACTGTATTCTTTTCAAGAACTCGTAACGCTTGCTCTTCTGGATCTGTTGTCGGTTTCTTCGGATTGATGTATAGTGAGTCCATCGCGAAGTACTGCTTCATCATGTCTTCAAGGGTGTCTTCAACATGATCTTCTCTCAGGTGATGAATGTAGTTGATGTTGTTGCTTGAGTCTTTCGTGTGGCTTCCGTGAAGTACCCATCCGAGCGGAGTGAGCGACGCCACCGGTTGTTGTCTGCTTCCTTTCTTGACTCTTGAAGTGAGAAGAAGATGCCAGTTGTCTTGTCCAACTAGTATTTCGGGCTTCGCATGTGTATATGTGATGAACTCGCTGATGTCTTGAAGGTGTTGACATTCTTCAATCTTTTCTTTTGAAACCCTTTGAGTGGCCACATGAAGATTCTTGACTGTTCTAGCTTGAATTCTTTCTTCATGTTCATTCACTCCCCTTAATGTGATATTGACTCTTCTTGACTTATTTTCGGAGCTCTTCATCTCGTTGATGGCTTCGATGCGGAGCGGGTCGATGGGTCCTCTGGCGCCGATGCGGTGAGCTAGGTTCTCGTCGATGAGTGTCACCGTAGACCCATCGTCTAGTAGAGCGTATGTGTCTGTTGCTCCCGCCGGTCCCGACGCTGTGACTGGGATGATCTTCAAGTAGGACTGTCTTGTGGTTGTAGTCCAGGCAGAGTTGATTGCTTCAGATGACCTGTGGTCCTCTTCTGTCCTTTCATTATTCCTCGAGACATGCAGCATTCGATGATGATAATATTTACAGTTGTCGATACCACATGTTCGTTGTCGACAAGAATGGTTCTTGTTTCTATACCGTAGGCATCTGAAACATAGACGACGGTTTTTTGCGATATCCCATCTTCCCTGAACATCCTCTGCCTTGAACTTCTCGCAGTCCGTTATTGAATGTCCCGTGCCTTCACATATGAAGCATTTGATGGTTGGTTTCTCGGTGACATGGTTCACTCGTTGATGACGTCTCGGTGTGGTGGGCTGCGGCTGTGAACCCACTTGTTCCGGTTGTGCGAAGGGTCCGCACAGCTCCGCTTCTCTTTTCATGAACTTGTCGAACTTCAGTAGTGCCGGCTCTTCTTTAGGTAGTGTGGCAGAGTAGTCGAAGTATCTGTATCGAAGTGTCGGTGTCAGTTTATCTACCATGGCCCTGGCGATTTCCGGGTTGTAGAGATAGTAGACGCAGTTCAATGCTTGTAGTGTAGACACGGCGTTTGTCACCTTAGTCGAGAATATACAGATGTCCCTTGGTGACTCGGAGAGACGTGGTAATGTTCGAAGTGTGTCTATTTCCATCATAGCGATTGATTCTGGTCTTCCGAATCTTGATTCCAGAGTCTTCATAATGTCGGCTGGGTTGGCGTTCGTGATAAGTAGACTATCGACGGCTTCCTTGGCTTACCCTTTTAGGTTTCTTCGAAGTCTGTTGATATTCTCTGTCTTCGAGTAGAGCTTTTCGGTTTCTTCATAACCTGCTTTGAAGTGAAGCCATTCTTGATGCGCTCCGTTGAAGACCGGTAGCTCCATAAGTCTTGGGCGCGGTGACTTGACGGCGAGTGTTATGGCTTCAGTCAATTGAGAGAGCTCTGACTGAGGATATTTGGTCGTCTTCTCTTCGACGAGGACTGGTGGCTTCAACTTCTTTTCCTTAATCGCGTTTGGCGGTTCTGGACTTCTTTCTCTTGCCACAGTGACAGGTTCTTCCATTCTTCTGTCTTCTGTGATACTTGGTTGTCTTGGTATCCTTTCTTCTGTGGTGGCAAGTTGATGAGGTTCGTTGCTGATGGCTAATACCGGCGATTCTGACTGACCTTGTAGCCAGGTATTGATTCGTGTGTTGGCTTCTATTTTCGAACACACGGAGACGACGTCATCGTTTTCTTCATCCGAGTCCGCTTCCAATACGGCGAGGCGAGCAGCGGCTAATTCGACTTGCAGGCGCGCTAACTCCTCTTTTGCTTTCGCTATTTTGTAGGCCTTCGTTGACTTGACGGAGGCGGCACGTTTCCTTTCTTCATGCTTGCCGGCTTCAGGTAGGCAAGCGATAACAGTATTGGCTCTTTGCACTGACGGCGGTGCGTCCCGACTGGCAGTAGTCGAGGGGCGCGGGGGGGCGAGAGCTTGAGATTCAGTATCCGTTCTACCAGTTGTTTCGTTAACGTTCGGGATCGTAGCCTCGGTACTACCCGACTGAGCGGTGGTCCGATCAGTGGTATCGGTCTGCGTGGTATCAGTAGTGCCAGTGGTACCGGAGGTGGCAGTATCGCCGGACGTTTGGGTTCGATATGAATCGGTAGTTTCGGAGGTCGTATGTTCAGTTTCTGACGCAGACTGTTGCGCTTCTTTTGACTGGTGTGTTTTGCGAGTGACCGGCATGTTCACTTTCTTGATAAAATCTTCACCGTATCACTTTCTTGAGGAAAAATTCTTCGCACTTTCTTCTCAATTATCCGGCGACCGAAGGACCATAAATGTACGCTATGTACACTTGTTGCTGGGATTGGAGAATTGAAACAATAATTTCTTCAGAACTTTTCCTTTATTCCTCTTCTTAGTATTTCTTTACAAGTTTTCACTATTACTGGTAGCCGAATACTGAACTGATTAGTGGAAATTCAGCGCGATATTTATACAAATCTTGCCGTAAAGCATACTATTAGATTGACCAATCAGAGATCACTTTATTTCCCTCTCACTCTAACCTATATCCTATCCTTTCTAACATTGTTTAAACTTTACAAGTCATTTTCTCTTATTTTCTAATTAAATTAACATTGCTAATGCTTATAGGAATCTAAATAGACATTAATTCTAACTAAAAAACATAATTAAAACATTCTAATTAGATATTTAAAAAACACAACATATTGCATCTTTCTCACTCTTACGTAAAACGAAAGTGACAGCAAGCTATGAGGTAAACTCGGTTGGCGTACAACCGAGTTGGGGCGAGTCAATTACATGACACAAAGTTTTCATATTAAACCTATCAAACTATATACTGGCCTATACTTATCTTAGTAACAATTAGTAGTTAGTATTTACATATTACAATTAGAACAATGACTATGTACATATTATAATTAGTTAGTTACGTGATCGATTGAGTCGTCCTGCACACCTTTATTAGATGTAAGTGGGAATTTTTTATACATGGCGTTTATATAATTATTAATTTTAAATTAGAAAGTTCTAAGGTTAAATTAGGCCCTGATGATCCTACTTTTAGTTAATTTTAAGTGAGAACCTGAAATAATGTTCCTGTAGACCTGTACTCTAATTATCAACATAAAACGATGATAAAACAATTTTTTACGGATTTTATCGCGGTTTATTAAGATTTTTACAAGCCCGACGTTTCGGATACTTTACAGCAACCATGGTCACGGGAGGACTGAGGTGTCATACGTCCTATCATTACAAAGTTATTCGAAACTACCCTATGATACATCAATATTTTGGTCAGTCCTATCTACGCAGATAGTATCTGTGATATATTATGCTTGGATTTTGATTTGATAATTTTAATAATGTGATCCCAAGCGCGATAAAATCCGTAAAAAAATGTTTTATTATATCCGTAAAAAAATGTTTTATTATAATGAGTGAAATTCGCGTAAACATTAGAAAACAATATAAAACGATGACATTGTCTCTGAATTTCTCGCGAACAAGACATTCATAGACAGTGTCGAAATATTGCGCGCGAAATTAAATTGATAAACATGGTAAATGTCTTGTTTTAAATAATTTTAGTAATGAAAGTAACCATGTTCACTTAAAGTGTTAAATAATAGCCAATATGTAATCCTTTATTGCTAAACTTGATGATGATAATAATATTTAACAGGAGAAGCTAAAGACTGGATACCCGATTTAGTGAAGCGCGCTCAAGCTCTCAAGGTGAACGCTGGCCATGTTCCCGGAACGGATGTAGGTCCCGTTATATCTGTAAAGGCTAAAGAGAGGATTCTCAGGCTGGTCGAATCAGGTAAATATTACATTTGTACATAATTTAAACTGTTAGGTTTGTGAATTGTGAGAGAAAATACAAATAAACACACTTTTTTAATCTAGAAAAACTGAAAATATCAACTGAATGAAAATGAAGAAATAATGAGTATATGTACAATCCAAAATAATCTCAACATTAATTTATATAAAAATATTTTTTTCTATAGTCTTATAATATACATTCTACTCTAGTTATCTATATCAATTTGACTTGGCCGATTATATGGTTATATATATGTATAAAAATAATTTCACATTCACATATTTAAAATCTTAATATTTATCATAGGTGTCAAAGAGGGCGCAAAACTTGTGTTAGACGGTCGTGGAATTAAAGTGTCTGGTTTTGAAAACGGTAACTTTGTTGGACCGACCATCCTTACCGATGTCAAGCCAAATATGGAGTGTTACAGAGAAGAAATCTTCGGCCCAGTTTTAGTTTGTCTCTTCGCCAACACATTAGATGAAGCCATCGAAATGATAAATGCTAATCCCTATGGAAACGGCACAGCCATATTTACGACGAACGGTGCAACTGCAAGGAAGTTTTCATCAGAAATCGATGTCGGACAAGTTGGAGTCAATGTTCCTATTCCAGTGCCACTTTCCATGTTCTCTTTCTCTGGTAGTAGAGGCAGCTTCTTAGGCACCAACCACTTCAGCGGAAAACAGGGTATTGACTTCTATACGGAACTGAAAACAGTTGTGTCGTACTGGAGACAGAGTGATGTATCTCATTCAAAGGCAGCAGTTTCAATGCCAACTCAACAATAATGTAATGTATAAAAATATCGTGCCACCAATATTTAGGTTTAAGATATCAAAAGCATTTATATTTTTCGATTTTATTTTGCATCACGTCTTCCAATTTATTCTATTTAAGTATAAATGTTATTTTTGTTACAAATATATGTATTATACTCATTGTTAATCAAATAAAATTATTTAAATTTACTACTTACCTATAATTTATTTCCCTAGCAAATAATGTAAACTGTTTGAAGTTCTTGTTTATCCATTTTTGGAGTCCTTAAGAATCGATTTTCATCATCATCATCATTCATAAGCCCAGGGTATGAAAATTAGTAAAATCAAAAGTTATGAAATATCTATTTTTAATTGTTTTACAGTACATTACTTAGAACTCGAGTCGTGCATCGAAGCTAACAACACACATTATGTCCTTTTTTCTTATAAATACTTATATTTAAGGCCACACAAGTCGCTCATCTTGCCATGCAAAACAGTAATTACTACAATGCTTCAAGTCAAGTCAAGTCAATGTCAACTAAGGATAATAATTAATATCAATTGATTTCGTCATTATCCATGTGTATGCACCCAAAATTGTAAAAAATATACTTACATTTAAAAAATAGTAGCTTCAAAACTTTCGTATTTCAACACTGATTTTAGCCCACTTTTGGGCGAAAATAAATAGTATACGGAGCACGAAAGCTCAAAAATAAAGCCCGTACAGACATCGTTTATTTAAAGTTTCAAAAGTTGAAATAATTTTATTTTGAAAAGATACACTTAATAGTTTTTCAATAATAACTGTTTTGCTAAAAGGACATTTTCGGAATGAATCATTGTGCATTTCATTGTAGCTCACATGTTCGCGCCTTATGTCAGGTGAGATAGCAATCAATTTGTTAGAGTTCGCGCCGTCGACTACCTAGTTTTAAGGTTTATGGGCTCCAAGGGGCTGGCACTGTCCTGTCCTGTCTTGGCAACACCAGGGTTGGATTTAGGTACGTTGAAAACGATAGTACAAAAAGTTTTAGGTTAGATAGTACAAATAGTATTTGAAAAAAAATTATAGTACACTTTTAAATTTTGAATTTAACATAGGTAGTCAATAAAATATTTTAAGTTGAAAGTCAATAAACTCCTCTTTAAAATATATATTGCTTATAATATATTTTCCATTGAAAAAGTGGCAAAATTTTAGTGTCTATTTTGTGTGCAACTAATTAATACAAATGTTGACTTTGTGAAAACTTTTATTCTAATTTTTTTTTTTTTTTTTTTTTTTTTACTAATACAATTCAAATTAATTATAACTTTGTTACTAATATAATTTATTTTTTTAAGTTAAAGTTTTTATCACCTCATAAATGATTACTTTATTTACTTTTTTATTTATTATTTTTTCGTTAAATTATATATTTTTTAAAATAAATAAGGTACAGTTTGGAAAAAAAAGAGTATGACGTGGTGACAGGTGGAACTAAATATTTTACTAAATGGAAACCTATGATGTTGACAATACTTGGCCGACAAATACTATATTTTGAGTAAAGTTTAATGTTTCACATTTATTTTTAATGATTTGATTAAATTATCTTACTGTTTTCCCATATTATGATGAGACCTAAGTCAAAGTGGCGCCCTCATTTTTTCCACACCCTTTTTTGCCGAGCTGTACTCATGTTCCTTTTCTAAAATATTATTAATCAACCGCAAAATTATAATCGGGGATCTTTGCGACTGCAACGCACCCTTGACCCTTCAATAAAACTTTATTTTCTCTATATTCCGTAGACATGAACATTACGATTTATGATCGTTCTCCTTCTATATCCAAGCTCCGTGACATTGACAATTATAACATTGCTGGTAATATCGATTAATCGATTTTGTATTGTTCGACAGCATTTTATCATGATTACTGATTAGTGATTACAAAATATTGGTCAAGTATGTAAAGTAATGAAAAAAATGAAAAAAAAAGTATTTTTTCGTACTATCCTTAGATATGGATAGTACATAGTACGAAGCATGAAAT
Source organism: Helleia helle (assembly GCA_963853865.1). NCBI lineage: Eukaryota > Metazoa > Arthropoda > Insecta > Lepidoptera > Lycaenidae > Helleia > Helleia helle. The sequence goes on from OY971431.1 coordinate 10,369,960, forward strand.
TATAGTATAAATACTATAATTATAGTATGAAATCCAACCCTGGGCAACACCCTAATTAAACGTCAAAAAAGAATAAATTTATATCTAAGATCAAGTATCAATAGATTTGACAAGCTAATAATAATACCGTACTGGAACGAGATAACAACATACGAAAACTCCAAGAGTGACAGAGACATAAACACTTTCTTTTGTCTTTGTCAAAAATTATCGACTAAATTTGAATGCCATACAAACATTCTCATTCGCGAACAGTTTGTCAAATATGCCGCCATTTAGTACTACTTTAATTTGGTCGGTTTATGTAGGTATGGTGATACCAGTTTTGTTATAGGCAGATTACCCAAGAATGTGGTATTATATAAAAAGGGTAACTGGAATTTTCGAAATAAACACAATAAAAACAAATATGTTTATTGCTATCCTAAAAGGCTATGTACTATAGATCAAACATATTAAGACGTATATAGCCTTATTTTTTATTATTTATGTTTTTAGCGGATTGTTATTAGTCATTACATAATATTTTCGATAATCCGGATAAAGCAGCTGTCTAATATTATAATAAATGTTTGGTTAGGGCTAATGCTTATAGTTATCTATCAACCTTTACCAGTTTTTTTATTATTTTTAATTCACTTGTTTCAAGAAAATAAGTAAACTTGTTATTATGAATATGGTATCCCTGTAAAATATGTCTGTCCCTTTCGGGTATACGCGAATGTCAATTCCATATGATACTTGTTCCTAGAGATATATATATATTATTATAGATATATATATATATTATTATATATAGATATATATTATTTTTTTAATGTTAGTTGGATAGGCAAACTGGCAAACGTGCCACCTGATGTTTGTCGAACAACATTTGGCTTAAACATTGAGTGTAAGAAACTCAGAAGATTAATTGAATGAGAATGGGAAAATTTTAGCTAAACTAAAGTTACTGCGGACACTGTCAAAATATAGTTGTTACATTCCATACTTATTGCCTATTGCCGTGTACAAAAATAGAAAAAAAACTTCATAATATATGCGCAAGAGCAGACGTGAATTTGACATTGACAAATGACAATGATTTTGAATGTAAAAACAAAAGTGGAAACGTACAATGTACATAAACAAAGCAGCAACGAAATTTTTATAACTTTTAATTACATACCTTACCCACAATATGTGAGTGACAAACATATTGAAACTAATTATTATAAGCTTAATTTATATACGAAGAGGAAACAAATCGATGATGTTATGTAAACAGTCATTGTTTGATACCATTTGCTGTTTTGTTTGAATCGCATGACATCATAAACAGATGTATCAAAAGTTTCCTGTCCCATATTACTGTGTGCCGCGAAGCAATGGAACCAACACGCATCTTAACATCTTTTAGAGGAAAGTTTATTGTAATAGTTTTGTTTTTATCATACTGTACCTGCTTGACACCGCAATGTAGAAACGAGAAGGGAGAACCTGTAGATTGGTAAGATCAGTTATAATATATATTATTTAATAAAATCAAAATATTTAAATTTCTATATACTACATATTACTTTACTTTGGAAGCATTGAACAGGTGCCAAAAGTTTACACTCCTACTACACTTGAAGGAGAAACTATTAAATTCACCCAAATAAGAGTTTTATTATTTTATTCATTTAAGAACAATACTGACAATTATAGCATGGTCAAAATATGGACCATATTTTGCAGAAATTAATTAAATATTTTATTCCAGTGCACATTTACTTTTTTAAACTTATTGATACCTATATAGGTTTATGTGAGTGGTAAAGGATTGGTCGTCTTGGCGTTCATTGAAGGAGGCCTATGTTGAGCAGTGGGCGGATAAAGACTGATGATGATGATGATATTTTTACATTCATACATTTTTTATGGAGACACAGGCCTCTTTCAATGTACACTAATTTTTATTGACAACCTCTGTGGCTCAATGGTTAGCGCGTTGGCTCTTAAGCTGAAGATAGCGGGTTCGAATCCCGCCAGGGAAAAAAAAAAATTCTGTGTTCCTGGGTCATGGATGCGTATTATATAATAAAAATCTTAAATACATATACCATGTAAAGTATAAAAATATTAAATATATATCTGCTGTCTCCTACCCATAACAAAAGTTTTTCGATAACTTACCATAGGACCAGATGGACGCGGTGTACAAGCGCCATAGAAATTATTATTATTATTACTACTAATACCCTTCAACTAAGCCTGACCAGTGCATTTGATTCGTTGTACATTTAAACTAAATAAAAAAATGAAGACAATTTGTAAATGTTTTAATTATTATATTTCATCATCATCTACAAGGTCAGATGATGATGAAATATAATAATATATGTCCCACTGCTGGTCACGGGTCTCCTTTTCGAATACAGGCAAGGAGGGTGTTGAGCCATGGTTCACCGATGCACTGGCTCAATGCGGGTTGATGAACTTAAACACCTTTTGAAAGACTTAATCTCATCAGGCATGTAGGTTTCCCCACGATGTTTTCCTTTACGGGTGAGCAAGAGATGGTATCATGCTCAGGTGCACAAAGAAATTTTGGAAAACCAATTTCAAGGCACCACAGGGTTCAGGATCAAATAGACCTCTCACTCAAGAGGCCGAGCCCATACCCACTAAACCCAATGGTTTTAAAATCCATTGGCATTTAATTATATTTTATTGGTTGCAAAATATAAATATGTTTTATGTTATCTTTTCTTAACAAAGCAATACCAAGCATTGTTGAATGTATGTGTACATACAAATATAACAATGACAATGTAAAATAAACTATAATATGATGATTCATACTAATGTAATTCTTACCTACTATTATTTAGTACTGTATTAATGTATTTATTTTACTCAGTCATTAGGACAGATAAGTATTGTGTTAAATATATCAATATAGGTTTTATGTATATAAACTACCGAGAGAGAAGAATCATCTCAATCCGCTAGTGCGCAAGGGTGTTGCCTACATGTACCTTACTCCAGCCAAACTGAGAGGAGGTTGGACCATGTCAGATATTGCCATTTCAGATCCTCTGTCAATGATAGGCAGAACTTTATCACCTCTTTATCAGGTAATATATTTTATCTTTGTTCAATTCATTAATAGTAAACTTTATGAAACTTACTTATGTGTATAATTTAAGGATAAGAACATAATATCGTTGATATATAATGATCAACCTCCAGCTATGGAATTTCAACCGGATCTACTACAATCAGTTGCTGAAATGTACTCTAAGAGCAAAAAAGGTATTTTTTGATTAATGTTATAAACTTTCTTTCTTTAAAACTCTGTTTGGGTTGACCAAGGGTCCATCCATCCAGCGACTCATGGCCATGTTAATATTTCTTTTGTAGCCTTGTTAGAATCGCCCAAGATAAAGAATGAATTGGACACAAGTTTTTTTTATAGCATAGGAGGGCAAACGAGCAGTCGAAGCCTTTTAGCGACTATCGACGACCATACACAGCCGCACAACCATAGATTATGCAGATGCGTTGCCCTGCTTTTCCTTATCCCCCCATGGGCCACCAGAAACTTACAAACCGCACGAAACGCGACAGCATAGCTGTAACTTTACGCCGGTATTATGTGAGCGAGAGGTACCACTCCGATCGTGCCGGCTCGATTCGGCTGCAAAGCAGCATGACACTACCTCTTACTACCTCCTACTAGTTATAATGATAATAAATATTTTACTGTTCGTAAAATTTTCAGGCAAATCTAAATACTCTGCAGACAGGAAGTACAAGAAATTTAAACTAGGCGATAAGTATTATGATGATTATGATTTAGCAGAGATGTGCAAAATGCATGCCAAGTTTATGAAGTCTAGAGTGGAGAACGGTCACACTAAGGGGGTTCTATTGGGGGACAAGTTTACTTCTCTGTGGTTGGTGCATTCGGTGCCCAAGTTCCCACCAGTACCTGACAGTAAGTGATATTTTATAAAATGACTGACCTACAGCTTCGTCCGCTATTATCAGTGTAGCTTAAGTGAAAAGCATTTTCATCATGAATGAATTGCCAAGAAAATTCTCAATCTAAAAACACGTGGATTAAGCAGCGGATGACCTGGCCGGTGAACCTCCGTGGGAACTTGTGGCTGAGGTTCTTGCCGAGACGCTCTCCTATGTCTCGGATAGGAGAGCTCTCGGCGAGAACCTTACGCTGGACGGGATCTTACGGGTTCGCCGACTAGGGCAGGTCGCTTTAATGTGTAAGTGGGGGGAGGACCTGGCGCGGCAGCCGTATGGCAAAAACTTGACGGCTGCTCTGTGTCCGCCGTAAGCGCAAACTCCTTATCTTTTGCCTGACACAGGTGCTCACACACAGGTGGCTTAGTGAGTATCTGTTCCCACGGCCCAAAGCCGATGAAACGATGTCACGATTGTGGCGCGGCAGTGGACTCGACCCAGCAAGCCCTCGGGGTGTGCCCAAGATGGGTGACGTTGCGAGTCCCCACATTGGTCCAGGAGCCTTACCCGAGGTAAACCTGGATCATGCGAAAGCATTAGCCTGTGAAATTGAAGCCCTTAAGTAGAACCCTATCAAAGTATCACTCACCCAAAAACTAAGGAAACAAATCCAAAATGAATATCCTATAACCCAATAATTACGCTATCAAAATCAAAAATAATTTCAATCTCACTCGCAGTTCTGGAAAGTGGAAACTCGTACAACAAACTATTTTCTTTCAGTACAATACCTCAACGTGAGCGGCTACAGCTACCCGTCTACCGGTATGAAGTACGGACAAACATTCCTGTGCGTGTCCGTACAGACGTCCACCCTCAACCAGATCGGCACTCAACTGAAGTACAACGAGCCGCTAATAGTGTACCACCACGTGCCGCAGGAGTTTGAGAACGAACTGCCCAATATCATTGACGTGATACGGAATAAAACTGTTGATGCGTCTCCTTGGTAAGTATTCTGTTGCAGAAAAGACAACTAAGATATTTGATAATTCACACAGCATGCGGTCGTGAAGTCAAACATCAGGCACAAGAGAAGGATATGAGGCACTAACGTTATACCAAATGCTCTAACAGTACCTTGAGGAGCGGTCCTCTATCTTCCCGTCTTGCTTTTTCCTTGTTTTGGAGTGTTAGGAGTTAGTCGGCATGGACTCCTGCGATACAGCGATGTCGCAGATGGAATCCGCAAGCAGACACCGAGGCCAGGATGGAAACCTGACTCCACAGCGCGGTCTTGGAGTGTTGCGGTTATTTAATCATGGACGTTGCCCCCCTTTGTGGAGAGGTCCGGTTCCTACCGAGGGGAACAGTCATTCGCCGAGGTGCCCTGTCGCTCGGGACTGAAGGCTGCCTTCTCAGTGCAATTGGCTTTACCAAAGGTGCCGATTCCTCCCCTTTTGACCTCACCTACGACAAAGTGACTACTACACTTTTAAAATACTCCTTAGTACAAATGTGCAAGTAAACCAAGTAAATGAAAAAACCTTTTTTTATAAGTAAATTTTAGGTAGTGCCGAAACTTGAAATGAACACTTCCAGGTACCACATAGAGAGTTTCGAGACGCTGGTGGGTCGCAAGTTCCTGTCGTTCGCCAAGAGCGGTCTGTTCAACGACGACCTGTACGGCGGGCTGGTGGCCGAGGTGCTACAGTCTGACCTTCTCGTCGAGTCCTGGACCAACGGGCCCGGCGCACTCGACTCCGAGTGTAATAGGAATTTCCAGTGAGTCAGGGTTGCAAGAGAATGACAGAAAGTCTAACAAGTATTTTTTGCTCTTTTATGAGCATTATAGGAAATATCAATAAGTTGTTAAATAAGGTGTAGGTTTTATAAAGGATTAGGTACTCCAAAGTACTTTAATTAACTATTTATTAATTTGATATAAGAACTTAGAACAATACAACACATCACAATGCCATGACACATACAGATAGCTGATAGATAGTGAAAAGATTTAAAAAAGACTGTGTGATCTGCTTTTTTTCTAATTTATTAAGAGCTGGGTACAAGTTATTTGCCCTCACTCTATGTCTTTCATACCACATTGCCATTACAAGAATATAAAGCTCCCGGTGCTAGGTACACATGCACACCGCTTGAGCCTCGCGGTGTGCATGTGTACCGCGAAAGCTTAGGTTCGAATCCGATACGAGTAGACGCCAACTCAGACCGTGCAAACAGCGGTAGCACTATGCTACTGTTATATTGTACGGGTACCACGCATGACCCGCCTCCCTATCCTGAGGGTGTGATGAGGGCCGGCCCTCATGATGATAGAGTAAATTCAACCGAAAAAGATTCGTCAACCGTATCGGATTTGACTAGTCTAAATCCTCCTCTCCCGAGTAGCGCGTGCGATGAGCCGCGCCCCGGCAGCGGAGGCCGACCGTCTTTCGAATGATTCTGTGGTAAGCCATCTGCTCATCTACTGTTCCTATTGAACTTAAAGGCCATCAGACCGAAAATTATATTGCACTGTTACATATTATTTATAGTGTATTACAACATCAGGGTTACCATTTCATGGCAGCATAATTTCATTTTCATCTAAAACTACTGGCATGCCTTGGCAGTAAATTTGACTCGAATGCCGTGACAACAAATGGTATAGCGGTTTCATGTTGTGATGCGTCCACAACGCTGTCGATCTAAACTCATGAAAAAGTTATATTTCATTCCATCTTTCATTATAGACTTTTATTAATTATGTTTTTTTTGGAACATTATTATTAATTTAAATCTGTTTTTGTTATCAGAGTGCGTAACATAGACCGTCTGAAGTTCCCCACCGCGAAGATGTCGTTCACGTCCCACAACGACCACTCTAAATGGGCGGTCGCCGTCGCCCATAAGATGCACAACAGCCAGGACACCAAGGTTGCTGACTACTGGGTCTGTGTGGGCGACATCAACAGAGCTGTGAGTATACTCCACTAGATGTCACTGTTTGTGCTTTTCTCGTGCTATCTTTAATCTTAGGCTCGTGCGCAACAGCTGTATCAGGACTCATAATGATTAAAACGAATAAAACGTTTCAAAAGGTTTTACCCGACAATGGAAAAAAGTTAGACCTGCTTATGACCCCTTTTTTTGAAGTCGGTTGAAATGATTCCGAACTGATAGGACTTAGGGACCTTCAAGAAAAGAGCATACTCATATTTGAAAGGCAGACAACGCGCCTGCTATACCTCTGGTGTGGCAGGTGTCTGTGGATGTCGCTTTCACTTACCATCAGGTGAACTGCCTCTCCGTTTGCCCCAACAAGGCCTGAACCATGGTGGGGATCGCTATGCAACCTACCTACATAACATTTAATATATTTTTTTAAGTGGGTGAAGTTCGTCAAAGCGCATTTGGCACGCACAAGCAAACTATTTCACTCTTCCCACCTGATTTGGTGTGACTGTTATGAACAGCCGCTTTGGTAACTCTCAAACATCAACATCTATATCTGACAAGTAAAACTTTTTATAAAAAAATTACATCATTTGGAGTAAAAAATCTGCCATTTCCTTTTTTAATCTTCCCAGAGTCACTGTCACGATTAATCTAAAGACACCTTTCAAGCTAAAACCCATCACGCCATTCAGGCTGTAGTGTGCCAAAGAAATATACATACATACACTCGAAAAACATAACCCTCCTTCGGACGCAGTTGGGTAAAAATGATGTATTTCCAGTTCATAAAACAATGTTAATAATATTCCAGCTCTCGCAAGAATCCCGCGGCGGGGGTACGGTGTGTACGTCGGGGCCCATACTGTGGGGGAACTTCGCGCATCTCATAGAGACCGTCCAGCCCTGCAACTGACGGGACTACATACATACCTAATACTGTGATTATAAGTTAAGAATAAATTTACGATAACACTAAAGATGTTTCTTTTGCTTTTCCGTTCTGATTAAGGGTGTCTTAATTCATGAATACCTACTTTTTATTTCGCTACAATTTTATTTTAAGAATAAAAACTTTGCTTAAGAGAAAATCTGAGAAGCTAAGTATATAATTACGTTCCTTATTATATACAGGACTTAAAATTGCATATAAAAAATGTCAACCATTTTATTTGCCACACTGTGCAAATGGTAAGATGAAAGTTTATTATTATGAATAATATAACCAACATCTTAGAATAATAATGGAAAATTCCTAGTTTTCCCACATGCTATCTAGAAAACTAAAATTTCAAGGCTTTCAGTTTGTAACAAATTGTGGTGAACCCGGACTTTGATCGAAAATTTTACCCGTAACCTTTGACGTATGAATCAAATTATTCTCAAAATAAAACAAAAAAATAACAGAAAATATTTATTTTACAACACAAACATTATTTACATTTGTTCAACATCGCCGGATAAACGCTGTCTAATAACCGCTCTACACTCGCGCGAAAATCTCGCGAGAACGCGAGAAAAACTCGAGAAGGTGAATATGGAGTCGATTCTCCTGTTCTCGCGAGAACAAGCCGAGAATCTCCGGATATTCTCGTGCGAGTGTAGAGCGCCTATAATATATTACGGGACGTGTACTGGCTTCACTGGACTTGCGGCTTGGCAACTTCCGCCATATTTAACAAAACATCACCAAAACTGTATTCGAAACTCATTCATTCGTTTTTAATCGTGTAATCGTAATAGGTACTTTGACTAAGTGAGTTGCCCAATTCTGTAATATATTAGAAATTTTTGATTAATTGTTTTATTATATGAATTTATTTAGGCTTTAAGAACTATTATTGTCCTAAAGCAGTAAGACAATAAATAGTCTTAGTTTATACAGATTATTGTAAAAAACATGCAAACATACAAACAGGATAAATAAGCATAAACTGTGGGTCTCCTAGGTTTTTTGTCTACAAGTGTTACTTCATAAACAATTTTTACCATTTCTTTTATTTCATAACTTCATTAAAAAACGATTTCTTTGATAAACATCAATATACTTATTCAAGAAATGTTTTTTTGTGACTGTAATGTATTGCAACAAACATATGTATTAGAAAACCCTTAGCATAGGCAACATTTATAATTTATAAATATTAAAATAATCCTGTATTATTGGACAAAACTATGTATATTAATTTAAGTACCTTTAATCATCCACTACCTCCGTTAGGGTTAGTAGGTCGAGTATATGTTAATTATAAGTAAAATATGAGTATACTTATAAAAATAAGAATATTACATGTGCATAAAACTTTGAATAGATCTTTGGATTTGATACTTTAAATAATTTGTTGATACCAATTTGTTCTTTCCAACCAGACGATGGAATATTTTTATATTTTACGATTTTTTTTCATATTTCCTTTTTTTGATTTGGCACTTTATGTATCCGTTGCTGAGGCTTATAAATAAGATTAAAATATTAATTTATAAATGTAAAATAATATGTAGTTGATAGGTTTTTTCCCGCTAGGTATTATTAACTTTATGGTTTTTTCTTGATTAGCTTATAAATTGGACTATATCTCCAATATAATATACCTTTATATTTACGAATATTTATTTATACTTAGATTAGATTTTCATCTGTTGTCACAATAATGTATGTACATAGGTAGGTACACAAAAGTAAATATTATTTTTAAATCACAACATACTTACATTAAGAACTCATTGTTAAGACATGAATATTGTATTCTTATTTAAAACTCTCAGCTTGGATACATTATTATCAATTACTTAAATGTATTTCCGATAAATAGTTAAATGTACATAACATGTTCACGTGTACAGTGATAGTGATTAATGCACTCTCAAAGACGGCATCCGAGTGAACCAAGAGTCGTGCTTCATCTTGAGATAGTAGGAGTCTCTGGGAGCTGGTGAGGTGAGGGCCTCTTCTAACGTCTTGAGGGCGCTGGTGGGCAGAACCTTGGCGCTGTACTCCGCGGTCTCGCCCGGCATGGTTACGGCGCACGTGGTCGATCCGCTGACGTCAGAGCTCGGTGTTTCGGGTCGACTGAAAATTTGAGATGCAAAAAAATATTTTTTTTTGGATATTGTAGTCTAATAGCAATTTTTATAAATTAATAAAATTCACAGCGCTGCCTTTTTCAAAATAAGAATGATCTTAATAATTTTAATTTCTCCGAGAACAAGACTATAACTTTAGTACTATTATTTATTCTGTGCTATAACCACAGAATAAATAACAGCTTTAACTGTAAAAGGTTAACTAAGTACACAACAAGCTATGAAGTTAGGGATCATGAAGTATAATAATTATTATTGCTACTTAGGAAGTGATAGAAATTGAAGTAGTCGTGGGTATACATAGGCTGCACTAAAAGTATCGGGAATGGAAAATTTCCACTGTTCCTGTCATATTAAAATCTTTTTAATTGAAAACTCCTTGGTTTTAAAAATCGAATACCATTTATTTATTTAAAAAAAGATTCTCGGTCTTGTCACAAGATCTGGTCAAACTTGTTTAGTCGTTGAGAAAATGGAATTGACTCGAGAAAATTCTAGAGCGATGATTTATTATGACTTTCGAAGTGGTTTAACACAAAAACAGTGTGTTAACCGGATGATTTCTGCATTCGGTGATGAAGCCCCATCCAAAACCACAATTTATCGCTGATTTGCTGAATTTCAACGTGGACGTGTCAAGCTCAGTGATGATCCCTGTCAAGGTCGTTCAAAAACTGCAGTCACCCAAGAAAACGTTGATGCAGTGTGTAAGCTGATTGAGGAAGATCGTCATGTGACATACCGCGAAATTCAGGCAACTTTAGACATTGGCATGAGTCAAATACAAATAATCTTGCATGAACAATTAGGTGTAAAAAAGTTGTTTTCCCGATGGATACCGCATTTGCTCTGTGAAGAGCAAAAAGCGGCTCGCGTTACTTGGTGCGTCAGAACTCTCGAAAGATTCCAAGCAGGATCCTCAAATGCTGTATACAACATCGTATCAGGTGACGAATCCTAGATATACGCGTACGAACCCGAAACAAAAACCAGTCACGAGTTTGGGTGTTCGAAAATGTATTAAAGCCAACAAAAATTGTTCGTTCACGGAGTGTTGCAAACAAAATGGTGGCCACGTTTGTCTCCAAAACCAGCCATGTTGCGACTATTCCTCTTGAGGGACAAAGAACGGTTAATGTAGAATGGTATGCTAGCATTAGTTTGCCACAGGTCGTTTCTGAACTCCGTAAATAGAACTGCAACCGCCGCATCATCCTCCATCACGACAATGCGAGTTCTCACACCGCGCACAGAACAAAAGAGTTTTTAGAGCAAGAAAACATAGAATTATTACGACGACTAGTCAGAGGTGCCCTGTTTGCTCATTAGATCCGGGGCAAAGGCGGCATTGGCGGCATGCAGCCGGGTTTTAGTGGGTAGAGCTACATCCACCTTACCACCTTTCGGGCGAAGCGACTACTGCCCGCGGGAGTGGGTCTCCCCAGGCGGGTATGCGGGTATGCCTCAGAACATTTCCTGGCGTAAAAAAGGGAGCCAAATTTTAAGGAGCACCAATATTAATTAATGTGCAAAAAAATATATTCGTCACCGAACATATATCCCTTGTTACCTAGAAGGCTGACCGAGCGGCGCAAGCTGCGCGGGCGGCGAGTATATGTCGTGGGCGGAGATATCAGGCGCGTGCAGTAGTACTACATGAAGACGGCGCGCGCGCAGCGTTGCCCGCAGCGCCTGCGCCGCTCCCCACGTGCCCCAGCGCACCGCCGCGGCGCCCGCGCAGCCCTCGCCCGCCTCCAGCCGCGACAGACTCTCGCACGCCGTGTCCGACGTTAAACCTGCAATCACAAGTTTGTTAAGATGAAATATAAGGGCCGCTTTTCCATACAAACGTACTTAGTCCTCTGTTTCCTCTCTGGATAATGCCGTTAGAGTTATATTTTTTCCTAAATATCTATAGCCACTATAAGCATGTTCCTATGATATCTTATCTATTCTTTCTTTCTTCTATTCTATTCTTTTTTATCATAAATTAATTATTCAAAGAGATATGAACGTTCAAAAATCCAAAAAAATGGCCAGATTTTCTACTGTGTTCAAATATCCATAAAACAAATTTCACTAGATTATATGAAAAAAGTAAAACAGAAACATAGCTCAAGGCTTTATTAATTTTTACTGAAAAAAGTTCTTAAATCGTTTTGGAGAAGAAATCAGGGGACTACGGATCGATGATTTTCTGTTCTTTTAGTAGATATTTTCAGTTCAAGCTCCAGTTGTCTCTATCGCACTGCGGCGGGAGGCTTGAGGTGAGGGAGACAGCAATAGATTTTACAAATACCTACCTATTTTTCATTTCTCTAGCCCTTAGTGTTTCCTCTTATTAAGGGCCCCTTCTCCCAAAACTATAGGTATTTAACGCACCGAATCGGTTTGCACTTACGTTGCGCGGGAGATGTCTTTATATGAACTCCGGTGACCTACCACGGCCGGCAAGCACGCCACAGTATACGAATAAGTAGTTGTATGCTAGAATTATTCTTAGATATTGTGATAATTAATAATTATGCATAACAAAATCTTGTTATTGTTATAGTTATCTAGTTTTGGATTTATAGAAATACTAGCTGGTGCCAGCGACTTCGTCTGCGCAGGATAAGATAGTTTTATTTCTTCACTAATTAATCGAAATGGAACTTCGATCCATCCGGGTGTCCCTTGACACCTCTCTTTAGTTTTTTTATATAAAAAGTATCCTATGTTACTTCTAATACCTTCAAGAATATGTGTACAAAGTTTCATGATGATCGGTTAAGTAGTTTTCGCGTGAAAGCGTAACAAACATCCACGCTTTCACATTTATAATATTAGTAAGGATTAGGAAGGATGAATTAGCTACATAGGTCTAAACTCTAAAAGGTAGTGCCATGCTGCTTGCAGCCGAATTGGTCCGGCACGACCGGAGGGGTACCTCTCGTTCACATGATAATGGCGTCAAGTAACACCTATGCTGTCGCGTTTCTTGCGGTGTGTGAGTTTCCGGTGTCCCATGGCAGAGGATGGGGTAAAGGAGGGTAATACATCTGGGTATTTTCGCTTTAAATGGCGCAGGCTGTTTTTTGGCTGTCCCATGGCAACGAACAGATGAAAACAATATTTGGACACATATTTTTTAAGCAAAATCTTATTACACTAAAGGTATGACCATAAATCTATATGAATTTGATTTATATCTCCTCAAATAATATGTTTTCAATTTTATTTTAATTAAAAACGATTCAAAAATGTGAAAAATTATGCTGTCCACTTCATTTTTCGGATGTTTTATTGTACGCAGCTAAAGTAACGACCATTTACTTTTATTGTGTTATGTATGTATTAATAGTTTATTTATACATTTAAACTAAGTATTTTAGTTCAGTTAGTAAACAAATTAATTCAATAAATTAAAAATAACCTTGTCCTACGAATTCGCGACTACCGGACATGTCTTCATAGTCACGCGTTTTTTATGACTAAAATACCCACGTACGGGCAAAATTTTGTTTTTATGGCAGCCCCAAGTACAAATGTCAAAGTATGAAACGTCATTTTGAAATCTGTGATTAAAGGTATCCAGCAGGTACAGCATATTCTCGTCGCAAAAATTTTGGTTAAGGAAAATCTACTGACGTTAGTAACGTTTTTTTCTTATGAATATTAAGTTTGTCTTTATTTTTTCTTGCGCTGCATATAGCTTAAACCCTGCTGAAAACATATACTTAGATTTTGGGGCTCCTAATTATTTTTATGAGTATTTTAATCTAATTTCTGTATTGATCTACATTATTCGTCACGTCCTGTTAGCAACCGTTACTATAGGACGGACAAAGATGTTACGAAACAGACGTGTAAAGTTTAGTACTCATTTCAACTAAACGGAATTTAAATAAAGGATTCCATAAAAAAATTATTATAATAAATGAATTTATTTTTAAGAGTTTCGGTCATAATTCGACGTAAGAGCAGTTGCATTCGTTAATTTTTGTCTGATAATCAGCTGTTGTAGTGTTAAGACTGTAGCTTAGTTGGTACTTGTACCTACGTACTTAATCTTCAAATAAACAATATTGTACTAATTATTCGTTCCAATATTTTTAGATAATAATAGCGTTAACATCTGCTGAAAGACCCATAAAGCGGTATCTAGATAAAGTAAAAAACAACCCTGGGAAGGCTGCAGAAATTAGATAAAACCAGTTAGCGCAAATTAAAGCCAACAGAAAGAAGCTATCTGAAATGAATCAAGAGGAGAGATCTCATTAGATCAATAAAAATTAAATAAAATCATTTATTTCGGGATTAACAAATGCCCATAAAGTGTTAGTAACAATCAAAATATATTATAATCAATATTATACTGTACGATTTTAACCTCATAGTGAATTCTTTCCTTAATATGTCTGTTGCGTCACGTCATATGTCCATTTAGTGATTGTCTCAAAATATTTTTTTGTAATTCTTTATAAATCTGTAAATTATTTAAACTAAGTATTATTATTTATATGCTATAAATAAAGAAAAATAAACAACAATTAATATTTTATTTCAGTCATAATATTCCTTGACTAATTAAAATATTAATACGAAAAATAAAACTTGCATTTGGACGAAATGTTACGATACTGACCAAATTGGTGTATTTTTATCAAAAATAAATTTATTATGTCCAATTTCATTTGTTCGGTGTGATATTACGCTTCTATAATGAAATCACGTATCGGCTAAAATAGCATGTTGGGGTGATGGGCGGCTGATATATGCTCAAGTGTGCAATGTTGAGCAAGATATGTCTGGCCGCCAAGTGTCATTTCTACGTCCCCGTCGTTCACCCTGGAAATATCCGGATCTGCAAACAGGCATTGCACACCACCAACTACCCTGGGATCCAGGTAGCTAAACGAAATGACGCTATCTCGCCAGTGCACTCCAACACGGCGGGAGAATCCCTATACCCATTTCCTTTCCTCTCCCCCAATCCAAGGTGTAAGACGGACCGTGCCGAGGGATGCGTGGCCAAGGGGATGCTTGGTCTCTAACGGTGTCTCTCCAAAGAGATGGCAATCTTGGAGTAGTAAGCAGCCTTACCCGAGCAAGCGGGGCTCTGCTCGGGCTGACCTTTTAGTTCCCCTGCCACTCGTGGGAAAAGATGGAGAAAAAGCATATAAAAAACAAAAACCCAACCCCAGAACGCGTTGAAAGCGAGTCGCTTGCGACCGCTTTCAGCGCGTCACTTAAGTTTTCGGAGGAGGCACTGCTGGAGTCGCCTACCCCGTCCCCTAAAAAGGATGAGGCCCAAGGTTCCGGTAGTGCAGGTAGCGATAGAGACCCTACCACTTGGCAGATGAGCCGCAGTAAGTGGAAGCGGGAGAAGCGCAAGCTGAAAAGGAAGATTCAGGAGGCCAGTTCGGCTCTCGCGTCGCAGGGCTCTCTGGCGAAAGCCTCGACGAGCGCTGGGGCGGGGGAGTCGAGGAGGCCTCCGAAAGTCAAAAGACAGGGAACGGACCCTGAAGAGGGCCCGTCGCAGCAGCGCCCGGCCAAGCGACAAAACCGAGGTGAGGCTCTGGCTGAGGGACCGCGCTGCTCTGCAAAGGAGCAGAGCGATCTCGCGGTCATTGTGCACCGGGAGGATGGCGTTAGGGTGGACGAGGCTGCGGCAGACCTCATCAGGGACAAGCTGGCGGATCTTATATTCGCCAAGATGGAGGACCCCCAGGAGGACATGGGGAGATCCACTGCTTTTGCGACGTCGGGACTGGTGTCGGAAGGTTTCTTCCTTGTGACACCGCTCACGATGGAGGCGAGGGAGTGGATCTTGACATGCGATTTTGGTGTGTACAACGGGATCCCATTAAAGGTGAAGCCACTGAACCGGAGCAGAGTAGCAGTATGGCTGCCCGGTAAAGTGGATCCAAGAGCGCCGAAGTTTCTACAGGGGCAGAACGCCTATAAAACCGAATTGAGGATGTCGGAGTGGACCCTTATCTCCAGGGAGAAACTCCTCGCTGGGGAAAGACTGGTGATGGGGGTCCCCAACGACGTCTTCAAGGAGGACATAGGACATGTCTGGCTCAACTACCAGGCCACCCAGGTTCAGGCCCGATTGCTGCGTACGAGCAAGCAACAGGCGAAACCTGATGTGGCCGATGCCGGACATGCTAGCGGGTCCAAGATTACGGATAGCGGCACACAAACAGACCCACAGAACTCCACAGAGGAGTCGCTGGGGGGTAAGGGCATAGATTGCGGTGGTGTCTGTTCGGGAGAAAATAGATGCTCCCAACAGCCCCTGCGATCAGCCCTGCCCAACAGCGGCCCAAGCACATCAACAGACACAGACCTGGGACCTGTGCAGACCGCCCCGCTGAAGACACCGGAAGCTCACCATAGTGTGACTGACGGTGATCAGAGGCGGGGCCTGAAGCACTAGGTCTCGGGCGACACACACACATTACACACAATGACTCTTTACAGTGACACTACACACGCACACACACTTACAAACACAACACAAAATAAAATAAAGATACTTCAGTTAAATTTGCACCATTGTCGCGAAGCCATGACAGAGCTTTGCAGATTTGTGGTAGCAAATAACATAGACATCGCCTTGCTACAAGAGCCATATGTTATTAATGGCCGTGTTGTTGGCATTGGCTGTCTGGGTGGTGAAACTATCTACCATCGTGTTGGTGAGTCCGACCCCAGAACATGCATCTATGTTAGCAACAGAGCTAGGGCGTTAGGACTAATGGAAGTTGAATGTTACAGAGATCTCACGGCTGTACTAGGCACACTATGTATGGCAGATGGGAATACAAAGAAAATGGTCTTCATGTCGGTCTACATCCCGAGTGAGACGGACTACGAACCACCAGGACAACTTATAGAAGAGATAATGTCGAAATATAGAGGTATGGGTATCCCGATTGTTGCGAGCTGTGATGCCAACTCCCACCACAAGGTGTGGGGCAGCACGGATTGCAACAAGAAGGAGATTTATTATTTGAATATATTCTTAGCACGGACCTGGAAATAATGAATGTAGGCAACACACCCACGTTTGTAACTAGAACAAGGAAAGAGGTTCTTGATATAACATTAATGTCAAGCGATGCCTCCCATCTGTTGAAAGATTGGAAGGTTGACACCTCTTATGCCTTCTCAGATCACCGCAGAATAACATTCCACCTGAACTGCCAGCTGGAAGTAGTAAAATTTAGAAATAATAGGAAAACAAACTGGGAAACTTTCGATCTAGCGCTGAGTGAGTGGATTCCTGGTAAAAGAGAATTAAGAGGAAAGGAAGAAATAGAACAAGAAGCCTGTAGGCTTGAGAAAGCTCTTAACGATGCCTATCTCAAAGCCTGCCCACAGAAAGAGATTAGACCGGGGAAGGGACAACCCTGGTGGAACAAATCCCTGAACAAAGCAAGGAAAAGGACTAGAAGGGCACTTAGAGTCGCCTTGAACAGGGACGACGACGAAAGCTGGAGGAAATACAGAGAAGAACGCAACAATTTTAAGTACCAGAGCCGCAAAGAAAACAGAAACGGGTGGAGTACATACTGCGAAAGCGTTACAAAACAACCAGAAGCGGCCAGGCTGGTAAAAACGCTAGCAAAAGACAAAACCTGTAAATTAGGAAGCCTAAGGAAAGGTGACACCCTAGTAGTGGAACCCAAAGAAATACTTGCAGAAATGATGGCCACACACTTCCCGGATAGCACAAGCTATTCAGAAGAAGACATGGTTGTCACATCAGGTGAGAATCTAGCAGAAGCGAAAGCGGAAGCGGAACTGATTATCACCGAAGAAGCATTAACATGGAGCATTGCATCATTCCTACCGTATAAAGCGGCGGGACCCGATGGCGTCTTTCCCAAGATGCTACAAGTTGCCCTTAAGTATATCAAAGATGACCTACTCACCATATACCGGAGTAGTTTAGCAACAAACTACATCCCCAGTAGCTGGAGAAGAGTCAAAGCCGTCTTCATACCTAAGCCAGGGAAGGTTACATATCACGAGGCGAAATCCTTCAGATGTATAAGCCTTTCTTCGTTTGTATTGAAGACACTCGAGAAGATATTAGATAGACACATGAGAGCAGGGATAGAAAGCAGTGGACGGAAGTCGATGGAAATAATCGTCCCTCACTTATTTGCTTCACCCCCTCTAATAAGTATATAAAAGTTCCATTCACCGCGCCATAAATCCATAAATTTTGTAATTGGATGCTAATTCATTTTAATTTACGAATCCTGAATATTATGTCTATCTTGAAATATTCACCCTAATATACCTACTCGTATAAAGAAAATACTGCAGTCACTCTCCTGTTATTTCGATTACTTATAATATCACATTTTAGCCGCCACACGCACTTTTAAAATACGCGGTAAAATGTGCCCGAGCGGGACGCGCGGAGTGCGCCCCGCGGAATGCCCCGCACCTCACCCCCTCTGATCAGCCCGTGCGTCCCCTAACAGCGCCGTAATGGAGGTATAGATATATGGATGTTACTCTTTCACGCAAAAACCTACAGAATGGATTTTAATTAAACTTTACAATAACATAGCTTATACATAAGATTTGATCGAGATATCGGCTTTAATTTATCCACGTACTCCCGTGGGAACAGGAAGTACGCGGGGGAAACCGTGGGGCGCTGCTAGTTACCAATATAGAAGAGTCTTCCAGCATTGGGGTGATCCGAAGCGGCGGCGGCGAGAAGTGGGGAGAATGTTCGAGCGACGCGCAGGGCTCCTAGGACGTTGCTCTTGAGTGCCGCCTCCCAGCAAGGTGCTCCGCCCCGGCCGCTGCTGCCGGCCGTGTTGATGACTGCCCATACACCTGCGATATTAAATACACAGGTAGAACAAAATAAATTTTAGAGCGAAGTCCAAACAAGTTGATCATCACGGGACGCATGTTTTTATTCTTTTTTTTTCGAAAGGACATTCGGCCATCAGCAATGGTTCCTACCATTGCTGATGGCCGAATGTCCTTTAAGCTTCATCGGTGTAGTAGGTGAGCAGATGGCTACACCTAAAAAAGGGACTCATGTTAGAAGTATAACATCTAATAAATATTATATTATGTACGTCAAATAAACTGTAGTCAAATAAAAAAAAAACATACAATACAATGTCATGCTTTGCCGTTGTCACGGCATTCGATTCGATTCTCCTCCCAAGGCGCGCCAATAAATGTTTGAAATAAAAATAAAACTTTGCGGTTAATGTCGAGAGAGACATCTTTATCCTAACCATATATAGAAGTAACAAGTTAAGTCCATTAACAACTATTGTAATGTCTGGTACTAACGATAGATGGCGGTGTATTAACCTTAGCTCCAATAGATTCATTTTGTAGGTTAAGTCAAATTTACATCAAAATATAATAAAATTAAATGTATTTCAATACTATGAATTTTTTTAAATATGATAAACTATATTTTAATGAATGAAAGTGGTGAACTAATGCCAATTATTAACCACTAATTCACGAGCACTGCTGGTGTAGTGGTATCATGCAAGATTCCCATTCTTGCGACCCGGGTTCGATTCCCGGGCAGTGCAATTCTTTTTTAGATTTTTAGCAAATAAATACTAAAAAACGCACTAGTTAATATTGTTGGGATAACATCACACTATAAATTCATGACACTATTTAAAGTTTAAGCACAAGTGATACACTTTAATTTAATGCTAGATTTTTTTAACCCCCCACCATGGTTCAGGCCTTGTCGTTACGGTAGGGCTCAGTAACCTAGGGTGAGCCGCTGCACCTTGGGCGAAGCGAATTGGGCCGAGGGGGCTCTTTAAGAGGGGTTCTTATAAGAAGAGGGGACAGAAGATCAGGGGGCAAAGGGGGAGGATGGGAACCTCACCCCATTGTACTGTCCCGTCGTTGGGAGGGGTTGTACTGTGGTGCGGGACAACCCCTTTGTGGAGGTGGCGTCGGTCCCTTGCGGGACTGACTAGCCGTCGAGGTGCCCTGTTTGTTTATTAGATCCGGGACACCTAACCAAAGGCGGTATTGGTGGCACTCGCCGGGTTTTAGTGGGTAGAGCTGCGACCACTTGCCAGCTGTCGGGCGCAGCGAGTCCCATATACCCGCGTGGGGAGACCCACTCCCCCGCGGGATGCCTCAGAGCATTTCCCGGCGTTAAAGAAAAGAAAAAAAAAGGTTTTACTTTAACCGACATAAAAAAAGAACAATAATAAAAATATGAATGTACCATAGGTAGTTTCGAATAATTTTGTATATTGTTACGCTAGGATGTCTGACACCACAGAGTACCTATTTTATATCATATCTGACACCTCAGCCCATGATTCCTAAACCTGGTTGCTGTAAAGTATCCGAAATGTCGCGCATGTAAAAATCTTAATAAACCGCGATAAAATCCGTAAAAATTGTTTCTTTATAAAGAAGAATAATATTTATCTATCGCAGATTTTTTAAACTGTTTATTCCTTACCATGTTCACCGGCTGGTAAATGCTGAGCCGTAGCTCTCGCGGCCTGTTCTAACAAGTCCTCGCGTGCCACATCCAGCTCCAACGTCACCAATCGTGGCGGCTGCTGGTCATCAGGGGTGCTCGCCAGACGCGCCTGGAGCCAGGATTCAGCGAGCCGAGCCCCGAGGCCACCCTGTCTGCAGCCAGCAATGACACGCCATCCTTTACCGCTTAGATACGTCGCTATCTGAAAATGAAGTGTCAGTACGTTCTCAATACCAACCATACTTATTACAGCGAGTCACCGCAGGCGAAACGGGGAAAAAGGTTTGCCAAATATAATTTTTGAGATACTTACAATTCGGTCTCAGAAAAAATATCAGAGAAACCTAAAAATATTGTCTAAAGGATGCACTAATTGGTTGTACACGATAAGATGTACTTTACTTGATCATAAAAAATCCTGAAAACATGCTTTTGACGTGACAACGTCTCATAATTCGATGGATCCGGCTGCAAGAACGAAAAAACATGACGCATGCGGCGATACCTCGCTCTGAGGCGTTCCATTTTCTTATGACGTTGTCACGTTCAACTATCGTCAGTAAACCGACTTTACAGACAACCGATTTTTTTTATTCCTATTTATCTCAAAAGTTGAAAGCCATGTCCCGGTGACTCGCCTACATTTTAAACTGTGTTTTTACTGTGTTTTTTTTTTAATTTTATTGCGCGGAGCTTGATATTTGGACACTATCTACGAGTCTCGTGAACAAGCCCTTGGTGTATAATATAAAAATATCGAGTTCGCGAAATACAAATTAAAAACATGGTAAATACCCTTATTTAAACTTATATACCTACTTTTTTTTTTTCGGAGGGATCTATGCTAATGGCCCGAAGGCCCTAATGCTTCAACGGATTAGTGTGAGCCCATTCGGCTCACTTTTGATTTATAAAGTGGGGGGTTGCCCCCTGTCTACCGTGCAGTCTGCGACCACACGGCCTCCTGGCGTCGGTTGTGATACCTACTTTTGGTACCATATATACTCTAATATTATAAACAGGAGATTTGTATTTTTGTATGTAACGAATTAACTCAAAAACCACTGGACCGATTTCAAAAAATATTTCACCATTAGCATGCTACGTTAACACTGAATAACATAGGCTATAAAATAATCATCATCAGTCCGGATACGGCTGTAAATAACACCATAAAATGTAAATAACAGCATAACACCAGTTAGTCTTTTGATAAAACTCGTCCCGACCATCAGATTACACATAAGCTGCTAAGGTTAGTAAGATCCTGGGTCTTTTTTATGAGTACAACCTTACATTAACAGTGAATGACTTATGAAGCACAAACTTACTTCAAGTGTGTCACCGTAATTAAGCGTTTACCTAAGTTTGTCGTTTTTCTGCTTGCTACGTGTAACATGAAGTGGTCAATGTATTTTCAATATCGTTTACAATATTGAAAATACATGCATTCAATTGCTTTGAGGTTTATTGAAATTTGAACACAAACTAAAAGTAAACTAGAGCCTCTGTTAGATGCCGTTTACACGATGCTATATCTTTACCTGCAATCCAAGTGCGGTGTCAACTGAGGTCACAAGCACGGTCTTGGCACTCTCCACTGGCAGGACTTCCGCGACCCTGACCTTCCTCAGCAAGTACAGCAGCAGCGCCCCCACGATGGAACAGAGCGCCGCCAATTGAAGCCCCAAGGACAACCAAGTTAGCGGATCCATAGTTTATAGAGATAACATTGTTTCATATCTGTAACAACGGTAAACAAAATGATTGACGAATATCTAGGTACTTAATATTAATATAGGCATGAAAAATAAAAACTAGAGTCGTAATTTAATTTTAGCCTAGAAAATTTCGTACGATATTTGATTTATTCTAGAAATTTGTCAATGATGTTATATGAAAAAAGTTGTTTAATAATAATTTTTGCAACACCTATTTTAACTAGATAACACTACTTCAAGATAGCAACACACACGTACACTAAAATTGTCTTTTACAGACAAGTATTTAAATTTTGAACTTATTAAGTAGGTAGCAAATATTTACCCATATAAAACGCTTTTATTAAAAAAAAGATTCCGACGAATTGAGAACCTCCTCCTTTTTGAAGTCGGTTAATAAGAAGTTAGTGCACCGTATCTTCGCAATTCATCAAATAACAAAAGACTTCGGAGCATTAGTCAATCAACAAGCCATTTGTTGTTTGTCAATATTTAGCAGTTATTTGCGGATGTGTGAATATAACAATGGCTGTTATTTTCACCGCAGAGCGCAGTATAAACAAGTAAATTATTGTTTTTTTGGGATTGGTACACACGGGTCTAAACTCTTTTGTTCTGGTGTCTGTTTGTCTTTCATGCTTTATTAAGGGCCTTGCCCATGGCAATGGCCATGGCCATGCCTTCTCCCAAAACTATAGGTATTTAACGCACCGAATCGGTTTGCACTTGCGTTGCGCGATAGATGTCTTTATATGAACTCCGGTGACCTACCACGGCCGGCATGGTCGAATTATTCTTAGATGTGATAATTAATAATTATGCATAACAAAATCTTGTTGTTGTTATAGTTATCTAGTTTTGGATTTATAGAAATACTAGCTGGTGCCAGCGACTTCGTCTGCGCAGGATAAGATAGTTTTATTTCTTCACGAATTAATCGAAAGGAACTTCGAACCATCCGGGTGTCCCTTGACACCTCTCTTAAGTTTTTTTTTATTATAAAAAGTATCCTATGTTACTTCTAATACCTCCAAAAATATGTGTACAAAGTTTCATGATGATCGGTAAAGTAGTTTTTGCGTGAAAGCGTAACAAACATCCATGCTTTCACATTTATAATATTAGTAAGGATTAGGAAGGATGAATTAGCTACATAGGTCTAAAAGGTAGTGCCATGCTGCTTGCAGCTGAATTGGGCCGGCACGACCGTAGGGGTACCTCTCGTTCACATGATAATGTTGTCAAGTGACACCTATGCTGTCGAGTTTCTTGCGGTGTATGAGTTCCCGGTGTCCCATTGCAGGGGATGGGGTAAAGGAGGGTAATGCATCTGCATTATCTCTTGTGTGGATGTTTACGAGGACGACCTCTGTGGCTCAATGGTTAGTGCGTTAGCGTTCAAGCCGGAGGTTGCGGGTTCGAATCCCGCCAGGGAACAAAAAGTTTTCTGTGTTCCTGGTTCATGGATGTGTATTAAATATGTGTATTATAAATTAAAAATCTTAAATATGTGTATAGTATAAAATATTAAATATATTTCCATTGTCTGGTACTCGTAACACAAGTTCTTCGAGAACTTACCACGGGACCAGATTGACGTGGTGCAAAATGCGTCCTTAGATATTATAATTATTATGGGAGTCGGTAGTCATCTAAGGCTCCGAATGCTCGTTTGTCCCCCTAAGGCCTAAGCTTTAAAAAAAATCAATCATTCTAAGAATGCTTGTAGGAGATTAAAAAATTGTAGACAAACATATTCTTTTATACTATATTAATTGTTTTAAAATTCAACAAAATTTAGTTGTCGTATGCTAGGTCCAGGTTCATTTTCATCGACCCATACATCATCGATTAATGTTAGACACGGGTCTCCTCTGAGAAGAGGGTCAAGGCCATAGTCCTCACGACACTGCCCTGTGGGTAGGGGGCTAGGAAATGATTGCAAATCAGAAATATTTTGTGATGAAGGTTCCTCATTTTCTTTATTGTCGGACAATTTGAATTCTTCAAGTGTTAACAATTTCTGGAAGAAGACATCACTACATAGTATAAACTATAAAGCAAAGTCGCTTCCCGCGTCTGACTGTATGTATGCTTACATCTTTAAAACTACACAACGGATTTTGATGCGGTTTTTTTAATAGATAGAATGATTCAAGAGGAAGGTAATAGGTACATGCATAATATAGTAGATAAACACTCATAATTTTAGAAGTTTCTGATGTGATGTCATAAATAAGCACATTTTTTGCACTTAAATTGCAAACGCTGAATGAACCCTAACAGATAAATCAAATAATGTACTACATTATTATACACCTTAGCCGGGCCCGTTCCGAATTAATTATTATTGTATCAATGTATGGTAGAATTGTGTATCCTAAATATGCATACTGAAAAGTCCGCGGTGGCATAATATGTCTACATTAGTTAAATATAACATACTACCTATATCCATTTTAATACTTTAAAACATTGCCAATTATAAAGCGGTAATGTAAAAGCTATTCACAAAAATACGGTATTAATCACTACATATTATAAAATAAAGTCCTACGCCCGTCCATAGATAAATAATCATCATCAATCCGTATACGTATATCTAAATTACGCGGGCGAAGCTGCGGGCAACAGCTAGTTTGTGATAAAACTGTATTAAGATTCTTTTTCCTTATTTTAATTTTTTATTCGCCATTTCAATTAAATAACTAGGTACTACACAAACTCAAGTATCTATTTATTTACACTAATTAAAGGTTTTGTATTGCAAACTAATTACAACTAAGAACAACAATTGTTAGTAAGTATTAAGTAGCTATATTATTTACACTGTGTCGTCTTATTTATTTAGACGTAATAATATAAAATGCGCGGTAACAACGTAGTCACGAGCAAAAGCGGCACAGGTCCTACTTCGATGACGCCCGGCTGGATACTGGCGCGACGTGATGCGTTTTTTTTTTTTTCGAATGGATCTATGCTAATGGCCCGAAGGCCCTAATGCTTCATCGGATTAGTGTAAGCCCATTCGGCTCACTTTTGAAGTTGACGTGGTGCGATGCGCGAGAGCCATTTTTATAGTTTTTTATTTTTCAAAAATTTTTGAAGTGACATAATAAAGATCTATACAATCATTTCCACGTCATCCCCGTTTAGCAATTTAAACGTAAAAGTTTCATTAAAATTGAGTTACCCGAAGTCTCATACTACTCAATTTGCTTTTAAAATCGACGTTACTTTAGAATTTTTTTTGATCATGTAAAATGTTAAATGTTGTATTTTTATCCAAAATAATCCCTAGATCAAAGATGTATCTATACCCTATTTTTTATTATTATTTTAAAATGACGACTTCTATGAAAACACCTCGATCTAGAAACAACAATTTGGGATAAGGGGCCCTTAGATATCGAGTTGAAATTCACACATTACGAAAATTCCTAATCCACTGTCGGATACGATTTACGAACTTATGAAAGACAAAACACAATATAGAGCAGTTTTAGGATAGTTTTGTTTGTGTACATAAGGTCTAATATAGTTTGGATTGGTAAGATAATATCGCCAATTCTTTATCTATTTCAGTAATTTTTTATGAATGAAACATAGATGGCATGAAAGAAAAGCAAGAAATTACGCTGATCTCAGTAAGCATGCTGGCCTTTTTAGTGCATATATGACTTAATATTTTGGGAGTCCATCTAGGCTTTAGTGTAGCGGCACGTGAGTAGGATCTACAAGAGCCAATGACCATATTCTATCCTTGAATTCTTATCCGGGTTATCCCATCCTTAATTTTTCTTTTCCTTCCGTTATCCCCACAATGAAAAAGCATTTGCAATTGGAAACTTCCCGTAGTGTCGAACCTCGTATGTTTACCGTCATTGTTTCTTTGTGGCACAACATGGCTTACAACAATACCCCTTTTAAAGCGATTGGCTATGCGAATACCAAGGTATTTAAAACAGGCGAAAACAATAAGCGTCGTTTATTTTCTTTTTAGGTAAACGGAAAGGACCTTGTGTGAAATTTGTATAATTTTAGGTTTAAGCACAGCGTCAGGAACAAACTTAGGATGTGGTTTAATCCTCAACATATTATGTTTATTTACTTATTATATACGTACAAATCATGAGCTAGAATTAATAGAACTCTTGTTATGATGACGGGTAGTTAGAACTGTAGAACTATGAGAGTGAGTAGAATCTCTATAATATTTTACAACTGCGTAATTTTTAATGTGAGTTATTTAAAATGAAGTAAGTATTCAAATATTTTGGTACGTGTTGAAAGAGTTTTTGTAATTTTGTGATTCATATTACTTATGCACTTATTGCATATTGCGGTCATATCAATACATTGTGCGGTCCCATTTTGCTGGAGGGTAGGTTTCGAACTACACTATGTGTTCCCGATAATAATCCTACTTACTAATATTATAAAATCGAATGTTAGTAAGAATGTATATTTGTTAAATATTTTTAAGCTAAAACTACTAAATGGATTTTACAATAATATAGCTCGCTCTCTTATAAATCAGAATAATATATACTTAGACTATAATTAATTCCAGTACTCCCACGGGAATGGAAAGTACGGGGGTGAAACCGCGGGGCGCTGCAATTATTAATAATAAAAATTCTCTAACGATGCAGACTGGTCTATCCCAGTGAAGAGTTCAAACATCTGTCATCTAGTAGGTACAGGAGAATTCTCAAACCACATCATAATAGTCTCAAATCTCTTAATAAGGGGGAGTCCCTTAAATTCTCATGCAAAAAGCAAAAATTTTATATACTTGTAGGATAGTCGGTAAGTTTCTATCGACAGAATAAACAATAGTTTATAATATTGAGTAAACCAATGACTTCTTGGCCCGCATTTTTGCAACTACCCCAGAAATGAGAGAAAACATAAACGAAAAAAAAACTCAAGTCAATAATAGTATAGTTACCTATTATTACAAGTTAAACGCAAATATCCGGTGCGCTATTGTTTTAACATTTTTCACCATCATTTGCCAAGAACGTCAAAACATCTTTTGCTATTGCATCGAGAGTTCTAGTCTAAAAGGGTCTTTATTTGAAATAATTTCAAGATGGCGGTAGATAATGATCCTCGTGAAGTCAGGAGTTTACGGTGACGTTAATGATCAGGATATATAACTAAACACCGCGTCAGATTAAGGAGCGGAAACTAAAATATTTATTTTGGTATTCCTTTTGAAGCTTTTATTAGCTTATTCAGTTATCCTTCCGTTTCATCTGGCAACAAAATTTCGACCAAGATAAAAATTAAGTTATCTTCGTTGGAATTTTGTTGCTTGACCTTTTTATTATTTTGAAAATATCTTGGTATAGACGTTAAACCCCTTGAAATATTTAAAATAAGAATAAAGTCTACAATAACATTCGATTATTTGACCTTCACAATACAACCGAGGTCGATAAACAATTTTAAAGTATATACGAGTAAATGAAGTAGATATATGATGGAGTTATGTTTTATTCCTGTTCTTGTTGGCTATGTCAAAAATGTATCCAATCTGTACCTACAGATAAATAAAATTGGAGTAGGTACGTCTGTTTGTAATATTAAAATAACCGCTTTTTTAATGAATTCATATGGATGTATACACGGTACCGTACGGTACACCAAAATAGCATTTTTTTACAATTTTTGCCTGTCTGTCTGTCTGTTTGTTCCGGCAAATCTCTGAAACGGCTGGGCCGATTTTGATGGTTCACTGGCAGATAGATGATATTATAAGGAGTAACTTAGGCTATAAAATAATCATCATCAATCCGCGTACGCCTGTAAATCTAGGTTAACGCGGGCGAAGCTGCGGGCAACAGCTAGTGTATAATAAACAAAACCACTGAATATAAATAGATAACAACTCCAATTAACTCGATTGCATAGTTCAAATTTAACTCAAAGTGGCATTTATGTTTTCGACATATGGCTCGAAAGAAATACCAATTAAGAGCTTACATCATCAGAAATGCCACACCCAATAAGTTAAGAACGCCTTGGAAATACTTGGATAAAAATGTGATTTTAAATGAACATATTAAATAGTTTATCCATATCTTAAGAATTGTATGTCCTTACTGAATATTAACACACAGCTTTAACTATTTTGCTAGGTCTAAAAACCTAGAGACTTCCGTACTTTTATAGGTCAATATAGATTTTTATGAATTCCTACTTTAAAGGGCGGGGGTGAGGGGAACTTTGTATGAGAGACTTTTTTTGTTATAAAAAAAAATTTATCAAGTCAACCAGTATAATAAACTTAGTACTTACATATATTAACCTCGTATAAATAAACAATCCCCACCACGGTTCAAGCCTTGTCGTGGCAGTGGGGCTCGGTAGCCTAAGGTGTACCCAGCACCTTGAGCGAAGCAAATTGAGCCGAGGGAGCTGCACTTTGTACCCCTCCATTAAGAAGAGGGGGCAAAAGAGCCGGGGGACAAGGGGCGAGGATGGAAGCTCACCCCATTGTACGGAGAGACTGTTCTGTGGTGCGAGACAACCCCTCTGTGTAGGTCACTTGAGGGACTGACTAGCCATCGAGGTGCCCTGTTTGCTCAACAGATCCGAGGCAATGCCGCCTTTAGTAAGATGCTAGTTCTCACTAGCATCTTACTTTTAGTGGGTAGAGCTGCATCCACCTTACCACCTTTCGGGCGCAGTGAGTCCCACATATCCGCCTGGGGATACCTACTCCACCGCGGGATGCCTCAGAGCATTTCCCGGCGTAAAAGAAGAGTATAAATAAGCAATAATAAGCATCTTATGCATATTCACATTTTATTAAAACGGTAATTTTTGAAAGGATTTAAAAATGTTGTCTAAAAACAAATCTAAGGTACACAAAGCCACGGTATACAACTACCTAGTATCATACAAACGATTAAAGGATTCTAATATAGTGGAGACGTTAATAATTACTACCTCTAATAGAAATGTCTAATAATGACATTGAATTAACCTTCGTCTCGTGGTCTCGTGGAGTCGTGATTTACGGTGAGAGTAAGTTCAGTAACGGGCATTAGCGTCGCAATGTCAAATGTGGTCTGCTTAGAGCAGTTTTCAATTACCTGTCTGGTTAGTAAATGAACGACTTTATATAAAAACTAGCGGTCCCGACAGATGTTGCACGTTTTTTAGCGGTCCGAAATGTGAATCTAAACCATTCTTGAACACAAAAAAATCATCAAAATTGGTCCAGCAGCTTAGGAGCGGTTCAGTTACACACACATGCACAGAAGAATTATTAATCACGCGTATTACTTAAATAACGTATCTTATATTGTATGTTTGATAGCAATAAAACGTCAAGAACCCTTTTGAAGTTCTTTTTGCTCATAGGAGTCTGTCTGGCGTATATTGGAAAGCATATTATGTTGTATAATAGTGAAAATAAGTATTTTTCATCGTTGACACTTGATTTTAGATTATATCTGTAAACTTTTCTTTTCTCTAAGTGACTTTGGGCGGTTTATTAAAATTCCATATGTACGTAATTCAACGATACGTACGTTCGACGAAATTCCTTGAACAGGATTCCTATGTCTCTAGTTTTGCATTTATTACTGTTTTTAATCCTTTTTATTATTTTTATTGATGACTTAGATGATTGTAACTACAACTAAATATTATATACTACTAAATACAAACAAAATCGGTTGAAAAATTGAATAGAAAACGAAACAGAACTGTTTTCGCCTAAATAGATTATTTATAGTATTTTTTTATGTCATAGGGAGACAACCGAGCAGTCGGAGCCTTATGGTGACTACCGATGCCCATAGACATCCGCACAACCAAAAGTTTTGCAGATGCGTTGCCCTTCTTTTCCGTATCCCTCAATGGGCCACCGGAAACTCACATACCGCACGAAACCGGTGGGAGGGAAGCGCTGTGCTGCGCTCGGCTGCATGGGTACCACCATCTTGCCTGTTTCTCCCGTGAAACAGCTTTGCTGTGTTTCGGAGAGAAGGGCAAGACATGCAGTGTAATTACTGGCACCGAGACTTAACATCTTATGTCTCAGGATAGGCAACACATAGATGAGTTGCCTGAGTTCCAGGTAAACTAGTTTATGTTCATGGGCGACTTCGACCACTTACCATCAGGTGGCACGTTTGCCAGTTTGCCTATCCAACTGACATAAAAAAAAGAAACGCGACAGCATAGCTGTCACTTGACCGGTATTATGTGAGCGAGAGGTACCACCCCGGTCGTGCCGGCTCAATTCGGCTGCAAAGCAGCATGACACTACCTCTTACAAATTATAATCATAATTGTTCATTTCGTTATCTATCCATAAATCATAAAATATTTTAGTTACAAATTATCAATAAACATATACCAACAGCCTTTCGCCACTACTGAATACCTCGTACTAAAAAGCACCCGAGCGCAAGACATTAGCGCATCCCACCGCTTGTATCGCGGACCGCGGTCCCATCTCACCATCCTGCTTGTCTCTTCCGTCAAACAGCTTTGCTGTGTTTCCGAGAGAAGAGCAGGACAGGCAGTGTAATTACTGGCCCAGAGACTGTCTCAGGATAGACAACACATGGATGAGTTGGTTGGGGGCAATGCTGACAACTTACCATCAGGTGGCACGTCAGCCAGTTTTTATATCCAACTTACAAAAAATCCTCGTACAAAAAAACTGAAAAATTATATATTTTTTTAATATTTTATAAATTACGTTATTATAAATCTGATTACAATGTGTTTGTAAACATGAAATCAACGACCTCTAAACGTTACGATTACGCGAGGTGATGTGACGACGCGCGCCGGGTGCAGGCAAAAACGTGGGAAATACAATATTTTATTGTTCATTGTTGACTGGATGTGGCCGGAGATAAGAGCAGGAAGATCACGGCCAAAGTTCGCCTCTGAGAATAAATTTGCGTAACAAAAAAGTCCAATGCTGAAAAAAACTTTTGGATAAGATTTTATGATCAACTAGCTGTTGCGCAGCTTCGCCCGCGTTAACTTCGATTTACAGCTGTTGACGGATTGATTATGATTATTTTTGTAGCCTAAGTTACTCCTTAAAACATCAGCTATCTGTCAGTAAAAGTCCCGTCATAATCGGCCCAGCCGTTTCCAAGATTAGCCGGAACAAACGGACAGACAGATAGACAGACAGACAGAAATTGTAAAAAATGCTATTTTGGTATGTATACATCCATATGCATGCAATAAAAAGCTTTCCAATGATCTAGTCAATGACTTCCAATGATAGTTCAGTGCTTTTGGAATCAACTTATTTCAACAGTCTCAGAAAAATACATGTAAACACTTAAAAAAATAGGTACCTTTTTTCATAAACAAGTTGGGACTGCTACAAATCTGTTCTTCTGCTACTATTTCAATTATTTCGTATCTAACTCTTGTATAAAGTAAACTCAGTTCTTGTCGAATCAATCGCATATCCAAACTCGGTCACTCGCTACATTACACAATATAACCGTTATTTAATTAACCGTTAATAGTTAAATGGCTGAGGAACCAATGATTAACTTGATGTATTTATGTTGATAACCTAGATACAACGGATGGTACCCATTAGACGTACGCTGTTGGGAATTTTGTTTATTATTAGTTAGCGCTGTATAGTATTTTTGTATTTATTTTGGTTTAATAGTGGCTGCTCCAGATGTCGACGAAATCTATGTTGTGGCCGGTTCGCGTTGATTATTATATTATATTTGGATTGAAATATATTAAGAACACCTTCATGTTTACATCTTCTTTCATTTACACTGCTTATTTATTTATAAATATATATATATATATTTAATAATAATAATAAAACTTTATTTTCAGGCTGCATAAACATACATAATTATAAAAAAAACTTTTATAACAAATAAAACTTTAAACTATGCTAGTAACACTGCACTTGATTATTTATAATTGACTGGAAAATGTAGTTTTATCGATAATTTTTCACTGTGAATGTAGTATGTATATTTGATAGATTTCATTTGCCTTATGAATTATATATAGGAGGGCGAAAAAAACTTTTCTTTCATTCTTAATAGAGGGAGGGGCTAATATTATAAGAAAACCACTTCATACAGTTAACATCCACTTAGACTTAATAAAAACCTCCATACTCGATAGTCGATACATTAATAATACAGTTGACAGCAAAAAGTTTTCATATGAATAGATTGGACTCGGTCGATCAGGTTCCAAGATAAACAGAATATCATAGACAATGTGCTGATGACTAATCACGCTCCTCCCGATGACCTTCGAGGTCGTTGACATCGCTGCTCGTAAGACAAAAGAATTACTATGGTGGTGGCCATTATACATCGAATGTCGAACAATTACGTCATTATCCTTAATGATTTGCATTCATGCCTGAGTAGAGGGTAAATTACAGAAGAATACGTGACATACATAAGACCGGTCAAGTGTGAGCGTTCTGGACAGTAAGAGGTAGTGCACTGCTGCTTTGCAGCCGAATTGGGCCGGCACGACCGAGATGGTACCTCTCGCTCACATAATACCGGCGTAAAGTGACAGCGTTAAGTGTTGTTTCATGGTTTGTGAGTTTCACGGTGGTCCATTGGGAGGGATAGGGAAAAGGAGGGCAATACATCTGAATAACTTTTAGTTGTGCGGATGTGTATGGGTCGGTAGTCATCATAAGGCTCCGACTGCTCGGTTGCCTCCTTGTGACATAAAAAAATGTTATATTGTATTGTGACAACAAAAAATGTTGATTCTTAACAGATAAGGGACTTTATCCCTTAGAGCAAGTGATAGTAGCAGTCTTTAGGAAGTTAATGTACTTAATGCCTGTTTGTTTGTCTAAACCGTTAATTTAATTATGCTGTCGGTTTTATACAATTTTTTGCATTTCGTAGTATATTTATTGACAAGCTACAGGCTATTTAATAAAAAAATAAAAAATATATTTTAGTTCTATTTTTGGGTGGGTAAAACCAACTAAACAGTTTAGTAAGAAAGGAGTGTTTCCTCGAAAGATTAATGTTAAACATTGAGTGATACATACGTGATTATTATTATTATTATTAGAACCGGTAAAAATGTTTTCCTTACTATCAGTCACAACTCGAATATTGAAAACTTATAACTTACCAGCTTAAGGACTTTGATGAGATACGAGGCTACAATCAATAAGCGTAAGCAGTACTGGTCAAATAACTGTAGTTTAACTCTTAAAGTGTGAAGTGACATTCCACTTAAACACACATATTATAATAAGTATACAAATATCAAAAAGTAGATATCATTGTAACCCCACCTAGGTTCAATCAAGCTTTGTCGTGGCGGTGGGCTTAGTAGCTGAAGGTGAACCCAGCACCTTGGGCGAAGCAAATTGAACCGATGGAGCTACTCTTTGTACCCTCTAATAAGAAGAGGGGACAAAAGAGCAGGGGGTGAGAAGGGGCGAGGATGGGAACCTCACCCCGTTGAACTGTCGCGACGTTGGGGGAGGTTGTTCAGTAGTGCGGGACAGCCCCTCTGTGGAGGCGGTGTCGGTCCCTTGAGGGACTGACTAGCCGTCGAGGTGCCCTGTTTGCTCAATAGATCCGGGGCAGCTCACCAAAGGCGGCATTGGAGGCACTCGCCGGGTTTTAGTGGGTAGAACTGCGTCCACCTAACCATCTTTCGGGAGAAGCGAGTCATACATACCCGCCTGGGGAGTCCCCCCTCCACCCCAGCCTCAGAGCATTTCCCGGCGTAAAAGAAAGAAAAAGAAAAAAAAAGTATCATTGTAACCAACCTGTGTTCATCTCGTCTGGAATTAAAGAGCTTTCTAATAATAAATGATAACAGCCTCCGGCTGTTATCATGGCCATGGCCAACGGAATTCGTCAAGTCATTTAATTTATTATAATTTTCTATTAGTTTCTCGCATTTCACTATGTTTAATGAAACTTTACGAAATTAATAGGGATTTTTAACGTATGCTTTGTATGGTAACTAATAATAGCGATGATGCTACAAACACAACAATTTGATACTTAGCTTATCAGAATTCTGTCTTCATTCCTATAAAATAAATATGCATGACTGAGACAGCAGGTAAATGTGAATAGTATACTTAAATTATTATCATTAATGGTTTGGTTTAAAAATCCGACCTTCAGAAAAAACTTGCGTGTTTATAATGTGTTGCTCTCGTGATTAGACACACCTTAATATCATTTTAATGATGGGTTTGTGGAGGCTTTAGTTAAAACTTGACACAGAACAATGTACAAAAGAATTTGTAATGACTTATAATTTTAGCGCGTAAAATATTTTAATTCGCGTATTTAAATTGAGATCAAAGAAAGGCGGTTCAATTTTGAAATAGCATGCAAAAATGTTATGTGTTTTCTTTTTAAGCAGAACTTTTTAGTTATCGTTTTAATAAATATTCGGATTTAATGATAAATTAAATACTCACGTGCGTATTATGATTTCGATTATTTATTTTACACTATTATATTTCATTGATCACTTTATATTTTATTATCATAATCACATTTCACTTAGCGTTTATTATGCCAAATAGAAGTTTTTAAATATAAAAAGGAAAAATGAAATTTGACAAATGTAGAACACTTCTGAAAGGTAGCAACCAATATGTTTCAATAAAAAATAAGTTCTATTTCGCAAATATACTAACAGAAAGCATCACGTGGATATGATATAACGTAGAAAGTTACACAAATCAAACGTTAAGGAAATATAACTGAACTTACGTTGACGAGTGGGTCGCGCACCAGGAAACCTAGCACTAAGCTGAAACCAGTCTAAGCTATAAAACGCTGCTTGAGGGTGCGCTTAAATTAGCCCGACCTGACGCATCTAGCCGGCGTTCGTGTCCTGTTATTCCAGCGTCTTATTTCTTTTGCATATCACGATTTTATCAGTTTATTTCTCGATATAGGATGAGATCTTTGTTTATTGTTATTTAATAGTTTATTGCTTCTTATTTACTTATTATCTTTGGACTTTGAGATTTTATGTTAGATTTGGATTTGTATTTAGGTAATAAGTTACTGATATTTTTTATTCTATTTAAGATAGTTGAATTTCGCTTTATTAGAAGTGGGTATGCTGTTTAATTTTTTAAGCCATAATATTAATTACCAACCATACTGTAACATTTACAGTATACCAGATATTAATTTTTTAAAATTTCGATTGCAAATCAAGAAAATAGTAAAATAACATATTTAGATACTCATACACTCATTCAGTAAGAGGTAGTGCCATGCTGCTGCAGCCGAATCGGACCGGCACATCCGTGGTGATACCTCCCACTGTGGTGGTGGTGGTTTCGTGCGGTTTGTAAGTTTCCGGTGTCCCGTTGGGGGGATAAAGAAAAGGAGGTCAACGCATCTGCATAATTTTTGGTTGTGCGGATGTCTATGGGCGTTGGTAGTCACCATAAGGCTCCGACTGCTCGGTTGCCTCCTTATGATATAAAGAAAAAAACGTATTTAAAGTTAAAGTTAACCTAATATGTTCATATAGAACACATATTAAAACAGGAGGTCGGTAACCTTTCTAATATTAAGTTTTCAATGACTGACCACAGTTTCTCAATCGTACGAAAATGGGACAATCCTGCGTCTCATAATACTTACCAAACAGTAATGTTACTCGTATAAGTACGGCTCTACTCGCTACTCAAGCCAAGCGTTGCGAGCCGTTTCGTTGGATACGTATTACCGTTGCTCAATGCGACGGCTCTTGTTCTAATTTTGTCTGGTCCAATATTATGTCCCTTGGGGATGTGGGATATTACTTCTCACCTTCTTCAATTTCAGTCTTAATAAGGTGTCAATATATAGGTAATATGAATGGCCCAAAATAATACTAAAGAAAATACGAGAGAGAAAATTGTTTTTCAATAAGTTGATGTTGTACCTATGATGTTATTCTTCCAATAACTTAATATTTTTATTAAATTTACGTTAAAATATATTGCCATAAACTAAACAAAAAACTAAATAAAAGCGACATTGACAAAAGAAAAGTTTCAAAGCTTACAGTAAAAATATTTTACTGAAAGTTTTAGGAAAACTTTGCTCAAAAAAGTTTTAAATGTTCAAAGTTCTCGAATCTCCAATAGTTGAAACGCTATGTCGTGCACCTTGTTCCACACGCAGGTAGTTAGCTATTGATATGCGTGAAGCGTGGTTTTAGCCGCCTCCGCGTTATTGTCCGATACGTATTAGAATGTTTTTACACCCATACCAATCATGTCTTATCATAATATGTCATTAGAATCTAAATAAATAAAAATTAAATAAATAAATGATATAGAATCAATCATTTTAGTTGTCACTTATGGAAAATAGCCTCAGCTCGGGAATTTGGCCACATAAGGTTTCTAAGATATTGAAATGAAATACCTAGGTATTCGAGAAG
Source organism: Helleia helle (assembly GCA_963853865.1). Lineage (NCBI taxonomy): Eukaryota > Metazoa > Arthropoda > Insecta > Lepidoptera > Lycaenidae > Helleia > Helleia helle. Next base: position 10,406,626 of record OY971431.1, read on the forward strand.
ATTTAGGTAAACAACTGTTGTAATATCCAAAACTGATAAAGTGTCTAAATACTTAGTATTTTTTTACAAAAAAATTAGCATTATTTTTTAATTATAGATAGACACATTACTTAATATTGTTTATTAATTGAGATAATATGTCGGCATAGTTAAATATTAAGTTACCATTTATTATAAGTGAAAAGATTAAAGAGTTAATATAGAGAAAGTATAGTAAAAATGAGAAACAGACGAATTTGAATTTACGCAATCTGAAAATAAACTATAAAAAATTATTTCATGTAATATAAATTTTATGGTTTTTAAACGCCTTTCTTTTAAGATATTATTAATAACTTTAAGAATATGCTGACAGGTCGTTTTTGGTGAGACCTAATTTTTGAATCCACGCTATTTTATATTTATAGTTGTGATGGTTATTTCTTTTTATTTCGTCTATTATAGATGTAGAACTGAAGGCGTTGATATATCAATTTAAGATTTATTAGTCCAATCACAAAAACGGCAAAACAGCTGAACAGATTAGTGAAAACACAAGCTTTGTGTAATAATAAAATCTAAAACGTGTGATTTGTTTTTCCTTTCGTAAAAATAGGATAGAATATATAATAGCCTTAGAATGGTTTCACTTCACGAATAGACTTTATTATGCGTTAGGTGACACCAATACTTCCACTTGAGTTTTCTGCTCCGTGGGTTTCATGACAAATGATGTAATGTCCTTTTATTGTCTATTTGGAGGCGCGGGTGAAAGTCGCGAAAGTCAGGCCGAGTGACCGATCGATTGTGTTGCTTGTGTCCAACGCTGTATGTACCTTATTTCTGTGTAATTGTGTATTAGAAATGCTCATTGATAAATTAATATAAATGTGATTCGTTTCTATCGTTTATCAATTGTCACGGGTCTGTTATAAGGTGCTATTTCAAGTAAAGAGACGGTAATTTTAACTACATAGATATTTTCTGTATGAACTGTCATTCTATATGCCCCTACCTATTGCGGCAGTCGGAGCAGTTAGAGCGTATGTTAACTTATAATTTAGGCTTATGTTTCATCATCATCAGCCTCTATCCTTCAACTGCTGAACATAAGCCTCCTCAATGGACGCCAATATTGGCTTATATTGAAATTTAATTAATAATTAGCTAGCTAGTTTTTTTTAATACAGTTATGTAGGCAAAGGGGTGGTCGAGCCAGCTGATATTAAATAGTCGCCCATGAATGAAATATGATTTATCCATGAAGTCTATCCCGAAATAAAGGATGGTTCATCTCGATTATGAAACAAGCAAGATTGTATTACCAATGAAGGCAGACAGAGAATTAACATACAACCGGTGAATTATATAAACTATTATTCAGCTATATCTGGCCCGTAACGTTATAAAAGAAACTAATTTTTCCTCACCAAAGAAGTATTAGAGGAAATCAGAGTATTCTATGCGTTCACTTAACAACCTAATGCTAAGAGGCAACGGTAAACGTCGGTTATACTGTCACATGTGTCACCGCTGTAAGAATTTTAACTTGATTTTAACATTATGAATATTAACATGATCTTAAGTTCAGCATACCAAATATTGATCCCCATGTATTTGTATTCGCAGTGCAGTTTAGTATTGACTCCGTTATATAGTCAAATAGGTGGTATACGACCACTGCTACCGTTTGTGGTCGCCGGTAATTAAACGTTAAAATGATACTACAGTACTACACATACAGGTCTTTTATCATTATTACAAAATCAACCAAATTCCATTCAGTCCAGTGCTAAAGGAAAACGTCTGCGGATACCAAGTCTACTGGTCTTCGACTGTATATGAGTTGGATACTGCGTAGTACTGGATTAAGAGCACCCCATCAAGTAAGTTATCACTGGTAAGACTAATGGTACTTCAAGTAGGTATATCAAAGATGTTCATTTAATATTCTTATTTAAATATTTATCTCAAGGATATAAATAACGAAGTCTGAATAAATTAGTTTTAGTTTCTCACTTTATACCAAGTATTATTGCACTGTACTGAAGCATGGATCAACGACCTTGGTAAGGTAATCGTCCTCGGCATGTGGGTGCTCGTAATGTATGGGAGGAAATGACTTTGGAGCGAGAGTCGATACAATATGTGTACGAATACCAAGGAGAATCGCATAGCTGTTGTAAAGGCGGCACTTCACTTGGCTTAGCGTGTTCGAGTATCGATATCGCTCCGTTTGACCAAATATTTGGTGTACGAGAAAATATCACAAACAGGTCATCCATACATCCTAGTGAGTCAACCAGAGAACAAAAACCTAAGTGATTCGTGATTCAGTTTAAATTGTATATATTACTAGTGGCCCCTACAGACGTTGTCCTGTACAAAATATTTTTTTTTTGTAAATCTAAACCATTCTCGAATCCACTTGAACACACAAAAAAAAATCATCAAGATCGGTCCAGCCGCTTAGGAGGAGTTCAGTGACATACACACGCACAGAAGAATTATATATATAAAGATTTGATGTAAAAGATATTTTTTATTGCTGCTAAATAAAGAAACTGTAAATTAAAATAAAAGCACACATGGCTTAGTGGCACATAAACTTGAATGCTGCTTAACTAACACATGTTGATAATGTAGATAACATTCTACAGATTGCAGAGGTACAAAGTTAAAATAAGACAATTGCGCATACGCTACCTACTGAGGGAACCAAGTGTGGACGGTCGATGCAAATATTTGCCTTATTTGATTCCTTTGATGTGTAATCGAAAACCGACAAGTGGACGGAAGCGCATATATTTAGCTATGTGTGCTATTTGTTATATTCGTGCAAATAAAGCTATTACAAAGTCAAATAGACTTTGTAATTGCTTTGGTCTACACATTGCAATATTTGTACAAATAACGCGAATACGCGATTACGCGAACACAATACGCCAAGTGAAGTGCCATAAGAATTTGCAGCAAAATGGACTAACCCACAACATAGAAGCAGTTTGTTGCTGGCGTATAAACTGCAATTGTAAGAGATCTAGCGTCATTAGGATCGTACTCTGTCCCCTTCTGGAAGTACCTCTTAATCGCTGCTGAGTTCAATCGGTTATTGTCAGCCAGTTAACGCCAGCCACTTAGCTTACGTCGTCGCTCCTTTTGGCCTAAGGGCACCACAGTCACTCCAAAAAAGTAGTAAGAGGTAGTACCATGCTGCATTGCAGCCGAACTGGGCCGGCACGACCGGGGTAGTACCGCTCTCTCACATAACACCGGCGTCAAGTGACTGCTATGCTGTCGCGTTTCGTGTGGTTTGTGAGTTTCGGGTGGCCCATTGGGGGGGATTGGGAAAAGGAGGCCGGCGCATCTGCGTGGCCTTGGTCGTATACGTATGAGCGTCGGCGCCTTGAGGTTCCGATTGCATAAGACAATTAAGAATTTAAAAATAAGATTATTATCTTTTTTACTATTGGCTCGGTTAATCGTTTGAGAGAATCTTAGCGTTGTATACTCCCAATGCGTTTTATTTACAGTGACGATGCAATTACTGCATTGGCTGAAGTGGATGAAAGTGGGTGAATCAAGTGAGATTGACACTCCACTTACATGGTTCTAAAAAAAAAAAAAATGCCCACCATATGCGTTTCTGTACGAAGTTGCTTAACCTTAGAGCGTAATTTAAAAAATTGTTCCAAATCCCTTACATACCACACGTCTTGTGTTCTTTTACCAGTATTGAAAAATAGTCACATCAAGTTAATCTCGTTCCGTCATAGTTTTGCAAGACTAGACTAAGTTGTCTCTATAGTACTTGAAGAGAGCTACATCCAGCAGGCCAACCCAAAGCCAGGAGGCCGTGTGGTCGCAGAATGCACGGTTGGCGGGGGGCAACCCCCTACTTTTACAAACCAAAAGTCATGTTCATGTCATGATCATGTCACTTTGAAAAATAGGCCCTATGATTACTACAATAATATGGGTATGCGGTGGTGTAAAAAACAGGACACATATTATGTAGAATATGTAACAGTTTAGACCTACAAAACTTTTAACAGAATGGAGAATGGTTAGCAAGAGACACGAAAAGAAATAAAGGGAGGCCCAATAAAAGATGTAGAGACATTTTTAACCAGAGATGTGGATCGTACTGGATGGGAATGGCGCGAGAAAGAGGCGTATGAAAAAAATATGTATAAACTATAAAGTATATATAGTATGTATAAAGATGTCTATCCGTCCACTGTTGTACATAGGCCTCCCACAAAGAACGCCAAGACGACCGATCCCGCTCACATCCAGCACGGTCTGATATATTATACTGTTAAAATTAATTTATGCTTAGTTTAGTTGAAAATAAAGATTATTTGTAGGGTAGTTCGACCCTAACTAGATCTGTGATAGTGATGATGATGAGGATTATAATGATGCTGAAATAAGTTTCCAATTAGAATGCACTGGCCACGCCTATTACATATAGCTCTTTTCTATTTTTTCTCTCTTTTTATTGCTGTTTAGAACACGCTATGTAAACTAGTCGCTGACGTAAGGAAAAGCAGGAAGTTACGCTAAAGTTATGCTCACCACACGTGTAGTCTGACGGCTATAAGTTATAACTTAACTTTCTTCCAAATATGATTTATATATTGTGTTTCCTAGATTTGCTTTCCCAATATAAACGTTCACAGCATTTTCGCGGGTCATTCACCCGTGAGATGTTTGATATGATTTGGTAAAAGGACAGGAAAAGTATTGAAGTAATAATGATGAGCTCATGTAGGCTGAAGTCACATCAAGTTGATTGATATTTTTTTGGTACAAAATTTCAAAAGCGATACAAAACAATGGTAGTTTTTTGTATCGCTTTTGAAAAGCTTTTGAAATTTTGTATGAAGTATGCTTGGCTGTCCCATTTATATTTAAGCTTTATTTAAGCAAACAAAACATTACTGAAACTTGAATGAAAAACATACAAAAAAATTGTGATCTTTTGTGAATAGTTTGATTTAAAAAAATTGTTAACATTAAGCTAAGGGCTTGTTTTATTTTTAATAAATATTTGAAATCAAGACTGCAAGGTTTATATTAATATTAAGGAACTATTTTGTTTTTAAAAGTAAAACTCATAAAAAATTAACAACCGTTTTTTTTCTTCTTCTTCTTCTTTGGCTTTAGCTCCCTTGCAGAATTGCCAGAGTCAGAGTGGAATAACCTTTTTAAAGTGACGGAAGATTATGACCTCGACATTTCCATCGAGTAATATTTGGGTATTAAAAATACACTATAATATTTCCAAAATCTCAAAATATCGGTTTCGGATACTTTTACTAATATAAATTTTCACACTCTTATGTTTTCACACTCTTATCTATTCGATTTGAACACCAACCTGCAAATAACTAGTGTATCCCTTCATATCATGGTTGAATACGTATTTTACCGTACAATGGAGTTCTAATCACGCTTTCTTGCGGCCAGGAGACTCAAGTACCATGTAATGGGTGGCTTTCATGCACGTAATATCATATATAGTTCACGCATTTCTTGAACTACAGACGAAGATTTTTTTAAATAAATGAAATGATTATTTTTATCTTTTTATATGGAATCTATCTAATTATGTAATCTATTAATAGACGTTTCGAAGTCTAGGTTATAAATCATTAGCTAAAGGCGTAAATCTATTTGGATACTTTTTTTTATTTGAAAGCTGTTTTTCTGGCGGCGATTGTTCTACATGTTTTATCAAATTCGGTTTAGCCGTTTCATCAATTCTTTTTATAGCGTTGAGACTATTTTAAAAGTTTTTCTATAATTGGTGAAAATTTATTTTACTATCGAAAAAATCGAACCAAACTTGGTCATATAAATATTCAATCTAACTACACTAAATTTTAACTATAATATTAATTATTAGTCACTATAAAAGAATACAGTAGAAGAATAATGTTATAGTTTATGTAAATGCATATGCATGCAAGCATACTTATGCATGTAATAATCATAATTAGCGTTATTGGAATTGCATACTAATCACATGACATGGATATAATTTTATATTATAATAAACCAGTGGGCTTGATTTACTAAAATTTATGATATTATAATTATATCAGGTTTAAACATCGAGCATATAACCGGATAGAGTTGTAATGTGAGCCACAAAATTCCGAAACTGGTCAGTGATTTGTCACTGACGTTATAACAATTCAACCAACCAGTGACCTCTGGTATATACGTACTATCGGCTAATCATTCATCAATGGCCATTCAGTTGACCAATCATATCGCAGAACCGGAGCAGCGTCGCAGCACTATTTTGGCGGAATTTGTTGTCATACAAAACACATAACATTACCCCCCTATTCCGGTTATATGCACGATGGGTTCAAATTAAGATAACTCATATGCTTTAGGCTCTTTAACACCTCAAGTATCCGCTTGGTCCTTAACAACTCGACGATATTGTGAAAAGTTTTTAAGTCAGTCAGTTTAGTTCATCATCTTTAAGACAAAGTTTGCAAATTTGTTTCTTTTTGGATCACGCGTGAATCTCCTTTATTCCGCTATAAGTTATCCTTTCGGATAATTTACAATGTTTTATTATTCAGTTGTAAAAAGTCTTACCGTGTTTTCTACAGCAAATTTTTAAATGTTACATAAACAGATTCACTACAACAATAAATAAAACATCAGTAAAATAAGTAGAATCACTTTAAATTACTTACATAAATATTTAAAGACTTAGTCGTAATTAAATTCTAAATTGGTTTAGATGAGATTTCATTATTGTTGCGTGGTAATTAAATGCGTTTTCTATCTTGTTTGTTTCGCTTCAGACTCATCTTAACGTTTGAGGCGGGTGTGAGCCTGGGTGTGGATCCATTCCACGTACTGCTTTCATCATTCGTGGGGATCAGTAACTGTTTTTAAAAGCACCAAGACGTGTTTTATCTTAAAAACCTTAGTGGAATTGATATGCGAAATTTCTAGCTGAAGCAGGGCGTAGCTGCTGCTGTATCAGCCGTATCAATGATACCACACGTAATATTTCTTTACTATCCAGATTCACATTAAAATAATTTGGCCGACATATCGATATGGGGCCTCGCTAGAAGTAGCTACGCCACTCAGCTTAAAATACTTTTATTTGTCTATCATTAAACTAATAAAAAATACATTTATAATACTGAACTTTTGTATATACATAATATATAATATATATTTACATACAATATGTATGTGTGTATTCATATGTATGTACGTGTTTATAAGCATTTGAGTACATTTTTCACTTAGTATGTATATTTAAAGATACATATATTGTTTGTATGTTACATTAATTATTAACTGTTATATAAATAGTAGTTAATTGGTTATAATATTTTAGATACACTACCCTTATGATTTTAAATATTTCCTTTACCCTAAGGACTTATTATTTATTCGCAGACCATTACTTGGCAGAGATCGCTTTTTAGCGATAAAGCCTTTGTGTGTTCATTTAACTTTTAAAATTTTAAGTTTTATTGTTTTATGTTTGTCATTTTGTGTGCACAATAAAGTATATTCATTCATTCATTCAATTCACAGATACTTCATATTCATTCAATTTTCTTCACGTGACCTTTTTTATACTGCTGTAGATGAGTATATGATATGAACAATTACAACACCCTCATTTAGTCCAATTACAGAATAGCAAGATCCTGTAATTAACTACACTATCTACAAAGATGAATTATTAAAATTTACATTACATAATATGTACTTACAAAAACTTAATATTTACAATGTTTTTCACATTTATTTCGCGTAGCTCATTGTGACATTATCTTCGAATGTTTAATTATGAGACCGCAAAAAAATTAAGAATATGGTACTTAAAAATAAACATCTTAATTTAAATTCTTACGTATGTAAGTGTACTTTAAAAAGTAATCGCGTATTAACAACTATAATAGATGTTTATTTGGTATACTGTTTGACAAGAGAAAAGAAATATAATATGATAATCAAGAAGCTTTGTACACATGACCGACCCAAATACAAGTAGTAAAACACAATGTTAACAATAATGCGTGTTTCGTACGGCCGTTCAATGATAAGTGGGCACTCCCATACATTCCGGCGTGTCTGACACACATGCACTGATACATGGTAAATGGTAATCGCTGATCACGACTAAAAGCGTTTCAAATGTTTCAATCGCGTCTTCATTATAGTTTTTAGTTTATAATATTATAACATTATAATAATAGTCTTCACTATTATTATTGTTATAGTATTATACTTACAGATCACACTTAGAGATACATAGGGTCAGGATCTACCCGAGATCCTGGCTGGCTACATGGGTAAAAATCATTTCCCTGCGATAACAAAAAAAGGTACGGATCACAACGGATAAGTCCAGGATGAACTTAATTCATATGTAATGTTGACTACGAAACTTCATTGACTTTTTAAAGGGGGATGTTTACCATGTGTTTTTTATTTATTGTGGATATTGATTTCAAATATTTTAACAGTAAAAATAACGATGCTAATTTTAACTTTTTCTAAATCATAATTCGGCTATCACACTGATATCCCTTTATTACGAAATAGACGAAATTATACATATGGTGGAAAAGACGAAACTTGCTCGGAAACGAGCTGTATATAATTTATTTGCAAAGTCATTAAATACAATATCATTTAGTGTATATACGAATTAGTTTTCCATTCCATTTAATTAATGTTGCAGTATGTTATATACAAATATAAATACTCTATCTAATGTTTGATGTTTGCGATTTCAATTAAGAAATCGCAAACATCGTGTGAATATACATTGCATATTACTTCTGTGTATATTACAGACATACGAATCGTAATTATTTGTGAAGTTGCCCAAGTATTCTATAGGTTCAATAACGAACACGAAAAGTCACTTGCTCTTACATGGTCCACCTTGAACAAAGTACAAACTTACTTGATACTATGTACCTAAACAAAAAATAGTTAACTATTTTGTTGTAAAATACTTAAAAATTATTGCTTTATAAAAACTAGAGTGATTTATAAAATGTTAATATATTTATTTAGTTTTAATATCCATATCTATAATAAAACAGTAGGATTCTGTAGGAGAGTGTTTGTACATTGAAGAGAAGATCAAAAATGTAGTCCGGGTGATATAAGAAGATATTTTTATTAACTTATTAAGGGCTGAAAATAATCATAATTATTCCAGATACAAGTGCAAGAATACACAAGTAAAGTCGCAGCAAGTATACAAGTATACAACAAACATATTCAACACATGTGTGTTACTTGTTAGTAAACAATCGGTAGGTCCGTAGGTTGTTTGGTAATGTTTAGAAAGTTAATATTTTTGTCACTGTGAAAGTGCCGCGTCCACACGACGATAGCACACCGCGGATTATTACAACGTTTGTTAGTTACGTCTCTTATCTCTAAAGTTAACAACGATGACATTATGTAAATAGCTATTGAGCAATTAAGTTTATTGTTACTCATAGTGTGCTTCCTAAAATTTACTAATGAATTAAGACTTAAAGGTTTTTTTTAATAACAAAGATCAGAAAATATATTTTAAGCAATTTGAAGAATAAAGTATTAAGAAATGACTCGTAACAGTTATTGTTATTACTTACTTATACATATTATAATGTACTAGCGGAGTGCGGACCCGCTAGACCTTGTCCTGTACAAAACAGTTCGTAGTGGACCGAATGGTGAATCTAAACCATTATCGAATCTATTTGAACACTCACAAAATTTCATCAAAATCGGTCCACCCATTTAGGAGGAGTTCAACACACGGACCGACGGACGTAATATTTTTGCCTATATTTTTTTTAATAGTAGGTATATTTTATAATTTGGAAATTGGTAAATCACATTTTTACATGGTAAGAAACTATCTTCTAGATTTACAATATAGAATAACATCAGCATCTAGTCACCGAAATAACAAAAAACTGTGTACGTTAAAACTAACAAATTCACAACCTTTCACATATTTAATAATACGACAAATAGGATATCTAATAGAATCAGGCGTTACTTTGCGGAAATCCATTATATAAGATATTAAATTATATTATATTAATTAGTAATTATCCCGCGAAACACGCAGTCTTTACAGCAAATGTGTGAGTGCACGCATATGCATGCATATAGCACCGCCCTCCTTTCCCACACTACGATTACTAATCGTAGAGTCTACATCTTGAGGATTACTAATCGTAGAGTCAATATCCTGAGGATGCCTCGGTGTCGGGGCGAAACGTACGTAGATTGTTTGGTGGTGGTCTTTTACTGTGGTTGTGGTGCATGTGGGGTGGTGGTGCATGCGAGAGTACGCATATGCAGTGTGGGAAAGGAAGGCGGTGCTTTATGCATGCATATGCGTGCACTCACACATTTGCTGTAAAGACTGCGTGTTTCGCGGGATAATTGCTAATTAATATAATATAATTTAATATCTTAAATAGGATATCATATTCTAGTTGAACATGCATGATTATGTTCGAAGACCGTGTGAATATAGGCAATAAATGTTTATACGGAATAACGTGTATCTTTCAACTCACGCATTTCTACGTAAACTGCCGTGAAAACACGAACAGTATCAAAAGACACTAAGCGAACGAGTAAGGCATAAAAGAAAGCGTTTACTGAACGTGAAACTAAGGGTCATTCGGTTAACCTTCAAATTAGTTAAAACCTGCACTATGTATGTAGTACCTACTTTTTTTTCTTTAACGTCAGGAAATGCTCTGAGTCATCCCGCGGGAGAGTCGGTCTCCCCAGGCAGGTATGTGGGACTCGCTGCGCCCGAAAGATGGTAAGTGGACGTAGCTCTACCCACTAAAACCCGGCGAGTGCCACCAGTGCCGCCTTTGGTGAGGTGCCCCGGATCTGTTAAGCTAACCACCTACACACAAGGGCACCTCGACGGCTAGTCAGTCCCGCAAGGGACCGACGCCACCTCCACAGAGGGGTTGTCCCGCACCACAGAATAACCCCTCCCAACGTCGGGACAGTACAATAGGGTGAGGTTCCCATCCTCGCCCCTTGCCCCCTCTTCTTATAAGAGGGGCACAAAGAGCTCCGTTGGCTCAATTAGCTTCGCCCAAGGTGCTGGGCCCTCGGCTACTGAGCCCCACCGCCACGACAAGGCCTGAACCATGGTGGGGATGTATGTAGTACCCACATAATAATGTAATAAAATTATTTTTATATTAATTATTTTTCTATGGGTGTCGCTTATCACTTACCACCAGTGAAACGACTGTCCGTTTGCCCCCTCTTCTAAGTACAAAAAAATTAAATAACATTTATGTTAAGTTATTTTAATACTAACTAAAAAAGAATATATAAACTTAATTAGTATGTGTATTTAAATTTTATTTAAATATGTATATTTAAATATTAAATCGTATATTATTACAATTTGCAAAACTATACTTTTAGACTGTAGAGTATAGAAGCACCATGGAAACAGGACATGGTCCGCACCTGCGTAGCGGAAAATGAAACGTCAGTCCAAGTACTGATAGAGTGCACAGGAATAGCACCGCTACTACCCATATTAGTGTAGTATTAATGACCGCTACGGGCATCTCAGGTGCCCAAGAACGCTCCTGGAGATCTGTGCTGACGTCAAAAAACTGCTAGCATTCTTGCGGGAGCACAACTGGCAGTAGTCAGTGCTTCAGGCTCACAGCACGCAAAATAGGCGCAAAAGCGTCGAGTTGCGGAAACCAGCCTTACCTCTTCTTCTTCCTTTTACCTTCTCTTCTTTCGGCGATATGTTTAAGGTGCCTTAAATATTATATCGCCTTATAACTTTTGGAGTCGGTGTCGTATTTGTTGCTGTACCTTACCTACCTTGGATGGCCTGGCACCTTGGCTGACACCGACTCTAAAAGTAACTATAATGACGTGGTAAACGCAAAATTTGTACATTAGTAGAAGATTAAGTTTAGTTGATTATAAGTTGTAAGCACAAAAATTAAAGAAACACAGTTTTATTTTATTACTTTTTAGTTTAGTATTTTTGAAGTCGGTTTAAATTTTTTGTAAATTGTTTTTATTTGAAACATCTTCGAGTCAGTCAGTCTTGCTGTGATTGTGGTTGATGTAAAATATCCAAAACTTCCGACGTTTTGTATACTTTACATATTATACATATAAATGTTAAAAAACCGCTATAAAATCCGTGAAAAGATTTTTCAATATAATAAGTAATTTCTATTACTATTTGTCTCATAGTTTGAAAGCTATTTGTAAATTTGCGAGTTAGCGATACAGCATCGGCTTAGCCGAGTTGATTACAAATTTATATGTTCAACGCGTTGATTTATTACGTTGTCGAGCTAAATCAGACTAGCTTGTGGCGGAATATTACCAGAATAGAGACGGATAGGTAAACCTGAATTAGCTATTATGAGTATAATTTGTCACTTGAATAGATACCTATTAGTGCGAATAGAATTATGCTCTTGTATTTTAACTTGTTATTGTTGAATATTTGTTTGTCGAAAGGAAAATTATTTGCATAAACACACAAAATCCTCGCTGAGCATTATTTTACTCTTGTCTTTCCACCACGAGCCTTTGTTCTCTTGGTATTTTTAGAATACCTAAAAAAGAAAAAATATATATTTGCGAAGATAAATAAACAATATAAAGTAAATTGTTATTAGAGTATTTTTTTTGGAATTAACTATTAAATAAGTACATCAAATATATATTAATAAATACACATTACATTTTTTGTAATATCTTATATCGGAAGTACAAATGAACCGCGTCGATAATGATCACATAATCATAACGACACCATGTAACGCTCGCGAGAGGCTACAATGGAGCCAAGGTTGAGATGTTTGTGAACATGCTTCTAATTAGTTTCTACTAGGCCATAGGCCGCCAAACAGTATTATATAACAGTCCAAAAGTGGGGGCCGCGTTCGAAGTAAAGGTTGGTCGACTTCTGCTAGATGTGTTGATGTGCCAGACTAATTTGGATATGAGAATTAGGGGAATACCAGCGGGGGTAGAAAAGGTCGACGTTTTTGTGGTGTTCTTAATGACTAATGCTTTGGCGTATAAATTTATAGTGTGTAGATATATACATACCAGTATTATGTAGTCCTATTGCAAAAAATTAATACTAATATCACTAGCGACCTCGTCCTGCTAAAAATGAAAAAAAAAATCCCCCAAAATATGCAGCCTTTCTCAATGATTGGGCTATTAAAATATGTAAAACTATTTTTTGTAATGCGACTGGTAGTTGCGGATATCTAATATTAGAATTCAGAGTACAAAAAGACAACCGAATCTGGTTGGAGGGTTGCACAGTGCCGCGCTCCCGGCTGCATGGGTACCACCATCTTGTTTGTTTCTCCCGTGAAACAGCTTTGCTGTGTTTCAGAGAGAAGGGCAAGACAAGCAGTGTAATTACTGGCACCGAGACTAGGCAAACGTGCCTAGCCTCTACGTACGTCGCGGTGGAGACGCGCAATAGGACGTAGTGACTGACAGTGTCAAGTCCCCGGATATCAGGCGTATGATGTTCACGCCGCGTTTCACTTGCAGCAGCTAAATTATAGAGTGCAATACGGCTCTTCCTATAATTGTATATGACGCTCAAGTCCTACTTTCTTTTGGTGCAACGTTGGTAGATACATACATGGTAGACATTTAGTATTGTGGTTAATGAGGGTTAATTCTATTAGACCAGGAAATACATTAATTTAAAAAAAAAACAATACTTGCATGAATATTTTGACATCGATGTTTACAATGCCGAAATTATGATCTCCGAGAAATAAGATAAAAAACTTTTAGATGTAGCTCTATGCTATATCTGGGTCTAATAATTGTGTGACTAACCTTATCTTCAGGTTTAAATGAGTTTTTACCAGATGTACGTACGGTCACATCATTAGATTTATATGATTAGATTAGATAAGATTAAATATATAGATAAGGTTTACAGACCGTCTCTATCTTGTTAAGACTATCACTATTACTACTTTCTTCTGTTTGAATGATATAACCAGCCTCTACGATTTTTTCATGACCTTTAATGTATCAATGAATATTTGAATTATTGTTTGTCCAATATAATAATTGTTAGAATAAAAAAAGCATATACTTAAAACAAAAACGATTTCAACGTTGTATTTAAGATGTTTGTGTGTGGATGTGTGTGTGTGTTTTAATTTATGTAATATTACTAAATAGAACTGATGTAAGTATATAGTGATATGAAATAAAAAAAATATACGACATCTTTTCTTTTTTTAATGATACACATAAATTGGGTATGTTGTATGTAACTTTTACCTAATGCGCATTATAAAGCAGTTATTGTTAGTAAAATTTTAATTGAGGAATGCATTTGTTCTGTTATAATATGATGAAACAAGAGTTGAGATCGTCGTCATGAGCTGATGACTGCGATACCAGTCAGCCCATTAGAAACGAATTACTTAACCGCATGCCTTCTTTGCGGTTAAACAAATATTAACTTTAAAATTACGGGTAAATATTAATAGAGTCCAGTTTTTAATACTTTAACAATTTGATTTGCGAAGTATTGTTTTATCATTATGGAGAGCTAAAAATATACGTTTAGTAATAAACCTTTAATAAAGCTAGCCAATACACATTCTTAAACATATCAAACACACATCAACACATTTAAAAAAAAATGTTCATTTATTCATCATTTACCCATCCATTGACCGGAGACAGATATCAAGACAGAACATTCTTTATTGCTATCCTTTGTAAAAAATGTTGTAGGCCTTTGCTGCTTTGCATCCAAATTGGGCCGGCACGACCGGGGTTGTACCTCTCGCTTACATAATACCGGCGTCAAGTGACAGTTACTAAGGTTTGTGAGTTTCCGTACTAGGCAAAAGGAGGGCAAAGCATCTGCATAACCTTTGGTTGTGCGGATGTCTATGAGCGTTGGCATTCACTATAAGGCTCCGACTGCTCGTTTGCTTCATTATACAAATTATATAACAAAAAATAAATATTCCAGGAATATTGTTATCCTACAATCTACATGGCTAACAGGAATCAGACTTGCTATCATCCCTAATATGGCCAGTAAATAAGTTTAACCTTATAAGCCTTACACCGTAAATTATAAATAAGTCATAATTATAAATTATAAAGTAAAGGACAAAAAATAAATTGATGCTATTAATTCTATAAGTATTATTATTCTATTAGCAATTCTATAATCTACCTTGACGATAAACGCTGACTCATCGGAAGATTTAAAGGAATCGTTGAACAATGTTATCAGTCCCGGGATAATGTCAAGTTCCGATAAACGTCAATGCAACGAGAAGTCGTGACTTGTACGAATATGGCATGAAAAGAGCCGATGTTAAGTCTGGCAATGTTCTGGATAAACCATATTATTATGTACTCCGATCTTGATAATGAAATAGATTATATTTTATTTATAGTTAATATAAACAGATAACTAAAAAGCTTCTACATACATACACCAGAAAATTAAAACTAATATGATTTAATTTTCTAGTTACTATTAACAGACAATATCATTATAGGTATAATATCGCTATTCATCATCATCATCATCATCATCAGCCTCTATCCGTCCACTGCTGAACATAGGCCTCCCTCAATGAACGCCAAGATGGCCGATCCCTTGCCACTCGCATCCAACACGGACCGGCCACCGCACGGAGATCGTCTTCCCACCTGGTCAATGGCCGACCAACACTTCGTCTACCTAAACGTGGCCTCCACTCTAGAACCTTATTGCCCCATCGGCCATCCGTTCTTCTGAGTGTGTGACCAGCCCACTGCCACTTCAACGAGCTGATTCTTTGCGTGATATCGGTTACCTTAGTTCTCTGACGGATGTCTTCCTTCCGAATCCTATCTGTCAAAGAAACACCCAGCATAGCACGCTCCATAGCACGTTGAGCTACGGCAAACTTGCGGACCAGTCCTATATTTAGAGGCCACGCTTCAGCCCCGTAGGTCATCACGGGGAGAACGCATTGGGCGAAGACTTTCGTCTTCAAACTCTGCGGTATAGACGACGTGAGAATATGGCTAAGCTTCCTGAATGCTGCCCATCCCAATTGAATCCTCCTATCGGTTTCTCTCTCGAAGTTATGTCGACCTAGCTGCAAAGTGTGCCCAAGATAGACATACTCTTGCACGACTTCGAGAGTTATGCCATCAACGTTAACCGGCCTAGGGAGAACGTGTTCGTTGAACATGACTTTCGTCTTGTCCAAGTTCATCCTAAGACCCACACGTCGGGAAGATTCATTTAGACTGTGCAGCATCTCCTGCAAGCCCTCCAAAGCAATAATATCGCTATTATTCGACTATAATTAATTGTATTCTTACTATAAACCCAATTTCATCAAGAATGGTGTTGTCCTTTGAAAAATAAATAAAATGCTAGGATTGATATATCATGAAAATAGTACCTACTTATCATACATTTTTACAAAAATAATGTACCGATGGAGTCTTACAGATGTATAGTGTGGTAACATAATAAATGGCATGAATACTTTTCACATATCGTTGTAAATGTTTACCATCAAAGGTCACAATAATAAAATACCCTATGCCATATATGATAAAGTTCAAATCATGTTCTGATAATTTATGTGTTGGTATGTACGTCAGTGTGTATTGAAGGACCTTGCGTGTTCGTTTAAGATCTTGAGCTCTCTACTTTTGTAAATCGTTACGCATGTAGTTCAACGATCCCTAACACTGCTTAGATAAACGAACTTTAACGAATATATTACTAAAACTTGTATCTTCCATGCACTTTTTATTCTGTTTAAATATTTTGATTCTTTCTTTTTATATTTAGTTTAAAAATTTCAACAACACTAGCCTATAAAAAGTTTCTGATTTAGAATGACGCCTGTCAAATCCATTTAATTACGGTCATAAACTCTTAGGTCACGTTAGTTAGGCTTGACAGCTGTCATTATAATTAAATATTTCAGGACCTGCAAACTACCTGCAAATAAAATACTTACTTAAATTTAAATCGAAATAGCCGCCGCCATATTGCACTAATTGAACCAAGATTCTAGATTTGAAAGTGATTAAATGTAATTAGTTTCTGTATATGGTCGGTAATTACATTGTTACGTTTCAATAAAATATTAAATTAAAAATTGACAAACAGAAAACGCTTTTTCAATGTATATTTCAAAGGGAATTTTTTAAATTTAATTTAAATGACTTAAAAGAATACAATTATGTATATAAATAAACAAAAAATGAAGATCCATTAATTTTTGTACAGGAGCGTGCTTGATGATGATTTGATATATTGTTATTAACGCATTAGCTCCTGACTCTGAGGTTACAAGTGATTAAATTACGTTATTATTGTACGCAACACGTCTCTATAAGCCTATCAATCATAAATATTACAAGCGTCAAATAGGCATACTTAAGCGTCAAGCAATAATAATGAATTACTCTAAAACCTATGTGAGTCTCAATTCTCGTCGCTTCGTCAAATGCACTTTTCTCATGGAGTTGTGTTTAAATTTATGGTGTTATAATAATGAATAAATATTAAAGAATAATCACATAGCGTTAATCTGGCCTCATTGTTCTTTTCCTAAAGCTGTTAGACCGAGGCGGCCTCTCATAACTGTTTCTGACTAATGTTCTTTTCATGATACTTGGATAGGCAATCCGCCAGACGAGCCACAAGATGTAAGTGGTCAACGTCGCCCATGAACTTAAGCCCCGGTGACCGTCATTACACTGCCTGTCCTGTCCTTCTCTTCGAAACACAGCGATGCTGTTTTATGGGAGAAACAAACAGGATCGTAGTATCCACGCAGACGGGAGTGTGGCACAGCGCAACCCCTTTTTTTTCTTTAACGACGGGAAGTGCTCTGAGGCATTCCGCGGGGTATGTGGGACTCGCTGCGCCCAAAAACTGGTAAGTGGACGCAGCTTAACCCACTGAAACCCGGCGAGTGCCACCAATGCCGCCTTTGGTGAGGTGCCCCGGATCTAATAAACAAACAGGGCACCTCGACGTCTAGTCAGTCCCGTAAGGGACCGACGCCATGTGGGACTCGCTGCGCCCAAAAGCTGGTAAGTGGACGTAGCTCTACCCACTGAAACCCGGCGAGTGCCACCAATGCCGCTTTTGGTGAGGTGCCCCGGATCTAATAAACAAACAGGGCACCTCGACGACTAGTCAGTCCCGCAAGGGACCGACGCCACCTCCATCCGGGGTTGTCCCGCACCACAGAACAACCCCTCCCAATGTTGAAACAACACAATCCTCGCCCCTTGCCCCCTGCTCTTTTGTCCTCTCTTTTTATAAGAGGGGTACAAAGAGCAATTAGCTTCGTCCAAGGTGCTGGGCTCACCCTAGGCTACTGAGCCCCACCGCCACGTCAAGGTCTTAACCATGGTGGGGAGCGCAACCCTCCCCCAGTTCCGTGAAAATCGCAAACTTGTTACAAAACGGAGAATATATTAAGTTCCATCCATGACCCATAGACGTTCAACATACTTATAGTAATAGACCCCACGGCGGCCGAGAAGTGTTTAACATTAGGTACACAACATAGCCACGACCGTCCATCATTCGTGTATTTCATCTAAATTGGTATAATTGCTAGTCTAAAATGTACACACCACATAAATAACAGTTTTGATTCACCAATCGATTTCGAACGATTCCGCTACACATCTCAGTTGAAAATTGATTACTTGGCGAATTAGCGTGATCTTTGAAGCGTAGCGAGCTCTGCAAACGCCGTGTTTGTTTTGAGTTTTGAGCACAGCAATTGTATTAGGAAGGTTAGAACTGGAATTTCGGATACTGAAACAGTAGCGTAGCAATTCTAAGGTTCCAATTAATTAATAATTAATACTTGCTTCATTTTTAATTTACTGTATTTCTCCTAATATACGGATCCGTTATAAGGAGATGAATTAGTATTAATTAAGAAAACATAGTGCGTTACTTTCATTTAGAACTAATGATCCTCGTTTTATAATCTGTTTAGGTTTAGATAATATTTCGTCATTCATTCATTCTTATCCATTGATATAATCATTATGCAGGTTTCTTTTTTAATAACACACATCCCAATTTCTGTAATATTTAATTATTTTATCTGTAGCGTGACCGCGGTTGCAGATAAACGTTGCGTTCATCTTTCCCGAACAAATTTCAAAACTCCGTTTCTATTGTTCTAGCGTGCATTCCTTGCCTTTTAGTATACTGAAGCATTAACTTGAAGCGACTTGGAATTTTTTTTAGCTTCTTCAAATCATGTGCTTGCTCGTCATTTATTTTATAGAATTCATGTAACAGTGTGAATGTATGTAAATATATAAAGTGTTGTAAATATGACAGAGACATTTTACCATTATCTATCTATCATAGTTTACTAAGTAAATTAATGATGTTAACAAAATCTACATACATTGTGTCAATTTCTCATATTATTTTCCTAACCTTTTGAATGCCATTGATGCATATATATGTGACCAACGAAATCTTGCCCTGTACGCCAACGTCATAAATACATGACAAAATGAAATAAAGAATTTAACCATTACTTTTGAGTGTTTTTATTTATATAATTTAAAAGTATAAGCGTCCGTCTGTATTTGATAGCATGAAACTAATATAAATAAACCACCAATATCGACAAATACGATAACTTCTTTCTATATCGATTGTAAGGTCAATGAAATAAAACTTCTTCGCAGATATTTATTTCTTTCATAATCAAGGTATCTGAGTCGGGAATATAACTGAGTTTGAACTCTTAAAACCTCAATACAATCGATAAAAAGTTTCTTACATCTAATAAACTGGTGACTGGTCATTATTATGATTATAATAATTATGTGCTGAACTTCGTAACGCGTAATTCACCGGTCTAGGATTATCAATTACATGATCACAAACTCCGTAGAACATTTGCGCAACAAGCCGATGCCAACGTTTTAATGCACGTTAGCGTAACATTGCGTGAACCGAGTTTTTTGGTGCAATCAAATATTATTCGGTTTACTGCATCCGTTAACTTTCATCAGTTAAACCGCTAAGCTATTACGTTTGTTAGTTGAAATTATTTAACGGTATTGTTCCCTTATTTTAAAATGTTTGAATCCATGATGAGTTAAGTAGTTGTTAATAACAACTTACAATAATTTAAATTACTCATTTGTTCTGGGTCACAACTAAGAACGCGATATTTCACATTTACCATGTTTTTCAGTTTTATTTCGCGGAGCTCAGATATTTCGCCATCGTCTATGAATGTCATATTCACGAGACTCAAAAAAAATGATAAGAAATAAAACTGAAAAACACGGTAAATATCCCGCTTTAAATAATTTTAGCAGCAAAAACAACCATGTTAAATTTTATAAAGTTGTTTATCGTTCTGGTTTAAACTATATGTATCCAAATAAATAAATTAATTAAATAAACATTTTTAATTTTTATGTGACACCGATACATTTTAAATACTTCTGGTTAATACTTAATAGTATAATGTTTAGATTTCTATGGGTAGGTACTTAAAATACTCTATGCCGCGAGATTGTAAGCCATCAGTAAATTGAGGTTCGTAACACACAAACACAATCTTAACTTTTTTTCAAATAAATGTGTATTCTAAAAATATTCTCTTATTTAGGCATCGGTTAGTTTTATAATTTAATTTATTTTATTATTAATCGTTGTGACGTCAACCTTAAACGAGTTATTAAAAGAATTTAATTTAACTCTGTAACAAAAAAAAATAACAGTTTTAATATCGTTCTGGGAGCATATTCCAAATTCTATATCGTATATGTATGTGTACACTGAAGATAATGAAATCGCAAAAAGTAAACATTTGTGGCCTTCGATGCGTAACGGGCATCCAAGGTCAAGGCCAGCTCCTGATGACGGTATCGTTAGATCATTGTAATAAAATGCACATACAGTATAAACACACCGGTACCGCTATAATTATCATCAGCTTATTCCCATCTACTGTTCCTTCTTTCAAGGTTTTCAATATCTATCTAAATATAATATAAAAATTAAATATATCTAAAAATAAATATTATGTTTATTTCGTAGGTGACAGCTTGTACATTTGAAATACGAAAAAATAAAGTCAATAAAATGTAGGTACTGACGTCCAGATAGATGATATTATTTTTATAGCCAAGCAGCCTGTAGCATTATTCTAGAGAAATATTTTTTAGGATTATCTCATAGTAGGTATATTTATTAGCGAGTGGCAAGGGATCGACCGTCTTGGCGTTCATTGAGGGAGGCCTATGTTCACCAGTGGACGGATAGAGGCTGATGATGATGATGATATGTATTAGTAAGTATAAATATCCCTCCCGACGATGACACGGGACAGACCCGCCACAGAAACCAACCCGACGCCAGGCCGTGTGGTCGAAGACTCTAGGGTTGGGTGGGGAACCCCCCCCCCCTCTCATACAAATACTCAGATGGGCCGTCGGGCAAAGCTCCAACCCAAAAAAAGCCCCTTATCTCACCATTGGTTCTCCGTTCTTCTACTGAGAAATAACTAATTCTGTTTATTTATTTCTTTATTACGCGCATTGTAGCAACCGATCGTTTTCACTTCATCTTTACCTCTTGATGAGATCATTATTATATATGTATATTAAGGGTGACGTCTTTTGATTACCGCGGTATATAATAATCTCCCCACCGCTGGTGGTGGGGCTTAATAGCCTAAGGTGGACCCAGCACCTTGGGCGAAGCAAATTCAACCGAGAGAGCTGCTCTTTGTATCCCTCTTATAAGAAAAGGGGACAAAAGAGCAGTAGGGACTAGATGTGAGGGTGGGAACCTCACCCCATTGTAATGTCCCGACGTTGGGAGGGGTTGTTCTGTGTGCTCAAAATTGACTAGCCGCGGAGGTGCCCTGTTTGCTCAATAGATCCGGGGTACCTTACCAAAGGCAGCATTGGTTGCACTCGCCGGGTTTTAGTGGATAGAGCTGCATTCACTTACCACCGTTCGGGCGCAACGAGATGTCTTAGAGCATTTCTCGGCGTAAAAAAAAGTATATAATAATCTGAAGTGTGTAATAATATTACGATGTAACACTATACTTGTATTTTATAGTGGTACCCCTGTTTTATGCCGAATGCTGAGAAATGACGAGAGAGAACGAGAGAAACGACAATATCAAAATATGGATTATGGAGCTATACGAATTACGAAGTAAAAGTGAAAACGTATATCCCGTTTTGAACAGATTTAATAGTAACATGTTGACTTAAAATTTATATTGTAAACAAATGTTATTTCAAATGACGTCTTCAATGGCCGCTCCAATGCTATATACCCAGGTTGTTGTACCTAAAGTTTTCCTGTATATCATGTTAAATGTGTGTCATTTTAATTATGTACATGCCATTTATGCTAGGTATAAAAATAACATTATTAATGTGTGTGTGAGTGAATCACCTAACACTTATTTATAAGTATGTATATGTATGTTTATGATTCGTTTATAAATAAGAAAAAAATCGGATGGCTTCCGAAGCTGCGGTCTTATCTTTAGGATAAATGTATTATAATTTATATTTATGAATAGGTACTGTAGGTATCTAATTGAAAATTTAAGAAACACTATTTTAATTTCACATTTATTCATTTTGCTGTGAGAAGTAAGATTGGTTTATCTGAAAAATTATATAAAAAATACATCGAAAATCGTATGACAGTGCAAAAAGAAGCTTTTTTCATTTAAAAAATAGAAGTAATCTAAATGTACAAAAATTTAATTACGTGATTTAATAATATAAAGTAATTTATTATGGACTTGCTAATTTTGCTAAGTCTGGCAGTTGTTAAAGTCTAAAGAGGACAAATCATTCAAATTTTTATTAGTCCTGAAAAAGTTGTGATACCTTAATTTTTAACGTAAACTGTTCATTGTATTTTTTTACATATAGTATTTAAAATAATTAAAGCAGACATACACGAGTTACTCATGACTATTGACTTGTTTGCCTTGCTCTATTTATTCATTTTAATTAGTAGAATATGAGAACAATTCGTCTACAATAAAGGAAATAATTAAGCCTAATGTTACATAAAGTTAGCATCGGAAGTTACATTAAAAATAATTACCAAATATTTAAATGATGTGTATGAAAGTTAAACAATAAAAATACAGATTTTAATCATCATTCCGCTTCTTCTTCCGTATGTGTTATTTTTTAAGCAATATTTTTATTAACGACCAAGGTTTTTCCGCGTTCATTCCTTTAGGATAATCATTTAAACATCCAAAATTATTATATAACTTATTTTTATAGTAATTTACTTTTACATATTATAGAATTAATTTAATTATATTGTTAAAACTTAAAAGTTCCTATTTTTTACTTTTTAAGCGTTTAGAACCTTTGATTTATAAATGATAATGTATCGATAGGTTGACGAAAACGGAATGAAGTATGATAATTCTTGATAATTTTATGTCATAATAATTTTAATTCGGTGACATCATAGTATTATTATTATATAGCATCAGTAAATAAAGATGCGTCATGTACCATCTACGTTTAATTATTAGTATCTTAGAGTCTGTGGGATGCTTTAGACAGAAATTAATAGGATTCGTGACAATAGCAATTTGGGGTCTTATAGGGTGGTACGTCTTTTTATATATTTTTTCATGTTATTTTGGAAAGGCAAACTGGCAGACGTGCCATCTGATGGTAAGTGGTCAGCGTCGCCATGGACATGTTAACAATGAACTAGCTCTAACATGGCTAAACTTAACAGATTGCGATAAAACTTTGACACATTTTCTACCTCGAGTAGGTACTAGGAGTACCAAGTAAGTTTAATAGATTATAGCTATTTATAATATGTAATTGGCGTTCATTGAAGGAGGCCTATGTTCAGCACCCTACCATGGTTCAAGCCTTGTCGTGGCGGTGGGGCTCAGTAGCCTAAGGTGAACCTTAGCACTTTGGGCCAAGCCAATTGAACCGAGGGAGTTGCTCTTGTTATCCCTCTTATAAGAATAGGGGACAAAAGATCAGGGGGGACAAGGGGCGAGAATGAGTCATGGAAACTCTCCGGGTTTTAGTGGGTAGAGCTGCATCCACTTCACCATCTTTCTGGCGCAGAGAGTCCCACATTCCCGACGTAAAAGAAAAAAAACCTATGTTTAGCAGTAGACGGTTAAAGGCTGATGATGATATAAAGTAATTTAAACTGTAGTCCAGTCTTAGAACCAATACGGGTCATAGACTTCTTCAGCTGCAATTTTTTTTCTCTTTAACGCCGGGAAATGCTCTGAGGCATCCCGCGGGGGAGTGGGTCTCCCCACGCGGGTATGTGGGACTCGCTGCGTCCGACAGCTGGTAAATGGACGCAGCTCTACCCACTAAAACCCGGCGAGTGCCACCAATGCCGCCTTTGGTGACGTGCCCCGGATCTAAAAAACAAACAGGGCACCTCGACGGCTAGTCAATCACGCAAGGGACCGACGCCATCTCCACAGAGGGGTTGTCCCGCACCACAGAACAACCCCTCCCAACATCGGGACAGTACAATGGGGTGAGGTTCCCATCCTGACCCCTTGCCCCCTGCTCTTCTGTCCCCTCTTCTTATAAGAGAGGTATAAAGAGCCCCCTCGGCCCAATTAGCTTCGCCCAAGGTGCACCGCTCACCCTAGGTTACTGAGCCCCACCGCCACGACAAGGCCTGAACCATGGTGGGGTTCAGCTGCATATCCCCTGATCCCTACTGAATAAGTCAGCGTGCATACAAGTATTTATTGCGGCCGCGGCATGAATAGGCTTCATTATAGACTGAAATGAGGACTAGTTTGATGAAAATGACTTTATATTTATATGGTATGACACATTACCAATTGTGATTTTGATTTGGAGATATATTAACAATGTTTTATTGTAAAATATATATTTGATGATCATTAGCATCAGAACTTATATTCGATATCACGTTCTGATCATTTTAATAATACCTAATAATTGTAGCAAGAGAAACATAAACTTAAGTATTACCCCAAGGGCAAAGAATACATATCATTTTGAGTGACTAGTGTCCATAAAACTTAAAACTTTGTTATAACAAGTTAAAAAAGTCGGTTTACTGACGATAGTTGAACGTGACAACGTCATAAGAAAATGGAACGCCTCAGAGCGAGGTAACGCCGCATGCGTCATGTTTTTTCGTTCTTGCAGCCGGCTCCATTGAACTATAAGACGTTGTCACGTCAAAAAGAAACAAGACGATCTTTTTTAAAAACTGTCATAATAGTAACAACTAACAAAATTGAAGTATCGAGCTTGTTTTGTGTCGATCTCATTATCAGGTATCGTATGCGTACACGCTCCATACAAGTCTTCTGTGGGGCGGAGTCCCGGAGGGATTGTTGTGTTCGAGTCACGTACGCTGGCGTCACGGTGTTGAGCCGGGGCCGTGTTTAGTCTGCAGGCCCTGGGCACACGAGGAGATGCCCTATGACTGACATTGGACCTTTATATAAATATACATTGACATCTGCAAGGCAAAGACTTTCGCATTCCCACATGTCTTGAGTTTTAATAATTCCTTTGCCATCTTTATGTCATGGTTGACGATGATAAAAAATTTATGATCAAAAGACTATTTTTAACCGACTTCTAAAAAAATTAATATAAATAAGATTCATTTAATTCAGTTTTAATTCGGTAAAATATTAAAATTAAAAAAGGAAGAGGTTCTCAATTCGGATGTTTTATGTTTTTGTTAAAGAGAGTTTTTATAGTTTTCAGTTTTCACTAGATCCCTCAACAAGTGCGGTTTCTTAAAAAGATGCTACGTTTAAAATATTTAATATGTAGTTAGTACTACTTATAATATTTAGTTTTATAGAGTAACGGAGTTTTAAAATATGTATTTAAAATATAAAATTAATAAACCTTATATTTATATTTATATTTTTTTTTCATTGAGGGAGGTCTATGTTCAGTAGTTGTCGGACAGAGGCTGATGATGATGAAATATAACTTCTTTTTCAAAAGTTTGATATTACAGCCTGTGTAAGTCGTATTCATATCTAGTGTAGTATTACTGGGCTCTCCAATTTTCTGCACCGCTTGCAACCAGTACATGCAAATTCTTTCCTCATTCGCCTTGACCGTATTTCAATATATCATTGCTTATCACTATAATCATATGTCCGCCTACACTGTGTGTAATACAATACTTGATTGATTTTATATAATTTGCTTAGTGTCCCACGATTTTGTGTGCATGCTATAATATGGAAGCATATTACACAAGTACTAATTTATTACCTTCATGTTTTATTACGGGTGCTTTTTTGATAAGCCTTTATTCGGACACGACTAGCATTACTATTCATATAGTACTCTTGATACGATATGATAGTCGTGTCCATTATTGTGTGTTCGCTTGCCAGGTGACAAAGGCCTCCTCCAATCTTCTCCATTCTGGCCTTTCTATGGCTACACTACTCCATGTTGTTCCCGCGACTTTTCTTATATCATCATCCCACCTTTGTGGTCTCTTCCTTTTCCTATTCCTTGGATACCATTTCGTGATTTTTTTACTCCATTTATCCTTTTCTCTGATCATGTGGCCTTTTTACAATAAGTAATATCATTTTTTTTGTTGATCCATTTGATTCTTCTATGAAAATTATTTTTAAATTTTTAGTTTGGTTTGCTATTAAAGCGTGGTTTTTGATATATTTTTTTCTTAACTATATTTACGCAAAGTTTTGTAACTCGACGAAAAACTATGTATTGTCTACTAGAGACCAGACAGTAAGTCGTCGTATTTACTCGTCGTCATCATCAATGCCATCATTACTTATCGTCACACCAACACATGGTAATATACAAATGAATACGTATACCTAGTTAATACTAATAAATCTCGAACATTTACTCTAAAGCTGGTAATATTTATTACTACTTTGATAAAATATATCATCTTATCAACTGGCCAAGTAATAAATTAAATACGAAAAGCAATTCTAATTTATGAGTTTTAGACCGATAATTGAATAATAGTGTATCGAAGTAATGAATATCAACAGCTACCCCTAGATCTCAAACGATCGATAGAGCATAGGAGCTGGTTGGAAATATGCATTTGATCTTTATTTGAAATATTATCTTAACACAAGAAATTTATTGCGACAATATTTCATCTCATCGGCATTGAAAAACGTTCCTAGAAAATGGCTTCCGATTAATATTTATAAAAGACTTTCACGACTTCTGGAGTTATACGATTTGTAACCTTAGTGTATTTACTCGCTAGTTCCTTTTGTTCTAAACGTGGCATTCTTTTGGTGTTGGTTCGTATGACTGCTAGTGCTATTATTTATTTTTTCGGTCCTTAAACTTGTGCTTTATATATTTATAGAAATTATTTTTTTAACTAAATATTGTTTTGAACCTCGTGTACTTTATTGTGATCAGCTCCTCAACTATAAACTAGAATCGATCTATCAATTTATTTATGAGGTATGATAGATATAAAACATATAATTATCATTATTTACCTAATAATTGATTACATAATAGGGACTTAGGAAACCACCGTCATTTATGGAATATAGTAGCTCTTGTTAATAATTTCGTTGTAAAATCGTATACATCTAACTTCGTCATCATCATCATCATCATCAGCTCCTATCCGTCTACTGCTGAACTATTGTGAACTAACTTCTTTTAAAAACATATTTGTTATGAATTACAAAGAACCTAAAACTAAAAACCTAAAAAATATAATATAATAACTTAAGTATATTAATAAAAAGGAGTCCCTTTAGGCAAGGTCCCGAAGATACTGGCAGCGTTCCCCCTTTGAATTGCTAGACTAATTCTTTGTCCGAGGTAGGTGCCAGCACTTCGGTCTCCTGTGATGTCGACTAACCTTCTTGTTATTTCCTTAAAGAGCCTTAAAGCACTAGGACCCCACGGACCAAGGGTCTCGACACCAAATGGGACAAAATCATATTCGGAGCCTAGACCCCTGTATTTGCATATTTTAGCTTTTTCAGCCGCTTCACAAGCCGCACCAGCTCTTTTGTTGGTTCCATGTAGATGGGAAGGGGCACTTCTTATTGTTATTGTTATTTTA
Source organism: Helleia helle (assembly GCA_963853865.1). Lineage (NCBI taxonomy): Eukaryota > Metazoa > Arthropoda > Insecta > Lepidoptera > Lycaenidae > Helleia > Helleia helle. Next base: position 10,434,839 of record OY971431.1, read on the forward strand.
TATAATTATCATGGAGATATTCTCACCACGATACCTTATGGCCTTCCTTAATCCAAGTCGCCAATGCCTTAATACTATGCGTCAGGCCTTGTAAGGTATTTCCTTCTTTTTTTATCAGTGAGAGAAATGTGTTTTTGCCAATGGGTACTGAGCATCGTATTTATTCTGCTGAACATCCCGGTGTGTTCTAGAGAGGTAGAGTAATTACTAGAACCGAGTTCTTACGGTCTATCGTTTAAATCTCAACATAGGTAAAGCCAATCCCGGGTAGACTTGTTGTATGTGTATGTTTATAGAGTAATATAGATAAAAAATATCACTTCAAACATGCTTCAAACTGTTAATGATATATTTTTGTTTCATATCATCATCATCATCATCAGCCTCTATCCGTCCACTGGTTAACATAGGCCTCCCTAAATGAACGCCAAGACGACCGATCTCTTGGCACTCGCATCCAACATGGACCGGCCACTGCACGGAGATCATCTTCCTATGTGGTTAATGGCCTATCCACAATTGGTCTACCTAAACGCGGCCACCACTCTTGAACCATACATATGTTGATTATACATATTATATTTGATTGTATAATTTATACGAATAGGTACTACAAATATATAAAGATATGAGAGCTATTGGTATGTTTGAACGCGATTATCTAAGGTCGCTAGTTTGAGAAAACTAATTCAGTTATGTTTAAATTAAATGATTACTTTACAATTTACATCGATCTTGTCTGTTATTCATTCACACATTTTAATTTGTAAACGTAAATCACATCCAAGGATTTGTATTTTTATAATGTTACGACTACCGAGTTTACGTAAAATTTCCGGTAAAACAATAATAATTATATGCGGTAATTAATAAACTTTACATTCTTAAATTCGACAATAGTGAGAGTCATTAAAATTTCAACTGTTATCAAGCTTTGTACTGTACAAATTATCACGATTCCGTACATTATTTTTCTTTTATCTTTGAAGTTATCTTGCTTGTTCATTAAAGATCTTGTACATTCATTAACAAAACGTGGTCAAATGTATTTTATTGAGACTAGAGTTTTTAGGAAAAAATAGACATTGCTTATTTTATTCCCACTGGAGTGATAAATTTAATAATCGCAAATCATCTACGGCGTTTTAAACACCTTTAGGTTTTAGGCTAGCTTCATAGCAAAATAGAAAGCTTAGTCTTAAATAATATAATGCTTATTAGTAAGTGTAAAATATAGACAGTAGGTACCTCTCGCTCTAATAGCACCGGCGTCAAGTGACAGCTATGCTGTCGCGTTTCGTGCGGTTTGTGAGTTTCCGGAGGCCCATTGGGGGATAGGAAAAAGGAGGGCAACATATCTACTTAATCTCTGGCTGTGCAGATGTCTATGGGCGTCGTCTAAAGCACAAAATAAGCATTGACTGCTCGTTGCCCCTCTATGCTATAAAAAAAAACTTCGATAGAGAGTAATGAATAACAGAGATTGCTGTAATTTTTGTAATAAATTTGATGCAAAGATCAAATAATTAGATGCTATATTATCACGTGTGTTCTATTTACCTACATCTAATTCTATTAAGGTGATATCGAAGAGAAAATGGTATCACGTAATTAGATCATGATGGCCTCACGTATAAGAGGCCACCGTCACCTTTCAAGCCTCAATTTTTCCGCTTTCTCGAAAAATTAACCGTTGATAACTAATACATATTTAATATTAAACATTAATACGTAAAAGTAATAAAAGTTTCCTTAAAATATACAATCTTATTATATTTATAAGGTAATAAAGATTCCAGTAAGAAATGGAAAGCTGTAATTAGAAACTTCGTTTAAATAGTTGATAGTTTTGTATGGATTTTGAAGTTTTATATAGTTTTATAGTTACCTACTCAGCCCCACCGCCATGTCAAGGCTTGAACCATGGTGGGGATTAATTTAAGATCTACGGTAATATTATCTTTATCTAACACCCGCTAGAGTTTATTCAACGACTGGTGACACTCAAACAAATAAATTTTTATTCTGTTTTGTTTTGTCTGCTAAAGTATTTCAACTGCAAAACACCACTAGTTTTTCTGATAATTATCTTCAAAGATAATATATTTAGAGAACTCTGAAGTCTGAGTATATTATATTAATCCATTTACATGTCTCCAATGATGTCAGAGTTAGAAAGATCATACACAGAAACTTCGGTTTATGGGACGTGGGTTGGTATCCTTCCTATGATGTCAAGTTTTAAAAGTTAAAGCTATAATATATGTATGTATATGAATGAAGAGCCATTCACGCGTACATTAACGTCTTGTTATCTTAGTATTCAAACGGTGTCCCGCAAAGCCAACAACTTATAAGTCCCTGGTGGACACTTAAGGCTTGTAATGACGATACCGATGTTTATACAGTGTTGAGTAATACTGTCGCCATTTTTGTAATTACGGTACGCCTAATGTCACTTTAAAAAACGAAAATGCTTCTTATCACTAATATTATAAAGAGGTTTGAAAATTTGAATGTAGGGGATAATCTTCGTTCGTCGTCTTAAAGGCTATAAAATAATCTAAATTTGTTCGCATAAGGATTAAAATATAAGATAAATCGGGCGAAGTTACGGACAATTACTAGTTCTCTCTAAAAAGACTGAATTAGACAATAATAAGACTTTCTAAGACCCCCCCACCACCTTAGCTAAAATATTTCGCAAGTATAAGTTTAAAATATATCGTTTCAGTATTTTCAATTTGATGGTAGGTTCCGAGGCCAGACATACTGGATAGATGTGGACACAGTATGAATGACGGGGTAGAATTTTATCTAATAAATATATTTGATTGCTATCATATAAGAAATCAAAGTGAAAGTAAAATTAGTTGCGCAGTAACAACTAACAGCTACATCCTACAAAGTATGTTAACGAAGTAAAAACTAGCTAGAGTTTACATTGATACCACTTTTATTATTTTTATTGCATGGTGACTTGTATGTTGGTGAAACTTTTTTATTAAAGTATTATGACAGAATATAAAACAACAAAAACGCTTTATTTATTTTGAGGATAGGATGGGATAGAAAAGTATATAAAAGTATATAAATAATGAGAAAAAAAATCGGTTAAAATGTTAAGCTTAAATATCTTCTACACGATTACATAAAATATAATATATAAGTATGATTTACCGTAGAGTAAGCAAAATAAGTATATACCACCAAAGATAACGAGAAGTGATAGAGTCTAGAGAAGAAAATCGCATAGACCAAAAATAGATCTCGAAGTATAAAATAGTAGTAAAAGGTATTTTAAGCTATCTACGTCATTGCCTGCTTTGTTTTTCGAGTGGGGTGTTACGAGAAGACAGAATGGCCTTGATATTGTTATCTCACACACAATCACATTCGCACGCCATAACACCCGCCTCGTTCACATAACACTGAACCAGATGGAAGCTTTTGAATTTTTCATCATACCCAACATATCTACATAGCAAATATTAAAAAATATGTGTGAATTTGAGTGTTCCATAGTAGAACATTATATCTTTATTTTGGTAAACATAACCAAAGATACAGTATGACATTGGAAAATCCTCACGCGAGCTGTTATACAAAAAGACGAAGAAGAATTTGAATTGCGGATTGTATATTTGGAACTACTCATCCCATTTTCTAAAATCTTTCTCCTTTAAAATACTCCGTTTTAGCTGATTACTTAGACTATAAAAAAATAATCAACACAGGTGGACCTTTGTTGGACTGCTGGAGCAGTAAAGTCCATGAAGGCTGTAAATCAAAGTTAACTGGGACAAAGTTATGACCAAGAGATAGTTTAAATAATTCTATAATCTCGCCTGTAATGGTTGTTTATATGTGTACTAAAATTATAACAATGATGTTATTCTGTTTAGTTATACCGTTCCAGCTATTGTTGGTTATTTTTGTAGCAGGTTTCTTTTTCCTATTATTTAATAGAGTAGACGTTTCAGGCATAATTACTATCGTATAAAGGGAAATATTTAGGGAATTGGAAGAGGCTATATTGTTCCATATCCACATAGATAAAAACAAGCAGATCTCAAAACAAAATTTAATAAAAATATTTTGAAATACTCACTGTTTTTACAACTGATGATTTTTTTTCGAATGGATTAAGCTAATGGCCTATTGGCCCTAATGCTACATCGGTTTAGTGGTAAATGGTACCGTACTACCAACCGAGTCTTTGACTACACGACCTCCTGGCGTCGGGTTTAGGAACTGATGAAGGGAAACAAAACTTATTATGTTTTTTTTTAAATTCTTCGTTATAATCTTTATGTAGATAAAATTTCAAAATTATATTTAATTAGCAAAGACGGACACTAAGTAGCTAATCTTTATATATATATATATATATATATATAATTCTTCTGTGCGTGTGTTTGTCACTGAACTCCTCCTAAGCGGCTGGACCGATCTTGATGATTTTTTTTGTGTGTGTTCAAGTGGATTCGAGAATGGTTTAGATTCACAAAAAAAATATTTTGTACAGGACAACGTCTGTCGGGGCCACTAGTTAATTGTAAAATTTCAATTCTATCTATAATCTGAAGTCAACAAAATATCAAAATCCAGTGTAAAGTAAGATTTAATTAATACCAATTTCTTTCTGAATACCTTCATCAGCTATAATACTTTCCCAAATCTATTATTTATAAAAAAACAACTGCCAACTGTATTAATTCAGTAGAACTCATTCAAAATTAGCTGTAATAATAATTGAATAGAGTTTATTATGTTCCGACATTAGTTTAATAGGGTCGAACGTTTTGTTTTTCTAATTCCCATAACCGTTTATTGTTCTTGATAATGAAGTATGAAATAACAGGCAGAACGTGGCTTAAAGGGCATTCAATCTTGTTATTTAAAACTTTGCTAAACTGGCGATAGCGTGGAAGCCCCACAACAATCACACATTGTTAAGAGGTAGTGCCATGCTGCTTAGCAGCCGAATTGGAATTAGGAATTCATCTGATGGGTATATTAGATGAATTTCTAAAAGCAGTATATTCTATCCCATCAAAATTTTGTGTAGTAAATAGTAATAGGCTTATGTCCATGAACAAAATGCCATATTGAGATAATAGTGAGGAAAATTATACTAATATCTATTATAGTCTTTAACTAATGTATATCTATGCAATTGAAAGATACCTCGTAAGTCATCTCCGAGCGTTCACCTGATCTATTACGTGATCCATAGACTGATAATAAGTGTGGTTTTTTGCGAAAGCCTCACTCACAGCCCGCAATTTATTTTAAACGTGACGAATTGGCAAGTGCCACGGTGAATACTTGATTTATTTCGACATACTCGCTATTTTAGTGAAAATGTGTGTGCAACAACATCCAATATTTAACAGTGTTTGTTTATGTATTAGTTATGTGCTTAAACCATTCATCATCATTATCAGCTTTTTCTGTCGACTGCTGGACATAGACCCTTTTAATGACCAGAAAAATAAAAAACTTCGTCATGACGTGATGACATAAAAAAGATACAGTTGCGACACCACGCAATGTTTAAACATTTCTGGTCAGGCTATATATACTTCAGTTATCTTCGTGCTGCTAAGTTGCATTGAGTGTACGGTTTTTATATTTAACGATGACAGATCGCAAGAACTTAATGTGATAATCGCAACATTTTATAGGGTCAACAGAATAGTAGAATCAAAATGATTACAGTTTTCAGAAAATAAAAAATGTAAATAATGAGTTAATAAATGTTTTCTAGAACAATAACAATATAGAGTCAAAAGTGTGGAATTTGATAGAGTCATCAGTACTTCCCAGCACTGGGGCTTTTACAAACCTTTTAATTGTACGTTAAATTTTTCAAATCATGGTTATCGTTTATTATAAACATGATTACCACTGTGCCAGTATTCTTTACAAAATCAAAAGTATACACTCAATATTTATATGTATATACCTATAATAAATTGCCAAGACGACAGATCCCGCGCCACGTTGTTCGCGCACACACTCGCGTTCATTGAGGGAGGCCTATGTTCAGCAGTGGACGGATAGAGGCTGACGATGATGATAATAAGTTGCAATTAACTTGCTCCTTTTAAAGTCATAATTTGCTCTTTTAATAACTGTTTGGTAATGAGATATTACATAATACCTACATTTAATAGTTATATTGTTTAGACATAAAATGCATATGCCGTTCACCGTTCACGTAACGGAGTTAGATAAGATGCAGATGTCCGGCTGTCACTTATGTCACATCATCAATGTGTTGGAAATATAGCGGTCAAAGTTTCTATTGGCCTTTTTATCTCACTACGGCAAAGGTTATTTAATATAAACCAGCCATAAAGTCTCGGATGTCTTGGTATTTAATATCTAGTATAAAACGCTGTGTGAAGTCTTAGAGGATGAAATAGAATTCGATTATTGATTTTATAAATTTCATCCTAATATACGTAGGTACTTGTAAAATATCCTAGAACAGCTTTGGGCCCTTTCTATAAAACATCTTTAGCAAACTCTACGTCTTGTTTCCTTCTATTATTTTCTAAGTTGAATTTTGTTTGTTAAACATGATAGACATTGCAATATTAATCTAGTAATGAAATTTGCTGAACATAGGCCTCCCTCAATGAACGCCAAGATGGCCGATCCCTTGCCACTCGCATGTTATGTTATGTTCAGCAGTGGACAGATAGAGGCTGATGATGATGGTGATGATGACGATGAATGATATTTGAAGTATACCAATATAAATGCAGATGACGATATTCAAAATTGATTCATCATTTATTAATGAATTCTCTCACCTCTATAATAAGTGCTTAAAACTGCGTTGACCAAGTTGTAGATGGTTTTGGAGCATGAATATATTAACATATGTTATTATTCAGATTAAATAATACCATTTGGCATACTTTTACGTATTTAAAACGTATTTTATATCGGATTACTAGTAGATTAAAAGCAGGAAGTATTTTAGAGTTGGTATAAATATTCACTATTTACGTAATAAGACAATAGTAGATATCTGTATCAAAGTTGGACACGGGTCTCCTCCTTGAAACAAGGAGAGGTTCGTATAAGGCCATAGTTTTTTTTATAACGTAGGAGGGCAAAAGCAGTTGAAGCCTTTTGGCGACTATCGACGCCCATACATCTCCGCATAATCAGAAATTATGCAGATGTGTTGCCCTCCTTTTCCCTGTCCCGCCTAATGGGCCACCGGAAATTCACAAACCACAGGAAACGCGACAGCATAGCTGTCACTTTACGCCGGTATTAAGTGAGCGAGAGGTGCCGGCCCAATTTGGCTGCAAGCAGCATGGCACTACCTCTTTACCTTACAAAACATAATGTACTAATATTTCATATTCTAACAAATCTACCTTATTAGGTGTCCTCGCGATGTTTTCCTTTATATTCTAGCAAACTCTTTTCAGGTTTCGCAGTTTTATGTAAACATGTCTATTGATATTTACTTGGCATCTACGATGGTTTGGAGTATACGACCTTTATAATTTAATTTTTGATATAAGTTCTTTGAAAAATTCATTCGTGAAAGTTTTTTTAAATCACCACTAGGAATTGGGAATGCACTACCCCACTAATTACTAAACCACATGCGAGCGCCTTCAACCGATTTTTCGGGGTCCCAGATCTGCAGGCAACAGGATCACCTCAACAACATTGTATAAACAATAGTAGTCTTTGAACAGGATAGAAGGTCAAGCCTGCTTAGAAGTTGGAACCATACGAATAAACCGAATCTTATCTCGTCAACTCTTATAATAAAGTAAAAAACTCATAGCCCGCAGAAATCAAGGCCAGTACTTGATTTTATGATTTAAATATTTTAATATTATGATGCATACATTATATAGAGTGGTTAGTTTATACAATTCGTTAGATTTTTGTTTGAAAGTAAATACTTTTAAAGAAACATATAAATTTTCAGTAAGCTTGATATATAATTGACAGATTTATGAGTAATTTATTCAATAATCTGCCAAGTATAAATAAAGCTTAATATATATAGCCTTGTGCCACACCTGCCTTAATCAAAATAGATACTCACAAACACACGTATAATTTATCACTCACAAATAATATGAAAAATGGATAAAAAAGCTAATATTAATATTTGTATGATTTAATTTGGTATATAGAGAAGATAACAACATACAAAGTTGATAGACATATAGTATTTATAATAGTTATTAGATAAAGTTAAAAAAGAATTAAATCTCTTTAAGTCCTACGACTTTCAGTATATACATAATAAGATATTGTTAGTATCGTCGTATAAAACAATAAAGCCCAAGTAAATTGGTTAACGGAAGATGTTTACGTAAGAGAATTAGAGTTGTGTAAACATTTGAACGTGCCGTCGATACAATCTACAGAAATTAGTGTTGTTAGAGAAAATGTGTTACTAGCTATGTGTCCCACTTATTTTTACATTTACTATTATTTGGTAAGTACTTACCATACTACTACATATTATAAAGAGGAAATATCTGTAAATTTAGAGTACCTAATCCTCGAAACTAAACTCTTTCGACGGCCTAATTAATTCGACAAATATAAATGTAACATATTTAATATAATTAATATATTCATGTAAAATATAGTTTCAGTAAAAATTTAAAACTCTTCTTTTTTTACGGACGAAACAAATTATAATGAACTTGTATTAGAATTCAAAAGATACGAATTTTCAGGTACATCACGAGTTTCGTGTTCTGTTGACTTAGACTGACTTCGTTGGTAAATTAATTTATATTTCATCATAGTAATTAATCCATACTGTGATGGTGGTAGTTAATAACCTCAAAAAATATATTTTTCTTTTCATACATAAAACGATTTGTATCATTCGCAGTGGAGTGTGAACGATACAAAAAGTATGTAGGCCGCTTGATCTGTGGTCGTCTCGATAGAAACATTTACATAGCATGTGTTCGTGTACCGCGCTCGTTCCGCGTAACTTCATTGGAAACGGTGCTCGTCAGAAGCTGAACATGAGCTTGTACAGATTCATCATCATCATCATCATCATCAATCTTTTTCCTTTCCCCGTCTTCCTGGACGAGCATATAGATGTTATGTTGTTATTGTTACATATTGATAGCTAACTACATTACTACATTACTATTCTACTACATTAAAATGAAACCAGTTTTACAGGTTTTAATGCGGTTTCTAAACAATGGTTGGTAAAGTATCCGAAACACGGGGATTGCAAAAAATAATATTAATCACGATAAAATCTGTAATAAGATGGTTCGTTATAATTGTAATAAAATACGCGTAAACATTTGAAAACAATACTAATAGCTTGCAAAAATTTTCATTCGGTTTTCCTCAGAAGGCTTCTTCTTTTCAATATCGAAAGTTTTACGCTTTGGCAAAGCATTGACAAAACTTTATCAATGTCGATACATTCGAGGGTCGATGTAAATAACAGTTATAAGACAGCCTATTGGTATTTAAATGATATATCAGAGATAACATATTTCTTTATGACGTAGAGAAAGACTAAATGAACAACTCAAATAGAATATTTAAACAAATACGAGAATATGATTATTTAGAAGTTTTACATTGAATAAATACATTTAATTTAAACTATATATACTAAACATGAGTTTAAAAACTACGACGAGTATTTAGAAACAATACGCGTTGTAGGTCATAGCATAGTCAAGAAATTAAAGTAACGGAATAACATTACCGAATGTATAAATTATTACATACAGTACATGAGCTAATCAGAACACATTACTAGATTTTTAAAACTGATCATTTTTAGTGGAAATATTTTATTGTCTCATTCGATTTTGATTCGAAAGTGTACATAGTTGTTTTTACCGATTTTCTAATATACAATTGTATGATGATAGTGAAGTACCAACAAAATCCGGTAAGGAGTTTTTAAGTGATAAATAATTAAATATAAATTCCAAAATTCATCGATGCGACGAATTTGATCGATAAACGTATTTGATAGTTCTAACATGATGATAAAGATAAATAAAAAAGAAATTAAAGCTTCTTACTTTTTTATCTAGATACGATTAAACCTGTGGGAAACAGCTATCAGAACAAACTATTAAAATTTTGCGGCAGATGAGTAACTAACGTATATGTAACGCTACTTACATGAATGCACAATATAATGACTCTATGAGATGCAACAAGTTTTAACTTTTACGGTTGTAGATGCTCGAATGCAGAGATTACAGTAACACCATTATCATACAGATACGCCACTATTCTCCGCCAACTATAGAGGTTCCTTTAATAGGCTAACGATCAACACCAAACGCGGACAAACCTTATTGGCAAACAAGATCTATGTGATCTTGTTGATCTGTGAGAAATTACGATATATCCAATTAAGATCTATTTATTCTACGCTTCTTTCAAGTGCGGATCAATCTCTGATTTTTTCTTCTAGATATAGGCTTTATGGCTTGTTTATGGTGGATACGAACTTGTGTTACGCGTGTGTGTTAAAGCTACTAAAAGTTGTTTGATTTTTAAAAAGAGTGTCCAAGTGATGTGTAAGCATGCAAATTAAACCTAAACTGAGAGTAATACTACGTATAACACAAAAGTGACAAAATAATAAAAAAAAACAGATTTTCAACCCTTACTGGCATTGTATCTCTTATAGGCTAGTCTAATGAAAAAAATCGTTACTATTTATAGGATATTAGAAACAGGTGTATTTTACACAAAACCGGTATTTTCAACCCGCTTATACAATATTTTACAATTAACTTATATATTGAATTACGTTATGGCACGTTACGGTTTCATAATGAACAATACGATGATATCGTTGCGATAGTGTTGTGGAAGTCTATCGAGTATCGTTAACGTAACTTATCGCTATTGTAACTAATAACCTTTATATATTATTGTCACGTAACTCGCTTTTCGGTTGCTTTCGAGGCCATTTATTATTACGTTTTTTACGCAATGTTTGTGTACTGGTATTGTTGGTTGAGTGATATTCCGAAATGTCACAGTTTCGAATCCTATCGGTCGGTGGTCGGTAAGCATCTGTTTGGATATTATAGGCATAGGTTGCTAACGAAACCTGGCACGGGACTGATGATCATAAATATTACGCTGATCAGGCGTCATCATCACCATCATAACTACTTCCATTCCTATAAAACCTTCAACAATACGCTCACCTTTTAGGAAATTTCAGTTGTAAGCAATGAAATATTTGTTATTATAATTAAAGTATATGTCCTAGATATGCCTCGTTGATTTATTTAACTTGTGCAAATCATTGTTAGATGAAAGTATAATATAAATTAAAACAACATTCAACAAATTTCTGAAACATTCGAGAAAGCCAATGTCATGTTTGAAGAATATTTTCTTTATCATAGTTTGCATGTTAGCACATGTAGGTCGATACACCGAGAAATCTGCAAACAGACATTAAACCCGCGCAAATCCGCGATAGGAATGTCGGTGAAAATACGACGGTGGAATATACAATCCTTTAGTGACGGAGTGGACCAATGTATACGAACTCGGTCAATGACACTAGCTATTTCTTTTCAATCTGGTTAGATCCAAACGTTCCCACCAGTTATGTGTACCCAGGATTTGTAACGGCAAGCACTGAATGACCTATTGATACCATTTCTGAAACATCCAGGGATACTTTATACGTAACTTGGAAGTAGGAATCCGTAACGTACTTCATCATCATCATCATGAGCCTCAATTCGTCCACTGCTGAACATAGGCCTCCCTCAATGAACGACAGGACGGCCGATCCATTGCCACTCGCATCCAACACGGACCGGCCACCGCACGGAAATTGTCTTCCCACCTGGTTAATGGTCAACCAACACTTCGCCTAACTAAACGTGGTTCAACGTATTTAGACAAACAATTTAGGAAGAGTAGGTAATATTTTATAGTTCTTATAGTTCTCTGTAGCAGTAACTACACGAAGGGAAGATAGTGACTATATCTGGTTGCGAGAGGCTATCTCTGTGTAGTAGGCTACTCTATAAGGATTACGAGAAGAGAATGAAACCCGTAGAGTGCTTGTTGATCACTGATTATCGTAGTTACAATACTTATTAATACCATAAAGATTCCATGAAATAAATGCTGATTGCCTTTGTTGTAAGACGCGGACACCAACTCATCCTCTTGGATTAGTTTTTGTTTCCAGCCCCTATTCTCAAGCTGTTACGACAGGAAGAAGTGGTTTAGGCCTAGTATGTATGTCCTGGAAGTGAAATGTTAAGGGTTGAATACTGTTGAGGACTCGGCTTTACGGGAGAGACCGTTAGACTGTTTATACTGTATAGAATTTTAAAATAGGAACTCGAAATAACAATCAATCTTTGTAACCATTAAAATTACTTTAATGCTCGATTGATATTTGTTTAATTAAAAACTATTGGAATCATTTAATGAAATGTATTAATTTGTTTGAGTCCAATCGTATCAGTACACTGTACACATTACTATTTATTTCTAATGTGTAAGTGTATTTCACACAGCATAAATAATCAACTTTTACGAAACATCGAATATGTAAAAAAATAGTAAACCGCGATAATATCCGTGAAACGTTCTTTCACTATGTTTGTTTATTGTTTGGGACGTAGCGTCAAATCGTTGTTTCTATTGTTTTAAAGGCATTTGGCTAGAAAAGAGAGCCATCAGCCGTCGTCATGATTGCCTCTACATCCATATGAAAGAGTTTCTATTGATACGACATCAATATGCACATGACAAAAGAAAATACGATATTGTATTTTTTTATCACCGGATGTGCGGGTTTTCAGTTTTTTTTTCAGTTTGTAAAGAGCGTTTTTTTATTACTTACTGCAGAATTAATTATCTTAAAATAGAATGGAATTAAATTGGATATTTCTAAATTTGGAAATGTATATATATTATTAAATTTCTGAAGAACAGAAACATTCCAATAAATCTAAAATTTTTATAATTATCAAATGATAAGATACGTTATTTTATATTATATGAGTTACTTAACGTGGATTCTCGTAAATATTTATTTAAAAATAGAACATATTACTTATCTACCTTTTTAACACATTTTTTTATATTATTATTTTCATTTAAAGGCATTAGCTACTACGCTATTAGCCATACAAAATACAATATTCGGTCTGTAATACGGAGAAATGGCGGGAAACCCCAAGGAGCGCGGCTTCGCCCTTCTAGCCCCCATCAATCAACTATCATTCTCCATTCCATCCACCCAAGGCAGTCCACCACAATATTCGCCAACCAATCACAATATAATATAAAGATCAAGTTTTTAAAACAAACACTTTAGAAAACCACTCTGAATGGACAAAACACAAAATAACAATTAATTAACGGGAAACCAAAAAAACACAACCGCGCGTCCCGATGTTTCCCGCCATTTCCTTTTTAACACATAATAATTATTTATTTTATTATTTTCATTTAAAGGCATTAGCTACTAGGCTATTAGCCATACAAAATACAATTATTCGGTCTGTAATACGGAGAAATGGATGGAAACCCCAAGGAGCGCGGCTTCGCCCCTCTAGCCCCCATCAATTAACTATCATTCCCCATTCCATCCACACAAGGCAGTCCACCACAATATTCGGCAAACAATCACATTATATATTACACAGATTAAGTTTTTAAAACAAACACTATAGAAAACCGCCAGAACAGCCCTACTACGAAAACCACTCCAGAACGGTACTCCATAAGATTCGCCAACCAATCACAATATATAAAGATCAAGTTTTTTAAAACAAACACTATAGAAAACCACTCTGAATGGACAAAACACAAAATAACAATTAATTAACGGGAAACCAAAAAAACACAACCGCGCGTCCGATGCTTCCCGCCATTCCTCTCTAACACATAATAAGAAAAGCAAACAATTTTTTTTTATTAAATTAATATTAGAAATAAAAAAGTAAAAATATATTTAAGAAAACAGCCACAAAGATTATAAGTAATATAAATTTTATAATAACTAAATAAATATTAAAATACGTACATAATTAACAATAGGAATCCAAATGGTGTCCAATATATCCACAAAAATGGCTAATACACAAAACTGTATAGTTTCAGTTACAGAATTTAACACTGGCCACTTATAAAGTTACTATCTTCACTGCACTACAGAAGACAGCGCGCCTTCGGTTGTGAGGGCGTCCGAATGAACTACAATCCACTTTCGAACTGAGAATTCTTCGTACCGTCGAGTGTCGACGGCAGAGTACATTGCTGCCTTGCCAGGAATGCCGCGCTACAACCTCAGCTATATTTTTCATTCCAGTTAAAGAACTGGTCTCGATTACATGTAACAAAAAAATTGCGGATCGTCAAAGCGAACTTTTTATATTATTTAGATGTCTCATATTACCTATAAAACGTGTCCATGTGTGAATGTATCAAGTGAAATCCATTCAGGCGAAATAATCGCTGGATTTCAAATAAAGGATGGGCCTTTAAGGCAGCGTTTATATTTTAATAATCTAAATGTTACATAATATATTTAAGAGTATAAGCTATAGAAAAAGAAACACAGTTTTCACATATTGTTTTCTAATGTTTACGCGAATTTCACTCATTATAATGAATTGAATAAAATTATATAGGCCAAACAAAAAGATCTATTAAAACTCGCGTCAAAGAACATATAGCTGATTTAAAACACCGTCGCTACACTAAGTCTGCCATCTGTGAACATAGTCTTGACAAAGCTCGCCATTATATCAGATTTGATAAACCACAAGTCCTCGCAAAAGAACACCGATTCCAACCAAGGATGATCCGTGAGGCTATTGAAATTAAAAAACATCCTAATTTCAATAGAGAAGAAGGCTGGCTCTTACCTACCACCTGCTTGGGATCCCATTATTAATATTATCAAATCAAAATCCAAGCATAATATGTCACAGATTAAAGATACAGTTAGCACTTTCTGCGTAGATAGGACTAACCAAAATATTGATGTATCATAGGGTAGTTTCGAATAACTTTGTAACATTAGGACGTATGACACCTCAGTCCTCCCGTGACCATGGTTGCTGTAAAGTATTCGAAACGTCGGGCTTGTAAAAATCTTAATAAACCGCGATAAAATCCGTAAAAAAGTGTTTCATCACAATTTTCACGTCAAAAATTCTAAACAAAGTATATAATCTGATAAATATTTAATGTATAATTAACGATATTTGATATTTACCAGATAAAGCTTTTATATCTCTATATCTCTATACAGATAAAATAAATTGGAGTGTCTGTTTGTAATATAAAAATAACCGCTTTTTATTGTTTTCTAATGTTTACGCGAATTTCACTCATTATAATGAAACAATCTTTACGGATTTTATCGCGGTTTTTTTACATTCCGGGCTAGTAATAATCTTAATCAACCGCGATAAAATCCGTAAAAATTGTTTCATTATAATAACCGCTTTTTACTAAATGCATATGGATCTATACACGGTACATATGCCAAAAAAGCATTTTTTACAATTTTTGTCAGTCTGTATGTCTGTCTGTCTGTCTGCTTGTTCCGGCTAATCTCTGAAACGACTGGGTCAATTTTGACGGGTCTTTCACTGACAGATAGCTGATGTTATAAGGAGTAACTTAGGCTATAAAAATAATCAACATCAATCCGTATACGGCTGTAAATCTAAGTTAACGCGAGCAAAGCTGCGGGCAACAGCTAGTGTGAGTTCTGAAGTATATAGTTTTGTTTTAACTACAAATATTTTGTATGAATTAGTTTATTTTAAATGCTCATGAGCTGAACCGTTGAAAACAACGTATGATGTAGTAAATACACATAATATGAAATCTTTACTATTCTTCTTTGTGTTAACATTACAAAGCATTGCAGTGGTTATTTATAAACTAATTTGTGTTACCTAAATTATTAAAGAATTACCTTCAAAGAGGATGGCCTATGTTCAGTGTTGACGGATAGGGGCTGATGATGATGATGATATCTAATTAGTTATACCACAGTTATACTTTTTTATTATTTGAATAATGGGTTTATTTATCACGTCGAGTAGTGTATTTTTATTTCCGATAATAATTACCTACCAAACATAATTTTGCCGTTTGACAGGATAATTATGAATCTTTTTGACTTTGAACTCACTAACGAACCATAAATAATAATAATATCATAATAATAATAAATTTTAATAAACTTTATTTGACTCAGCATAAATCAGTAAGAATTAAGGCGCGGCGCTATCCCAATAAGGGTGAAGCAGTTTTTCCACATACCATAGAGCAGGAACTGAGTTTTCTCGTCATAACTTAAATGTAATTTAAATAGATCTCTCAGGGTTTGTTTATGATTCATAGCTTGTGTATTTAAAATACTAGCTCTAGTTAAAACAATACTAGGTCTAGTTGATAAACAAGTTGTTAGGGCTGCTTACTGCAATTGTTGTAGTCGTTTTGAGACTTCCATGTTTGGCGCAGGGATATTATACCTAATATAATACGGTACAGGCAATTTAATTTGAATGGACTGAAGTTTATGCAAAATGCTTTATGGTCAAAATTTTATAAATATAGTAGTGTGAAATGGTTATGTATGTCGTTTAAATAATACCAACAAAACACAAGTTTGCGCGTTTACCGCTAAAAAATCACCCTTCGTCTTTCCTCTACGATTTGAAGGCACTCCCCTAATCGCCGCAGCCAGCATTGGGATACTTGGCGTCGATATATCGAGAGATGTGCAGTTTCGTGGTCATTTGGAAGGAAAGGCTAAACTAGCCAACAGTAAACAGTAGGGCGAAGCAATATTTCATGCCCTCACACCGCCTTCAATTATACAAGGCACAGAGCCGGCCTCACATGAAATACTGCTCTCACCTCTGAGCTGGAGCGCCCCAATATCAGCTCCTTCCATTTGACCGCGTCCAACGCCGGGCGGCTCGAATCGTCGATGACAATGTTATCTCCAATCGGCTTGATTCTTTGGCGCTGCGTAGAGATGTAGGATCGCTCTGCATCTTCTATCGCATCTACCACGGGGAGTGTTCTGAGGAATTGTTCGGATTAATACCTGCGGCAGAATTCCACCACCGTACATCGCGTAAGAATTCCAAATTTCATCCACAGCATCTTGATGTCCGGAAATCCACAACATCTCGATTTTTACGTAATCAGCTAATCAGGAACCTATGGTGCTTCCGAACCGATACGACTTAGGGACCTTCAAGAACAGAGCATACTCATATCTAAAAGGCCGGCAACGCACCTGCTGATCCTCTGGTAGGTATAGCGGGTGTCTGTGGATGTCGCTTTTCACTTACCATCAGGTGAACCGACTGTCCGTTTGCCCCCTCTTCTATAAAAAATAATAATAATAATAATAAATCAGTAATCTATATGTGGGTCAGTACAATAAAATGTTAGTTTGATACCATAAGAATAATTTAGAAAGGATAATAATACATGTAACCTTTAAGACGTATGTTGCTCAATTTTCGCAAAATTTACACTTTCCGCAATTAAGCGAATAAATGTTTGAATATTATATAAGTTATTCAATTTTATTGTTACGTAACCGTTAAAGTAGTAAGTATTGCATTTTTACCATGAATAATTGAATAGCACTGCGTTGATAGTTTGACTAGTGTTTTCCTGTGGCCCGAGACAAGGAGAGTCTAGAGAGTCAAGGAGAGTGGTATACAAAGTAGCCTCCCTCTCCTCCTCCTTCTCCTCGCGTCGTGCTCCTCAATCCTCATTGCTGAGAGTTGCGATTACCCGCTCCTGAAGTACTTTCGTCTTGACGGTGTTCCGTCACTTATGCCTATCCTTGGCGTCGTGGAGTGCGTCGTGTCATTTGTAGTCCAAAGCTGTGCGGATTTGGTCTGACCATCTCTATGGACCACGAATCCTTGCACGCGTGCCGTCAGCCTTGTAAGTAACCATGAGCTGTTCCTTTCTAGCGTTAAGGCCGAAAAATTCAAGTTGACTACGTAAGCTGATGTTGGAAAAGCGGGTCTTTATGTTAAGTTCTCGATGAATACAGATGTTTGTGTGGACTGCTGTCCAGGAAATCTACAGCATCTTCCAAATCTTACAAATGTTACTGTCGAATTTGTAATAATTATAGTAGAGGCAATGATGACGGCATCAAGGGAATTAAATGTTATTAATGTAAAGTGTTAATGTAAGAATTTAATATGAATAACATAAAAACCGGAAAAATCTTGAGTTCGTGTTTAAATCACATAAAGTACAAATATATTATAATATTCTAACTCTTAAAGTATAAACATATATATCAACACTTTATAAAGAACCTAAAACTAAAAACCTTAAAAAATATAATAAAATAACTTAAGTACAGTGAAACCTGGTTAATTGGGATCTCAAGGGACCAAGGATTTTGTACCATTTAAAGAGGTTTTTCATTTATCCAGTTTTTCAATTAGACAGGTTTAAAATTTAGTTGTCTCATTTACAGAGGCCCCCGCCTATAGAGGTCAAAATGTACCGTTATTCTATTCAAATGTTTGTAAGCAATCGGGTCGAAACCTGTCCCAACCTGATAAATTGTCTCACTTATAAAGGGAATTGAGCTCCACAGTCCCAATTATAGAGGTAAACATCGAAAAAATCCTAGAAATCAAATCTCATTTAACCAGGTTCGAAAAGTCCCATTAACAGAGGTAATTCTATGAAAAAGTGCCGGGACCTCATTGTAGTTTCAATAATAGAGGTTTCTCACTTATCCAGGTCCCAGTCAACCAGGTTTCACTGTATATTAATAAAAAGGAGTCCCTTTAGGCAAGGTCCCGAAGATACTGGCAGCGTTCCCCCTTTGAATTGCTAGACTAATTCTTTGTCCGAGGTAGCTGCCAGCTCTTCGGTCTCCTGTGATGTCGACTAACCTTTTTGTTATTTCCTTAAAGAGCCTTAAAGCGCTAGGACCCCACGGACCAAGGGTCTCGACGCCGAATGGGACAAAATCATATTCGGAGCCTAGACCCCTGTATTTGCATATTTTAGCTTTTTCAGCCGCTTCACAAGCCGCACCAGCTCTGTTGTTGGTTCCATGTAGATGGGAAGGGGCCAGCGTGTCTGAACAGGTTGCATCCCACACCAGCACCCGGCCCATCTTCCATGGAATCAAACTCATACCGTCCGGTCTCTTGCCATCGTCTCTTGCAATACCAGTATTTAATATTGTAGCAATATATATTAAATATTAATATTTATATTATGTACTGTATATATATATATATATATATATATATATATATATATATATATATATATATATATATATATATATATATATATATATATCTAAAGTAACTAATCACAGTGTCATTTTTGGAGTATGACGTCATATTCGAATAATATAAGTGAAGATTTATTTGTATTAATTGTAACATCCAAGCGTAAAGCCGTCTCCGTATTTCTAATTTCTATTCATCCTTTTTTTAAATTTATTGAGAGCAGAATACAAGTTCTTTGCCCTTCTGTTCATCCTTTATTATATTATTATCATCCTTTTTATTTTGGGATTAACCCAATAAAAAGTAGTCAAGATGCTTGACTGAATAAGCGGATGTCCATAGACAACGGTAATCATTTACCCTCAAAAGCGCATATGTATATATTTATAAATGTAATTCTTATTTTCAAGTTATTGAAATATTTTGTTCACCATAATAAACATTTTATAATTTCTTGACCTTACAATTTATAAAAGGATTCTTATTTATTTCTGTTCATGTATCACGTTCGTCGTAAAAGAAGAATCCTTTATCTATTTTCCAAAATAGAGACATTGTTTAAACTCATTAAAGCTGATGCCATTATTCATATACCAGAAATATTCTAGGAATAGTTGCAGTTGTTAGACAGTAAAAGTTATTTCTAGTGCCAGGAGCATGTGTAAATCGTCACAGGAAATGGTGTGAACCGTGAATAACCCTTGTGTCCTATTAAATACTGCTTGTATGCAATGACGTGTCTAAAACCATAGTTAATAACATATGGTTATTAGAAACAGTTTCTTTTAAAATATAACTATAACACATCTAATTATAGTTGAGATTATAGACAAATGTTAATTACACATTCTATGCCCAGGAGGCGGCGCGGCTGGCCGAGGTCGGGCTCGACCTCGTGATCAGCCGCATAGAGAGGTTAGGGCTTCGGGTCAGCCCTGAGAAGACTGAAGCCCCTCTCTTCCGCGGGACCGGGTGGAAAGAACCCCCACCGCGGGCTGCCCTCCAGGTCGGAGGGGTGAGGGTCAGGATGAGCCCCCATTGATATGATAATATCTGGGGCTCATCCTTGACGGTGGGTGGACCTTCGGCCCACATTTCTCAATGTTGGGACCAAAGGTCGTGAAGGCGGCAAGTGCGCTGGTCAGACTCCTCCCGAACCTCGGAGGACCCAGCGCCGCCTGCAGGCAGCTATACTCCGAAGTATGGCAACCTACGGTGCGCACATCTGGGCGGGTCACCTTACCACGAGGAATAAGGCCCAGCTGCGCTCGGCGCCGCGGGTCATCGCGGTAAGAGTGATCCGGGGGTACCGTACAGTATCGTGGGCGGCAGCCACTGCCCTGGCCGGTGACCCCCCGTGGGAACTCGTGGCTGAGGTTCTTGCCGAGACGCACTCCTATGTCACGGATAGGAGGTCTCTTGGCGAGAGCCTTACGCTAGACGGGATCCTTCGGGTTCGGCGACTAGGGCAAGAGGCGTTAATGCGAAGATGGGAGGAGGACCTGGCGCAACAGCCATACGGCAAAAGCCTAACGGTTGCTCTGCGTCCGGTCCTTGAGCGGTGGATGCGCCGTAAGCGCAAACCCCTCACCTTCCGTCTGACACAGGTGCTCACCGGGCATGTTTGCTTTGGTGAGTACCTGTGCCGGACGGCCCGCAGGGAGCCGTTGACAATGTGACACGATTGTGGCGCGGGGGTGGACTCGGCCCAGCACACACTCGAGGTGTGCCCGAGATGGGCGGCGCTGCGTCATGATCTGACATCGGTCATCGGAGGGGACTTGTCTCTGCCGAGTGTCATCACCGCGATGCTCGGTGACGACGAGTCCTGGACGGCGATGGTTTCCTTCTGCGAGGCAGTAATGTCCCAGAAGGAGGCCGACGAGCGGGCGAGAGAGGAGGCCACCGACGAGGCCTCCCCCCGTGGGTGACGAACGGGGGTGCGCAGGAGGCGCTACTTAATGCGCCTCCAGTAACGCCCCTGTGCTTGTGTCGGGTTCAGGATGGGAACCTGGGCCCAGTATGACACGACGTCGCGGGGACTGCCCAAGCAGCCGGGCAGCCCCCCTTAAGAGAAGTAGTCTTGCCTTCGCCGGGGCCAGCCTGTCGCTGAGGTGATCCTGTTGAATGCCTATCCGGGACCCTCAAATTAAAGCAGCTGAAGGCGCTCGCAGTGGTTTTAGTTTACGGGTAGGGCACTCCCAGGTGCGAGTCCCACATAGGGTCAGGATCTACCCGAGATCCTGGCTACATGCGTAAAAAGCATTTCCCTGGGATAACAAAAAAAAAAAACTATTCCCATGCCATATTTCAGATCACTACAAAAAGACTAATATCGTTATTTGGTATATCCGCTATGGTCTTAACTCTTATCCTATCATATGGTATCCGATATTTTATCAAACATCGCATTGACTCTATTATAGTCCAAAATATACCCTTTGAATTTAATTTAGATACAAAAATGACAAAAGGAAATGGTAATTCTACACTGTATTTTTAATTTTTCTGACTATGCAATATACAAATCAATACTTTGTGATAATATGCTAAGAGTTATTTGTGGCGATTTTTTTCTCTAGCGTAAATAAATAGTTGGGTCTTATAAAGTTGACCACAATGAGTCAGTAACAGTTTAGTTCCCAACCGATTTGGAAGTAGTATTTTTTTTTTTTTAAATCAGGTTTTTAGTAGTGATTTTGATATACATTTTATCAAAATCGGCTCAGCCATTTCGAGGTTATCTGCTTTTTTGCTATCGCGTTGGGTTTTTTAATATAATATATTATTTTATTCTTATTGTTCATGTAAAAAAGACATAATTAAAAAAAAGTAAAAAACGACCTTTAAAAAATTGCTTGCTCGTTTTTCTCTTTAGGCAACTTCCACTCGTTAGCGATGACACTAATTATTTCACTAATCAGCAGCATCATTAGCTTAGGTCCTCTTATCGGCTACTCTTCGACTAATACTCACCTTATGGTTGCTTACAGGTTGTTACGAATAACAACCTTTAAGCAACCAAAAGGTGATTCATATACCAAAACATCTTATACGTACTATGGTACTTATGGTCAGGAAATGGTAATATTTAATATCATATTGTAAATGTTATTCTAAAATATTGTTGTCCTTTAACGCTTGTTAAGGCAGTTATAGTATAGTAATACTTCCGCTGGTAACTGGTGGTTCTTTAGATGTTTCCTTTACAAATAAAAGGGCGCAATATATTTAATCTTTAATTATAGGGTTATATATTAATTATCAAAATATTAACTATGAGGTTCAAGAATGGAGGCCGCGTTCGGGTAGACGAAGTGTTGGTCGGCCATTAACCAGGTGGAAAGACGGATCTCCGTACAGTGGCCGGTCCGTGTTGGATGCGAGTGGCGAGGGATCGGTCGTCTTGGCGGATTGCAATCATCATCATCATCAGCCTCTGCTGAACATAGGCCTTCCTCAAAGAACGCCAAGATGGCCGATCCGTTGCCACTTGCATCCAACACAGACCGGCCAAAAATACTTTACCGTACATCAATTATTTACTAATTAATTCTTAGGGTATACTTCTAAGAATATTGAACTAAATCTATTACAGATCCCAATAAAGAGCTCTATAGAGGCTAAGTGGAGGATAAACAGAAGAGTCTATGATCAGGTACTTGACATGAATTTCCATATCGCATGAATGTATCTATTGCTTTTATTAGACTTTGTTGCAAATTATATTTTTATGTTGAGATTGGCTACTAATTTACAAGCTGTAAAAATGAAATCAATGTCGTTAAATAACACAAACCAGTTTACTCGAGCTTTATCTATCATTGTGCTAGGCTTAGATAACCCCCCACCATGGTTCAGGCCTTGACGTGGGGCTCAGTAGCCTAGGGTGAGCCCAGCACATTGGGCGAAGCTAATTGAGCCGAGGGGGCTCTTTGTACCCCTCTTATAAGAAGAGGGGACAAAAGAGCAGGGGGAAAGGGGCGAGGACGGGAACCTCACCCCATTGTACTGTCCCGACGTTGGGAGGGGTAGTTAGTTGTCCCGCACCATAGATAGGGTGGTGCGGGACAACTCTCTGTGGAGGTGGCGTCAGTCCCTTGGGGGACTGACTAGCCGTCGAGGTGCCTTGTTAGCTCATTAGATCCGGGGCACCTCACCAAAGGCGGCATTGGTGGCACTCGCCGGGTTTTAGTGTTAGTGTTTAGTTTTAGGAAAAAAAAAGGCTTAGGTAACTCTATGAATTGGCAAATTGTTTCATATGCAATATATTAAGTTTGCCCTGTCTTTCCTTACTTCAGAAATATAGCAAAGCTCATAAAAGCAGGACAGTGTCGCATTCAGACAATAGCGTCGCGTGACGTAACGTATTCCTCCATCGAGCATATAAACGGATAGAGTAGTAATATTAGTTATTATTATTTATTACGGCTGCTTAACGCGTTTATTGTTTTATTGAGGTCCCGATATTACGCGGTAAGCACCCGTAATAATAATAATTTAATACGAATAGTGATCGCGCTAGTTTAAAACAATATAATATATAGTAATGATATAGCGATAAAATTCCGAAACTGTTCAGTGATTTGTCACTAAAGTAATAGCAATTGAACCAACCAGTATCCGTATGTACGTCTCATCGGCCAATCATCCATCAGTTGCCATCAGTCGACCAATCAGAGCGCAGAACCGACGAAGAGACGCAGCACGAATTTGCTGGAATTTGTTTTAATACAAAACACATAAGATTATCGCTCTATCCCGGTTATATGTTCCTCCCTCCCCTCCTACCGTTTTTTATGTCACATCTATTGGTGCGCCTTGGCAGTGAAATCGACTTGAATGCCGTGACGGCGCGCGCGCGTATTTTATTCCATCTTTTTTATAAATTCTTATTCATTTTCTAATATTAATTAGATGTTTTCATATACACATATAATACCGGCGTAAAGTCACAGTTATGCTGTCTCGTTTCGTGCGGCTTATGAGTTTCCGGTGGCCTATTGCCGATGCATCCCTATTCTCCCTATAGGGAAAAGGAGGGCAACACATTTGCGTAATCTCTAGTTGTATGGATTTGTATGGGCATCGATAGTGTTCAAAAGACTTCGATTGCTCGTTTGACCTCCTATGCTATAAAAAATCAT
Organism: Helleia helle; assembly: GCA_963853865.1. Lineage (NCBI taxonomy): Eukaryota > Metazoa > Arthropoda > Insecta > Lepidoptera > Lycaenidae > Helleia > Helleia helle. The sequence continues at coordinate 10,459,311 of OY971431.1, forward strand.
ATGCCAGGCGTTTACCGTTTTACCACTTCTATGTGGAACTCTATAGATACAAGGTACCACTTTGCGTGTATGTAATTGTTAAAAGTCAATTACAGGTAACCTTGTCTTTGATGAATTCGTACCAATGTAGCTTGAAAGTTAATTCGAAGGAGGTTTCCTGGAAGTAATTAACTAAAGTTAGTAATAACTTATATTGAATGACCTATTATTGACGGAAAGTCAGTAGAACTGCTACATGGGTCGTCGGTCTTTGTGCAGTGGACGGTCCAAAATGGATTAGACTAGCGGGAATTGACTCTCCTAATTTCAGATTTGGAGAGAAGCGCCGCGCCGTGCCTAGTTTAGCATATGAGAGTGCTATGCTGATGAAAATTGCTGATTGAAAACTAAATGATTTCATTAATTTGAAGTGAATGATAAATTTCATAATGTATAAATTGTTTACTAACAATAGAATTAAGAAATAAAATTAAAAAAATTACATCCATATTTGTTAAATATAGATGTATTTTTTTTAATAAATAATTGGAATTTGAATTGAGCATAAAATCAATTAGGTATTTTCATTCGCTATTTCAAAAGACCCAAGTAATATTTACCACTTTATATTACACTGTTGTCAGTTTGTTCTTGAAATTAACAATGGACGAAATATTTGGTTTACTTTTTAGAGTTCAGACCATAATTTATGGGGTACGTGCAAGGTTCGGCTTGCTCTAGTGTACAATGACCTTTTCTTGTTATAAGTTTTATTATTTTAGTTGCATAGGCAAACTGGCAGACGTCTCACCTGAGGGTAAGTGGTCGACGTCGCCCATGAACATAAACTAGTTTACCTCGAACTAGCTCAGGCAACTTATCCTTATGCCTATCCTGAGACATAAGATGTTAAGTCTCGGTGCCAGTAATTACACTGCCTGTCTTGTCCTTCTCTCCGAAATGCAGCAAAGCTGTTTCACGGGAGAAACAAAGAAGATGGATCAAAGAGTATAAATATATTATATTGGACCCATGGAGTCGACAGCCCGGCACAGCGCATCCTTCCCACCGGTGGGAGGGAGACTTTGTTTAAATTACTTACAACTAATTAGGTAGTAACCATAATGACATGACCTACTACGAAAAAAAAGTTTAGTTAGATCAAAGAAATTACAGTCACACTATTTTAAAACTACTGTTTTTCCATACCTACTTGTACTTTACAGAAACAATGTATATATGTATGATAAATCATCAAAGAACACCAAGATAAATTTATATTTATTATTATAGATATGAGTTGTAGATTAGAAAACCAATTCCTACGAATTGTCTGTCCTTAGCAGAATTAGAACCTTTTTTCCTTTAAAGGCGGGAAATGCTCTGAGGCATCCTGCGGGGGAGTGGGTTTCTCCAGGCGGGTATGTGGGACTTGCTACACCCGAAGGCTGGTAAGTGGACGCAGCTCCTCAAACTAAAACCCGGCGAGTGTCACCTATGCCGCCTGGCGCCTTTGGTGAGGTGCCCCGGATCAAATGGGCAAACAGGGTACCACAGGATTAGAACCTGCAATTACTGCACGTGGGTACTCATTTTGAGGTGAGAATATGATAGCTGGCGTTTGTCCAGTAGATCATTACGGGCTGATGTTAATGAGCATCATCATAACTATAACACCGGTCAATGAAGCGGGCGTTTCTAATTTGGTAGCATATGGGTTGCCCAACCGTAGTTAAAATGTTTTATTGCCTTAACCGCAGAAGCTAAAGCAATAACATTTATATTCGTGCGTAACCAATTTATTCTGTTGAAAGTAGAACAAAGTTGGATTATACTTAAGTTTCAGTTTTTATAACGATATTGAGATTTCCATTTTCGTTGAAGAAGTATGTTTATAGTTCTTGGACGAACGTGTTGGTTCTGTTGTTTCAGAAGTGATCTAGGATGTAATATGTCCAAGAAAATTTCTTTAATACTCTACAGTTCGTCGTCGATTGGTATCCATAGTTGGACTTGCTGCTTTGCCTATGCGTACCTACTCAAGAATCTCTCATCGAGCATATAACCGGATAGAGTAGTAATGTGAGCCATACAATTACGAAACTGGTCAGTGATTTGTCACTGACGTAATAGCAATTCAAACAATCAGTGATCTGTATATACGTCATAACGTCGGGCTTGTAAAAATCTTAATAAACCGCGATAAAATCCGTAAAAAAAATTGTTTTATTATAATTGTGTTACGGGTATTATAAACCGAAATAAATTTAAGAAATATATATAAATACATATATACACATCCATGAACTAGTGCAGATAACTTATCATATAAATTATCTGCATTTGGCGGGATTTAAACCCACGACCGTTGCGTAAAGTGTCCTGTAGCCTGACCACTCGACCAGCCGGCCGTCAATTTTACACCAATTAAATAGATGAAGAATCTTTTTTAGATATAGCATAATGTACACTTAATAGTTAAGATTATGCGATTATGAATATAGAGCAAAACTTCACCTCTATTCACATCTATACATCTATATAGATAAATAAAATTGGATTATCTGTTTGTAATATTAAAAATAACCGCTTTTTACTAAATGCATATAGATTTATACACTGTACATATACCAAAAGAGCATTTTTTTTTAATTTTTGTCTGTTTGTCTATCTGTTTGTTCCGGCTAATCTCTGAAACGGCTGGGCCGATTTTGACGGGACTTTCACTGACAGATAGCTGATGTTATAAGGAGTAACTATAAAAATAATCATCATCAGTCCGCATACGGCTGTAATTCTAATTTAAATCGGGCGAAGCTGCGGGCAATAAGTTGTTAAAAAATGGGTAGTATTGCTTACTTTTTACGGCTGTCTCTGTGGAAATATACTCTACATGTTTAGGTATATTAGTGGACTTCTAATATATTCATTGATCTCTGTATAATAGTCGGAACAAATTCACAACGAACGAACAAAAAGGGCCGAAGCAAATGAAAGTAGTCATAATAATCTCGGTTGACACGAATCCCATTTCTAAATTCCTATATAGGTATCTAATACCGTACAAGGGACGGCCAGTTAGCGGGCCCACGCGTGTCATACCAATACCGTTGCTCGTTAAAAGCTATTCGATGCTATTGTACGGGGTATCATCTAATAAAATAAGTTATAGATAGTCACATAACCTTTTAACGAATATTACGGTATCCTTATGGTACGAGTATAGCTTCTTTATCTTATAATTAGCTTGTAATAACTTTGCTGTGCCCCAAATTGAATGTTAGGACAGCTCCATCAACCTGGAACCCGCTTTAGAAAAAACTTGATTTTTCTAAATTTACTTTTATCTACAAACGATGCTAATGAATGTAGTAAACTTTATTTTTTTGTAGTATCATTAATTGCGCCGAAAAAATAATTAATACCGCCCAAAGCAGGAAATATTACAAATAATTCTATAAACAACTTTGAAACGGGTGCTAAATTGTTTGTAGTTTATTGTAGTGACAAAAAAAAATTTTTTTTACCCCACTTTATTAAAAACTACGGAATAAATGCTAAAATAACGGAATTATGCAAAAAAAAGACACTGATTCAAAAACTACAAACGATGCTAATGAATGTAGTAAACTTTATTTTTTTGTAGTATCATTAATTGCGCCGAAAAAATAATTAATACTGCCCAAAGCAGGAAATATTACAAATAATTCTATTAATTACTTTGAAACGGGTGCAAAATTGTTTGTAGTGACAAAAAAAATTTTTTTTACCCCACTTTATTAAAAATACGGAATAAATGCTAAAATAACTTAATTATGCAAAAAAAAGACACTGACTCAAAAACTACAATTGATGCTAATGAATGTAGTATACTTTATTTTTTTGTAGTATCATTAATTGCGCAGAAAACTAATTAAGACCGCGCAAAGCAGGAAATATTACAAAAAATTCGATAAAAAAATTTGAAACAGGTGCTAAATTGTTTGTAGTTTATTGTAGTGACAAAAAAAATTTTTTTACCCCACTTTATTCTAAACTAAAATTCTTAAATCAAGAAAATTTTCTTGAACCAAGAGTTATATCTTGACTCAAGAAATTCTTTTTCTTCAAAGTGGTGATCTTGGTTCAAGATTCTTGCTCTTGAGTAAAGTTAATTTTTTTATTCGGTGTGTATATATATATATATATATATATATATATATTTATATATATATATATATATATACTGCAAACTCAAATTGTGAAAATAGCCATTCTACATTTTTTATGAGCAATTTTCAATAAAAGCTACTTTTTTTTAAGCCTACTTTAACTACTAACGATGCTAATAAATGTAGTATTGATAATTATTTTGTAGCCTTATTAGTTACCGAAAAACCTTCATTAATATTATTTAAACTAAAAAATATGAGCAATAGTACGCTAAATAGTTTTGGACTAAGTTTTTTTTTTTTTATGTTAGTTGGATAGGCAAACTGGCAAACGTACCACCTGATGTTAAGTGGTCGACATCGCCCATGAACATAAACTAGTATACCTGGAACGAGCCCAGGCAACTCATTTATGTGTTGCCTATCCTGAGACATAAGATGTTAAGTCTCGGTGCCAGTAATTACACTGCCTGTCTTGCCCTTCTCTCCGAAACACAGCAAAGCTGTTTCACGGGAGAAATAAGCAAGATGGTGGTACCCATGCAGCCGGGAGCGCGGCACAGCGCTTCCCTCCCACCGGTTACAAGTTCTGAATTGATTGTAGTTTATTGTAGTAACAAAACAATTTTACTTTGTTTTATATTATTTTAAAGGATCGCAAGAATTCTACAATAAAGAGATTTGATACAGATGATTGTAGCTGAAATCAGTAATTGTTTGTAGTGACACTACGAATCGAGATCGAGCGATCCTTTAAAATCCTACGAATCGAGCGATCCTTTAAAATTTTTATTTAAATATTTATTTTGTTTGTAGTTTTTGAGTCAGTGTCTTCTTTTTTCATAATTCCGTTATTTTAGCATTTATTCCGTAGTTTTTAATAAAGTGGGGTAAAAATTTTTTTTTGTCACTACAATAAACTACAAACAATTTAGCACCTGTTTCAAAATTTTTTATCGAATTATTTGTAATATTTCCTGCTTTACGCGGTATTAATTATTTTTTCTGCGCAATTAATGATACTACAAAGAAATAATTAAGTATACTACATTCATTAGCATCGTTTGTAGTTTTTGAGTCAGTGTCTTTTTTTTGCATAATTCCGTTATTTTAGCATTTATTCCGTAGTTTTTAATAAAGTGGGGTAAATTTTTTTTTGTCACGACAATAAACTACAAACAATTTAGCACCCGTTTCAAAGTTGTTTATAGAATTATTTGTAATATTTCCTGCTTTGGGCGGTATTAATTATTTTTTCGTCGCAATTAATGATACTACAAAAAAATAAAGTTTACTACATTCATTAGCATCGTTTGTAGTTTTTGAATCAGTGTCTTTTTTTTGCATAATTCCGTTATTTTAGCATTTATTCCGTAGTTTTTAATAAAGTGGGGTAAAAAAATTTTTTTTTGTCACTACAATAAACTACAAACAATTTGCACCCGTTTCAAAGTTGTTTATAGAATTATTTGTAATATTTCCTGCTTTGGGCGGTATTAATTATTTTTTCGTCGCAATTAATGATACTACAAAAAAATAAAAGTTTACTACATTCATAAGCATCGTTTGTAGTTTTTGAGTCAGTGTCTTTTTTTTGCATAATTCCGTTATTTTAGCATTTATTCCGTAGTTTTTAATAAAGTGGGGTAAAAAATTTTTTTTTGTCACTACAATAAACTACAAACAATTTGCACCCGTTTCAAAGTTGTTTATAGAATTATTTGTAATATTTCCTGCTTTGGGCGGTATTAATTATTTTTTCGTCGCAATTAATGATACTACAAAAAAATAAAGTTTACTACATTCATAAGCATCGTTTGTAGTTTTTGAGTCAGTGTCTTTTTTTGTGCATGATTCCGTGATTTTAGCATTTATTCCGTAGTTTTTAATAAAGTGGGCTAAAAAATATTTTTTTGTCACTACAATAAACTACAAACAATTTAGCACCCGTTTCAAAGTTGTTTATAGAATTATTTGTAATATTTCCTGCTTTGGGCGGTATTAATTATTTTTTCGGCGCAATTAATGATACTACAAAAAAATAAAGTTTACTACATTCATTAGCATCGTTTGTAGTTTTTGAGTCAGTGTCTTTTTTTTGTGCATGATTCCGTGATTTTAGCATTTATTCCGTAGTTTTTAATAAAGTGGGGTAAAAAATATTTTTTTGTCACTACAATAAACTACAAACAATTTAGCACCTGTTTAAAATTTTTTTATCGAATTATTTGTAATATTTCCTGCTTTGCGCGGTATTAATTAGTTTTTCGGCGCAATTAATGATACTACAAAAAAATAAAGTATACTACATTCATTAGCATCGTTTGTAGTTTTTGAGTCAGTGTCTTTTTTTTTGCATAATTCCGTTATTTTAGCATTTATTCTGTAGTTTTTAATAAAATGGGGTAAAAAAATTTTTTTTTGTCACTACAATAAACTACAAACAATTTAGCACCTGTTTCAAAGTTGTTTATAGAATTATTTGTAATATTTCCTGCTTTGGGCGGTATTAATTATTTTTTCGGCGCAATTAATGATACTACAAAAAAATAAAGTTTACTACATTCATTAGCATCGTTTGTAGTTTTTGAGTCAGTGTCTTTTTTTTTGCATAATTCTGTTATTTTAGCATTTAGTCCGTAGTTTTTAATAAAGTGGGGTAAAATTTTTTTTTTTGTCACTACAATAAACTACAAACAATTTAGCACCCGTTTCAAAGATGTTTATATAATTATTTGTAATATTTCCTGCTTTGGGCGGTATTAATTATTTTTTCGGCGCAATTAATGATACTACAAAAAAATAAAGTTTACTACATTCATTAGCATCGTTTGTAGATAAAAGTAAATTTAGAAAAATCAAGTTTTTTCTAAAGCGGGTTCCAGGTTGATGGAGCTTGTTAGGACGCCGTGAACTGATTTCTTTTAAAGTAATATAAATTTATTGGTTATATGGTTAATGGTTATATTTGTTCCCCGCGATTCTACCCGGTCTTCATAGAAAGTTTTTTTAATGAAAATCTTATACAAATATACTTTGTAAATCCGATTTGTAGCTAGTATTGTCTCCCCACCATGATTCAAGCCTCGACATAGGTCAGGCGGTAGGGCTCAGTAGCCTATAAGAAGAGGGGACAAAAGAGCAGGGGGGACAAGGGGAGAGGATGGGAACCTTACCCCATTGCACTGTCCCTCTTACGAGGAGTAGTCTGACATTTCGTAAGGGCCAGCTTGTCACTGAGGTGCTCCTGTTACTTGCAGATCCGGGCCCTCAAAAGGCACTCGTAGTGGTTTTAGTTTGGGTATACACTGTCCAAGTGTGATTCCCACACAGGGACAAGAGCCTACCCCAGGTCCTTTGTTTGTTTCCGCTGGGGAATGCACTTAGGCATACCAATTACCAGCGAGGGGGCCTGGAAGTTATGTTGTGGGACTCTATGCGTCCGTAAATATGGAAAGGTGGACGCAGACTCTACCCACTAAGCCCCAGCGGTGCTCTCATCGTCATCTGGCCGGCCCTGTAGGAGCTATGGACATCCACGCGTGCCATCCGTCACTCTCCTCTAGAGACAGGGGGTGGCGTCACCTACATGTATTTCCCTGCGTCAATAAAAAAAAACTGGATTTGGGTTCGCCCACAAAACCTTTAAATTATCTGCTAGGGTTTATTTTTAAAAAATCAAAAGATTTTGTGTAACCAAGAAGTTCAAGAAAAATATTATTCCTAGAGATAAAATTAAATACAGTTGTTGGCTCATTATGCAAATATTGTTATACAGCAACTTTGAGCACATTACGAAAACGGGACGAACTGTGAAACAACAGGCAGCATTATTATAACTGGAGAAGTGGCTCCTCAGTTTTACACGAATATTAAAACACTGCATTAAATAAGGAAAACTTTACAACCATCGAATTAACGAATGCTTATTGTGTTTCATTTTATCTATCTTCTATCGTTTAATACTAATATAATAAAGACGTAATGATTGTAAATTTATGTGTAGGATCGTCTTCGAAACCAGTCATCAGATTTAATAGTCTTTCATCCAGATAATCCTATATTATTAGCGAATGACGTAGGCTTAAAAATAAGCGTGATTACTTTGGATACGGCTGATCTATGTAACGTGGGTGAAGCTGTGGGTAACGACTAGTATTTTTTTTCTTTAACGCCGGGAAATGCTCTGCGGCGTCCCGCGGGGGAGTGGGTGTCCCCACGAGGGTATGCGTCCCGAAAGCTGGTATGTGGACGCAGCTCTACCCACTAAAACCTGGCGAGTGCCACCAATGCCGCCTTTGGTGAGGTGCCCCGGGTCTTATAAACAAACAGGGCACCTCGACGGCTAGTCAGGCAAGGGAACGACACCACCTCCACAGAGGGGTTGCCCTGCACCACAGAACAACCCCTCCCCATGTCGGGACAGTATAATGGGGTGCGGCTCCCGTCCTCACCCCTTGCCCACTGCTCTTTTGTCCTCTCTTCTTATAAAAGGGGTACAAGGAGCAGCCCCCGGGCTCAATTCACTTCGCCCAAGGTGCTGGGCTCACCCTAGACTACTGAGCCCCACCGCCACGACAAGGTTTGTATCATGGTCGGAACAAATTAGACACTTAAAATATGTAAAGCATCTTTTCAATAATATACAATAGCTACATCATTTGGTAAGGCGTTTTAAATTTTTGTTATTTGAAGATGTTTCTTAATTGAACTTCTATGGTGTCTATACTCTATAGGATCTGTCTGAGCCATATCTTAAACACCACATAAATAAAACACTAAAACTAACAAAATGTTTAATTCTCTAACAAAGGCTCTTATAAATTAAATGTTTTTATAATTATCAATTTGTTTACGTCTACATTGATCAACTATAAATTAAATTTGTACCTACACTATAAACCGATATAAGATACCTGAGCTAAGCTCGATCTGTATTTCAGGTTTGTGAGTTTTAGTCATATGTACCTACCTACTTTTCAGTATAGCGAAACGCTGATCTGATCACAATGGATTATTTAAGCCTAAGTTGCACCTGTAATCATCACTATCACTCGTGTATGTATCACTCGAATCATGAAGCGACTTCCTCCCCTCCAAGATGACCTAAGATTTTATCTCTGTAATTTCGAAATCGCTTGCACAATGGGGCAGTTATGAGCGGATTCCTCTTTTGAGCGACATAAACGCCATATTCTTGGCACGCTGCCCAATTTTTTGGTTATCATAGTCAAATAGATGAAAATGATGATTAGATGTCCCTAGTGTATCTAAATCGCGTTTTTGCTTATCTCAAATCTCGTATTATATTTATTAATTTTTTGCACGACCGGAAGTAAAAAGAAATATAAACTTGAGGACATGGTAAAAAAATGATCAACCGGCTACGACGGTCTGATCATTTACAACAATTTGGTCAATTGTTTGTTTCGGATTAAAAATATTTATAGAATTTTTTTACTCCATATATTTATTATAATCTACAATAACGTATCCGCTTATTACTGAAATAACATTTTTATTTACTTATTTGGCACAGTTACACAATACAAATAATTACATTTGTAATATGGATAGGCTACAAAAGAAAATATATAAATTTGTATCTCTATATCAACTATGCACAACATGCAAATAAAGCTTAAAGAATACATTACAGGTACCTCTGGCTAATTAAATGCTATGCGCTAATCGCTATGCGAGTTGCGACTATAAATACCTACTATGCTAATAATTTTTGTTTTCTTGTATGGTCGATGCTTAGAATAATTACACTAGTCGATGTTATTTTACCATCATAAAAAACCACCGATTTACCTAAATGAAATATTTGATCACAACACTTAGTTATTTGATAACGACTACAAAAAAAAGAAAAATTATTTAATAGTAATCATTTTTATATATTTAATGAGATACATAATACAAAGAATAGCGTAATTCGTACGTTTGATACCTACCTAAATATGCAACATTTCTAAGAAAGTAAGAAGTTTAAGTTCTTTGTCCTAAACTGTAGCGCCCTCTGTTGGAAACCTAGAAAATTACTCTGCTGTCAAAATAATTATACTTTAAACAATTATCTCAGTTACAAGGCGCATACTTCATATAAAGCTTTAAAATAACGTTAACAATAAATATTTGTATTTATTGTCTACCTTAAAGTAAAGAAAAGTAATAAATTTAGTTAAATAAAATAGCCCACAGTTGTAGTTGTTCCAAGTTTTGCCGCTAGATGCTCTACTTGTCGCTTATACGGTGAACAGCGAGATTCAATATGGCGACGCCATTCGCTCTGGCACAGGGCGGGGAGAACAGTCGCCGAATCGACTTTACACAATTGACGCGTATTTTTGTCGAAAGTGTTGTCTTCGTGACTTGATCGCGGGTGATATTGCGAAATAATCGTGTGTTTCTGTGTCAATTTATGTTGTTTGTGTTATCATTTGTGCATAATGGTGATTTTGTGGTGAATAACGTGAACAGTGAAACGACTTTAGGGTAACAATGTCTAGTAGTTGACATGTTTATCTGTGTCGTGTGTGAAGATTTTCCCTTGGCGTGAGGAGGTTCTTTGCGCTAGTGTGCGCGCCAGCACCGAGTGTGCGAGTCGCGGTCGTGGATGCGGGAGGATCCACTGATGGATTGCTTTTCCACGGACGTATTATAGGTAAAAATCAATTACTAATATCAAAGGCAGCAAATCCCTCTACAGGCTTTTAAATGTTTCCTAATGCTTCTGATCTTTTATGGTTGCTTTGTTTTAAGTCGTCTTATGCAGCGCATGGATTTTGGTGTCAGGATGAATCCTAAAATCGATTACATATTAAGATAATGTAACTTTTGATGCACATAGCGATATTCTGTTATTATTTTATTCGAATATTTTCCTTATTCTTTGGGAGGTCATATAGACCTTGAGTCTGTTTTATCATGCTTTAATTTAATAAACTAAAAAAAATATCTTAGGACTTAAAATATAAGAATAGTAATGCTTGTTTTAATTTTAATTTATAATTAAGGTAAAATGACAATGACCTAATTAAATAAATTTGTTGTTAAACGTATTCGGTGTGAACTGTGAATGCAGAGCTTTTTGTAAAAAGTGATTGCGACACACGCACAAGTCGCTTATGCGAATGAATTTCAATTCATTACATTCATGTAGAGCCGCGCCAGAATATGGTTCCCCTCGCTCGCTGCCTCTGGTTATCAGCTTACAAAATGACTGAGGCCATCTCACTCCGACGTCTGCTAATCTTTATAACTCGCTCTCCCTCTAACGCATATTGCGCGTTTTTCTTCTTTTACCGCGTCATATGCCATTGTAAAACCCTGAGCATAGTTTAGTAATGGTTCAAGAATATAGACAAATGGGTGTCATTCAGTCGTCCATACGTGTGAGGTTTGTGGGAATTTGACCTAATTGATTCGAGTTCTTTGTCTAAGGGATCGGTGGGTAATACTTTAAGGGGATTGTTGAGGGCTCTGCGCATCTGAATCGCGCAGTTGGCAATTTGGTACCCGCCCGCGTCGCACGTGGTCTTGAGCGGTGTGCCGTGGATGTGGACGGCCGACGGCCGACGATCTGCAGACTATATGCACTGTATTGTGTTGACAAGTGCTTGAGACAAACGGTGGGGGATTATGTTAAACCTTTATGATCTCCTGTTACGTCGTCGTAAGTTAATATTTAAAAAATCCAGAGCACATTACATACAAAGGAACATACACGTTTTGATTTAATGTTAATTCTTTAAGTTTCTTAATAGAACATATGAAAACTAGTAACCAAGACCAAGACAAACTAGTTCGATGATAAAAACAATAAGAACATCAACAATCATATAAAATTTTTCGGAAACTACTGACTTATGTTTTGCTAATATATCAATAAACTTATAAACATTACGTAAACATTAATTACGTTATACTCTTAAAAACAACACCTTAAAAAAATGAAAAGTTTATAGAATGATAAAAAAGCTCAAATGCAAACCATATTACGTTAAAAGCTCTATCCGTAGAGCTTATCAGGTTACGCAATAGTAAAATATGACTCGAAGACTAGAAATAGTTGAATGAAAAGTTAATTATAGACAAACTATTAAAACAAAGTAAAACTACAATAGATTGTCTATAATATATTGATCCTACCATTTAAGTTAATTGGTAGTGCTAATTGTTTTTCTATTTTATTGATACTAAAAGTCTTAATTCCCTGATCTAGTAAGACGACCCAAAAGCCACGAATAAATTGTGTGTAGGTACCTATGCATATTAGTATTGTTGATTATATCAGCGTACATTTTGCAGACGTATTATTGACTATTAGTTGACAAACGCAACGTCATCAAATTCTAATATTCTGTTTAGAATCTACATTTCTACATAATATAATTTAGCATTATGTAAGTATCTTTGTTTTTTTAGTTGCTTGCAATAACTTCACCACAATTCAGTTGTTGATGCATTCGGGACGTTCGTTTTTCTACTCCATATCACCTACGCTTTAACAAGAACCTCCATCGTTATTAAAATTAATAGCCTTATTTGTTAGGTTAAGCGGCGATATTGAAACCACACAAAATAAGAAGTAAATCATAGTAAAAACAAAAACAATTTAGACATGCTAATTCGCTCATTGAGATTTCATTTGCATACAAAACCAAGGTGGAATTAAAATTGAAATATCGCTTGGTTCAGAACACTGAACATTAGCGAAAGCTTATCTCAGAATCCACCCTTACACGTTCATCTCGAGAGTGGGTGCAAATTGTTAACGAATTAATACTATATCTAGTTGATGGTATCTTTTATTAATGGTCTTCTTTCGTTAATCCACTATTACATACGCATGTGCAAAATGAACTTAATTAAACCTGTCGAAATTCAATGAACGAAATGAAATGAAATCTAAGTTCACATGGGAACGATTTTTATTTTAAATAATCTAAGAAATATGGTTGTTTTAATTGTTAAAAATGTTTAAACACGAATCGCTAGACTCATTAACGAGGTATTCGTGGAATAAGACGAAATGTCGAGCTCTGCGAAATAAAAGTGGGAAACGTGGTAAATGTAGGTATCGTTTAAGCGGTTTTAATATTTTCGGTGAAATACTGTCGAAGGGCATTACTCCTCTTTCTAGTTGGAGCTTTTCACTTTGGCGTTCATTGATAGAGGCCTACGTTCAGCAGTGGATGGATATGGGCTGATGATGATGACGATGAAGGATAAATTAATCCTAACAGTCGTATTTGCTGTCAAGTATTTAAAAGGTCGAGCAAGTAAAAAACTTAATGAACCGCGATAAAATCTGTAAAAGTTGTCTCATTATAATGAGCGAAATTCCCGTAAATATTATAAAACAAGATTTACTTTAGCCATGTTCTTCACCTGTTTCGCGGTAATAGAAACTAAAAGGTACCATTACAATTTCTAGGCCTATAGTTCAATGTCGTGCGGATTATTACCATTAATCATCGGGAATCAGTGGTGACATATAAATGGTGTGCCAGCCGCTGACTGCTGAGAACTAATATCAATTGTATGGGATCGATACAACAGAATTAGGAACGGTAGAAGTGGCATCTAAATAGGTGAATTTCATATGGCGTTTTATCAAAACAAAAAGACAAATACAAAACTCTCAAAAGTTAAGCGCAATGTTACTGTGAAATGTAACATCAATTATTAAAGACGATAAGAATTATTTATAAGCATTTTACAGTAATGTTGAAAGCGAATATAGGTTACCTAAATGCATATTGTAACAAAAGAAAATAACTAAAAAATCTTTGTCATACCGTAAAATACCGATTTGCCTGATTTGCAATGAAACATTCTTAAGACACATGTATGATACATTTTCGCATGAATTCGCGTCACGAAATTATGGCTTCTATTTTATTGTCCCTTTTGCGGTTAGCAAGTCTTATCCCTAAACCACACAAAATTATTGACTGAGGTCATAAATTACATTTGAATCATTTAGGTACCTAATTAATCAAAACAATGTACAAGTATATTTTTTATTGCACCAAGATACAGAAACCTCTATGGGTAAGACGAAGGTCTTATTTTTTTTAATAAAGCAATTCAATTAACTAATATGTAATTAATTAATTAATTATAATATTAATTTACTATAATTAAGTAGCAGAAGCGCAATTTAAATCACCGGGCTTCAGCCGACGTGGCGTTCATTGAAGAAGTTTATTAAGCAGTGGACAAGGAAAAGGTTTATAATAATGATAATAAAGTAATATTAATGCGGTTGATCAGTATTCTAAGTCTAAAATCAATTGTGTTAAAATAATAGATATTTTTTTAATTCCATAACACAGTAATGTATCCTAAGCCTACCTAATAATATAAAAGTGAAAGCTTGTTTATTATTCTTTCACGTAGCATCGGAGAAAGGGATCGACATAATCATTTAGCGCCGATATTTTAGGAGGGGGAAAGTGGTAATTTATCAAAGAAGACGACCATTGTCGAGACAATACAATATACCTTTCAATTTATCTTAGCTATCGTCGTAATCGTCAGTGTTAAATTATATTCTTACAATAGTCACTCTTAACAAACCTGAAGATAACAAACTTTCACATAAAGTCCGATCCGATATCCTTGCTTTTAATGCAATGTCCATACAAACAAGTATATAATATATATACAGTAATAATTTTGTGATGATTTATCACCCGTCTTATTTGTCAGTTTTTAAAACTGTTTAAATCGGTATAACTATGCTTTTTTTTTCTCTTGGGTGAAGCGAATTGAGCCGAGGGGGCTCTTTGTACCCCTCTTATAAGAAGAGGGAACAAAAGAGCAGGGGGCAAAGGGCGAGGATGGGAACTTCACCCCATCGTACTGTCCCGACGTTGGGAGGGGTTGTTCTGTGGTGCGGGACAATCCCTTTCTGGAGGTGGCGTCGGTCCCTTGCGGGACTGACGAGCCGTCGAGGTGCCCTGTTTGTTTACTAGATCCGGGGCACCTCGTCCACTTACCAGCTGTCGAGCGCAGCGAGTCCCACAAACCCGCGTGGGGAGACCCACTCCCCCGCGGGATGCCTCAGAGCATTTCCCGGCGAAAAAAAAAAAAAGACTGAAGAATTTAAAACCACAACAACATTGTTGGTTATGGTCCTCTTTTAATGATCGATAATCGATATCCTTTAGGCATATGTTCAGCAGTTGAACCTGCTAATGATATTGACGTTCATTACAAAGGACCCTCATCCAGATCATGATCGGGCTAAGCAGAAAAAGTTGGTAACTTACTGATACAAATACATTGCTAAAATGTAATGTTGAATTAAATATAGGTATTATACTATTGAACCACTACTAAATTAACAACATGACACAACGTAGCAACAATTTTTGTTATCAACGAGTTAAAAATAATTAATAATACACGTAAGTAAAAATTAACGCTCGTTGTAATGTATAAAATACAATTTGTATAGCGAGCATTATGTTACGATTTTCTCTGTATATTCATTCATATTACGATAACAAAGGTTGAGAGTTCACGATATTTACTTCAATAAAATATTAACGTGATTCATTTATTTGAACCATTGTATTAATTCTACTTGAAATATTTCTGCCAAAGTGTTCGAGTGTTTCTACAAGTATTTACTTATCACCTCTTTTATTATATTATTGGCAATGACTGTTACATTTTTGGGAATAAACTATATTACCTATAGCTAAGTATATTTTCGATTTGAATCTATTCAAAGTTCATTTATTCTTCCATCTAGTTCGTGTTTTCTTTTATCCTTTACGTTTGTAACTGCATCAAGCTCCGTTATAGTAAGTTTTCTATCTAGGTAGATTAGCTTTTCTTCAGTGTTTGAAAGTTGTCGTATTTATTTAAATTGTAAATATATATTAAAATTATGTCTATTTGAACTCGTTCTGTGATATAACCAAAATTAGATACGTTAGCAACGCATACAAATATTTTTTTTATTTGTTCATAATCTTGACTCTCTTATCAGTTGCTCTTATTTGTGGCTCAGAATTATTTATAGTACCGTTCGTCCTTTGATTTGGATTCATTATAAATATTAAGTATAGAATTAGCACCACCTAATGGCATGGCCTATAATTTATTCATTTATTTATTTTATAAGAGAAACTTGTTGCTCGTTGAAGTGGCAGTGGGCTGGTCATACACTCAGGAGAACGGATGGCCGATGGGCCAATAAGGTTCAAGAGTGGAGGCCGCGTTCGGGTAGACGAAGTGTTGGTCGGCCATTAACCAGGTGGGAAGACGATCTCCGTACAGTGGCCGGTCCGTGTTGGATGCGAGTAGCGAGGGATCGGTCGTCTTGGCGTTCTTGGAGGGAGGCCTATGTTCAGCAGTGGACGGATAGAGGCTGATGATGATGATGAAGGGAAACAATTATTATGAAAATAATGGGAACTATCTTTTGGAAAGACAGTTTCATTAAGTAACTGTTGGTTAGAATAACTCTCTTTCTCTTCACTTTTAAATTAATTCAAGACTAAAAAAAAGTGAGGTTCATTGTGCGAAAAATGATCTTTATAAGCACCTATAATATCGAGTATTGGATGGACTACAGGAAGATGATAGTTAAATTTTATATTCGTCCATTTTAAGTAATCTTTTAGCACAAATGTTTTCCGGTGTGAAGGACATGAAAACAGGTTTCTTACACGAGATAAACGGCGTATGTTTTATGGATGGTTTGCGTCAGGCGGTTACGACTCGAGCGTCATCACCGCGATGCCCGGTGACGATGAGTCCTGGACGGCGATGGTCTCCTTCTGCGAGGCAGTAATGTTCCAGAAGGAGGCCGACGAGCGGGTGAGAGAGGAGGCCGCCAACGAGGCTTCCCCCCGCAGGCGACGAACGGGGGTGCGTAGGAGGCGCTACTTATTGCGCCTCCAGTAACGCCCCTGTGCGCGTGTCGGGTTCAGAATGGGAACCTGGGCCCAGTATGACACGACGTTGTGGGGACTGCTTAGTAGCGGCCGGGCAGCCTCCTCCCCATGAGGAGTAGTCTAGCCTTCGCCGGGGCCAGCCTGTCGCTGAGGTAATCCTGTCTGTTGCCTGCCATATCCGGGACCCTCAAGAAGCGGCTGAAGGCGCTCGCAGTGGTTTTAGTTAGGGTGGGCACTCCCAGGTGCGAGTCCCATATTGGGTCAGGATCTACCCGAAGATACTGGCTGCATCCATACGGATTTCCCTGCGATAAAAAAGGGCGGTTACGGCTCGAGATTCGGCAGTCAGCTTATCTATAAGCTACGTTCCTTTGTAAGTTGTTTAGTGTACGGATAAATAAATATATACTTACTAGCAGCGCCCCGCGGTTTCACCCGCCTACTCCCACATTCCCGTGGGAGTACGGGTAAAAAATATAGCCTATATGTTATTCTGATGTATAAGCTATGTTATTGTACAAATAAAATGTTTCATTAAAATCCATTCAGTCGTTTTTGCGTGACATTGCAATATCCATACACTTCTTACAAACTTTCGCGCTTATAATATTAGTAGGACTATCGTTATATAATATTCCGAATAAGTAATAGTGAAAAAGACAAATACTGAAGATTATTAGCTCCTTTGTACCTATAAAAAGGCATCTATTTTTTTAGCAACGCCATTTATGCGACTGTAATTCAGTTAAAAACTCTAGCTCCTGAAATATTCTGAAAACTATTAAAAGATATGCTAACTAAATAAGTTGAAAATCATCTTTCTATTATAAAACCCACCTTAGGCTTCTGTTGTGTTGAACGGTGAAACATGAGGTATATCAGAGGAACTTAGGAAACTTTATGCGACTCCAAGATTGGCCTTTTATTAAAATACAAAGACGTCGTATGTGCATCGTAATAAGTAGACTTCATAAGTTTTAATTCAATTATTAAGTAATGCTCTTCAATGTCGAAATGCTTTCAGAAAATATCTTAGTGCGACTGTGTTTTAGAAATGTGCAAACTAACGTGAAGATGTCCTTGTCTTTTCTATTAGGACAGGCAGATATTCATGGGCTGACTGGATATTAGTTATAGGTCGTACCTCGTCGTCATTGCAACTTATTGTTCGTATTGTTGTTTTAAGGGTATAAAGTAAAACAGTAGATAGATGGATGGATGAATTATTCAATCTATTTTATATTTATCTTTGAACAATGTTAAAAATCAATCAAAATTGCCTTCGACATGTCAAACAGTGTCTATTCAGGTTTAATCGTTATCCCCACCATGGTTCAGGCCTTGTCGTGGCGGTGGGGCTCAGTAACCTAGGGTGAGCGGTGCACCTTGGGCGAAGCGAATTGGGCCTAGGGGGCTCTTTGTACCCCTCTTATAAGAAGAGGGGGCAAGAGGTGAGGATGAGAACCTCACCCCATTGTACTGTCCCGAAGTTGGGAGGGGTTGTTCTGTGGTGCGGGACAACCCCTCGGTGGAGGAGGTGTCGGTCCCTTGCGGGGCTGACTAGCCGTCGAGGTGCCCTGTTTGTTTACTAGATCCGGGGCACCAAGGCGGCATTGGTGGCACTCGCCGGGTTTTAGTGGGTAGAGCTGCGTCCACTTACCAGCTGTCGGGCGCAGCGAGTCCCACATACCCGCGTGGGGAGACCCACTCCCCCGCGGGATGCCTCAGAGCATTTCCCGGAGTTAAAGAAAAAAAAAAGTTTAATCGTTATGAAATTCATCACACAATTTAATTGTAAATCAATTAGAATAAAATTGTATGGGATTTAGCCATTTTTATTCGAATAAAATTGTTTCTGAGTTATATAAAAGTTGAAAGCAAAAACTAGTATCGAATAAACGAAACGAGAGATTCTTACCGACGTATCCGCTCAGAATTAAATTAAAATTGGCAACCAATCAATTATGGGCAAAAAGTAGTATCGAGCTCCCGGCTGCACCATTTCGATGCAAGTGAAGAATGTTGGAGGAATGTAAGCGCAAATATCTGATTCGTCACCGCTTGAAGATAGGTTCAGCAAGAAGCTAGATTAATTATACACTGAGTAGGTAGTAAATGCGCTTTACAACAAATATGCATACATCTATGGTATTATTTATACGTCGATCAATGCCGTTATAATCTCCTGAGAATTATATATATATATATATATATATATATATATATATATATATATATATATATTTGTATCTATTTAGAGGTGTTGTCGTCGTTTAGTGAGACCAATGTCTGTTTATCTCACTCTTATCAGGCAAACCCACCTTAGGCTTTTGTTGTGTTGAAGTTGAGGCTCACTATTTTGAAATGGGAAATTTTTATGCCGCTGGCACTTGGAAAATTAATTTAAAATATTTCTACGTCAATTGTTCAATAGTTAATATTAAAACATTGATTAGTATTATATGTAATTAATAATATTAATTAATGTTTTAATATTTATTTATTTTTTACTGAACGTATATTCTTCATGGGTATCGTTATTCTTAGTGATCGAGCATATAACCGGATAGAACAGTAATGTGAGCCATAAGTTCCGAAACTTGTCAGTGATTTGTCACGGACGTAATAGAAATTCAACCAACCAGTGATCTGTATGTACGTCCCATCGGTCGATCATCGATCAATGGCCATCGGTCGGACAATCAGAGCCCAGAACCGGCGCAGCGTAGCAGCACAAATTTTGGCGAAATTTGTTTTGAACATACAAAACACAACATTACCGCTCTATTCCGGTTATATGCTCGATGTTCTTAGTATACTTTACACGATGGATGGGCTTTATCTATTTATTTATTTTATTTATTTAAAGAAAACATACAGCTTGTAATAATACATATGAATCTTATCAGCTAAATAGTACATGAGCCAGTTAAGTTTATTATTATACAGTTTACAGGCTCTAACGAAAAATCTGTTTAAAGCATAGTTTGTTTTACAGACTGGAATGGCAAATGTATAATTTCGGTTTGATCTCGGGTTATACTTAGGACAATTGAAGTATATTTATTTTAAAAAATACGGCGTATCAATGTGGTTATTTAAAATATTATACAAAAAAATGATATCACGGTGTTCACGTCTAGTTTCAAGGGTTGCTAATGTACCAGTTGGAGATGTCTTAAACTTACATTTGAGAAGCTTACAGAATTTATCTTGAATACGTTGAAGCATATGCTTATATTTGCTATATTGCGGATTACACGTAACGGAAGCATATTCAAGATGTGATCTTACGAGTGCGTTGTACAAAATCGGATGTTTGATATATAAGTACCTATTATATTAAAATATAATACTATTTTACTTTCCAACGTTTGTATTGATAAGTAATTCGAATATAAATTGATCGAAATGCGTATTCGGTGCTGAAAACGACTTATAAATTGGACGTTGGATATGTATACTCTTAAGATTGTTGAAGCTCATTTATTGAACGTGCAAACAGATCGAATTGAGAATTACCGCCGTTTACTTTTAGCTCCATCACAAGACCAGTATTGCTACTTTTGATACTCACCGCATACGGTTTCAGCTTAATTATATATAAAGAGGTCAAAACAGAGTTCCAAGAACCACAAATGGAAAGGTAAACTTTATAAAAACTGGCCGTACGCATTCATTCATTTTAAAACAGTGAAGTTTAAAGGCAAAAGGTTATATCTAAAAAGATAAGTAATATTATAAAAGGCAGTATGTCGAAAAAGAAGGTCCATGGGCCAAGGAGATTCTATAATGAATGATATTATAAAGTATAATCTTATATATATAAATGAATCCCTATTTCCCTTGGTCACGTCATCACGCGTGAACAGCATTACCGATTTCGCTAATTCTTTTTTGTGTTTATTATTGTCAGAAGAAGGTTTTTATGAAAGAAAAAAATTAGAATATTGCGCGGAAAATAAGGAAATTTCAGAATACTTAAACACTTAGAAATAATTGTCGTATAGCATTAGAATAATAAACACCTTTTTAAAATATTTTTTTTATTAATTATACAATTTCGAATTTAATATTCATAATTAAGAGAGGACTACGTCTGTCAGGTCAGCTAGTATACCTTGAATAAGATGACGTTTTGAGACATTTACGAATTATGCCCAGATTCAGAAATTATCTACTTAGTTCTGAAAATATCGATTTAAACAAAATGTGTTGTCAGTAAATTATTAAAACAGTCTAAACATATGCCCGGTGCAAGTTTAAAATGTAAAGTAAAATTCGTTAAATTATTCTTATTTAAACCCTTATTTAAAATTTAAAGGTATGCGATTGCGGTAATGATGTTCAAAAGCTATCCAAAACTACGGCATAGTTTGTAGCGAACATAAATGGCGGAATGCTCTGTCTCAGCCGCAGCATTCCAGACTGAAATCAATTCGGTCATAGACAAACAACGGATGAGTGTTTGATCTTCTCAACAAACGCTTGACCTTATCGTTAAAGATTAGCGTGTAAGCTCTGGAAACGATGTCAAAGCGTTGCTTTTTAATCCCTTTATTAAAACAGGATCAATACGACGGGATATGGGATATGTTTGATTCAAAAAGGGATTCTAACTTTTTGATTTGAAGAAAACCTAAGTTTAGTACATATTTAGAATTTTTCCAACGTTCGTCCTGTATGAGATGACGTCGTAGGTTTTGTTGCTAAAATTAATTGTTTTTTGTGCAGTAACATATTGGTTTCAAAGTAATATAGTAACTGATTTAACATAATTTTTTCAAAAATTTTACTAAATGAGGGGAGTATTGATATTGGTCGAAAATTTGTAACATCTGATGTACTGCCAGATTTAAAAAGAGGCAAGACTCGACTATGTTTCATTAAGTCAGGAAAAACGCCACTATCAATACATTTATTAAAAATTGTTGCTAGATGGGGTGCAATTACATCAACTATGAGCTTAGTGACTTTTACAGATATTCCCCATAAATCTGGGGTATTTTTATTGTTTAATAAGTTAAATGCATTTAAAATATCTTTGGGTCCTATCTCTTTAAACTTAAAGTTAGCTTCACATTGTTTGACATTGGTTTTAAGCAATGATTCGGCAATTGCAGGACATGAGATTAAATTTTTTGTAGTCTATGGTAGGTAGTATGGATTAAACCGTCTTGACGCCATTTGAAAAAGACCTATGTTCATCAGAGAACGGAAGGGCTGATAATGATGATGCTAGTTTTTTTTTTTTTTTTTTCCGGAGGGATCCATGCTAATGGCCCGAAGGCCCTAATGCTTAAACGGATTAGTGTGAGCCCATTCGGCACACTTTTGATTTAAAAAGTGGGGGGTTGCCCCCCGCCTACCGTGCGGTCAGCGACCACACGGCCTCCTGGCTTCGGTTGTGTTTCAGTGGCGGGACTGTGCCGCGTCACCGTCGGGTGGATGATGATAGTTTAAACAAAATAAAGTACTCCAATATAGTAACATCTTGCATCGCTTTCCTTACCTTGATCCGTGTCATTTGTCATAACGTTTTTGCTCCATTCAACTCCAGTGTGACCGCAAGGCTGTTATGTTTAGCTCTTGTGCGTTGTTTGCGCACTGCACGCTAATTTCACAACATAACCTTGTAGTTGGGATGTCAAGGTGGCACTGCATTATGTTATAAATTATATTTTGTACTGTCTATAGTTCATGATAAGCGATTATAGGTAATGATATCGTTATTTCATTAATACATCAAAAACAATTAAATGACATATTTAATACTGTCTAAAACGGGATATTTATTTACTTTTGTTTGGCGGAGCTCGATATTCCGACATTGTCTACATCTCATCTCATCTTGTATATTCCGTTTTATAGTTTTAAATGTGGATATAACCATAATTGAAAATCTTATATAAATGAAAAACTGACATTCGTAATTACTCAAGAAAAAATACAACTGAAATATTTTTATTTTAAGTACATGAGTCTTAGGTCGCTATTGATTTGACATGGCGGTGGGGCTCAGTAGCCTAGGGTGTGCCCAGCACCTTGGGCGAAGCTAATTGAGCCGAGGGGGCTCTTTGTACCCCTCTTATAGGAAGAGGGGACAAAAGAGCAAGGGGCGAGGATGGGAACTTCACCCCTTTGTACTGTCCCGACGTCGGGAGGGGTTGTTCTGTGGTGCGGGACAACCCCTCTGTGGAGGTGGCGTCGGTCCCTTGCGGGACTGACAATCCGTCGAGGTGCCCTGTTTGTTTACTAGATCCGGGGCACCTCACCAAAGTCGGCATTGGTGGCACTCGCCGGATTTTAGTGGGTAGAGCTGCGTCCACTTACCAGCTGTCGGGTGCAGCGAGTCCCACATACCCGCGTGGGGAGACTCACTCACCCGCGGGATGCCTCAGAGCATTTCCCGGCGTTAAAAAAAAAAAAGGTCGCTATTGATATTACATAGCTGATAGTTCAAATTGCTTAAGATGTTTATTTTAATAATTCAATTTACAATAAAATTACATTTGCAAGCATGCTCATCCCTACTTTTTTCCTATTTTACTTACTAGTGCTATATAATTGAATGAGATTTTAAAATCATACATGATGATACATTAGACAAAAAACTTTTTTGGCATGTAAAAAAGCTTTTAATTCGATAAAACTCACGATGATAGTATTGACCCTCAGTGCGTGAAACTGGATTTCCGAGTAAAATACATAAGCAAATCAATGGCCAAGTTTAATCAAGTTGATTTCGTTGAAGAGATAAGCGGGGGAATTGTTGTTACTCAATGACTGTTTATGTAAATGTAATAAATGGTAAGCACCCATCCGAATTGCTCAGCTCACGACTGTTATTCATGAAGTACCGTTCAGAAGTTACCTGAGCCCGGTTTAATAGGATTTGTGAGGCAAACGATTTTATCGTCTATCAGCCATCGAGCTACTGTACTCGAGTTTGGCGATGCTAACGAGATTATAATCTAATAATCGTTGGCATTTTTAATACGATCCAGCCGGTAGGAAACTATAGTGTTTTTTTGTTCGGTATTAAAAGAGTAAAAATTTATCATTGTTGCGAAAATGAAAATATTTTTCCAGTGAACGTTAAATCAGATGAAAAATTTAAAATATACAGTATATTTGAGTTTAAAATGAATGAGTAACTTTTGTATTGCTTTGATTCCAGCTTTGAAGAGATAGGAATTTTTGAATGCAATATAAATAATCTATAGACTTGAGAATCTTTTTAGACGATATTGAATTTAAATACTTACTTAAATAAATAAATATCTATCGCCGCTTTTACACCACGTCAATCTGATCCCGTGGTAAGTTCTCGAAGTACTTGTGTTACGAGTACCAGACAACGGAAATATATTTAATACTTTTATACTATACATATATTTAAGATTTTTATTTTATATTACACATATTTAATACAGATCCATGACCTAGGAACACAGAAAACTTGTTTGTTCCCTGGCGGGATTCGAACTCGCTACCTCCGGCTTGAGCGCCAACGCGCTAACCATTGAGTTCAACAAGGCTCGCAGTTATATTACAGGACATGTTACCTTCACTGTTTTCTCCTGATATTACTTCTAGCTCTTGCTCTCTTCTTTATGTATCATCATGTGGACATAGTCTATTTTCAATAAACACCGAAACAACGACACACGACAGTTTTAAATAAGGGATTCTTAAGAATATAATATGTTTACAAAATAATAAAGTATAAAATAATGTTTAACATTTATAGTTGTTAGTTTACACGGTATAAACATTAGTTTTTTTGTATAACATTTTTATTAATAATATTTAATTAACATTTTTATTAATTTTAATAATAATTAAGCGCTATTCGTACCAGTTGTTACTTGCAATGTAAGAGTGTATTCACAGTAAGTTTATTACAGTTAACCGTGGTGATTGAACTTTATCTACCGATCTTAGACTTGACACGGAGATTATAAAGCATTGTGTTTTTGTAATAATACTTATTACTTACTTCATCATTATTTTTGTTGATTTTAATTTATTTTATACTTTTTAGTTTCATTCTTTAATTTATGATTATAGGCAACAAAACAGTAACTAAACTAATTAATAATGTAGTTTTTTAAATAGAAGGTTTTTTACATATTTTAAATATATTTTATTTTAAACATTTATTTAACTTGTTCCCTTATAAATAAATTACAATAAAAAACCTTTTTACGAATTTTGTATCGCGGTTTCATTACCTCCGTAGTAATCGTTTCAGCCCTGTAAAAGCCACCTTTGATAGAGTTAAAACAGCATGATATCTGATTAGGTACAGGTTTTTTAACCGACTTCAAAAATAGGAGGTTCTCACTTCGTCTGTATGTTTTTTTTTATTCAAAGAAAATAAAAGAAATAATACAAGCGTAAAAAAAAATCTAGATGTGTCAAGAGGACTGTAATAAAGGTGGTGAGGGTGAGATAACGAAATGTATCGAGGGGTCTGTTCCGTGACGAAATATAGCGTACCTGAGGGCAATATTTCACGCTGGTATTTGAATTGAAATGTAAACGTACCGGTACATTCGCGAGTTGTTTTAGCGCTGATGTTGGTATTACTTGACGCATCGGCTTTGTAGAGTAACATCACTAACCCAATTTCTTTTCTTTCTTTTGCGCCGGGAAATGCTCTTAGGAATCCCGCGGGGAGGGGGTACTCCCCAGACGGGTGAGTGAGACCCGCTGCGCCCGAAACATGGTAAGGACGCAGCTCTACCCACTAAAACCCGGCAAGTGAACCGATTTGTACTCTTCTTATAAGAAGGGTACAATTCGGTTCACTGGGCTTCGCCCAAAGTGCGGGGTTCACCTTAGGCTACTGAGCCCCACGGCTACGACAAGGCACGCCTTGTCGTAGCCACCGTAAACCACGGTGGGGATTCCTAATGTAATAACATGTCCTAAGTTAAGTCCATGAAACAATGTCCAGTGAGTCGTCAGATATATCTTACCTTTATCTTCAACATCGAATAACTAGGTTGTTTGAAATCCCCCACCATGGTTCAGGCCTTGACGTGGCGGTGGGGCTCAGTAGCCTAGGGTGAGCCCAGCACCTTGGGCGAAGCCAATTGAGCCGAGGGGGCTCTTTGTACCCCTCTTATAAGAAGAGGGGATAAAAGAGCAGGGGGCAAGGGGGTGAGGATGGGAACCTCACCCCATTGTACTGTCTCGACGTTGGGAGGGGTTGTTCTGTGGTGCGGGACAACCCCTCTGTGGAGGTGGCGTCCGTCCCTTGCGGGACTGACTAGCCGTAGAGGTGCCCTGTTAGCTTAACAGATCCGGGGCACCTCACCAAGGCGGCACTGGTGGCACTCGCCTGGTTTTAGTGGGTAGAGCTGCGTCCATTTATCATCTTTCGGGCGAAAAAAGTTTGAAATCTAATGCAAGTTATGGTATAAGACATTTATAGGGTGACAAATTGAATGTTCATGTCCAGTAATGGACGGCTGTGTGTTTTTTTTTTTGATATCATCAGGGGGCAAACGAGCAGTGGGGGCTTCGCGGCGCCGACGCCGACATCCGCACAACCAAGGCCATGCAGATGCGCTACCCTCCCTTTCCCTATCCCTCCCAATGGGCCACTGGAAACGCACAAACCGCAGGAAACGCGACAGCATAGCTGTCACTTGACGTCACACCACCCCGGTCGTGCCGGCACAGTTCGGCTGCAATGCAGCATGGCACTACCTCTTACAAAATGTTGATGATAAATTCGAATAATGTATCTCGTATATATTCTAAATATACTTACATAATTTTAACCTTTATCGAGTTAATTTTACAATACTAAATCACATTTCATCATGTATCAACTCAAATATTATGTTGACCATCGAGGGTGGTAATTAACTGGAATATTGGACTAACAACGCGGCGGTCAAGTGTAATCACTCCCTTTACCTAATTGCTTACGTACCTACTTGAGGTTTATTCCGGATAAGGGACAAACAGCGTGTAAGTACTTGGAGCCCTGGGGATATTTGATAAGGGACGGCATACGCATATTTAACGGGCGCTTTCGTCTTGGTGTTCGTGCGAGTATGTCTTATTAATATTGCTATTTTTACTGTTCAAACAATTTAAAATCGGATATTATGTTTTTCACTTTTGTGTCGCGCACTTCATTAAAAGAGGTTCGTAGTGAACGGAAAGAGATCGATAATGATGATGATATTTTATGTATCAAGCATATCTAAAGGGAATGTTGGTATTTCGCTGATAATATTTATAAATGAGATGTTTTTTCTTTTAAGTAACGCAGCCGAATGTTAGCTGATTGACCTTCATCATCATCATCAACTCCTATCCGTCAACTGCTGAACATAGGCCACTCTCAATGAACGCCAAGACGGCCAATCCCTCGCCACTCGCATCCAACACGGACCGGCCACTGCACGAAGATCCGTCTTCCCATCTGGTCAGTGGTCGACCAACACTTCGTCTACCTAAACCTCCACTTTTAAACCTTATTGGCCCATCGGCCATCCGTTCTCCTGAGTGTGTGACTAGCCCACTGCCACTTCAACGAGCTTAATCTTCGCGTAATATAGGTCAATTTAGTTCTCTGGCGGATGTCTTCGTTTCAAACCCTATCTGCCAAAGAAACACCCAGCATAGCACGCTCCATTGCACGTTAAGCTAATCCAAACTTCCGGGCCAGTCGTAAACTTAGAGGCCATGTTTCTGAATCTCAGTTGAATCCTCCTATCGGTTTCCCTCTCAAAGTTATTCTACCTAGCTGCAAAGTATGCCTAAGATGGAAATATTCTTGCACTACTTCGAGAGTATCTCTCACACCTTGTTTCGTCGACGATATCGTTATATTGGCCGAATCGCTGGAGGGCTTGCAAGAGATGCTGCACAGTCTAAATGAATCCTCCCGACGTGTGGGTCTTAGGATGAACTTGGACAAGACGAAAGTCATATTCACAGTTCATCGAACACGTTCTCCCTAGGCCGGTTAAAGTTGATTGACCTTATTTAAATTAAATTACAAGTGTATCGAGAACTGAATTACTTTTATGTCCGAAAAATATCAGATTAAAGCAAAATTTCTACGTATAAAATTTCTTTAATAAAGATGGTGAAATACTGACGAACTGTGTAAAACTTTGTTGTGAATTATTACAATTGATGATACTGTTGAGTTAATTTGTTTTGATTTTTTAATTATTTTATTATTTCTGCAGTACACTGCAGCATAATTCAAACATAAAAAAAATATTAAAAAATGTAATAATATAATTTTAGTTTTTTTAATTCATTCTTTATATATTTTTCTGTCTATACCATTAAGTCCGAGATGAAGGTAATTGGTCAGTGCGGTTACTAATTCTTTACTTAATTAATAAAATTAGTCGGATTGCATGAACCTCTCAAATTTGCTTTGAAGTTGGTTGATGTGACGGGAAGTGGCGTGATGACCATGATCGTTTGTTCTGTGTCCGGGTGTAATTTATCAATAATATGTATGTATTTAGAAATATATAAACTGTATACATATCAGATGGCCGTATGTGAACTCACAATCCCAACATTTTATAAATTATTATTATTACCTATATTATTATTATTATTATCATCATCAAGTATAATATATCGCCATCTATATCGTGGCAAACATTTGGCCGTCTTGGTGTTCATTAAGGGGGACCTATGTTCAGCTGTGGACGGATAGAGGCCGATGATGATACATGTCATCTTTATCATCATTATCATGTATAAATTATAATAATATTATGATCTACGTGTCGTTTTGCTGAAGTCCGTGTCAGTACTGAACTACGTAAACGTGCGTAAACCGTCATCGACAACTGCACAGTGGAAAAACGAAGCTACGGCACCGGTGCCGGGCCGTGACCGTGCCACCGCCGTGTCGTAACCGTGCCGTGGCCGTGCCGGTGAGTGGAAAAACGCCCATTGGTCCAGCGCATGGCTAACTACGTCCTAATACCCTTCTCGTCTGATTCCGAGATAGATATTTTGTCGCTAACGTATGATAATGTTATAGGTACATTTAATCTAATTTTCATAATAATTGAAACCCCTATGAGCCCATTCACAAACAACAATATTTGTACTACTGTCTACTGCTCCCCAACTTTTAAGGCTTTTTAATGACATTGTAGATTGAAAAGAAATTATAGCTCTTTTGTAAAATTGTGTTAATCTTTTCACCGCGATTAGCTAAGTAAAAACATTTATTTAACTTACCCGTAAAACACGAACAATACAATAATAAAAGTTAATACATCCTAGTACACAAACTTTATAATGAAACGCTACTTTCATACACGCTCGATTAATTTACAGCAGAAATTTACATGTTTGATACAGCTTTTAGTAGAGGCGACGAAAACCAATAACAATATATATATTGGAAAACGTTTATACAACAATATTTGAAAGTTTTAAATGTTACGCTCAAATGTTTATTATGTGCCAACTGCCAACTTATGACTGAGGCATTGGGTGAAATTGTACGCTTACTAACATCATCGGTAGCGAATAAAAATGACGCAAATGGAAATTGGTGTATTAATTTTGTTTTTAGTTATATTTTTTAGTTTTTAAAACCCAAAATTATAAAACATAGCCCTAGAATGGTTAACGTAATACTAGTATACCACCGACCAAGGTATCTTGATATATATATATTGTATCTTGATATATAGGTGATTGATTCATACTCTTAAAGATTCATACTATACAATGCGCGCAGAAACTAATATGTACCTATTTTATTTTTATCGCCCAGTATGAAATAAACAACGACACTAACACATATTCGCATTCACCGATGGTAATAATCACATAATGTGCCTAATGAAATTATAACGCAAAATGGCAGCAATAACCATTCCTTTTATAATGTGACCTAAGTGTTTGTTTATAATTACAACTGCGTGGCCCCACCCTGGATCGGTGACTTCCGAACTTGTTGATGTTGTAAACTTTAATGGGTTTTGGGACCAGATTCCAAGTTAGTGACGTTATAATGGCCGACGGGTGAAGCGGTCAGGTCATTACACGCAAAGGTCGGGGTTTGAATTTCGTCAAGTGATCATTTGTGTAATGAAAATAGTCTAAACTCTAAGCGGTAAATAGATGTAACGTTCTTAGTAGTAGTTACCCTGATCTTCCCGTGACCATGGTTGCTGTAAGTATACGAATTGGGAATGTGAAATCTTAATAAACTATGATAAAAACCACAAAAATAAGAATGTGTATAAATAGGTAAATCTATACCGGTCCGGTATAGATTTACCTGTTTATATATACACATGTATAGATGAATAAATTGTTGGGTATAAAAAATACTGGGTGTTTGAGTATTTTTTATACCCAACAGTGGGACATATAAGGGTTGATTTTTTCCCTAGCCTATACTGTCCCACTGCTGGGCAAAGGCCTCCCTCTCTCTTTTCCACGCGGCTCTATCGTTAGCCGCGAGACATCAACAAACATCCAAACTTACAAATTATCGCCTTTATATTAAGTAGGTAGTAAGATTGTACAAAGTCGATGAGGAAAATTATTAATGAACAAAATCCTTATTACATTTTTCTATAATCTGTAAAAGTGAATTTTCTTTCAAAAAATATAGTTTGAGGTTGATTTCTGACCACTCGAAGTCGCGATTCAAGATCGAATTCATATCGGATAACGTTAAATTGGCACTTATAAAATCAATTACGGAGCGGGATAGAACAGCTGAGTTGTGGAGTGTATTCTTGAATGACCACTCGCCACTATTAGCAATTTTATGAGCCAAGCAGTATTCCTATCACCATAAATTAAGAGCATAATTTAAACTCAAAGATGAGTTAATAGGAACTTACGCTTGCATGATGTAGTGTTGCCCGTGGCTTTGGTCGTGCGGATTTCGATTAACATTCGAATAATATGATGTTATCACGATTAAGATATTCAGCATACTACAGTGCAACTAATAAATCTATACTTAATATTATAAAGCTGAAGAGTTTATTTGTTTGAACGCGCTAATCTCAGGAACTACTGGTCCGATTTGAAAAATTCTTTCAGTGTTAGATAGCCCATTCATCGAGGAAGGCTATATGCCATATTACATCACGCTGTGACTGACTAATAGGAATTAAGTTAAGTAACGCTTTACGGGCAACAGCTGGTAAAAGTATATTTTCAGTGATCTCACAGGAATCTATAGCGGGAAAAATATTCTTTTTTTTTGCAAATTACATGGCAATCAATTTAGCTATTTGCGTGTGATTGAGTGATACAAACACATTTCGAGAAAAAAAATGGGGTATTGCTTTATTGCATTTGTAAAACTAACACTTTAAAACAATTTTATAGTAGGTATTAAAACATTATATTATTTTCGACTATACCACAACAAACACGCAAAGTGAAGTGTAACTGTACAATCTCTGTACAATCAAAATCTTACAATACCTAGCGATGTGTAAAAATACACAACTTTATCAGGGGGGAAACTTGTTTACTATTCAAACTCAAAGCATAACAATTTTAGATTTTTAAGAACCTTAAATAAATAAAAAGCTTACTCATTTATCAAAGCTTCCGGATGTTTAAGGGAGTCGGTGATCACTTACCGCCAGGTGAACAGATGCCCGTTTTCCCCTTTCAATGAAAACAGTAGAATAAATCGCGTACCTTTATTCAAGCGAGCTGGAAGTTTGTAGGTCAACACAAATATCACTTTTGTTTGCGGAGCTTCTAATAAATTTTCACGGGGAGTTATTGTTTATATTTGGTTGACTAATATTTTAAATAAGAAATATCACGAATTCTTGAAAAGTGTATACATATTACATACATTACGTATTACAAAAAAATTATACCTACCTACATACAAAAAAAGGCTATGTTTCATTTTAACCTAACTTTAACTGCGAAGTGCAGTGCAGGAAAGCAAACAAATTAAAGATATAGAATCTAGAAACCATACAAAGTCGATTGCTTGTAAATAAAAATAAATTACTATACTTTAAACATATGAAGCATTATAATATGTACCTACTTCACGAAATATTTGTCGAAGCTTTGGATCCTTAAAACATTCTTACTCACCATATTTTAAAACTAAGTCTATAATATATTTTATATTATATACCTAAGTGCAATATGCATATATATTATAATGCGAGTGGCAAGGGATCGGTCATCTTGGCGTTCATTGACGGATAGAGGCTGATGACGATGAAGTGGAATATAAAGCTTGTGAAATGAAGGGTCATTATTTTATTTTTACGACCCTACAACAATAAAATAATGGGACCCGCCCTACCCTTCCAGTAGCCCTTCTAAAATCCCTCCGCGATTATAATTTTGCAAATACTTTCATAACTTATAATAATAATAAATGTCTGTTTATACGCTAAAAACGTATAATTATAGTTTAAATCTTGACTGCTGTCTCTTAGCTTAAGCACAGAATACATTATTATAATAGTACCTACTAGGCTTAAGTAAAAATTATCTCTATTTCAATTATCGTGAATCTTAATTTAAGTTTTAATAACTTTCTCTAGAGAATTAAGATTTTCAAGTTATAACAGTGGGGCGAAGGTGTTTTAATAAAAAATAAAGATATTGGTTTTTTTTCTCAAGTCGAGAGAAATAAGCTGGATGTATGTAATAAAACAATTTTTACGGATTTTATTATAATGAGTGAAATTCGCGTAAACATTAGAAAACAATATGGATGTATGTATGTAGCCGAGAATTAGATTTAATTTAAATTCATTATTGTACACCATATCAAATAATAATAATTGTATTTCATTATATAATAATAATAACAAAATTCAAATTATTGACACAAATAAAATTATTAATTATAAATTTAGTTTTAGGACTATAGATAAGTTTTACTTATCATTTTTTATTAAAAGACAAATAGCAATGTCGCTATACAAATTTTTGTATAAGGTACCAGCCAATGTCTTGGCTACACAGACCACTGCTTCTATTGAGCAGTGTAAGTTATTGACAGATAATGGCTTGGAATTCGTTCCAAATAATTTAAATTAAGTTACAAGACAATAGAGGCAGCCTCTTGCAATACATACTTTTGTAATAATATAAACCCTATTCACTTGCCCACCAAAATTATAAACAATAAGTGTAAAGAAAAAACTTGTAATATAAACCTGGTACATCAGAATATTCAAGGTATGGCAGGCAAAGACCTAGAAATTGAATTATTTCTTAAAAGCCATAATATTAATATACTTTATAAAACAGAACATTGGTTAGCAAAACAAGAAATTATGTTTAACTTCAGCAATCACCAGGTTGTGAGTACGTTCAGCAGAGAAAAATCAATAAGAGGTGGTTCTCTAATATTAATAAATAAATGGATAAAATATAAAGAAAGAAAAGATATTGTAACGCCCGAATACTCAAACGAATCTCAAATTTAAGACGTACTTAAACTCATGCTACGACGTGTCAGATTCAAAGAAAAAAGAGGGACAACACGAGTTTAAGTGCGTCTTAAATTTGAGATTCGTTTGAGTATTCGGAGGTAAGTCTCTCTGTTGAGCGTACTACTGAGATAGCCTGTGTGGAACTTGAGCGCCTTATTATTGTGTGTGTGTACAGACCCCCAAGTGGATTGTATGACATATTTGAAGAGATCATGGAAGAAGTACTGACAAAAGTATGTAGATCCAACAAAAATATAATTGTATGTGGTGACTTTAATATTAACTTGCTAGAAAATAATTTCACTACTGTCAAATTCCTTTCATTGTTGAAATCTTATAGCCTCGAAAATCTATTCATGGAGCCCACTAGAATAACATGCTCAACGGCTACATGCATAGATAATATACTTTGTAATGTAATTCACCATAGCAAATCAATAATAAATAACCTGAGTTCAGATCATTGTGGATTACAAGCATCCTTTGAGTTGACTTTAAAAAATATCAGTAATGGAAAAGTAATGTTTGTTCCTATGACTACAAAACGTATTGAGAACTTTAGGTGTAATATTACAACTAAACTATTACAAATAGACTATAATAAAGATCCTAACAAGTTATTTAGTAAATTGTTTCAGCTTATTAAAAAAGAGTTTAACAACATATTTACACCTAAAACAAAAACAGTTAATGTACAAAATGGAGGAACTTTTAATGAATGGGCGACTGTAGGAATTTATAAAAGTAGACAAAGATTGTACGAGCTCTATAATGAAAAGGCTTACAATACTAGCGAATCACATAAAAACTTTTTGAAATCATACTCAAAAATATTTAAAAAAGTATGTACAGCAGCTAAAGCTTTAAATATTAAAAATAAAATTGCAAGATGTAATAATAAAATCAAAATGACGTGGAAGGTAATTAACGACGAAACTGGAAGGAGTAAAAGTTGTAATTCAATACATTCATTGTGTATTGACAATAAAATTATCAATACTGACAGGGAGATTGCAAATATTTTTGAGAATTTTTTTGCCAATATTCCAGTTACGACAACTAAAAACCTCATATCGTCTCCTACTGTCGCTGAATCCTTACTCAAAAATTGTGTGAAAGAAAATAATATTCTTTTTAAATTTCATTCCATCTGCTCCAAAGATGTTATAGGTGCTTTCAAACTTATTAATGTCAAAAATACTACAGACTTGTGGGGCATGGGGCATTATAGAAATAATTGCACCTATCTTAGCGGTAATTTTCAATGATTGTATTGAATGTGGTGTATTTCCTGATTTAATGAAGCATAGTAAAATTCTACCACTTTTTAAATCTGGTGTCACATCTGACCCCTGAAACTTTAGACCGATTTCAGTACTCCCAACACTTAGTAAAATTTTTGAAAAGATCATTCTTAATCAAATTTTAACAAGCATCAGTTGCTCCATAGTCAGCAGTATGGATTTACTAAAGGGCGATCTACAACTGATGCTGGAGTTCACCTACTGAAACATATTTATACAGCCTGGGGTGCCTTAGGTGTATTTTGTGATTTGTCCAAGGCTTTTGATTGTGTTCAACACGCAACATTGATCAGGAAATTACATCACTATGGTATCAGGGGCACAGAACTTAAACTATTAGCATCTTACTTAAATAACAGAACACAAAAGGTAATTGTAAATAATAAAAGTTCCTCTGGTACCAACATAAAAATGGGGGTGCCTCAAGGTTCCATTCTGGGTCCGTTTCTCTTCCTCGTTTACATAAATGACCTACCTTTTCTCATGAAGGATAAGCATGAAATAGTATTGTTTGCCGATGATACTTCTTTAATATTTAAAATTAAGCGACAACAAATGATTTCTGACGAAGTAAACGATGCTCTTTCAAAGATGGTACATTGGTTTAGTGTCAATAATTTGTTACTTAACTGCAATAAAACTAAATTGATTAGATTTATACTACCTAATGTTAAGCAAGTACAAACCAATGTAACATTAAGTGGGGAGATAATGGACTTGGTGAATTCAACTACCTTTCTTGGCATTACCTTAGATGCCAATCTCCAATGGGCGCCCCATATAGCTACCTTATCGAGTAGACTCAGTTCTGCAGTTTTTGCGATTAGAAAAATCAGGTCAATTACGGATGTTAATACGGCTAGACTAGTATATTATGCGTATTTCCACAGTCTTATGTCCTACGGCATTTTGCTTTGGGGACATGCCGCTGATGTCAATACAATTTTCATACTGCAGAAGCGGGCTATACGGGCTTTCTACTGTCTGGGTCCCAGAATATCATTAAGAGAGAAATTTAAAGAAATAGACATTTTGACTGTAGCATCTCAATACATTTTTGTAAACGTGATGTATGTTCGCAAAAATATAAATGAATTTGTAAAAAAATGCGATAATCACAACAAAAATACAAGGAACAAACATAAACTTGTTGTGCCATATTTTAGGCTACATAAGGTCAGTAATTCTTTTATGGGTCAATGTATACGCTTCTACAATAGGATCCCAGAAAACGTTCAAAACCTATCGATAAATAAATTAAAAAAAACTGTTAAAGAACGTTTGTGTGGTAAAGGATACTACAAAATAAAAGAATTTATTGAAGATACCACACCTTGGGAATAAGGCGTTTCCTACATGGCTTCTATGTATAATTATATCATATTATGTACCTATATTGTATAATATTGAAAAGATTAGTTTCACTGAGTTTGTTTCGCCGGTTCTTCTCAGTGGACTAGTTTTGGAACCGGTAATAGAGTCATTTGACGTTCAATAAGCTACTTTGACGTACAACATTGAATAAAAATATTTTTATTTATTATTTATTATAGACCGTTGCCCAGCGCATCCTCCTTACCGGTGTATATATACATATACTTAGCTACAATATATAATAAATATACCATTCCATCCATAATTCCATATCGTTAAATTTTATCGAACAGCGGTATAAGCCTAAAAAGGATATAGAGATGATATTAAAGTTTAAAAAAATCAACGGTGAACCAAAAACTCCTGTCTTATCTAAAGTCAAATTAACTCTACCGCTTCTAATAAAATATATACCTAGCTTTAGTCCATGGGACACATTTAGTTTATAGAGAAATCGAATTAACGGAAGACATTTAATAAACTGTAAGTGAGACGCCAGTGAGACAAGCGTCGTCGGTCTCACAAAGCATTCCGGGCGCGCCTGGGCGATTTGTTTGTGTTGTCGTGTGTTCGTCATCAATATGTCAAGGCTTACTTTGACTTCTATACGCTTCCACTTAAGTAGGAAAGTCAATATTTTTCGTTTCATTAACGTTTTTTAATTCTCCCTAAATAAAGTTAAACAAAATATTGTCAAAAAAAATAGCAAACAATAAAATATACTTGGTAGTCAGCTTCCATTGTGATTAATCAAAAGCGCGTTTATATTTTAATTATAATATTATCTATTAGTAAGTAGCAAAATAGGTATAATAAAATATTTAGTCAAAAACCAAAACTTGTTAACAAAGCGGCAGTATGACATTCTTTTAAACATAACCCATCAATGCCCAAAAACACCGCACACAGATTTTTGTTGAGTATAAATGAGGCTGAGCCGTCACGCTCGGAGGTGAAAGGCTCGATCGGGTAAACTTGGGACCGCCGAATGTGTCCGAGTAATTTCACAATAATTGAAACATCACTGTTGTTGTAACCGATTTAAGAATTAAGACTATATAATATATACCAAAATAAAATCTGGTCTGTATATTACTTTCAAGTATAACCGATTGAGCGATTTACAGTGACATCTATTGACACAAATATAAACTTTTTTCTAAGAAATGAAATAATATAATTAATTTTGTTTTCACTTCAATCGGTAGTTCCTATGACTGTTTTGGTTTTTTGTATTATAAAATAACCTGAAAATCATTTGTAAGATTTTTTTATATCCATAAATGACTCTGTTTTGGATATTTATGCTGGTCATACTAATGTAAATAATAGGATTCGATTCAGTAACCCCACAACTAAACGACGACACCAGTTGGTCGTCGAATCGAGGATAATTGACAGTATAATTAATAAACCAGATGCGAACCGAAAGGTTGATAAAAAGCTAACAATAAATAGTTAATGCCATCGTAATTATCTAAAGCCGGAAGTCATATTATTAACTTGATAGTCTTATTCAAGAGGAAATCAGTTATATAACGTGTTTCAAGTGGTTAAGGTGAGGTCGATTTATTATTAACTAGCTGTTGCACCCCGCTTAGCCCGCGAATGCCAGGATAATCCTAATTGTACACACCGAAACGATTAATGTTTCCGGTAATGTTATTGAAGTGATAACGTTAAGCGCGTTTACTTTCATTTGGAAAAGCAATGAAAATGCTTGGTTTTTTCAACTATCATATGGGTCACACCCACTTTTCTAAAATTAAAGGAAAATCACACGTTTGACCGCAACATCACCTTAGGTCATTCAAAAATTCAATTTCCAATATAATTGAAGTTTAATAGGCACTTAGTGATCTCAGTCATCGTGATAGTGATTTGCGATGTTAGCTAAGTAAATACAGGAATAGACTAGAACTGGATGATAATCATTTTCCTTGTAGCTATATTAATTAACTCATTGCTTAAAGTTATATATGTAATACCTACTTTCTACTAAATAACGTTATAAATATAAAGAAAAACTATTACTGATTTATCGCGGTTTATTAAGATTTTTTAAGCCCGTTTTGGATACTACTAACCAAAATATTGGTATCATAGGGTAGTTTCGAATGTCTTTGTAACGTTAGGACGTATGACACCTCAGTCCTCCCGTGACCATGGTTGCTTTAAAGTATCCGAAAAGTCGGGATTATAAAATTTTTTTTCATTATAATGAGTAAAATTCGCGTAAACATAAGAAATCAATGTACCTACTAAAGACCTACTAAGACTTTCAAAATAAACAAAACAATATAGTAACAAAGCACAATTCCTTTTGTCACTATCGAAAAGCAGTTTTTTATTTGATTCCCCGTTATTCATGTGTCCAGGCTTCGCTGCCCGTATGCATTTATGCCCGTCATGAAATATATCCAAAAAGAAGGTTCACAACCCAAACCGTATACGGTATAAATTAATAGTCGACTCTTTGCTCTAGTATTTCTATGGCATTCGTGAATATTTTAAGTGCATATCAGGTCCTAGTGTTTGTTAGCTGAGAGCTTAGGTTATACCTAAGTATGTATAGAAATATAGGTATTTAACTCATCCGATATTAGGTCTCGTATACTAAATCTCTGGTTAGGAATCGGGCCAGTTCTGTAATTTTATGGAGATCAGCGTTGGTTGGGATTTACAAACCTATATTCGGAAAATCTTTTTGCCTTCCAGTTCTCAGTTGTCACGTAGGTTATGTAGCGTATATTTAATGGTTTAAACTATAAATTATAGCATAATAATGTGCACCTATTTATAGATGCATTGGTTTCAGCTTGTTCCCATAATAAGAGGTAGTGCCATGCTGCATTGCAGCCGAATTGGTACCTTTCGCTCACATAACACCGGCGTCAAGTGATAGCTATGTTGTCGCGTTTCGTGCGGTTTGTGAGTCTCCGGTGGCCCATTAGGGGGGATAGGGAAAAGGAGGGATTGTGCGGATATGTATAGGCGTCGGTAGGCTCCGACTGCTTGTTTGCCACCTTATGACATAAAAAAAATCGGTTGTCTGTAAAGTCGGTTTACTGACGATAGTTGAACGTGACAACGTCATAAGAAAAAGCAACGCCTCAGAGCGAGGTAACGCCGCATACGTCATATTTTTTCGTTCGTGCAGCCGGCTCCATCGAATTATAAGACGTTGTCACGTAAAAAATTATTATATTGTAGCCATTTACTTGAGAAACATAATATATTCGATAACTGTCAAGACACTTTTGTTATATCTTCGACTTTATTTATGATAAACGTGTACCAATTTATTTTAATAGTCTATATTGCAGCAAAAGAAAATCTTATTTTTCTCTCAGTACCTACGTTAATGAATTCGCCAAAGAGCTAAAAGTTATATACACTTAATACTTAAAGTTGTGATGTAAAATGCTAACATTACAAGTTACATTTAAATAGTTGTTTTCCGGGGTATTAAAATAAATGGAACTCAATGAGAATTTTAATTTTACCGGAACAAAACGTCAGGTGGAAAGTTTAAAAATAAAGTGTACATTACAGCCTACGCTCTCAGCGCAGAAACATTTTATTTTAGCAAACAATACAATGGTTATACACAGTTGGGAAAGGATTAGTTCGTCTAAAAACAAAGCCTTGTGTCCAAGCTTTGTAGTAATTATTTCAGATTTAAACATGTATCCGTGTATAGTATGGTATCAGTGGAAACTTGTAATTCTCCGTCTTTGTTTAACTATAAATTTATATCATATAGCTGTTGCCCGCAGCTTCGCCCGCGTTATCTTAGATTTACAACCGTGCGCAGATTGATGATGATTATTTTTATAGTCTAAGTTACTCCTTATAACATCAGCTACCTGCAAGTAAAAGTTCCGTCAAAATCGGCCCAGCCGTTTCAGAGGTTAGCCGGAACAAACAGACAGAAAGACAGACGGACGGCTATTTTGGTATATGTACCTACCGTGTATACATCCACATGCATTCAATAAAAAGTGGTTATTTTAATATTACAAACAGACTCCAATTTTATTTATCTGTATAGATGTAGGTACTCTTAACTACCTAAGACGTAAGTTTTCCTACAATTGTAAAACAAAAATAAAATATATTTCTTACATTATACGTACGTATTTATAACACTTCGCATTGAAAACATCAAGTCGCATCCATTTCCTTATATTTCATTATAACCAGATGTTCATTCTATTGAATAGGTCGAACTTGCGATGTATTGCATCAAAATTGAACTTATTCTCGGCAGCATAGCGTAGCAAACAAAAAAACTGACCAACGCGGCGAAGTGCTAGACTTCGCAAAATCTACATTAAATTCAATAATAAAATTACTATACCTAAACGATCCATTTAATGATTCTTCTACAGCAAATTAATCTAAAAATACAATTGTCAGTACAATTAGGTCGAATGTATGATTTAAAGTAATTTAAAATGTACGCAAAGTTGGAAACTTTCTCCGTGAATTAACGAAAAGTTAAGTCGAAAACTTGCTAGTATACTCTGGACACGTTTTATTCAACGTAAAGCCCTCGGTTGGAATTTTCAAGGTTTGAAAATGATGAGGTGTCGTTGAGAAAGTTCAGCCGTTTATTAAACTTGCTCACTTTTGTGGCTTTTAGATTATCTGTGCTTATATTAATTACTTCGAGTTTTGTTTTTAATAAACAAACGCTTTTAAAAGTGTCTAAGTGTCATTTATACTTTTACGACTGTGTTTATAACTTTATAGGATCACATTACGCTTAATTTATATTTCAATTATATTACTTTATTATATTATATTAATATTTAAAGCAGTGTTTTTGTCATACTGTATACATTTTTTCTACAATTTACCGTTTTTTCAAAACAAATGCAAATGCAAGACTTTAATAATAGAAGTGATATATATAGGTATATATATATATATACTTTGTAAACTCCACCTATTATTATTATTATCTCTATATTTAGTAATGTCAGTGTTTCAGTTTTGAATTTATTGAATTTTATTTATTTTGGTAAAAGATAGATACCTACGTATACGTATACAGTTTTTGATAAAGATAATGTTTTAGACAAAAGTAAATGAATAAATATCATCTGTAGTTCGACGTCTATCGAATTGATATTCGAATCGGATTATGGAAATTTCT
This sequence comes from Helleia helle, assembly GCA_963853865.1. NCBI lineage: Eukaryota > Metazoa > Arthropoda > Insecta > Lepidoptera > Lycaenidae > Helleia > Helleia helle. Next base: position 10,500,681 of record OY971431.1, read on the forward strand.
ATTTCGAATTCCGTTAGACGCTATAAAAACGTGTGTACGAGACCACTAGCGAGCGAGTCACGCTTAGCCTACTAGTAAAATACCTAAAGGCTGATTGGTACCAAAATCATCACAATCGGGTTTTATTTTCACCCGAACCGTGAAACTATTTGTTAATGAAAGTACAGCACGACAACGGCTGCATAAGGCACCCAGATAATCGAATCCGAAGTTCCGTGACATTGATACCGCTGAACAAATCTCTCACAAGCTCGTTTGTTACCCGCCCGGCCGGACTCCCGACTGCCATTAACTGTGCAAATTTATAGCCACTTTATACGTGCGCCAACTCACTGCCAATTCATACACTTTTAAGATCGATTAACGTTTTATACTTAGAAACAAGTGACATAACGCAACTTTGACTAATGTCAAAATGTCCGAAATATCTTAAATATTTGAATAGATTTGCAACTTGCAAATTCTTCTTGAAGTCTTGAAGTTGCAAGTTGCAACAGTTGCACGAATCCTGTGTAAGACATACCCACGTACATTATCATTAAAATAATATTTTAAATGAAGACTGACGAGTTAAAACAGTTAGATACAAACCTCGTAACGGCCAACTAGTTTTTCAAAATAACATTTAAGTAGGTACCTAATTTCAATTTTTTACAAACGTTTTTTATTTTTTTGCATCTAGGTATTATGTTTTAAACAAAAAGAAATTCCGTATTCTGCTGGCTAGTATTTTTGCACGTATCGCGTATTTAATGTGTTGTCTATTTCATTTAATATATTTTATAGAGAATCCGTAATAAAATTTAATTCACGTATAATCTAAATTGATACGGGTATTTCTAGCTTTTTCATAACTTTAAAGAGTAACTTTAATTACCATATTCTCTGAAGCTAATGATAATTATCTATGTTCTATAATAGTTTAGAAAAGTGATTATCAAAAAAGAACACAAGCAGCAATGTAAAAATTCATGTTTCATTCAAACTAAGTATTCACCTATCGTAAAGTAACATTTGAATTTAAAATATAATATATATTAATTATTAAGACTAGAGGTCCCGCAGCGATCGAAATTCAATCTTATTTAAAAAAAACAGCTTAAAGTACAGTTCGACAGTACGGTCTACAAAATAAAGCTTCAAAACTTCTTTTTAATGTAAAAAAAAACTAAACGTCATACGTCATTTCATTATTGAATGTGTGCGAATACTAGTGTGTACCATTTTATTTCATTAATTCATTAATTTATTTAATAATTTATGTACACTGAGAAACATACATAATGAAATATTTAATGTATATTACACAAAAACATTAGTTTTCTGCACTCCATCTGTACTTTATCTTTAAATGTACCCAATTTCTAGTTCCTCCGTTTGCTCAATTATCTTAAAAAGGGGTACAAAGATTTTGCTTCACGTATTAATATAATACCTAATTCTAAATTCGAAAATCGTCTATCCCTTGTGTGAAATGACCATAATTCTTTAACTATCGGTTGCATGTGTTAACTATTAGTATCTAAAGCACATAATACACAAAAATGTGTTTTGAATTTATATTAAGCCTTGAGTTTCGTAGTTTTTGAATGGAATAGATTTTTTGAATATTTTTGCTTATTTTAAACTTAACCTAGATTTGAGTTTATCAATGCAAATAACACGTTTATTGTGAAAACGTAGTAGGTATTTATACATTATTGAAATATTCAAATTGTAAGTTATTTTAGAATTGCGGCATAAAATTCATCATAAGAAAATACAAATAAATCGATTCACTTTTATTTCGTTCGTGTTAACTCATGCTCGTTAGGGTTACTAGACGAATAAAGATAAATAAAAAGCTCCCTACATTGCACATATTCTATATATTCATACAGACATATCCAGCAATGTCTACCTTAGTCGGAGTTAACTCATAATTTATAAGTATTTGATCAATTTGATCTTTATCTCGTGATTCATTTAAAGCATATTTGTCGTAAGATTCATAGAGAAAATTCATATAGGAAGAAAATAGATTCTCTGGGGAATAAATATAGAGAATCGTTATTATTTAATACAAGCTCAATTCTCATATAAGATATGAGAATTGCAATAAAATTATGTCTACACCACTAATTATATTATGAGATTGGGTTATTGGGGACTGTGGAGGGTTCGGCGTTATAAGTCTGATCCGGAAATTGACCTTATTTTGGTACGTTTCACCTATTATTGTCTAATAATTTCAACCGATAAACATAGTTTATTTGCCATATTTAACGCATCATATATTATTTCTTTATAAAATCACATTTAAAGAGGAAAGGAAAACTTTATTGCAACGCTTTTCATGTAAATCAAGTTAAAATCGGGCATGCATAACACCTAGGGAATTACTCCCTAGGTGTTATGCATAAACATTACAAAATGCTAGAGCTCATGTTCTTAACCCGGCCAAAAGTTTAACCCTATCTTTATCATTCCTACTAGTTATTCCCCAAGAATAGAATTTAGGTTTAAAGTCGAATAAGTTTCGTTTCATCATTCATTTTCGTGATGTTAACACTGAAGATTGGTATTTCACTAGAATGACTTAGAAACTCACAGTGATTCTAAATTTTATAATGCCTGCCTTTTTTCTAAAATAGCAATTATGTTAGTTTTTATGACGTAGAATATTTTTATCTTCTTATAATTATGTTCCTAACTTATCTTCATTCCAAAATGATTGTCACTGCATTTCTCTTGCGTTCCTTTGACATGCAGCAGTAAAATCATAAATTATTCTATATCAACAAAAACTTGTCATGTGTCATACAAAAATAGTATAGGTATGTTTAACAGTACCTATATGTATTAAAATATAAAAAGTGACACTAAAAACATAATTTTAGTGTCACTTTTTATATTTTAAACAAAAGATGGCTAAAATGTCTAGAGGATTTGGGGCGACACCAAACAAGTGAACAAAAGCATTAGAACAAAGAGACGTAATATCGACAGATGACAAAAATATTAACACAATAAGCGCTAAACGATTAAACGTAATTGGCTTATAAATATCTTAGCGAAAATCGCCCGGAGCTGTCAAGCGCTGAAAATATTTATCTGTTATCTTGTTGAGATCTTATTATTGCGTCGTTATTTATAGTTTGTTCAATAAGATCTGTTCATTAGTCCATTATATCGCGGAATCGTATTTTGGTTTAAATGTTTTTAACACTGAAATTGTATTAAAAAGATTTATAATGAACCAACTTTTACGGACATCGCGGTTTATTAAGAATTTTATATGCCCGTATCTATACAGATAAATGAAATTGAAGTGTCTGTTTGTAATATTAAAATAACCGCTTTTTAGTAAGTGCATATGAATGTACCTATACACGGTACCAATACCAAAATAGCATTTTTTTCAATTTTTGTCTGTCTGTCTGTCTGTCTGTTTTTTCCGGCTAATCTCTGAAACGGCTGCTCCGATTTTGACGGGACTTTCACTGACACATATGTGATATTATAAGGAGTAACTAAGGCTATAAAAATAATCATCATCAATCCGTATCCGGCTGTAAATCTAAGTTAACGCGGGCGAAGCTGCGGGCAACAGCTAGTTATAAATATGTATAATGAGTAAATTCGCTTAAACATTAGAAAATATAAGTTAGTTTTTAAAATATCAATGATTCGATTTTTTGTCTGTAAAATTGATTATGATGAGGGCTTAGAATCTACCAATCATAGGGAATTTCGAACGCCAACTCCGTTTTTCCTCTTAAAAATTTCAATTTGACTGGTTAGCCCATCAACATTTAGTTTTTGAAATGAAACAATATTACGGATTTTATCGCGGTTTATTAAGTGTCCGTCCTCCCGGACGTTTACAGCGGATAGTTTACAGCGACCATGGTCGGTCGCTGTAAACTATCCGAAATGGGCTTGTGAAAACTTAATAAACCGCGATAAAATGCGTAAAATTGTTTCATTATAATGAGTCAAATTCGCGTAAACATTAGAAAACAACATTTAGTTTTGATCATCTGGAAGATCTTATTGGCCATCTGTTTTTCAACTCAGCGCTGATTGAATGTGCCGGTTCGTTATGCTATTCTACTTTTTAATAGCAACCAAAACTTACTCGTTGAAAGAATAATAATGAAATACAAACATTTATATATTTATATTATCACATTTAGAGTGATTATGGTTATTATGGTTATGATTATAAGATACACTATATTACTTACCTCTGACATAATCATATAGGGTAATAATGTCCTTATTATTATTTTCAAAAGTCATCCTTCAATTAGATATGAAAAGGTCCCCATCATGGTTCAGGCCTTTACGTGGCGGTGGGGCTTAGTAGCCCAGGGTGAGCCCAGCACCTTGGGCGAAGCTAATTGAGCCAAGGGGGCTCTTTGTACCCCTCTTATAAGAAGAGGGGACAAAAGAGCAAGGGGTGAGGATGGGAACCTCACCCCATTGTACTGTCCCGACGTGGGGAGCGGTTGTTCTGTGGTGCGGGACAACCCCTCTGTAGAGGTGACGTCAGTCCCTTGTGGGACTGACTAGCCCTCGAGGTGCCCTGTTAGTTTAACAGATCCGGGGCGCCTCACCAAAGGCGGAACTGGTTGCACTCGCCGGGTTTTAGTGGGTAGAGCTGCGTCCCCTTACCTTCTTTCCCACCCTGGGGGACCCACTCGCCAGGCGGGATGCCTCAGAGCATTTCCCGGCGTTAAAAAAAAAAAGATATGAAAAGGTACATAAGTATACGTAGATATAGTTATTTCGCCATTCATAATATTAGCGTGGATCATTTTATTGTATGCATTCCCGAAAATCCTTCATTCCAAAATATTTCCCTCCATAATACGTGAAATTAAATAACACGATGCGGTTTGATATTGTTCAATGATATCGATAACGGATCAACGTGTTGAGCGGATGAATTGATACCATCAATTACCTTTCATCTGCGAGGGTTCCTATGGTGTTCTATTGTTCCACGTTATTTATTACATTATAATTTGCTGTGGGCTATAATATTTATAGCTTCAATTGCACATCAGCAACTCTTTAATTTAAAGTACCTATCTTTAGTTATTGGTTCTATTTAATGTATGTTTCTCTATACAGGCCGTTTCAACCTTATTACCTAGTAATATACATCTGAGAAATTGTGGTTGGGCAAATAAATTAAATTTTGGACTCTTATGATTAATATCTACTGTATTTGTAGTCTTGTAAATGATGTCAAAATTCATTAAGATGGCGGCTAAAGTTGGACATAAACATCGACAGTGGAGTCGAGTCGAGTTATTGAAACTCGAATCTTGTTAAGTCGAAATCTTTAGTATGTTGAAAAAATGCCATTCCCTTCCGCTGAACCCCTGAATACGCGGTATCTCAAAGTATTTTAGATTTAGTAACTCGAACAAAATGGAGCCATGGAGCGAACGATGCTTGGCATCAAATTGCAAGACTGTATCCGCAATACTGAGACCCGACGTCGTACGAAGGTCAAAGACGTTGGAGATAGGGTCGCGGAATTAAAGCGGAGTTGGGCAGGACACTTGACTAGACGTGGCGATGACAGGTGGTCCACGGCGGTAACCGAATGGTGTTCGGAGAAGTCCAGGACGTCCTATGGGTCGGTGGACCGATGACGTGGTAATACTAAAGGGCAAAACATGGATGAGGCACGCAAGGGACAGAGGAGATTGGCAGAAAAAGGAAGGCCTATGCTCAGCAGTGGGCAATGACGGGCTGATGATGATGACGATGAACTCGAACAAAATGTTATTTCTCTGCGAGGTATAGGTAAATACATTTTAATACAAAATTGAATTGCAAACAGCAAACTCGGTAAATCCACAGTAAGTCGTAGTTCTTGAATTAAAGCAATACTCGCGGATCTATTGTTTATGACTTAGGTACACACGGCAATGAATGAATACATTCAATAAACTTTCTAAGAAACACAGATGTTATGTTTTTTCATTATTGGTCACACAGATATTTGAAATAAACCATCAGTGTCAAATAAAGAAGAGAGAACAGCAATTGATACATTACGAACATCGATATCATTCAATGTTAGTTCGTATACTCATATGAACGTACATATTATATATAATAATAATAAATAATTTATTCTCAGGCACTATAATATGGCTCATAGATATATACCTTACACACTAACATACATATATTATATTACACAAGGGTTAGTATAAAACCTTAAAATTATGTTAGTAAACTTCCTAGCGCTACGTCTTCGTGTGTTCCGGTGGTACTGTTCCGCGGAAGCGACGGAACACCACATCCTGAGGCCAGAAGTCTTCTTGTAAAACTTCCTGCAGGTTGCAGGTCGGTATTCGTACCACAAACGCCTTGAAGTTGACGTTGCGGCGCGACTCCAATTCCTGCACCCTCGGACAGTACTGCAACTTCCGGCGCACGTATTCCGCGATGTTCTCCGCCTTTGTGGTGTAATGAAGGCGGGAGATATACACCGGCGTATTCGGCTTGGCGGCACGCACGAGCAGATTGGGCTCCAGTGGTGCTTTGCCGCAGCGGTTCTGGACGGTTCTGAGATGGGGCTTCTTCCTCTTCACCACCTCAAAACCATCTTCATCCCGACGTGGCTCCTGCTGCGCAGGCGTGGGCAGCGGGGCGGGGCACGGAGCGCGCGCGGCACGTGCAGGAGCCGGGCGGCTGGATGGGCGCGGGCGCTGGTGCTTGGTGGACGAGCCGCGACCCAACTAGCAGCCGCGTCAGTATAAACGCGTCTAGGTGTCGACACGCTTACACTCGCAGCAACCGCCCGGGGCATCGCACTTGATGGCATGCGGTGATGCAACGGAGTCCGCCGATACAAAATTGCAGACGGAGACATTTTGCGCCCCGCGACGCATGTTCACGTTTGAGGCCTCTTCAGGTGACCTACTTGCCGACATAGCGTTGCGTAATGACACTACCTCGGCACGCAGATCTTGAATGGTCCTATCTGATACCTCTAACTTGGACTGGACTTCTGTTAGGCTCGACTTCAGGAAGATGATGTCCTTAAGGAGCCTGGTGACGTCAACGTGGTCGAACGTGACGGAGGGCAGCTTGTGCAGCTCCTTCGCCACGAAGCTGTGCACGTCGTCCGGGTCGGTCACCTTTAACAAGGTGATGATGTCCTAGACGCTCTTCTCAGTTCCGTCCCTCCGTCTAGACGGCATTTGGTCGAGTTTGCCCAGCACCTCGTACAGCAGTCGCTTGCCGCTGATTATTTCCTCTTCTTTGAAGTTAGACTTACATATTTGTAAGATGCTAACTTCATCCATGGTGTCTATGGCGTTTTGTATAAACGCCAACAGTTCGTTGGCTACGAGTTGCGAACTCATAGCGACGCGAGCGGGCAGCGGCATATTATAATAGCGCTTAACATTAAATAACTATACGGTGCACTTTATAAGGCACGTCCGTATTCGATGCACGATGCGACCGAATTGAGGACCGATATACCTATAGGTAGGTACCTACCGTATGTAATTTCAAATTTGTTTTAATACGTTTTCTTAGTAATTGCGCCCTTTTTGTGTAATTTGATCAGTTAAACTGCATAATATATCGGAATTCTTGTTAAATCGAAAACTTTATCTCGATTATTTTAGCATTTCCATTGTCATTCGATATGTCGAGATTCTAGTTCATATAGAAACTGTACCTTCTTGCGTCAAGACTGTGTGACTAAACCTCACCTTGCAATAAAAGATGCTAGATCTAGGTGCCAATATACAATGCCTTTCCTCCTATTTGTCCTCAATATAATGTAACGGCTCACTTCCTTCCCCCTTGCTTGCGTTCATAGTTACTTGATTACGAGAGTTAACCTGTAATAGACAATATTAATTATTATTACATAATTAAATGCTTAATTATATTATTAAAATATTCAATGTATTAATAATCATTCACGGCTAAAATCAATAAAGTATGTCTGTCAAGGTGTTTTCTAATAACCTTTAAATGATCGACAGAAAAGCCGCTTTGTCTTTTGTAAACAAACTGCTTACCTTCGCATATTGTTCTCATTTACATCACCAGAAGGCCACTACGCCTTACACGTAATATATATGACACTTATGTAATAAAATAATTTTCCAAATTTATTCGTCTTGTCTCCAAAACACGACGGGTCACAGGATATTGTTATCCTCCAATCGAATTACGAATTACGGGGTTTGCTCTATGCCACGCTCCCGTCTGCTCAGATACCACTATCCTGCTTATTTCTCTCATGAAACAGCTTTGCTGTGTTTTAGAGAGAAGGGCAGAACATGTAATTACTGGCACAGAGACTTAACATATTATGTCCCAGGATAGGAAATACATAAATGAATTGCTTTTTTTACGCCGTGAAGTGCTCTAAAGCATCCCGCGGGGGAGTGGGTCCTCCCAGGCGGGTATGTGGGACGCCAAGACGGCTTATAAAAATACATAATTTATAAAAAGAAATAAAATCATACCATAAATCGGTATATAGCTTTAGCTCTCAGTAATTAGAGGAAAGAAGTGGGACTGTAATTAAAATACTTGATGTTATTAATTCCGTTTTTGTTTGACTAATAGTAAATGTATTCTTATTCCGCGATTCGACACGATTTTCTTATAGACTTCATCAGAACTGTATACTTGTTTGTATCGAAAACATGAACCCAATATATGAGCTTTATAATTATACGAATATAATATATCAAAAGGAAATCAAAGATCAATTAGTTTTATGGAATATAATTATGTTGTTAAAGTTTGACAAAGGAATATTATTCCCAAACTTTGACAAACAATCAAATTAATGTGTTCGCGAAGTATGTGTTAGATCGTGTGTCCCCACCATGGTTCAGGCCTTGTCGTGGCGGCGGGGCTCAGTAGCCTAGGGTGAGCCCAGCACCTTGGGCGAAGCCAATTGAGCCGAGGGGGCTCTTTGTACCCCCTTATAAGAAGAGGGGTACAAAGAGCAGGGGGCAAGGGGTGAGGATGGGAACCTTACCCCATTGTACTGTCCCGACGTAGGGAGGGGTTGTTCTGTGGTGCTGGACAACCCCTATGTGGAGGTGGCGTCGGTCCCTTGCGGGGCTGACTCGCCGTCGAGGTGCCCTGTTAGTTTAACAGATCCGGGGCACCTCACCAAGGCGGCACTGGTGGCACTCGCCGGGTTTTAGTGGGTAGAGCTGCGTCCATTTACCATCTTTCGGGCGCAGCGAGTCCCACATACCCACCTGGGGAGACCCAATCCCCAGGCGGGATGCCTCAGAGCATTTCCCGGCGTAAAAAAAAAAAAAGATCGTGTGTGATGAAGTTTGTGTCTTGGTCTATATACGTAAAAACATTCAAATTTTATGCCTTGACTATAAACTGAAACTATTTTTGTAGGTACTTTAGGAATATGGATTTAATGTTTAGGCCATTTAGTTCATCTTAACAATGGCCGCATTAGTTAATATACTAATTAGAGATTGTTGTAGCAGTCTTAGTGATACCGTCGAAAAGAAAAACAGTCTAAAAAATATTGCGTCTACGTCAACTGAAAAAATAATTTTGTATTTATTGATGACCCTGGGCGAGGTCAAGAATCCAAACTCTTGACCTCGCAAATCAAATTTTAATAATTTGCCAGTTGTATATTGAGCCATCTCATAACAGCGCCAGCGGTGAAATGTTCCAATCATTTTTTGATTTGATTTAAATGATAGCGGCACCATTTGATAAAATCATGATTACTTAATGTATAATTTATTAATCGTGTGCTAATAGGTATTTGCTTATTATATAAATTTCAATTTGATTATGGATTCAAAAATTAAACTGTAGTCCTGAGTTTTTATGTGAATAAGTCACGTTTAAAAAGGTCCTAAAAAGCTATGAATTTAAACCGCTGGTGGTATACTTCATGTATATACATAATAAGGTCACTCTATTATGTAGTTGGTCGTGGAAGTTCACGGCAAGTTTGAATTTGTTTCGAAACGGGTTAACTTTGATAGTGCTCGGGATTATAGAGCAGAGGTACTGGGAGTTTGGATACTTGCGGTCGGAGCGGAATCAATATCTTATACTGTTAACAGTTGCGACAGTGTGTCGTGTAAACTGTCATTTAGTTTGTATACCTTCACTGTATCAAGTTGTCCGTATTCTGTACTAGAATTATTTGTGTTTGAACTGTTACTGGGGTAGTTTCGGACTGATACTGAAGACTCACATTTGTAAAACATTCTGTAAAAAAATCTTCTCTACTTGTGTACTCTTGAGTAATGCTCACAGTATAAGCAGGTTTCTTGGTATTTGTGATCAACCTGTAAGGTTTATGTTATGTGATCGTCTTTTAAAGCTTTCACCAGTAGCCCAATAATATGGTTCACTTGTTCGGTTCCTTCTAGTTTGTCTGCAATTATATTCCTTGCATTTGTTTTTTTTTAAGTTTTAACAATCTGAATACGCTACTAACTAAAAACTAATAACATAAAATCCTAGCTGTTTTTGAAGTGAAACTTCTTTGCGCGCATGAGGCTAAAATTTATACGGATGAAACGTCACGAAAAGGTGCAGCAGGTTTTTTTCCAAGAAGAGGGAGAGAGTGATTGAGAAAGAGTGAGAAAGGGCAAACGTAGCATAAAGCCCATAGCCATGGAGTGAGAATAGGGAGCAAGCGAGTGAGAGCGAACGTCGCATAACTAATATCGGTAATTTAAAGCTTTACATATATTAGTATAAATATAAACGAGATTTAAAAATTAGTTTGATAGTTCAACTACTCATTTGCTATAAAAGATTTACCTAGATAGGTATTATCCGGCCCAAACAGCTTTAGTAGTATTTGTAGTGAAATAGACAATAGCTATAATATTCATAGTCAACTGATTTCAGAGCTTGATCTGGCCTAACAGAGCAGTTGTTATCGTCATTATTATTGCACAATGGCATCCGCTCAGATATGCACTTCAGTTAGTGTTACTGTAGTTTGTTAATGTACTAGCTGTTGCCCGCAGCTTCGCCCGCGTCAACTTAGATTTACAGCCGTAAACGGATTTATGATGGTTATTTTCATTGCCTAAGTTACTACATTATAACATCAGCAATATGTCTGCGAAAGTCCCGTCAAAATCGGCCCAGCTGTTTCTTGTGTTCACCTACTGTTATACCGATTAAGCTTTAAGGCCAACAGGCCAAAAAGCATATATAGGCTCTTTAAAAAGTGTTATAGAATTACAAATGAAAGTATTCCGTACATAAGTGAACTATCTCCATATAAGTAGTAAATCTAAATTACAAACCTTTGGGTGACAAAAATAACGAAGCGCCAAACTCAACGTGAGTTATATATATTATATTATATGTTATATTAGATATTTTTTAATGACTACAAAAATTCAAGACTCTTTAACTTAAAAAAATAAGCTAAAGCGGTGCCAAGGATTTTCACTTTTCTGTTCGGGAATGAAAATTTCTTCTTTCTGTCCTTTTTTGTATAATTCCCGGATCAAGGAAGGGTCTCCAGTCTCCACTAAACGTTTTCATTGGTCTCAATTTTGTGCGACCCTCGTCCAATCTCATCAAATGTCGCTTGTCTGATTATTCGCTCTCATCGCTGAGTATTTTGAGGTGTTAAATGTAATTTGATCAAGTTACTGTATTACGCAGTTTACATTACAGCGCCACGAGAGCTCTCGTATGACAGTACAAGCTGAAGGCACAAAAGCATAAATATTCTAAAATAGTAACAATGACGAAATATAAAACGCGAAAGTTTGTAAGAATGTATGGATGTATGTTTGTTACTCTCTCACGCAAAAACTATTGAAAGGATTTTAATGAAACTTTACAATAACATGGGAATGGGAAGTGCGCGGAAGAAACCGCCGGGCGCTGCTAGTGGGTTGTATAGCTGAATGGGTACAGCCTAATTAATGATGGTAATGCAAATTTGTAACACAAAAGGAAAGTAAATGCTGAATGTGAATCCAATTAAATTAAAGAACTCCACATACCTTTCGTCTCTATATCGTTAGTAACATTGCATTTAGCGCATATCTTGTTCGTGCTTATCGCGTGCAATCTGCACAATCAATTTACACACGCCAACAACACTTGAAGTTTTTAATTATATATACGATTGAATTAATTGATCGTCAAACAATACAAATGGTGCGTTTCCCAATCGGAGATTTTACTTTTTAAGATTTTCCTCAGATTAACAAAACGAAATACCTGAAACTAAACAAACAAGGGAGCTGGTCCCTATGTCTGTCTGTAAAATCTTTGGGGTACTTCCCATCGGCATAGAACCATGAAATCAGGCAAGAAGCTTAAGATATCATAAGTTAAGGCAGCTAAAATTCGTGAAATTGTTATTATCTATCCTACTAATCTTGTATAAGCGAAAGTATGTATGGATGTTTGTAACTCTTTTACGCAAAAACTACTGAATGGATTTTAATGAAACTTTACAATAATATAGGTTATTTATCTACATCAGAATAACACATATGCTATAATTTATCTCCTTACTTCTACGGGTGCTTCTAGTACTCTATATAAATAAATAATATTGAAGTGTCTGTTTTTAATTTCAAATTAACAGCTTTTCACCAAATGAATATGGATGTGTACACGATATATATACCAAAATAGCATTTTTTACAATTTTTGTCTGTCTGTCCGCCTCCGCCTAATCTATGAAACGGCTGAGTCGATTTTGACGGGACTTTCACACAGATAGTTGATGTTATAAGGAGTAACTTAGGCTACAAAAAATCATCATCAATTCAGATACGGCGATAAATGCGCGAGTGAAGCTGCGGGTAACAGCTAGTATTACATAAAATGAACTTTACTACAGAACCCTCCTCAGCACGCGAGTCAGAGTCACTTGCCAGTCACAAAAAGAGAGTTTTTAAAATGCCCCCATTTTAAAAACTCTCTTTAGCTCTTTGGGTATCAAGAATATATCTCGTGTAACTTCCATATCCTAAGGAGAGGGAAGTGTTTAGTGTAATAGATTTATTTTACAAATAAAATTCATTTGAGTTTAGGGAAACTCACCTTCGTACTTCCTGAGATAATTGAATGTAAACATTTAAATTTTAGCTTCGAGCGTAAGAACAATTTATAGCCTGAATTTATTTTAAAGCATTCAATTTGACAAGTAGAAAGCTATTTCGATCAAACGTTTAAAACATTAATTGTCAATTAATTAAGTTTATAATTTTATAATCACCATATTATTGTCTTGACTGGTACCTATTTCGTCCGAATAATTTAGTAATTTATTTAAAAATTTTATTGGATAGGAAAACAGCCAGACGAGCAAGTTGACATGTATAAGTTTTACTACAACGAGAACAGACAACTTATTCATACCTACACTGAGACATAAGATAGTTCCAGCAAATACACTGCTTGTCTCGCCCTTCTCTCCGAAATACAGCAAAGCTGTTTCACGGAAGAGACAAACAGAATGGCTACCACCATTCTGGTCATGCAACGTGAGTGCGGCACAGCGCATCCCTTTCGCCTATTTCTTTGTACCGTAAGCTCACATAATCGCTATGGTAATATACCACGATGAATAATAATTAATTAAAGATTATCGTTATATCGAAGTGATAATGATGAAACTAATAAATAATTTAGAATAAAGCGTTTAAGAGGAACGGTAACACGTGTCGCTATTTGTGTCATATTTGAAGCACTTTGTCTCAAACTCTAGCAATCTCGCGTGGAAAGTATAAAACTCAAGTGAAGCAAAGTTGAGACGGAAAGTCGACAAGATGTCACTGAATTTACTCATATTCTCCCTCTGCCAAGTGATTGTTACATACATTGACAAAGACTTAGAAAGGATGCCTGGAAATTGCTCAGTGAGAAACTGCAAACTTTAAAAGCGCCTTTCTGGCAAACGATATGACGTACTTGATGAGATGTTTTAGGAGAAATATTACGAACACGAAGTCTTACGTATGGTTTATTTAATACTTGCACTAACAATACAAACTAATATAAACATTTCACGTTATAAAAATGAATGAACTTTTATAAATCCTTATTTTCTACCTCATAACCTTTACGACATTAGTTTTGTTGTTTTAAATGGTATGTTACAAAAGCAGAATCGTCTAAAGGGCCATGATTACGTATCTCTTGAATGAAACAGGAATCTGACATAGAATAATAATTATAATATTATTCCACGCTTATGAATGTTTTTCATAATAAAACTTACATTTGCATTTGAACGCAAAGAGGGTAGAATTTTAATAACACGAATGATATACACAACAAATAAACACTACACAGTTATGATAAAAGTTATGATGAAATTTACAAAGGCGGTTTAGCACAAAGCGTAATGTTCTGAAGCGCTAAAAACCTTAAATTAGTGGAATTTAATTTTGCACGGATACAGGATGAATTATCCCGCTTTAGATAAAATCTACCTTTTTCCTGCCACTTTCCATCCACTATTATGAAAAATTAAGCTCGACAAATATATTAAGACTTTGAAATATGTTTGTAGAACTCAATTTTATGTAACTTTTTCGATACTTTGTGTATGGCCTTTGGTTAACATGGGACTTATGGTCTTGCATATCTAAGTTATGGATTAGATCCCTTGATCCAATATTTTAATGCCGCAATTTTTTTACTGTTAATTAATTGTAATAAATATTAATTGTCCTAATAAGACATGTACAAGATGATATTGGTATAATCATATGGGTGTTTCTATAAATTTGTGTAAATATAGTTTTCTTGGAAGACCTAGAACGGTATGACCTCATTACAAAAAGCATTTTACACGAATTAATATAAACCCAAATCATACAATAATACGAAATAAAATATCTAATATCTATGGACGCTTTTGCACCACGTCAATCTCATGCCGTGGTAACTTCTCGAAGAACTTGTGTTACGGGTACCAGACAACGGAAATATATTTAATACTATTATACTATACATAATATGTATATTTAATTTTTTTATTTTATAGGTAGGGTACTGGTACACCCAGCACCAGTGCCACACCAGGAACCAGTACACCATTTCTAACCTCACATCAAAATATTAACCTTCTGTCGAATTTCCCGCCACTTTTTTGCGTTTGGTTAGCACTGCCGTACTTCCATCAATCATTTCATCATGAATAAAGCCATAAATACCCTCATAGTTCACTTCGTTCCGGGCGGCCATATTAGTAAGCGACACTTTACCTTTACTTTCAAAATTTCACTTTCACCCTAATACACATATTTAACACACATCCATGACCCAGGAACACAGAAAACTTTTTTGTCATTGTTTGCAGGATTCGAACCCTCTACCTCCGGCTTGAGCGCCAACACGCTTTACCATTGAGCCACAGAGGTCGTCAAATATGATAACAAATAAGACCTATGTGAAACAAACTAGACGTGCTCAAAGAGTAGTGTATTCTATACTAAATCCATATAATATGTAATATAAATAGTAAGCTTAATACATTCAACACAAAATGAAAGCAGCAAGGAATAATAATTGGTCCATGCAAACCCAAAAATACAATAGGCAGCAACGGTATTCCATTAAACGTCTGACAAAAAATGACAAAACGCCAAATTCCAATATACCTTTACGAGCTCGGTAGGGTAGCTTCAAATTAAAATTAAACAAACAGCCCCTCAACATGTGTCAATAAAAGGAACACGATCGTTTTGGGACCTGGGACTGATTGCCGATGACATTGCGAGCTTAGGGCAATGGGAACGGATATGACATCATCGTACAACACGAGCTCGCTCGGGTCTGCCGATAACTACGTGCGGCACGGCCGTTGCGAATCGGATAATAGTTAAGCTTGTTGATATTAATTTGTGCTATTTTGTGATTAGCGTTAGTCCACTTACAAGGGGTTTTTATAGATAATATCTCTTTAGTTGTATTATTAAATATTAAATTGCATTATAACTATTAATGTCGCTATCCAGCAATGGTGAAAATTTTGGAAATGGTTTGCCCTTGTTCGGTAAGCAGCATTGGACACTAAATGAAATAACAAACCTAAAATTTAAATGAAGAGGAAAAACGAATCTGGTAGGTACGTAGAGTATAAAATATCAGATCTGCCTATAGTATTAAATATGCCTCAATATTATGTTCTCAATAATTAAATACGTCTTTAAGTTCACATAAATTAACTATATTTCATGGTGTGTTTTGACATGGTATACTTTTATTACTTCTATTCTAAGGGACTTCAATTATAAAAGACGTGCTTAGGACCTAAATAAAACGAATTCTTATAGATATGACCGAAACAAATTTATTCCAAATACCATAGCTTTCGACCTAAATTATGCTTGAAACATATTATTTATTAAAAAAGTATGTGTACTATAAATTCAAAGAAAACACACGATTATAAGTAATATAATTACAGTCCTTATTTATAGAAGAAAATGAGAAAAGACGATGATTAGTGATAATAAAACGCCGACGGCATAATTTGCGAGTGTCTTATAATCAAATTCTGACGCTTGATTTCTTTATTCATCTCATAAATCTTGTAGCCCGCTGCGTTTCATTGAAATACTTAATGAAACATCACGTATATTGCAAATTCAATGTTATAATTCACAATAATGAATACATTTCATCATCAACTTGCTTTGTGTTATGTGGCGTCTGTGACAGTTGTTTTTTTGTTTCGCGCCTTCTTATGGAATGTTTGTATTTTAGATACTTTTTTGTGTGCTTAAGGTTTTTAATGTTCGAGTTTTTTTATCCGATTGCTTGTTTATTGCTTTGATGATACAACTTTACTGTATTTTTATAGTTAGAAAGTTTCAGCTTTACACACTACACTTAGTTTTTGTATTGTATAAAACACATGTTTTATACAATTACACCTTTATCATTTATCCATCTGTATGTTGTATGTACTGTTTCGTCTATTAGCAGGATAAGATTTAGCAATAAATATAATATGTAATTTGCAAGAATTTTATGTTTCAGTTACTTACCTTACATTAATGTTGCATTTCTATAATAAAATACAGTTGTTATTTTTATTTTGACTCATAAACTTTCCTTGTGGTCCAAGTTGATAACACTAAAGTCAGTGGTCCCTGGTCAAGAAAAGGCTAGGAACCATAGCTCTATAGAGATAGCCGAGCCTCCACAAAAAGGGCAGGGTTGATCATGTTCATTCTCTTGACCTCTTACCACCACGTGTTTTTTTATGTTACTTGGATAGGCAAAGTGGCACACGTGCCACCTGATGGTAAGTGGCTGACCTCGCCCATGAACATAAACCAGCCCACCCGGAACGAGCCCAGGCAACTCATTTATGTGTTGCCTATCCTGAGACATAAGATGTTAAGTCTCGGTGCCAGTAATTACACTGCCTGTCTTGCCCTTCTCTGAAACATGGCAAAGCTATTTCACGGGAGAAACAAACAAGATGGTGGTACCCATGCAGCCGGGAGCGCGGCACAGCGCTTCCCTCCCACCAGTATTTCATAATATTGTACTACGAAGGAAACGCCCTTTACATCATAACTGACATTATCTGATCATCATTATCAATTATTATCAATCTTTACTTACACTTCCCCACCATGGTTCAGGCCTTGACGTGGCGGTGGGGTTCAGTAGGCTAGGGTGAGCCCAACACCTTGGGCGAAGCTAAGTGAGCCGAGGGGGCTTTTTGTACTCCTCTTATAAGAAGAGGGGACAAAAGAGCAGGAGGCAAAGGGTGAGGATGGGAACCTCACCCCATTGTACTTTCCCGACGTTGGGAGGGGTTGTTCTGTGGTGCGAGACAACCCCTCTGTGGAGGTGGCGTCGGTCCCTTGCGGGACTGACTAGCCGTCGAGGTGCCCTGTTAGCTTAACAGATCCGGGGCACCTCACCAAGGCGGCAATGGTGGCACTCGCCGGGTTTTAGTGGGTGGAGCTGCGTCCATTTACCATCTTCCGGGCGCAGCGAGTCCCACATACCCACCTTGGGAGACCCACTCCCCAGGCGGGATGCCTCAGAGCATTTCCCGGCGTAAAAGAAAAAAAAAAGCTTTACTTACACTTGCTAAAACAAGCTATTAAAATAGCTTAGGAATTTAAACGGACGCTAAAATTTCCTGTTGATATACCTAGATACTAAATTATAGGTAATGGTTTGGTAACAAGATTTTCTGTTCAATTTTATGAATAGGTTTTTTTTGCAATTAACAATTTTTTTTATCTGGATACTATTTTTTGCCACAAGCAATGATAATCTCTCGTATATATATTAAATAGTATTAGTA
Organism: Helleia helle; assembly: GCA_963853865.1. NCBI lineage: Eukaryota > Metazoa > Arthropoda > Insecta > Lepidoptera > Lycaenidae > Helleia > Helleia helle. The sequence goes on from OY971431.1 coordinate 10,519,000, forward strand.
AGTACTTCAACAAATATTGGAGTAAAATGGGAATTTATCGGAATTTAAAAATATTAATAAACTGCCATAAAATTCATTACGAAAACTAGTTTTAAAAGAGTAAATAAAGTATTAAATATTTACTCATTAACAATATTACCTACTACAAATTAAAAAAAGAAATAATCCACTTTCGTTTCCTGATTTCTATGTCAAGGTTATCTAAGTTCAAATTATATCTACTTTATATCACACATAAGAAGAAAATATTATATTGGAGTTTGTTTTAAAACAAAGAACCTCCAAAACATATCGGATGTTTTTCCGGGATCCAATGTTGGCAAACAAAGGCCAGATTCGGTCAAATGAAATTGCTACAATTACCGGTCCGCTTTACCTGCCTGCCACCGACCCCACTATTTTGCAGCTTTATAACACCATGTTAGATTTTTGAACTATGGCACTATTGTCTCGGAATTTGGGCGTGAAATAAACGTTTCGAAATATTAAATGACGTTTACTTTGTGTCTTTTAGATCGACTTTATAGTTGTTGATATAAAGCTAATATTGTTATGACGGTTTCTTGAGAAATATAAAATAAATAGTTGTAGTTTTTAAACTTAACATTTACCTACTTTGTCTTATTTTGCAAAAAAATTATAGTATTTTATATCTGAATTTAGAATTAATGTCGATGTTAGATTCGGCCGCCCATCCGAAAGATTGTAAAAAAAACCATCAAAAATGGGAAATTATCCATATTATTAGTACGTATTATTAGTAAGTAGCGATGCAATGGATGAATGGGATAAATAAATGAAAACTGAAAAACTACCAAAACGTATACAGTTCAATTACATTTGAAACCAAATTTACATGAATACAAAAAATCATTAAACATAAACCTGGCATAGACTGAGATGGGGAAGTAAAAACCGATTATAATTTTCAAAGTGTTTATTTACAAGCGAACCTACTTTCTAATGATAAGTTAGCTTTATCAACTTTGATATGGCCTGCATAATAAAGTCATTACAAGAGTTATAAAGTGTTGCACTAGAAAGTCTTGTAATTTATTTCTGTTGTAACTAATCCTCTGCGGCGAAAACTTTATCGATAAATGTATACTCATTTAGAATAAATGACGGCACGTTCATGGAGATTATGTATGTCATTTTGTCATGTATCGTCTACTCAGTGTGATGATTTCAGGGACTATATCCTAATTTATTAACACTGAAAGGTTAGTTTGTTGGAATACGGTCATTTCTTGGTAGAACTTCAAGTGGGATCAAAATATTCTAAGAAATTATCTTCCTATACTGAATATTGTAAAAAAGAAGTAAAAAGAAGGTTTTCTTTCAAAAAGAAAACTCTTTAATTTAAGGGCCGGTGAAAACGAGGTTGTATTAACTGAGTTAATATAATGAAAGATATGAAAACAATGAAAATGTCTAAGGATATAAAAAAGATGCATGAGAGAGTAGCAGAGTAGCGCCTTGTCACTTCAAATATATATTGATGTTTTTGAGTATTATTTACTACTAGGCAGATATGATTTCTCCATTTTATCAATTACATAAGGTTTTATTGAAAAAAAAAAACTTTAATAGATGTAATATATTATATTATAGATCTGTATATTGCACGGTGCGTATAAAAGATTTCCGTTAGTTATTACTCGGTAAACGCTTTCAGGGAACCGGTAATTGACGGGCAAGTGGCGTAAAAGTGAATCCGCGTCTCGGATGTTGAGATGCCAGGGGAGGGATCGATACGTCGCGTATTGCCATTACACGGAATAAGCATCTTATAATGCCAGCCATAACTGAGCTGAGCGTATTTTTAGACGGTTGAAGATACTGTTAAAATAGTAAATTATTTTTTAGTTACCCTATAGTAGCTGTTTATCGCGATTTCTGCCATGCAGTATAAGATTATGCTAATTGTGTGTTACACAGCTTTTTATAATAAACAGAGGCCATCAAATACAAACAAACAAATCTCACGATCGTTACGTATTTGAAGTGGTTAACGGAGCCTAAGGTGTGTCAGCCTGACACAGTCGCTTTATTGATCACGTATTAACATTGAATACGCGATGTGATATGAGATATTGCGGATCTTTTAAAATATTTTCCCCTAGATTTGGTCCCCTATCTAATAAATCCATCGTTTTAAGAAGAAATGTTTACATGATATCATTACGTCAAAAGCGTATCTTGTTCCTCAATTTAATTTTTACAAGTATGAACTATTGTTTTCTAATGTTTACGCGAATTTTACTCATTATAATAAAACATTTTTTTACGGATTTTATCATATATATAATGATAGGACGTATGACACCTCAGTCCTCCCGTGACCATGGTTGCTGTAAAGTATCCGAAACGTCGGGCTTGTAAAAATCTTAATAAACCGCGATAAAATCCGTTTTATTATTTTTTATAAAGCATGAACTATGTTAATTAGCATGTGTGGAATGTGTCTTATGCTCGATGAAGTGAAGTGTGAATTATTTATTGTTTTAGTTACAAATATAGCGTATAAGAAACTAAGATAGCTAAATATTAATTGAGCCTAGGTCTAGTAATACCTGAAAGGCTGGCATGCGCGCACGACAAAATTTTGTCTACCCCTTTTCTCGTGTTATTTCATATAGTTTATACGAGAAAAGGGGTAGACGCATGCTAGCCCTACTGGTGTACACCAGGTATTTAAATGAGATTTATTGTACATAAATGAGAGTTCATTTAGGGGTAGCAGAACCAAAATATGACACAACGATAAGCGTTTCAATTCGTGGTCGGCTGACACTGCGAGGGTTGTCCTCCCTTTTATTACTAAGGGTGCTGTGAGAAGTTCATCCACTTTGTGCATACCGCTGACATTCGCAGCCGTATTGACTGTCAAATAATAAATAACTTCTATAACGAATAGGTGGTGAAAGCTTTAACTTTTGCGCTTGGCGATAATTTTGACTCCGCAACTTAAATATTAAATAGTATCGCATCATATTACGATAACTTTTGTTAGAATTTATATTATGGGTACTGAAACAAAAAGGAAATGTTTTATAATATACTAGTGGCACCGACAGACGTTGACCTGTAAAAAATATTTTTTTTGTGAATCTAAACCATCCTCGAATCCCCTTGAACTCACACAAAAAATTTCATCAAAATCGGTCCAACCGTCTAGGAGGAGTTCAGTGACATACACACGCACACAAGAAATATATATAGAAAGATTAACACATACCGTGGTTTATCATACAGATTGTCTGGACCTTCTAGCTTGCGAACGCAGTCAGCATACCGTCTGGCCACACATCGGTACAACATCTGGCCGTCGACATTTAATCCATAAAACTATTTTATACAATTGTAAATTAAAGCATCCAAAAAAATTGATTATAAAGACTAACAACGCATCCATGAATCCACTGGTAACCTTAATATATTTATCTTAATTTACTTGGATCTCAAATCTACCCTCAGATATTTACTAATTAAAATCTTTATATATATGAATGTAATCTACACATTTGACTTCTACATACTAACCATCATAATGTACATTAATTATGCATTTAACTATCCTCGAGCCGCTATTGATCTTTATAGTTTGGGTCCTGTTAACTAGACCGACCGAACTTAGTTGATGTATTGGTTCATCGCCTAATAACTACGACATGTTCAAGACAGAGTACGTTGTTGGCTCTTGATACATTTAATTAAGATTATCGTGAAACAAACGACAAACATTTTTATACCTAACGGAACATTCCAAAGAATTCGTACGATTCCAAAGAATCATGACCTAATTTCCGTTTATTTTCATAATATGTATAAACTATAACAATATACAATCATAAACTACCTGGTAGCAATCATTCAGAAAAGTGTCTATTCGTTAGTAGTTAATTCATAATTGATAGTAATCATTTGTTGAATACAAATGAAAACTACTTTAATATAAGACAGATACAAATAAGAAACAATTAAAATGATAAAGAAAAAAATCACTTGAACAATGATATAAAGGACCCATAAAACAATAGCGAGTTGCTCTCAGACGCGGTTGCTCGCTTTTATTAGATTAACTTGACAAAAGCCGGTCGACTCATCGCTTAATTATTACGTCTGAACACAAATCATCCTCCTTCTTTATCTCGGTCGCAGATTCCAGTCGCTAACTATTTTTATTGCGTTCCTTTAATTAAGAATAAAACTAATCGTTTTACATAGAGATGTAAAACGATTAGATTTATTCTTAAATAGCTAGATAGCTATTCATGAAGCAGAGATTCTCTATTAGTAGCTAATATGTATCGTGGTTATGTTAGGGTTTTACCGCATTCAACTCTTGATAGGCTATTGTGCATGCCAAATGTGTAGGTGTTCGAAGTGCAATGCCTAGCGTATTGGAACTTGTATATTGTTGTGTGACCTTATTCATTCAATGTGTATTTTTTAACTGAGAAATAATAAATATTTGACTTCTTAATTATATCGATATTTTCAATGTCTAATTTAAAATGTTTACTCAAACTGTAATATTTATTTTCTGTTGTTTCAGGATGTGAAAATCATCGCCGATACATCAATGACGGTAAACTTTGCATGACCACGGCAGACAATGCGGTCACAAACTGCTAAGCCCTTGACTAAAAAGGGTGCTTTAGGAAAAACAGCTTTCAAAACTAGTGCCGCTGCAAAACAAACTAAGAAAAAAGTGTCACCGAAAAAGATAAAAACAATACAGAAGTCTGTTACGAAGGTGCCAAAAAAGAATGTTGGGACTAATGAAACTACAAAAAGCACGAAAGAAGGAGAGCAATCCACCCAAGATAAGGTTGATAGCGCAGGTACAAGTAAAACAGAATCTTCTAAATCTATTCCATCTAGAGAAAGTTCTCCTTCAAAAAAATCAAAAAAAGAAGTCATCGAGAAAAAAGATAAGGCTAAAGTAACTAGTAAAAAGGTGGTTGCTAAAAAACCAGTTAAATCTGCAAAAGTTAAATTAAATCCAAAATTAAGGAAGGAAGATGACAATGATACAAAGTACAAAATAAATATAGACTCACTAAGAAAAGATACAGGAAAATCGAAGTTAAAATCAAAATTTAAAAAAGGCAATGCAGGTAACTTAAATAAAAAAGAGGTGAATATTATAAAGGAGACGGAACAAAGTGTGGATGAAAAAGATAAAGAAAAGCCATCCTGCAACTTAGAAAATAAAGTTGCTAAGTCAGACACAGTAGATGATAAGATCAGTAACAATGAAGATATAAAACCAGATCCAGTTGAAATGAAGACCAGTGTAGTAGCACAAGTTAAATCACCTAATTTAATGTCAAATAACTCTCCCGAAACACCAAAAGTTGAACATGAGAGACCACCGAAATTTTTTACTTCTAGTAGATCTCCTAGAACAGTTGATATTGATGTTAAATGTTGCAAAAATTCGAAGGGAAATTTAAGTGTCTCGGAAAGATTTTTATCGATGAAATGTGAAACTAAAACTGAAGAAAGTGGCGCCAAAAATGTATCTAATAATCTTGTATCACAAGGACCTGAAATCGATGTTTATACTTTTACAGAAAAAGTAGACTCTCCGAAAAGCATTTTGTCTGACTTTCGACCACCGATAAATAAAAACGTAGGTAGAGTACGGCCAATAGCAAGGGTAAAAGGAACTGTCATTAATAAGAAGTCGGACACTGAAAAGAAAAAGTATTCACCACACAGACCCATTGAAGAAGTAGTTAAGCAACTTAAAGCTAATAAACGATCTGAGGATCTAATTGCTAGTGATGATAATGTCGATACGCCTAGCTTAGGCTTAAGTTTGCTTACAGTTGACAAGGATTTAGAAGAAAGTCCCAAACCAATAGTAAGCAAATCATATAAAATGGTAGCCCGTAAATCTAGTATAACTGGCAAGCCATTTAGTCCCATGCATTTCCTTGATCAGGATGAACTTCCTGAAAATAATGAAACAAAGGTGACACCTAAATCCAATAGTAAGAAAAATGTTTCTAAAACGAAACCACAGCCCAAGAAAATCAGTTTATCAGATGAAGAGATTAATGACTCAACATTTTCTTTGAATACTAAGTCCGGGCGTTATACTTCTTCAGATGAAAGTCTAAATGAATCTAATGACGATAATGATAATAAGGAATCCTCAGGTTCAGACAATCCAAAAAATAAGAGATTGAAAAATAAGAAATACAAAAGAATAACTGATTCGGCGAAAAAAACCACTTCTAAAGAATTAAAAGAACTATCGAAAGATTCTCTAATCGATTTAAAAGATGCATCAGCATTACTCGGGAATGAAAAACCTAGTAAAAGGCGGCTTAAACTTTTATCCATGTGGTCAGGCCCAAAAAGACATAGAATGGCATCATTAAACGCATTGGCAAAAGTACATTGTCTGTATGAAAATGAAAGCAGAAGCCATATGGAATTGGGGTTAATGAAAACCGTAGACAGACAAGTAGTGCCTAGCACTTCTAAGCAAACTAGCCCTAAAAAGAAAGACACAAAACAGAAAGGAAACGAAAAACAGGATAGTACGTCAGAATCAGAATATGAGGGCAAAAAAGAAAAGGAAAAGGATAGTTCTGAAAGTTCTGATGACAGTAATCCTCCTCAACGTACTTTACGTGGGGTTCCCGGAATTAGAAGTGCTGGTAAATATTGGGATCCAAAATCATCAACATCATCAAGTGATGATAGCGAACTAGAATCAAAGCCTAAAAATTCTAATGCAGACAAGAAGAAACCTGCTTCAAAAACGTCTGCAGCGAAAACTGAAATAGAAAAGCCGTCTTCAAAAATGAAAAAGACTGCTGGTGTCCCCGTCAAGAAAAAACGTAGTAGAAATGAGGTAGTTATGGATTTGAAGGACATGGTGGTTCAAAAGCGTATGGCTAGTTTAAACGCCACCGCTATCCTTGCTGCTAGCTATGAAAAACGATCTCCAAAGTCGAGCAAAGATGATAGCACTTCTGATTCTTGTAGTGATGAGTCATATGTTCAGAAGCCAAAAAACGGATTAAGTTCCGGCGTAAAGTCGGAAATAAAACATGAAGATACCAAAAAAGAGCCTGACGAACCATGCATTACTGATACAAAGCAGAAAGTTGAAGTGATTGTCAATCAAGATACTGACGTGACAATTACTGGGGTGTACTCGACCCATCATCATGAAGGATTCTGTACTGTATCCGGGATGCAGTATCGCATCTCCTCTACAAGCCATACCCAGACAACAGCAACGGCTAACTGTGAGAAAGTAAGTACCTAGGTTATTATATTCGTGTCCTAATTAAACAAACTTGAATTTATTTATTTACAAGCGTCAATTTTTTTAAACTTAAGTAAAGGTCCAAATATCTGAGTAATTTTTGACAAACAATAGTTAAAGTTTAGTGTTTATCTAATATAATTCCAAAAATACTAAATAACATTGATATTTGTTAATAATTTACTGTCACATTACATAAATAATTAAAATAACACATTTACGTATTATGTCTCATTATTATTAATGTATTGAATCATTGATTGCCACAGTAAATCATATTAGGAGCGAAGTCAAAAGCGAAGAACAAAGACGAAGTCAATCGCAGTGAAAATAAGACATTGCTAGGCACGTTCTACTACTTATCGTTACTGATTCACTGTTTCTATGTGATCATCAGGATTCATGACCAAATTCATATCTAGAAATATTCTGAAAATTGTTTCTTTCCAGGAGGGATGCTCGCGAGATGATAATTCGCGATATACGCCTTTATCTGCATTATCGTCGATGAAGCCGCCCGCAGACCAGTCTCACCCCCACCCAGGTAAATATTGAATGGCAGAAACTAAAATCATGGCGAGGTTCATATTCAGTATAGTTGGCTGTACGCCAAGTATGCCTGTAATGCAGTCTCGGTTATATACTTCCTATCGTTTGAGTAGCTATTGTGTTTTTATAACTTGAATTTTGTGCATGGTATTATAACGTGAAGACTGCACTAATGACAAAGAAAAATATATTTGCATTTAGCAGCGTCCTGTTCCACTGCTTTATTGATAACAAATTTTTTATGTTATGTTTTTGAAAATGGCTAAAAATAAATCTAACGTTCATGGTAATCGTTGTTTTATAATTATATTTTTAAATCTTTGATATTAGGCAGGATATGTGGAGTTGGCACATGCTTTTTTAGTATTTTTTATATACCTACTTTCTTGATACACAAACACAAACTTATTTTATACGTTCCACAGAACGTATAAAATAAGTTTGTGTGGTCGTATTGATAAACATTATTTCATTTATTTATCTTTGTAAATATGTAAAGCTCAATCGCGATTACAATTTATTATATTGAAGGCTTGAAGTATATTAAGTGAAAAACTTTACAATATTATAACAGACTTCAGCATAAATATAATATCGGTTGCTTCAGGAAACGTTACTTATCGACTTAAATTGCATTCAAACTCTTTTAAACCGCACAAACTTTGTAGAAATTAGAATAGTTCCAAGAATATTTAACGACCTCTTAAGCGATGAAAATACTTTATAGGTATAATAAATAACTGTTTTATAGGTAATATTGTTGGTAAATGTTATTTGGAAAAATCTTAATGAAATACCCGTATGTATCTTTGAACATGACTTTCGTCCAGGTGACGTTGATTCAAATTAAAACTTTGCACAAGTATTAATGACAATACAGTAAGTAATTAGGAAATTTACAAAGACTTATTATATATAATTTATACATTCAAATCTAATTTTATATGAACCTTATCGCTTATATTGTTTTAAAACTTGAGTCATTGTTGTTTCTGCTATTTTTTTTTTTATAACTAGGTATAATAATTTATTTAAAAAGATTAGCATAGAGGGAATTTGCAATAACATGTGCGTTCTAGGATAAATATTTTCGTTTGTTTTTTCCTCCAGCAAACATTCTAAATTGGATCGAACAAGTTTTGTATCGTCTTTAATCTCGTCTCTGGAACTTAAAGTTTCAACGAAGCATAGTAAGAAACATACATTCTTTTATCTATCAAAGTGGGTCCGGCGAAGGCATGTTGCCAAGTTTCCCCATACACCCGTTATTAAGAAGAAACCATTTATCTTTTCGCTTATCTAAACTAACTTTTTGCAATTTGACAGATATTTATGAAATGTTTTGAAATTCCTCACAACGTCATTAGTAAGATTCAAGCCAGATACATAATCCTATGGTCTTTGCGTATTCATTACGGTTCTACTGTATTTCTATGCGAGTAATTGATTGTACTAAATAATTATAAAAAGTCATTATTAGCTTACTTTTGCAGTCCAGTATTTAGTGTGCAATCGTCATCATCGTCATCATTAATAACCTTTTTCCGTCCACTACTGAACATAGGCCTCTTTCAATGAACGCAAAGACGGCAGATCTCCTGCCACTTGCAGCCAACTAAGACCGACCACTGTATGGACATCGTTGTCGTATCAGTTGGGGGGTCTATCTACCCTCCGGTTTCCCAAACATGAAATATGAACCGCCTCCACTCCTGAAAGAACTCTTAACCCACCGACAATCGGTAATCCTATATCATCAGTGTATTTAATATTTTTTTTGTTTTTGTACAATGTATATCACAGATAGATAAAATAAGTAATAGAAAAGGGTGGCATAACGATGTTATAATTTTTTATGTCGATACGCTTGTCTTTGGTATCTATCGGGTGCTGTTCGATTTTATTTACAAACTATAGAAAACAATTGACGACCTCTGTGGCTCAGTGGTAAGCGCGTTGGCGCTCAAGCCCGGAGGTTGCGGGTTCGAATCCCGCCATGGAACAAAAATATTTTCTGTGTTCCTGGGTCATGGATGTGTATTAAATATGTGTATTATACAGGCTGTCCCGTAAGTAGTAGACCAACGCGGTGTGGGTGTGATAGGGGGAACTATTATCTACCAAAACCACTAAAAATTATTGTTCTAGGTCTTATAGCTTTGAAGTTATGATTTTTTTAAATAAATAGATGAAATTATCGTCCTATGTACAAATATTTTATAATTTTACGAAATCTATCACTTATTTTTTTGTTATTTTTATTCTAGGCAGTTAATAATACCAAAACCACTAAAAAATATTGTTCTAGGTCTTATAGCTTTGAAGTTATGATTTTTTTTAATAAATAGGTGAAATTATCGTCCTATGTACAAACATTTTATAATTTTACGAAATCTATCACTTATTTTTTTGTTATTTTTATTCTAGGCAGTTAATAATACATACCACATAGAGCATCTTGAAATGTAAAAATTGCACTAGTTTTATTTTTTAATTTTCATGCTTATGATAATTACACCTAAATACCTATGTATTATTAACCGCCTAGAATAAAAATAACAAAAAAATAAGTGATAGATTTCGTAAAATTATAAAATATTTGTACATAGGACGATAATTTCACCTATTTATTTAAAAAAATCATAACTTCAAAGCTATAAGACCTAGAACAATAATTTTTAGTGGTTTTGGTAGATAATAGTTCCCCCTATCACCCACACCCCGTTGGTCCACTACTTACGGGACCCTTGTATAATAAAAATCTTAAATATATTATGTATAGTATAAAAGTATTAAATATATTTCCGTTGCCTGGTACCCGTAACACAAGTTCCTCGAGAACTTACCACGGGACCAGATTGACGTGGTGTGAAAGCGACCATAGATATTATATTAATTATATAGCCATAAAAAATATTTAAAATAAATGACATTGCATCGATAGTGTCCGATTATTTTCTTGGCATTTTCACTATCATCCTACCACTACCTTTTTTTAACCTGGTAAGTGGACGCAGCTCTACCCACTAAAACTTGGCGAGCGCCATCAATGCCACCTTTGGCGAGGTGCCCCGAATCTAATGAACAAACAGGGCACCTCCACGGCTAGTCAGTCCCGCAAGGGACTGATGCCACCTCCACTATCATGCTTCTGTCTACTATAGAAGAAAATGAAGAAAAAATTGGTCTTCTACTCATCATAATGGGGTGCCATCTTCAAATTGAAGTTTGGAGGTCAGCATTTGGTCTTCTACTGCTTAGTTATAAGTATAGCTAATTGCGAAAAGCACTTTCCTATTTCGCTTTCCGAACGCGACCTTCAATCCAATACATAGCTAAAGTAAGTTAAAATTCTTTCTATGAGCAAACTTATTTTCTTCTGATCTCTCACAAGGATATTGTGTAGACTATATGGCGGAAACCTCTATAGTCTGTAACAGAGTCTTCGCGTTTCCACCATATTTTGGAGGCGGTGGCTCCCTAGAGACCCAAACACGCTACACATTCATAACGGATTTGAACACTCACTGAATTCAATTCAATTGTCATAATGACTAGCGGCTTTTGATCCTTCTGAAAACCAAAGACTACGAGCGCAGCACGTGCTTGTTGTTTACGTCTACAATTTTGAATAATAGATTTCTGTAAAGTTTTGGCTAAAATCATTACCTACATAAATCCGACCCGGCTGGCCTCGGATATAAGAAATAGTAACATGGTCCGTAAATAACCACCAGTTAATTTCTTATTTTGGTTTTGTATGAAAGTTATTTGCTCTATATACTTTTCTCTTTGCAATCATCTTCTTAAGCACTTAATCATCTAGAAAAGTGGCCGTTTATTATATTTGAGTAGCATAGAAGCAGTTGGTTCTCTATAAAGATCGCCAGTGGAAAGCGTGCATTGGCTGCATCTTTTGTTCAGAAATTTGTTTTTTTTAAGAATTTACCATCCTACTATCATGCGTCTCAACGTTAGCCACGCATGGATGAGGATAATCTGGACTTAGGTAGAAAAAAGAAGGCGATAGACCATTTTATAATTACTACCAGATATACGCAACTAAAATAAAAATACCTAAAATATTCCCTTTCTAATTTAATCAGAACCCGGTTAGCGGCATCGCTATGGCAACGAACCAACGTCACTTTTCAACTTTAATCCATTTAAATTCACAGAGTCAGTATAAATTTGAGCGCATTACATTTCAGGTTAGATTCCCTACAATAATTGCGGGTTATTAAATTTAAATGAGGTGCAGTTGAATTGGGAATTGTAACAATGCTATTTAATCCGTATTCTCGATTGCATTAAGTCGTGCGATGCTAAATACGCTTTAAGCTGTAATTCCGGCGCTCGGCCGATGTATCCGATTAAAAATGTATTGCTGACTGCGAGTTACTGTTAAGTCAATCGAATGAACTATCTCGGAAATATTAAATCGATTCACAATCTAGTTTTAAATCGGAATTCAATACTCCATTAGCGTCTTTTGTAGAGCGCAGGTTGTTTGACGTACGGGGAAAATATTTTTGTTTACCTACGTTGTACGTCTTTTTAGGTATTCTTGTTTTTCTTTTGTTTCTCTTTATTAATAAGGTCCATATTAATTTAACATATGGCGCTATATATGGTTCGTATAGTGTATATAGTGTGTATAATGGGAACTCCCCAGGCGGGTATGTGGGACTCGCTGAAAGATGGTAAGGTGGACGCAGCTCTACCCACTAAAACCCGGCGAGTGCCGAGTTGCACAAACAGGGCATCTCGACCGCTAGTCAGTCCCTCAATGGACCGACGCCACCTTCACACATAGGGCTTGGCCCCTATCACAGAATATCCCCTACCAATGTCGTGACAGTGCAATGGGATAAGGTTGCCATCCTCGCTCCTTGTCCCCTCTTATTATAAGAGTAGTACAAAGAGCAGCCCCCTCGGTTCCTTTGGCTTCGCCCAAGGTGCTGGGTCATCTTAGGCTACTGCGCCCCACCGCCACGTCAAGGCTTGAACCGTGGTGGGGAGACAAGGCACTTGCGATAAACGATAATACATTTTTTTCTCGTATAAACGTCAAATTGTTTGACCTTCAAAAGGGTTATTCCAGGTTTTAAGGAAAATAATTCGCATTTTATCATTTATTATTAACAACATTAAAAACAAGCATTAAACACTTATAATATTGGATAAAAATCCTCATCTGTATTCTGTACCAACTAGAAAATTGGACAGTTAATCTGGTTTATTAAGATTTTTACAAGCCCGACGTTTCGGATACTTTACAGCAACCATGGTCACGGGAGGACTTAAAATAATGATGTATCATAGGGTAGTTCGAATAACTTTGTAACGTTAGGACATCTGTCACCTCAGTCCTCCCGTGACCATGGTTGCTGTAAAGTATCCGAAACGTCGGGCTGGTAAAAATCTTAATAAACCGCGATAAAATCCGTAAAAATTGTTTCATTATAATGAGTGAAATTCGCGCAAACATTAGAAAACAATACAGTTAATCTGGAGTAAAAACTTATAACAGAAACGGGAAGAACAAGGTTTTGAATGGTGACGATAAACGAATATGTTACTTATTTACAAATTTAAACCTTTTAATTACACAAATACTTTTTTACAAATTTACACATTTAAAATTCAATAAGCTACGTTTTAACCTAATTCGAACACATCTAAATTGTCGTTCAAAATAGCCAAAATAAAAGAACCGGACATCACAACGAATTTTAAAAAATCAATGTCAAATTTTTTATCTCCCATTAAACTCGAATATCGCTATCGATAAAAATATATACATTAAAAGTAGGTCGCGTTTTATGTGTGTTGTATGTGTGCCAAGGTCGAGACGAGTTCTTAACACATGGATTAAATCTTACTGTTTCATTAATATCATCATCACGGGACGATGGTCACAGGAACATACCCTAAAATCGGCCTTCTCCTGTCAAAATGATCAAAATATAATATAAACAAACTAGTGGCACCGACAGACGTTGTCCTGTACAAAAAAAAAATATTTTGTGAATCTAATCTTTACCGGTGGGAGGGAAGCGCTGTGCCGCGCTCCCGGCTGCATGGGTAGCACCATCTTGCTTGTTTCTCCCGTGAAACAGCTTTGCCGTGTTTCGGAGAGAAGGGCAAGACAGGCAGTGTAATTACTGGCACCGAGACTTAACATCTTATGTCTCAGGATAGGCAACACATAGATGAGTTGTCTGGGCTCGTGCCAGGTAAGCTAGTTTATGTTCATGGGTGACGTCGACCACTTACCATCAGGTGGCACGTTTACAAAAAAATAAATCTAAACCATTCTAGAATCCACTCGAACACACACAAGAAAGATCGTTCCAGCCGCTTAATAGGAGGAGTTCAGTGACATACACACGTATAGAAAATTATACATAGAGGTGTATATAAAGATAACTCGAACGGGAAATTGTTATCAGGCGGACTAATATTACGTATTTTTCAAACGCATCATTGAGCTTATAAGACATTAGCCCAATTACTGTTTTGATATTTTAATGTTCGTGTCATGTTGGTTATTTTAGTTAATTATTAAATTGTTTTATTTTTGACACCACATAACCAATTTTTCTATTTAGTCCCACGGGCTAGGGAGAACGGTTCAGTTCGAAGAATCAATGGGCAGCAGTAAGACTATATTATATGCATATTGTGTATAATTCTACATTTTAATCCATCCCCACGAGTATTTTAAATCAATAAAGTCTTAATTCCTCAAAGGATTGCGTCAAAAATTTAATTGCGACCCTATTTTGGTATATCTTACAGCTACTTTATCGTTACAAAAACGGGAGATAGTTCGATTAACATTGTATTATTTGCATCACATATTTACCTTTGTAATGATTATTTATTATAATCTAAACACCATAGCCTATTTGTTATTTGAGAAAAACCATTCGTTTTCTAACTCAAACTACAAAGCGAAATACCGGGTAAAATGGAAAGACTAAAAGTTGTTGAGTTAATCATGAAAGCTGAACGCTAAGCGACTCGGCTTTGAGTTTTGTTTTATATGCCTCGGGGATAATATAACTCGGAGATATGTTTAAAATGCGTTATATTTGCATGTACATTATACGGTTTGTTTTACAAACGGTATCGTGTAAGGCGATTCATTACTTAGCGCGCCCTCTTGCGATGAGAATGTTTCATTTGATAAAAGACATGTGCGTTAATTGCAGATTAGTTGTTCGGGTTTTTAGTGTCGTAGGTAAATTAAAATGAATTAAAGTGCGTATGTATGTCGTACATAATTTGCATCTGTAAATTTAGGGGAATATGGTCAAGAGATGCTCGCAATATAGGAATCTTCTGTTCTGATCTCCTAATAAGATTGCAATTATAGAACTCAGTAGGTTAAAGGTGATTAAAAAAATATCTTATGAGGGCATTTTTAATAGGTAAAGGTCAAATTAGGATTAGATTTTTGATTAGATAACACATATCCAAAAATGTGCAGAAAATTACAGAATCCAATTTAATTCTTTAACACATTCGAAATAAATCTCGCAAGATTTAAATAAGAGTTACAAAAAAAATGATATTTTTAATGTAGTGTATAAAAATCTGCTTAACTTACTTATAGAAACTTTTTTCGGGGCGAAAAGTACGAGGCACGAATTTGATTTGGCTTTTAACGCTTTTATTTGGTAATACCGAAGATCGACGGGTGTCATGTGGCTTTAGGATAGTGCTTAGATGATATCTGTGGTCAGCTATTGACGGAGGTCCATATAGAGGACAGGAGGTCCATATAGAGGACAGGATGACGTGATAACGTAAATGATATAAACTGATTATAACGGACGATGTCAGTGTAGCCAATAAGGGATCAAACGTATTGATGTTCATGGAAGGGGAAAATGGGAGTGGGAATTGGAAGTGAAAATTATAGGATACTGATTCAATCATCAACTCACTATCATCATAAAAACCAGTAAAGCGCGAGGTTGACTGTGGGAGTCAAATTGAGGATTCCAATAAACGTGTTTTATTTAAAGTACAGATTAAGGGATTTTAGTTTTTTTTTTCTAATGTTCCGAGACGTAGCTTACCTTTCATGATTTTATATCGATGTCGATATATGTATATATATATATATATATATATATATATATATATATATATATACCCTATATACTGATAGACAGACAGACCGACGAACAACAAAGTTCTGTAAGGGTTCCTTTTGAGGAACGAAACCAAAAAAAATACTATGAATGAATTTACAAAACAAAAGATGAAATTTACTCTAAACTGATTTGCTAGCCCCACCACTCGTTCCCACCGCTGCTACTCCTGTATAGCCAGGATCGACAGTGGTAACCACTAAATGACCCTTTGATACGATCTCAGGGAGCCCGAGGGATACGTTAAAACTGCCTTGGGACCCGCAACGAATTTAATCAGAAGAATTCAGGAGGAAAATTTACAGTTTCCCTCCCCAGTTAAACCGGGAGAAAGTAAAAGATTACAATGACTTACAAGAGTCAAGAAAAGACAGCAGCCAGGGGAAGCCCAGCTGCAATGCACCACGGAGAAATTTTTATGTCTACAAATATCATGTATATCAACTATGAGTTATTATGTATAACTTAGTGATTATCATGATTGAAATAATAATTGTTGTTTGAATGTTGGTTTGTATTTATAAGTCATCTAATATCTACATAGTGAAGTATATACGTATATATTAACTATGAGCTATTTATGTATGACTTGGGGATATGTTATTTTTCCAGTAATAATGGTGGCAAAATAGCTTGAATGCACGGAAGTTTTTTACATCGTCCACGAGATCGCTGTAATAAGTTACTCCCGATTTGCTACGGATGTTGTCGAGCATTAATGTTCGTTCATTTTGCCAAAGACTGCACTCCCAAAGAATGTGATGTGCGGTATGTTCCTGTTATAACAGCCGCATAAGGAAGACGGTACGAAATTAAAGCCAAATAGTTTACTTCTAAAGTTTCCGTGGCCGGTAAGGAACTGAGCGACACAGTGGTCCACCTCTAACCAATCCTTTGATAAACGATTGAATACAGATGGAAAGAAGTTATAAAGGTTTAGTTGTATTATCCCATCGGGATTGCCATTCTTCAATTAAATTTTGAGTGGTTATTTCTATAGGGTCAAAAAGTTTTATAGGGTAATTTTTTGTCGGCACTAGAAAGATTTCGCGAATGATAAAACAAGGCAGCGCGGCGCTGTATCTCTAAGTCAACTGGTAGTACTCCGGCAAGTACTGGTAACGCCTCTGTACTAACTGTTCGATATGCTTTACATAAGAATATTAGTGAGACGTTGGCTTTGTAATAATTTACGACGGGCTGCTCCTGCACATACTGCCTAGATATGTTGCGGAATATATTAATTTTAATGTCTTAAAAGAAATACCCCATGTTGAAGATGATATTTTAGTAAATGCAATAAGTAGTGCATCATCCGCATAACCGACCAATTCACATGAAGCTGGTAGAGGTAAAGAAAACAGGTCATACAAGCCTATATTCCACAAAAAGCCGAACCCTGAGTCCACGCGTTAGATTTTTAGATTGAGTGTGGTGGCCAAAACGGAGTTTCGTTGAGCCATTTATGAAGTAAGAATGTATCAAGGAGTAGATGTTAGAGTAACATCCTCTATTTTTTAGTTTTAAAAGCAACGTCCATATTTACAAACAATCTTTAAATAAGATTTTTGAATACAAATATAATTGAAGAAAAAGTCAATAAAACGTCTCGAATGCGTAAAAAGAATGCCTAAAGTGAAATCTCCTAAACCTTAACCCAATATAAACGTTTATCAAATCTAATCCAGTATTGATTTTTGTGTCAATAAAATATCGCGCTGTTATTTCCTTTGGTGCGAAGTTAACAAATACACGAAATATATCCGCCGGGAATCCAACAGTGAAAACTGGATCAAAGAGATTCGTTCAATCGCACTTAAATGTAACCGGCCTGACAGGATATTGTGTTCTTTGCGATGTGTCTCCCCAGTGTTAAAAGATTAATATTAATTTGTGTTTCGAGCTAATTGATTTTTAGTGAAATATATGCAATTGGCCAAATGGTTGATGGACAAGGCGTTTGAAATAAATATTTTAGTTTTATGTAGACCGAGCCTAAAATTATTTGGAAATATTTTATAGTAATGGAATACAATATAATACAATACTATATTGTCGTGAAATGCCTGATAATGATGAAGATAATATTTAATAAATGGAATACAAACTTATGCTTAGTAACAAATGTATGTTATGACTTATGGTTAATAGAATCTGGTGTTACTTTTTGGAATTGTATGATCTAAGATATTATGTTAGTGCTCTTTATACGTGGGGTATTGCATGGAAGTACTTGCGAGTGTACGCATATGCAGTATAGGAAAGGTGCTTTATGCATGTATATGCGTGCACTCACATATTTACTATAGACGACGTGCTTCACGTTATAGTGCTACAACTATTACTAGTAAAAATACACACTCGAAAACACTTGTATCAAGTGATGACAAGCTCACTGCTCGCACCAAATATTGCCGGTATATATGCCTACGTAAAATTATCAAAGTACTGCAATACATGTTATTAAATAAAACAGCCAAGTGCGAGTCGGACTCGCCCATGAAGGGTTCTGTATCAGAATATACAAGCCACGCCCCGCGCGAATTATAATTATTATTTACTTAGGAACCTATTACAGATTTATTATTAGAAAATAATGATTCACGGTTTATGCATAAGGTTTATGTTTATGAAATTCAATGTTTTTTTAAAATATATTTGAGTTGGTTGAATGAAAGGTAAATTGCGGTTTACGATTTATGTTTTATTAAAAAAAACTACTTACTAGATCTCGTTCAAACCAATTTTCAAACCAAAAATTGGTAATTAATGTACATCATATATATTTTTTAGTTTTATCATTCTCTTATTTTAGAAGTTACACACACTTTGGAAGTGTCTCTCGCGCAAACTATACAGTATAAGTAGAAAAAATATACTAAAAACCTCAATATCATTTTTGAAGACATCCTATCCCTTGAAGGATAGGATGTACCCATGCCCCACACGTGTGGGTTTGATGAAAAAAAAAATTGAGTTTAAGTTCTAAGTATGGGGAACCCCCGAAATTTATTGTTTTTTTTCTTATACTATACTATAACTTATCAAGTTTCAACAGTATAGTTCTTATAATTTCGGAAAAAAGTAGCTGTGACATACGGACGGACAGACAGACAGACAGACATGACGAATCCATAAGGGTGCCATTTGTCTACTAGCCTAAAAAGTATCGTATAAGTATAATATACTATAAAAGATATAAATCGATATTAAACAGCAAAAATAAATATAATTGAATCCCATCATTAAACAAAGCCTAAGCATAACCTAAAGAAATGTGCATAAAGCATAATTATATTTGAAATTACATGCGTGGAACAATAAAAAATGGAGTCCGTATTATGCTAAAGTACTTATGCGGCTCTAAAAGCGATTTCATTAAAGCAGAACCACACAAAACGCTTTGCCACCTGCTGTTAGAGGAGGTATTATAACCGGCGAGCGACAAATTAGAGATTTGCTGTGTGTACTTGTTCACTTTTGTTGTATTATACTTGACAGATATTTTATTTATCCTTATTTGTGATTAGTGACTCGCGACTTAGCAAGGAATAATGTTAAAAGTAAAAAACCATGTTTTTTACTTTAATTTCACGGAGCACGATATTTCGACATTATAATGTCTTGTTCGTAATAATGTTAAAATATCGTTCTCCGCGAAATTAAAGTAAAAAACATGGTAAATATTTTTTTATATCATAGGAGGGCAAACGAGCATTCGAAGCCTTTTGGCGACTATCGAAGCTCATACACGCACAATCTGAGATTATGCTGATAACGCCCTTTTTTTTATCCACCCCAATGATTTTAGAAGTCTATTTTTTTATTGTATGTTCCATCGTAGTCGAAACCGCTTATCTGGTTTATAAAAAATTGTGTCAATCGATTAATTTTTTTTCGAAAGGGCCTGATGACCTTTAAGCTCAATCGGAACAGTGGATCGATTCATTATTATATTTCGGGTAATACCTATAGGTTACATTTTACTGTCGGGTTTAGTCGGGTTTTTTAACTTTTATATTCCTTACATTTTATTAAAATCAATCGCAACAAAAACAATAGTAGGTACGAGTAGGCATCGTAGTAGGTACGACTGAATAAAAAATTAGGTATAATTATTAACATATAATATCCGATGTATCTCTGGCTCTCTATTTTGAACCGGTTCTTAAAGGGAGTTAGCCGTAGTAGTAAATACTTTAATAGTAATAAACATCATGCACTGTTAGGGGGTTCCGTGAAACTAGGCGATCCTATAATTAACCTACGCGGTGGGCCGATGCGATTCATATGGCCTCAGAGTTTTAATCTTGCGGGGCAAGCAGGTTCCCCCACGATGTTTTTCACAGGCATAGGCGTCCGCCGTTCGGGAATATTGATGTGCTTACGAGTCTGGTTCGAACCCAGATGGATACGTGTTATAGATAGTTTACAATAATAATTTTGATTTAAATATATTTTATAATATTAATAAATGAGTTTTGTTGACCTTACTGATTACAGTTACTGACTAAATAAGCTGACAAACGGCTAAGCCACGCATGATGATAAATAATTTATAATAAAATGTTAGTAACTTGTTTACCCCCAAATGCTCCAAACGAAATTTCAAATTTAAGACGTACTTAAACTCATGCTACGACGTGTCAGATTCAAAGGAAAAAAGAGGGACAACACGAGTTTAAGTACGTCTTAAATTTGAGATTCGTTTGAGTATTTGGTTGTTATTAGTGCAAACATGTAGAGTTACCTAAAATTATAATATTAATTTTTTATTGAACATTATTATATATTGTTGGTATGAAGGAATCTTCCCAGTTTGTCGTTTAAATATAGCATGCAACAATAAAGCCATATTATAGGTTCTTATTAATATACATCGTTTGCCATGTCCAAACTGTTGATGATTATCTCAGTGGTAGCGTAGCATCATACTGATGAAAGATTTTTGAAACCGTAGGATTACCGCCTACATACAATATACATCCAACCCTACAAACAATTACGTCTTTATTATATCACTTTAGAATTAATAGATTTAATATGTGACGTATTATGAACTAATTGTGTGACTCATCCTCAGTTCCGGAACTGGGCGGGCTCGGGCGTCGCGCGGGATGTTCCAGCGCCTTCTCTGCCCCCTCGCCGTCTGCTCATCATGATCCAGGTTAGTCATATAGAACCTCCTTTATGAAACCTTCGCAATAACGTTAGCTTGAAAGTCAAGGATCGCAAGGAACGTCTTTTAAGATCTGAAGTAGATCAAAGGTACGTTGTGTCTAAAATTATACTACAAGAATGGTAACAAAGCCGCATAATATATGTTTTTAATAGGTACTAATAATGTCGAAGGGTAGGAGGAAATTAAATATGCGTCGCGGTCGCAAAAAAAGGATCGTTGAAGTTTCAATTGAACCGAGTGTTGACGTCGCCCATCAATATAACAACATTTTTTTTGCGTCGGGAAATGCTCTGAGGCATCCCGCGGGGGACGGAGGACTCCCCAGGCGGATATGTCGGACTCGCTGCGTCCAAAGGATGGTAAGGTGGACTCAGCTCTGACCACTAAAATCCGGCAAGCGCCACGAATACCGCCTTTAGTGAGGTTCCCCGGATCTGAGAACAGAGCACCTCGACTGCTAGTCAGTCTCCCAAGGAATCGACGCCACCTCCACAGAGGGGTTGACCCGCACCACAGAACAACCCCTTCCAACGTTGGGACAGTGCAATGGGGTGAGGTTACCATCCTCGCCCCACCGCTCTTCGGTCCCGTCTTCTTATTTAGAAGGGTACAACGAGCTGCACCGCCACGGCAACGCTTGAACCATGGTGGGGTTAAACTTGTTTACCTGGAAGAAGCCCAGGTAACTCATGTATGTGTTACCTATCTGAGACAAATTGAGTCACGCGGCGTGCCACTGGTTTGGTCACGTGGTATGGTTGTTTCTATACCACGTGACCAGTCACGTGTTGTTTTAAATTCATTTTTTTTTGCGTTGAAAGTCTGCGCACAAGCGCACAAGATGTAAGGGCTAATTATATTTGGTTGACTACGAAATAAAGAATCGTATTTTTAACTTGAACGACAAAACATCACACGACATATAGACAATTGTAGGATTTTCCTACAATTGCGACAGCATTACGGATAGTTAGGAGGTGTCTCGGTGAGAGCCTTACGCTGGACGGGATCCTGCGGGTTCGCCGACTAGGGCAAGAGGCGTTAATGCGGAGGTGGGGGGAGGACCTGGCGCAGCAACCGTATGGCAAAAATCTGACGGTTGCTTTCCGCCCGGTCCTGGAGAGGTGGATGCGCCGTAAGCGCAAACCCCTCACCTTCCGTCTGACACAGGTGCTCACAGGGCAAGGTTGCTTTGGTGAGTACCTGTGCCGGACGGCCCGCAGGGAGCCGTTGACAGTGTGTCACGAATGTGGCGCGGCGGTGGACTCAGCCCAGCACACACTCGAGGTGTGCCCGATATGGGCGGCGCTGCGTCACAGTCTGACATCAGTCATCGGAGGGGACTTGTCTCTGCCGAGCGTCATCTCCGCGATACTCGGTGACGACGAGTCCTGGACGGCGATGGTCTCCTTCTGCGAGGCAGTAATGTCCCAGAAGGAGGTCGACGAGCGGGTGAGAGAGGTCAGAGGAGGCCGCCGACGAGGCCTCCTCCCGCGGGCGACGAACGGGGGTGCGTAGGAGGCGCTATTTAATGCACCTCCAGTAACGCCCCTGTGTTCGTGTCGGGCTCAGGATGGGAACCTAGGTCTGTATGGCACGACGTCGTGGGGACTGCTTAGTTGCGGCCGGGCAGTCCCCCCCTACGAGGAGTAGTCGGGCCTTCGCCGGGGCCAGCCTGTCTCTGAGGTGATCCTGTCCCTCAAAAAGGGGCAGAAGGCGCTCGCAGTGGTTTTAGTTAGGGTGGGCACTCCCAGGTGCGAGTCCCACATTGGGTCAGGATCTAACCGAAGATCCTGGCTGCATCCATAAAGAATTTCCCTGCGAAAAAAAAAGAAAAGCATTACGGATAGTTAGCAGTAGTAGCAGACGGAAATTAAAATAGAGATATAACTTTTTTATTTTAATTGGATAGGCAAACTGGCAAACGTACCACCTGATGGTAAGTGGTCGACGTCGCCCATGAACATAAACTAGTTTACCTGGAACGAGCCCAGGCCTGTCTTGCCCTTCTCTCCGAAACACAGCAAAGCTGTTTCAAGGGAGAAACAAGCAAGATGGTGGCATCCATGCTGCCGGGAGCGCGGCACAGCGCTTCACTCCCATCGATAAAATTATATTCAAGTTTTTATTACTTTTATTAGATGTATTTAACATCATCATTATCAGCCGTTATCCGTCGACTGATTGAACGCCAAGACGACCGATCCCCCGCCATCCGCATCTAACCAGGACTGGCCCCTGCACCGATATCGTCGTCCCATCTGGTTGAAGGTCGAGCGACCCTCCATCTTCCCTTCGTCTTTCTTTATAGATATATTATCTATACTAGCTGTTGCCCGCAGCTTCGCCTGCGTTAACTTTTATTTACGGACGTATCCGGACAGATGATGATCATTTTTCTACTTTTTTGCTATATGTCTAAAGGGATAAGGCTGTGTTTTTAATGTAAGCTCCCAAGC
This sequence comes from Helleia helle, assembly GCA_963853865.1. Lineage (NCBI taxonomy): Eukaryota > Metazoa > Arthropoda > Insecta > Lepidoptera > Lycaenidae > Helleia > Helleia helle. The sequence continues at coordinate 10,542,658 of OY971431.1, forward strand.
GGCTTAAACTTTTCCGACTCTCACAATAATTATCCAACTCTTTATCAATTTATACAGTCTTGGTAAATTATATACTATATAACCTGCCTCAGGAATTACTCTATCTCATGTTGAAAACAGCATGAAAATCCATTTAGTTAGTTTGTACCTAGTTGTACAGATAGACAGACGCGAGGAAGGAATTTGTTTCATATTATATTTTTTTTGTTTTTATATTATTTATGTTTTGTTTTATATTCTCGATCGGCGCTGCTTTCGCTTCCTTGTTTCAGTAATGCTCTCTCGAATGCGGTTTAACCGGGACTCTCGCTCCTCAGCAGATTCTTGTGATCTAACTAATCTCATTCGCTTAGCGTATTTCGATGTAGCGGAAAGAGAAGTTTTCTTTCTGGAAGGCATCGTGTTATAATCGTATTAAATATATAGAAATCTTTAAAACTATCCTTATAGAAAAAGAATCACCTAGCGCCTAATCTAGAGACTGAAAATTAATAACTAACAAACTTTACCTATTACCTTTATTGAATTATATATTAATAATTATCTAATATCTATACCAAAGATTATTTTTAAAAACTAAATAAAATTAAAATAATAAGGCATACGTACGGTCTACGCTAAACAAATATATACTAAAACATAATACACGAATGAATAATCCTATCTTTTTTTTTCCCTTGGGAGTGCGTCTATGCATACCACCGGGTTCGGGGGTTCCCGGGGGTTATCTGGGACTCTCTGCGCCCGAGAAGGTGGTAAGGTGGACGCAGACTCTACCCACTAAACCGCAGCGGTGTTCTCCTCGTCGTCTGGGTGATCCGGCGCGAGAGCTGTGGACGTCCGTAGCGGGCTACAACGGTGTGCCTTCTGGCACTCTCCTCTGGAGGCAGGGGGGTGCCATCCCCTCCTCCTACTTCGCTTAAGGCACCCTGAACACATAAGGGTACCTTATAGCCCGGACCCGGTGGATCCCCCCATAGGCCACGCACAGCTCTCTCACGGCGGTGCAACCGCCTGTCGCCACCATAAAAATAAAGTAGATACTCCATATCCATATGGAGTATCTACTTTACATTACTTTTTACATTGACATTACTTTTTACCTTTACATTACTTTTTACCTATAAAACAAAGAGTATTTTTAAAAACTCATATTGAAACTCGTAAATATACTGGACTATATTAAGCTGTGATTGTATAATTTCTGAGCTGAGCTGTGAATGTGTAATTTCTGAGCTGACTTACGACTTTTTAAATAAAGTCGATATATCGAAATATCGATATTTTTTGATATATCGAACTCCGATATTGATATATTTAAAAATATCGATATATCGACAATCCGATATTTTTTAAAATATAAACAGCTCTAAATTACGCGCGGCCTGCCGCCTGAGTGAGACTGACATTTGCTAGGTTCTCGCTGGCAGGTCCCCGGCCACCGCCCGTCGCTTTAAGCTAAGTTGGACCTTCGACCCTATTGTTACAGCATAAACTCCACTGCGGTTGACGCGTACGACAAACTTATTATATATGTCGGTACAGTAACCATGTCTAGGGATCGAACCGCAAAAATAAGTTTGTTTTTAATGTGTATACTTTTCCGGGAAAAAAGTACCCAGTGTGGTGCCCCGGATAGTAAAGTATAATTATACCAAGTTTCATCGTAATGGAACCGGTAGTTTTTGCGTGATGCTTGAACAAATAGACAGACAGACAAATTTTTTTCTAAAAATATTTTGGGTTGGGTATCGATCTAGTAACACCACCTGATATTTATTTTTTAATTATTTTCAATGTACAGAATTTACATATATTATAAGAATAGAATAGATAGATTAATATACTTGTTGGTTTGAGCGCGCTGTTCTTTGAATCTATCGGTTAAATTTGACACTTTGTTTCGCATTTTATTATCAAATTATTGAAGAAATCTGGTTACTTGAGAAGTAAGTTTTTTGGGCCATTTACACCCCAGCTAGATAGTGTCTATATAAAGACTTGTTATGTAGGTAGTTACAGTAATTATTTCAAGTTGTTTCTGTTTTGTGGTGGCCTAAAAAAAGATTGATGTTATTTTAGTCTTAAGTTATATTTGGTGTAAATAATAATTCTTATACGTCACACCTTCAGAAAGGGTAATACAAGTGGGACTAGTGAAGACTGATAATGATGCTGTGTTGCTGGTTCTAATAAATATTGCATAACAAACATGTCTGCACGAGGAGATAAGTCACAATATACTAACATTATTATGTAAGATTTTAATGAGGCTCCAGTAGAGAGATGAAGTGGCGCTCTGCTTTATTTGAAGTTTTTCTATTGTTCCACTTGAAAGGACACGGGATGGTTTATTGGAAAATGGTCATAAATTATAACGCATGTGAGTTCAAAACGCCTATATGCAATTACTATGTAGATCCGCATCCTTGCGTATTGTTTGTTCTGCAAAGGTGCGATACGCATTGATGAGTTTGTAGAGATACCACGTAACCTGTGTATAATCCTTAAAAAATAAGTGCGTGCGTACAAAGTACATATGTCAAAAGTGAAACATATTTGGCAAACTAATTTTTAAATCTCGTTTATATTTATACTAAACTGAAGCATTAAACTTCCGAGCTTCCGTAACTCACTCTCTCGAATCTCGATCTTTCTCACTCGCTTCCTCCCTACTCTCACTCCATGGCTATGTGCTTCATGCTACGCCCGTTCTCACTCTCTCTCAATCGGTCTCAATCACTCTCTCCCTCTTCTTGGACAAAAACGTTGCACATTTACATTTTCGTGACGTTTCATCCGTAATAATTTTACCCTCATGAGCGCAAAGAAGTTTCACTTTAAAATCAATACTAATACTAAATTGCATCGTTAGTAGAAAACGATCTTGTGCATTGTATGTCTATATTTAATTCCTTGCGGATTCACTCGCCCCAAAATTTAAAAATTTACTTTCAAAATAAATATTCTATAACCTTCCTCCTGAGTAATGTCAATAATTGTTAAATGCAAAATGTTTTAAATCCGACTGGCCACTCCGGAGATTAGCGCGTCCAAATAAGCGAACTCTTCTCTCTATAATATACTAGCAGCGCCCCGCGATTTCGGCCGTGTACTACCCATTCCCATGGGAATGGGTAGTACACGGCCGAAATCGCGTGTCGATAAATTATAGCATATATGTTATTCTGATGTATAAGCTAAATTATAGTAAAGTTATAATATATATCCGGCAATGGATGACAATGAGCTTAATATGACGGTTATCAAGTGAGTGTATTTGTGTGGGATATATTTTTGAACCTGTAGTAATATTGCACACTTGAATAATGACAGTCTGTTAAAATTTACCGGTGGGACGGAAGCGCTGTGCCGCACTCCACTCGGCTGCATGGGTACCATCATCTTGCTTGTTTTTCCCGTGAAACAGTTTGCTGTGTTTCGGAGAGAAGGGCAAGACAGGCTGTGTAATTACTGGCACCGAGACTTAACATCTTATGTCTCAGGATAGACAATACATAAATTAGTTGCCTGAGCTCGTTCCAGGTAAACTAGTTTATGTTCATGGGTGACGACGACCACTTCCCATCAGGTACGTTTGCCAGTTTGCCTATCCAATTAACTTAAAAAAGTGATATCTCTATTTTAATTTCCGTCTGCTACTACTGCTAACTATCCGTAATGCTGTCGCAATTGTAGGTCGAAAGAGGTAGGTAAATCCTACTTGTCTATATGTCGTGTGATGTTTTGTCGTTCAAGTTAAAAATACGATTCTTTATTTCGTAGCCAACCAAATGTAATTAGCCCTTACATCTTGTGCGCAGACTTTCAACACCAAAAAAATTGAATTTAAAACAACACGTGACTGGTCACGTGGTGTGGAAACAACCATAACACGTGACCAGACCAGTGGCACGCCGCGTGACTCAATCATTTTTTTGGTGGAATTCTCGTCAAAAACTTGTGCGTATTTCATTACACCCTTTGAAGTGTTAATTGTACAAACATCTATTTAATACTAACATTGATAAAAGAACTTTTCGCTGGCATTGCGTAATTCTCCCTCACTGGAATAAAATACAATACAAAGAGAATAAACAAAGTTATGAAACTGTAAGAGATCTCTTTAATACCTCGACGGTGTAACTTCTTTCAGTTCAGTCGGCGGTTGGTTAAGTAATTAATTCTTTTGTCGGCCCCTTTGAATAAATCACTTTTGAGTCAACTGGAACATTATTGAAGTTGTCTTTTAAATTTTAAATTTAATTTTCAATGATTCATGATATCTTGGTGTCGCGTCACTTACGTCATTTGTAATGTAAAGCACTTTAGTGATTTAAATATTATTCCGATAAGATTTAAGCGAATTGAATTGTATTTCAGTTGGTTAATGTCTATTTGAGGGAATTGATTTATATTTATTAAGCGACATGGCTGTGGGTTATTTTGAGTTTTTGCAAAGACTGTAGGGATGTGTTTTGTGATGCTAATATTCCTTATTCTATGACGATTTTCTGCGCAAAAGGTAGCATAGCTTAATAGCCTGTAGGGTTTCTCCCTACTACATTGGCTAACTCAAACCTTGAACTGATTCTTTTACCACCAAATATTATATTTTGCCCATTTCAAATTACATAAAGAATTATACCTTTTTTATGACTTTCTGGGAGTTTATTTGGAGTGAACAAGAGGTGCCGTCATCTCTGCCCACGTACTTCCGCATCCGACCTTCCGCTGTGTCAACAGTTGGGAAGTTTAATCATAGGCGATAATATGTCCGTAATATGACACGCCTAATAAATTTAAATAAAACATTTTTATATGAGATAACATAATGAAGGAGGCATATTATGATAGGAAAACAACTTATAGTTAAAATAAGATTTAAGTACGTAGTTTTATTATTATTGAATATTGTTTTTAAATTGTTTGAGAATTAATCCAGCATTTATGTCTTTATTTAGAACGAATTGTGTGCGTAGTTTTATAGTTTATTTAAAAGTTATTTCTTAAATTTTTTGGCCATTTTTTAAACTTTTCTTCAAGAAAAACTTTGGAGAAATATCGATGTCATGTAAAATATTTAACCTCGGAAAAGGTACGATTAAATTTGAAAAAAAGACACTATCTTCTACATGATAATACAATAATATAAAAATAAATCACGCCCAATTGATTTAAAGTTATGTTCAAATGAAAAAAAAAAAAAGATGTTTCGTAAAGTGATTTTATTAAATATACCACACCTTGGGAATAAAGTATACGCCCCAGGCTGTTCAAGAGTAATAAATCTGTCGTAATGCAAATTGGGGATCAGAAACAAGGATGTTTTTTGCTGGTATCGCTGGTGGGTCTATGAAAGTGTAATTCACTTTTATTGAACTATGTGTTATATGAGCATGTCTGCGGTTAGTATAAGTGCATCATGAAATGATTGCTATAACGTTTATCTGTAGATTAAAGTTTCATAAGCATTAACTTCATTACATCTTTTCATTTAATTGTTGGACATAATATTTTAACGAACGCCTTGACGGGTCTCTCTCGCCAGTCGCCATACGCATTCAATTTGAGCCAGCCGAGTCCAGTTTCGATGTAGCAGAAGTCGACTGACCCTTCGTGTACCCGAATAAATTGAGGTTGGGGGAGTCCATAATGATGTGATCATGATAATGATAATAACTGAACGTATGTCAAAAATTTTGTGCCTCTTATCTATATCATATATATCATATAATTGCCACGCTGGATTGGCAATCGCAGAGGATGATGGATTCGAGTGTTAGTCGACCATTAACCAGGAAGACCATCTCCGCGCAGTAACCGATCCGTGTTTGCGAGTAGCAAAGGATCGGTTACGTTGGCGTTCATTGAAGGAGGACTATGTTCAGCAATGGACGGATAAAGGCTGATGATGATGACGGAAGTAATAATCAGATGTCAAAAATGTTTCAATAGAAGTCTGTAGAATAAATGATCGAAGGACAATCATTTAGTTGACATGAAAAATATTACACAGAATATATTTAACGAAAGTCCGTTGAAGTATGTTTTAATGTATATCTCAGTCGCCAAACAAATATTAAGTATTTCTGTATTTCATAAACCCAAGTTTCTATCCGCAATAAACACGTCGCGTGGTACCGCTAGAGAACAACTTTCACGTAGTGTTGGAAAAATTTCAAATAGTTTTTAGTTTTTAAGAGACGAGAATCTCCTCAGTGGATTAGCCGCATTAGATTTTAGAATAATATTTCCACTCTAACTTCGTACACGCTTTTTACCTTTTAATTAAAATTGCGGTTTAGTTTTATAGTTTTTCAGAAGTTTGTTAAAGTTGTAATATATGTCGAGGGAAATGTTGTTTTATGTAATATTTTATACAGTTTTATAAGGTAATTTAAAGCTTTTTGTGGTTAATTTATAAAAAAATAGAAAATCTATCTCTGCCCATCGTTATCTATGTTATTAGAGTATTCAAATAATTATTACGTCTCTTTTAATCTCCATTCTCCACTATACCCTATAACGCCATATATAAATCAGCAGGTAATTAGTCATATTAACGCTTATAATATAAATGACCACACACTACCACAATGTCAATATCCATTACCTCAATATTTGTCACCGTGTAAACAAATGCTAAATTGTTTTCCATGTGCGAGTCAATTCCGTTTCGTAGCTATCGATATCAATTCATATGTTATTTAGTGACACGCTATTTGTTGGCTAACTCGGTTTAGGTTTCCGCCCCATCTGAAGGCCGCATCTCACGCATGCATATTTGATAGCTGTTGTTTGCTGTATACGGACTGATGATGATTATGTTTGTAGTCTATGTAACTTTTTATGTTATATGGAGCCAACCGAGCAGTCGGAGCCTTATGGTGTCTCACGACGCCCATAGGCTTCCGCACAACCAAAAGTTATGCAGAGGCGTTGCCCTCCTTCCTGGCTTTCATTAGGGGGGGATAGGGATAACGATAGGGTTATTAGGCTCATTAGGGAGAAACCCCCCCCACTAATGGTCAACCAAAAACTCACAAATCGCACGAAAAGCGACTTGACTATGATCTGTGATCGAGAGGTACTACCTAATTCGTCTACAAAGCAGCAAGGCATAGTCCACTTATACATAACGCACTATTAACTAATGTAACGTAGCATTGTCCAGGTGAAAGAATTTTTGATGTGAAGCACTTACATCCCCTATGAACTTTGAAATATCCTTCCGTAGTGGATGCCCACGTCATAAGAGTGCGTTTAATCTACTATTTATATTCAAATTGCTTTTTTTCTGATATTCGCAAAACATTCGCAGACATTTTGGGAATGCGAATGCGGTTATTAAAAAAATATGCGAATATTCGCGAATATGAATGCAAATATTCGTAATATCACTAATGTAAACCATTTATTGGCGCCTCTTAAAATCGGCAGTAAAATCGAATGCCTTGACGCCAAACGGGCATTGCCGGGCCGTGTTGTCCCTACTACAGACCCACCAACATATCTGTGAACTAAGTGCGACACGGTCTATTTAGTGTTTCTAGTTAACCAGTAAGGAACATCTAAACTAACAAACAATACCTCTTTATAACATTAGTATAAATCAACAGAACATTCACTACACAGACCGCCGTGTGCAGTTTATCAAGCGCTTTCTTTATTTCCGCTGAGCCTTCGCGTTCTTAAACAATATCTCGAGCGGTATTTCAAGTACAGTCGCTATAGAAAATGTGTGAATGTTCTATTAAAATTGTATTAAATAAAGTTCGTTACTATAAAGATTCGTGTATTGTGATTGCTTTATCTTATATTTTTAAATATTGGATAGATATAACGGGAAATATTTTACATAGAAATTAAAGCCTAATAGTAATAATAAATATTAACAACAGCTTTCTGTTTTGATAAACATAATAAATATTTACATTTCATTGAAATCAAGTCCGTTTTTAGAATAAATAAAATTAGTTTAAAATTTTATCAATTATTGACGATATCTTTTAAAATTACCTCGTGTTTGAACGAGTACGAACTGTAAAATCTACATTATATAATATAATATATGTTAAATTAATTTATTGCAGCTTCCTTAACTCTATCTCTATTATAATTACATGTAATTCGATTCAATGTTAAAAATCCTCGCGCGCCGTGAGTGCATTACAGTTCATCCGATATTAAACATACATTTAAAAAAATTTAAATTATGTCGCGTCCCATATTTTGTCATGGCGAAGATCCACTTACTATTAAGTAGCAAACTGTATGACCGAGTTGGAATAACTTTCAACTTATAAGACTACTATGACTTAAAAAGGTGGTCCATACGGAAGTGTTAATTATAGTACTACACTACTACCATTAATTTTGTAATAGCTTAAATACGATGTTTTTTTTTGTGTATAATTAATGTACTTGTATATATTTTTTTAATTTAATTGGTTTTGTAAATAACCTTTTGAATGGAATAATTAAAGCTTTATTATTATTATGACTTGAACTTATATAACACTATATTTTTTCATCATCATTTGCTATTTTTCGTCTCCTGCTAGAGATCTTTCAATGAACGCCAAGAATCGTTAGTCAGATACTTTAAAAATTATACTAGCTAGTGCATAGTACTGAGGTCCTGTATAGTCCCTTTTTTTGTTTTGTTTACGCCGGGAAATGTTCTGAGGCATCCCGCGGGAGAGTGGGGACTCGCTGCGGCCGAAAAGATAGTAATGGTGGACGTAGCTCTACCCACTAAAACCCGGTGAGTGCCACCAATGCAGCCTTTGGTGAGATGCCCGGATCTGTTGAGCAACAGGGCACCTCGACGGCTAGTCAGTCCGCCCTTCAGAACAACCCCTCCCAACGTCGAGATGAGAAGTACAATGGGGTGAGGTTCCCATCCTCGCCCCTTGTCCCCCCTGCTTTTTTGTCCCATCTTCTTATAAAAGAGGTACAAAGAGCAGCTCAATTTGCTTCGCCCAAGGTGCTGGGTTCACCTTAGGCTACTGAGCCCCACCGCCACGACAAGGCTTGAACCATAGTGTGGTCTTGTCTAGTTCGTTCCGTACCCAGTGCTACCTTAATTCCAGATCCTTATTGGCCCATAGGCCATTGCACATCAGTTCTTTAGTGTATGTAGTGTGGTCAATTACTTTAGTTCTCTGATGGATCTGCAAGTATGCGTACACAAGTAACACTTATGTTACAAATTGCTATAAAACTAATGTATGCAATATGTATCATGCTATTACAAACATTTCTTTAAGCATTTAAACTAATAATTTGAATTAGTAATAATTAAAAAGTAATACAATTATTTAAGGCGATTCACACAACTTTACATTTCAGCTAAGTTATTTTCTAATTCATTGTACGTACAAATTCCAAAGCCAATGTTAGCGTTAAGTACAGTCGACTTAGTATACTCGCAATAAAAATATCTAGGTAAAGTTAAGATATGTAAGAATGCCACTCTTTTATACAAGCACGCACCAAACATTCTGTTGGCTTATTACTAACTTAGGAAGTTATTTTAATGTACAGCATTTTTCTTAGCAAGGATAATCAGAAGAAAGATATTTAAAGCTCGTCGGTTACAGTCACACCTTTGCCCATAAATATCAATACTCAATCGACTTCCCGCGCTTGAGGGGAAACTTTTTGTTCTTTTAACCCGAAATCGAGAACATTCATGGGTTTTATGATAAGACGGGATTCAACAAGACATAAAGTTTATGTCTTGTTGAATTATTTAGTATTCATAGGTTTAAAATATGACATTTTATACTTACAATTGCTAGCTTTAGATATTTTATAGTTGTTATAAATTTAGGAATGATAACGTTGTTGTTAATTTAAGAGGACGCATGGGAAAGTTTGGCGTCAATAATTTTAATTTATTTCAGTAATTCCAAAATTAATGAAAATATAAGTTGTTGACCTAATAGTTCATGATAAATACCTTATTTTGTTTAGTTTTCAATAATTGACTAGGTAATTATTGTACCAGACAAAAATATATCAAACATACCTCTTTCTAAAAAGAGATTCACATCTTATGGGCAAACGGGACCGGTTTAAGCCTCTTAACTGTCTTTGTAGATGAGCCAATACATGTTCTTTAAAATATGAGAAGGAATTTCTCCAATTATCGTTTTTAACTCAATAAAATAACAAAAACCATTTTGTCGTTTACGTCCTTTAGCTATAAGCTCGCGCACGTACCATGGAGAGCCTCACCCCGCTCAGGACGCTCTGTCGCCTCTGGCGCGTGTATTAGAATTATTGTTTAACAATGCGTCGCCTTAAGGTTACACAAGTCGCTCATATTTCCATACAAACGCAGAACAGTAATTACTACAATGTTTGACGTTGACCATCAAAAACTAAGTATAATATAAATAGATCTCGTCGTTATTTATGTGTGTATGTACCCAAAATCGTAAAAAAATTATACATAAAAAAAATACAAGCTTCTAAACTTTCGTATTTCAACACTGATTTTAGCCCAACTTTGGGCGTAAATAAATAGTATACCGAGCACGAAAGCTCAAAAATAAAGCCCGTACAGATATAGTTTAGTTATTTAAACGATAAAATAAATTTATTTTGAAAAGATACACATATTATTTTTTCTATAATAACTGTTTTGCTAAAAGGACATTTTCGGAATGAATCATTGTGCATTTCATTCTAGCACGCATGTTCGCGCACTATGTCAGGTGAGATAGCAATCATTTTGTTAGAGTTCGCGCCACCGACTAGTTCAACCTTAACGTTACACTTTAACGTTAAATTTGAAATTAATTTCCACTTTTGTTCAAGAAACACTTAAAAACAGCTTCTACAATTATCAAATTTCTGTTTACTACATACATTTAAATTTTTAAGAGGGTTCATACTTAATATCTATCACACATGGATGACATATATGGCGTTTTTACCCTCTAATATCCGTTCTGCGGTTTGTTTCACCACACGGAAAACAGGATCGGAGGGAACGCAACCGGTGGTCTATTTTAGTAGTATAATGCCCCAGGCTCCCCACGAAATCTTTAAGAAATTTCACATACTTAAATGTGGTTGCGTAATTTTTATAATATGGCGTATTGGTACGGTTTCGCATCGACACCTATACAGATGCATAAAATTGGAGATTCTTTTTGTAATATTTAAATAACCGCTTTCTATTAAATGCATATGAATGTATACATGGTTCATATACCAAAATACATTTTTTTACAATATTTGTCTGTCTGTCTGTTTCTTCCGGCTAACCTCTGAAACGACTAGACCGATTTGAACGGGACTTTCACAGGCAGATAGCTAATGTTGTAAGGAGACTGAGGCTATAAAAATAATCATCATCAATCCGGGTACAGCTGTAAGTCTAACTTAACGCAGACGAAGCTGCGGGCAACATCTAGTAAAAAATAAATTCGTGCATCATAATAAATAAATATAAAACAAACAAGAATTCGTTGCTTTTGTTATTTCAACATGATCTGATCATTATTGAGTGTATTATATGTATATGAAGACCGAAAATGTTGATGATTATAATGATGTGTGTTGGCATAGAGCTTCTGTAGAAGTGTGTGTACCTATATTTAAACCGAAACTTTTTTCATACATACCACAACTTTCGTTTATTTAAATATCAAATATGCCATTTATATAATTCTTAAAGAAAGTGGTCTGATGCAGACTTATGGCGGTGCTGTTAAAATATGCAATTATTTGAAACTCAACATTTTCGCAGCTATAACTTATTAAACATACTTAAGTTCAATGAAAGTATGACTATAGAATGTCTACAATCCAGCTAATAATGTAGATCTATTTTTGTTCCAGATTTTATGCTTAACTATATACGAAATACTTGTTACCCAATACCGTATCAAAATTCTTGCACGCAAGCTCACCTACGTCGGCTCAAAGCCTTTATTCGTTGACAAAATATTGAGGAAACGGTATTCTGGAATTCGCCATTACAGCCTCACTCGACTCTTTATCGTAAAAGATTATTCGATACTTTGACCCGATATTATTATTTCCTCTTGCGGAAAACAAGCTTTCTTATCTTTATTCACTTTATATCCCGAGCCTCTTGATTATTGGCCACGTGCTTTGAATTTAGACCGATCTTTTCTTGTTAATAACTTTATTTAAGTGTGGTCGTCATGGCATAATATGTATTAATGATGTTGATCGTCTGTATGACAGATAGGGATGAAAATACATATTTAGTATTACGTCTTTTGTCAATAGTCTCGAATACCTAAAGTAAAAAAAATATACAATAATTGATATGCGATACTGATAGATCATCGAGAATCAAATCGTAATAGAGCGGTAATGTTATGCGTTTTGTATAAAAACAAATTGCGCCTAATTTGTGCTGCAAAGCGCCGGTTCTGCGTTCTAATTGGCCGATTTATGGCCCTTGATGGATGATCGGCCGGGGACGTACTCTGATCACTGGTTGGTTGAATTCCTATTACGCCAGTGACAAATCACTGACCAGTTTCGAAATTAAATGGCTCACCTTACCTCTATATCCGGTTATATGCTCGATGTGTTAGATAAATATGAAAAACATCTTATTGTTTTTAAATTTTTACGCGAATTTAACTCATTATAATGAAACAATTTATACGGATTTTATCCGACAGAGCGACGGTGTCTGTCTGCCATCTGTGAACATAGTCTTGACGAAGCTCGTCATTATATTAAATTTGATAAACCACAAGTCCTCGCAAAAGAACACCGATTCCAACCAAGGATTATCCGTGAGATTATTGAAATTTAAAAAACATCCTAATTTCGATAGAGAAGATGGCTGGCTCTTGCCACCTGCTTGGGATCCTATTATTAAAATTATCAAAAGCCAAGCATAATATGTCACAGATTAAAGATACAGTTAGCACTTTCTGCCCCACCATGGTTCAGGCCTTGTCGTGGCGGTGGGGCTCAGTAGCCTAAGGTGTGCCCAGCACCTTGGGCGAAGCTAATTGAGCCGAGGATGCTCTTTGTACCCTCTTATAAGAAGAGCGGACAAAAGAGCAGGGGGCAAGGGGCGAGGACGGGAACCTCACCATATTGTACTCTCCCGACGTTGGGAGGGGTGGCTCTGTGGTGCAGGACAACCCCTCTGTGAAGGTGGCGTCGGCCCCCGGAGGGGCTGACTAGCCGTGGAGGTGCCCTGTTTGCCCATTAGATCCGGGGCACCTTACCAAAGGCGGCATTGGTGGCACTCGCCGGGTTTTAGTGGGTAGAGCTGCATCCACTTACCAGCTTTCGGGTGCAGCGGCCAGCGAGTCCTACATAGCCGCCGTGGGGAGACCCACTCCCCAGCGGGATGCTTCAGAGCATTTCCCGGCGTTAAAGAAAAAAGTTAGCACTTTCTGCGTAGATCGGAATAACCAAAATATTGATGTATCATAGGGTAGTTTCGAATAACTTGTAAAATTAGGACGTATGACACCTCAGTCCTCCCGTGACCATGGTTGCTGTAAAGTATCCGAAACGTCGGGCTTGTAAACATCTTAATAAACCGCGATAAAATCCGTAACAATTGTTTCATTATAATGAAAAACATCTTTCGTGAAATTTGAACAAGATATTATGACGATAACTGTCATCTTCATCAACTTAGATTTTAAATAAAAAAGCTCAAAGCTTGTAATTTATATCAAGTTACGGAACTCTACGCGATTTTGCGAGGCGCTCTTGTTCATTACTTTTCTTTCATGTTTAATATCTCATTCCATAATCAGTCATTATTGCCGTCCGTCTGTTTATCTCATTTAATTATCTCTAAGACGATCCACTGTTGGCCGTTTCATAAAATCCAGGAATCCTTTGTCGGCGCTATTGAAAGTATTTTGCTCTTAATTATCACGTTGTTCAAGGTTGGCAATCCGAACGTTAATATAGTGGTAACTTTATTAATAATCACTAGTTGATATCTCGCTTTTGATCACACAGATAAGAGTATGTTGACTCATCATCACTAATTTAGTCTGTTTAAGCAATCCTTGTCACTTAGATGATCTCAATTATGTTTAAAGCTATCATTCGAGTGATTGGTTACGTATTGGTTACATTCCATTTTTGTTGTTTGTTTGACATGTTTTCCTTAACGTATGGTATCTTACGGATGATAATAAGATGTCCGCAAGTTCTTTAGTAATTACTGAATCAAATACATCAATTTGTGTTTTTTCACTTAGCAAATTAAAAGTTTAAAGTTTCATCGATGTAGTTTTTTAATTTAGCGACAAGTATATACTTATATTTTTGATAAGTAGGTATATTCTCCATTATAATAAAAAACTCGCATAATTATATTGCGAAGTTTAAACGAGAGTAGCATATAAAACACTATCAACGTACGTAAAACCTAAATTAAAATAAACAAACAAGATATACTGCGTTCATTATTTCTGTTCACTCCAGCTTCATAGCGTGAAGGATTATGTTCTTGAACAACGTACTTATGTAAATGGTCCCCTATAATGTCTTCACCGTTGTCAGCGCATCGGAAGAGCGTGTTAAGTGGGCTTGCTAACTATGTGCTATCAAATTATACCAACCGTTCAATTATTATTATTAATAAACAACTTTGATTCTAATTTTTAAAGAGACATTTTACTTCTGAACAAGAATTTATGAAGTGAATGAAGAAGAAGAAATAAAGTTCACGTTACATAAACGAACGCAAAATGAGTTGATACTCGGTAACTATTAATATTAAACCATTCATGTATAATGCTTATGTTAAGTAGTACTACTCTGGTAGTGTCCAACTTAAATCGCACAAAAAAAGGAAACTTTATTTTTCCTTTTATTTTTTACTTTATTAACTTTATTATTTTAGACAAATCACGGGGTGTTTGGAGAAAGAAAATATTCCGAATTCAGTAAAGATAAAACGTGACAAGGTTCACGTGACGAGACGGATTGCACTAGCCGAGCTTCTTACTCTACCTTTCATCTTACAATGATTGTTTCTTTTTCTCCTTAATTAGGGTGAAATTAATTTTTATTGTTTCGTGAGTGTGCTTCTGCGTAGCAAAAACTGGCTACCCTAATACTTGATTTTGTCGCGACTACATTGACTTCATGACTTCTCGCTTAGTTACTTCCACGTACTAATTGTGTATATGTTATAATAGCTGCCTTTTCGATTGAGTAGTATGCCGTGCCCCTCAACTAGGTAGGGGAAGTGGGGGGCTCGATTTTTTCCTGTGATGTTTTTCTTTGGTATCAGGCGGCGCTGGGTCCTCCGAGGTTCGGGAGGGGTCTGCCCAGCCACTTGCCACCTTGACGGCCTTCGGTCCCAACATTGAGAAATGTGGGCCGAAGGTCCACCTTCCGTCAAGGATGAACCCTAGATATTTGATATGGGGCCTCATGCTGAGTCCATGCCAAGCCTATGTATTTATTGTATTAATTGATTCGCAAATCATAAACCTCCAAATTCTGTTATGAGTTACGACGTGAATTCACCTAGCTATTTTCGAATTTATTTCCAAGAAGTCGTATCTATTGTATTTGCGAAACAAAATAATCATTACTGCGTCGCTTAAATTGGCCTAAAATAACTTTCACAGAAACTCAGTTTTGTTTTTTTACATAATAATGATAAACATTTCTAAAAATACTCTTCATTTGTTTATTTGCTTTTGCTATTCAGTGGAGATTATTTATTTGTAAGTTACATAAATAACACCATCGTAATTAAATAATTAGAACCGTTTCAGGGTCTTAAAAGAATCATACATGAGTTTGCTTTTGCCGGCGGTTTAGACTTGTGAATGCAATCTTACGAAATAGTAGAGTATAGTACTAGTAGAGTATAGTCAAACCTTGTTCAAATATTATAAAAAAAATATCACGATATCTCTGGAACTATAAGACCTAGAGACTTGAAATTTGGTAGGAATATGACTTTTGCCATGTAGAGGTCAGCTAAGCGCGGATTTTAAGAAATTCCTCCCCCTCCCCATTTGACAGAACGAAGTCTGTGCGGGCAGCTAGTTCCTAATAAAATCATGTCAAAAGAGCAGGACATTGCTACATTGTTTCACATACGTTTAGCGAACTAGTTTTAAAGGTTACTCTTCGCAGTAGAAACGGACGCGTCTAATAAATTTTGCGAAAACATTGTTGCCAAAAATATAAACTTTAAAAGTAGTTTATATTGTGTCCATCCTTATTACTTTCTAACTTGAAAGTAATAAGTGAGTGTTACTGTACTGATATTATGAGTGTCAAAGATGTTAGTTTTTTGTTTCTTTTTAGATTATGAGAACTGACTTTTATAAAAATTGAATTTTTAAAATCTCCTATTGGTTGTTTGGGCTCTATTGCGCCGAATGCTGGAAATCCATATGACATATATGTGTCATTGTTAATCTCTTTCCACAGCTTAGTCCAAGTTGCAGGCACCAACGTGTAGTTTTCATGAAACTTAGCCATAGGAAATTATTATGATTTTTCTTTTTTTTTCTTTAACGCCGGGAAATGCTCGGCATCCCGCTGGGGAGTGGGTCTCCCCAGGCGGGTATTTGGGACTCGCTGCGAACGAGAGCTGGTAGGTAAGTGGACGCAGCTCTACCCACTAAAACCTGGCGAGTGCCACCAATGCCGCCTTTGGTGAGGTGTCCCGGATCTAATGAGCAAACAGGGCACCTCCACGGCCAGTCAGCCCCTCAAGGGACCGACGCCACCTCCACAGAGGGGTTGTCCCGCACCACAGAACAACCCCTCCCAACGTCGGGACAGTACAATGTGGTGAGGTTCCCGAACTCGCCCCTTGCTCTTTTGTCCCCTCTTCTTATAAGAAGGATACAAAGAGTCCTCTCGGCTCAATTAGCTTCGCTCAAGGTGCTGGGCACACCTGAGGCTACTGAGCCCCACGCCACGTCAAAGCCTAAACCATGGTGGGGATAGGAAATTAGGATAGTGTTACAGGACAGTGGAATAAACAAAATAACATATGCCAACTTGCGTTTATTTTATTATAAGCTAGCTATGTTAAGTAGGTATGTTAAGTTTAAGTTTCGAAAATAATTAGTCACTTAAATAGCTTATAAAGTTCTATAATATTTTTCATATAAGACTGGTAGCGATCAAACAGGCTGTTCAACTTAATTATTATGTAACTGTAGATATAGCACTCTAAAGATCA
Organism: Helleia helle; assembly: GCA_963853865.1. Taxonomy (NCBI): domain Eukaryota; kingdom Metazoa; phylum Arthropoda; class Insecta; order Lepidoptera; family Lycaenidae; genus Helleia; species Helleia helle. Next base: position 10,559,864 of record OY971431.1, read on the forward strand.
AAATATTAAGCTAAAGAACCAGGTAAAATGTAAACCCTACTCGCCCGCTCTTTGCTCACTTCCTTTTACATAAAAAGCTATTAAAGTTTATCACAGGCAAAAAGATCGAAACGGCGAGCAAAAAACTGGTTATGTAACGGCGAAGTGCGCTTACCGTATTAACAGTTTTTGCATTATGTGCCATAATTCTGTACATGCTTCAAATGTATGAAAACTATTCGTGAAACTTTCATTATAAAGCACAAATATGTTGTTCATGTTTCAGCTTTCTAGATTCATTTATGTCTGTCTCGTTATGAAACAGCTTATTTGTTTCCTAGGTATTTTGCAAGTTTCGATGATGTTTTTTTTAATGCGGCTAAACGTGTTATAAACACGTTCCTATTATATCTAGATGATTAATAGTTTTTTCTTTTATCATCATTATTAGACTAGATCAGTCCCTTGAGGGATACATGCCTCAACGAACGTCTTGACGGCCGATCCTTCGAATCGATGGATTAGGGTTAATATTATAGTTATTTTTATTTACATTAAAAGACAGTTTTGAGAGCTAACGAACGTCGACTGTCGAAGTCAACGATCTTTAAAAAGAATATTGCTTAATTGTTTCAAATTTAATTGATGAGAGAAATCTACAACAATTGTTGTCATCTATATACGATTTTAAGTTAACATGGTTATTTTAATTGCTAAAATTATTTAAAACGGGATATCCAATAAGTTTTTACTTTTATTGTTGTCAACTCTTTCCAATCAGTTTACGTAAGTATGCTAAATTAGGTAATTGTTGTTGTCATTTATTTTTATTTTTGTTGTCGTTATTTGCACCTTTAAAATAAAAACAGACTAAGCGATATTCGTTAATGAACACCTGTATAAATATTATTGAATGAGAAGAAAGTGTACAAAGTATCGAAAACCACATCTTACACTTTTACAAAGTAGATCATAAAACCCGGAGTTGTTAAAGTAAATTGTTGTTTACACGAGGAATTGATTTTTCAGCGAACATAAGAGTAACGACGGTTCTTATCTGAAATATCATGTTTTAGAAAGACGGTAAGTCGGTGCTCGGGGTACGATTTTACGATCGAGCGTACTTTCAATGTATCATCCAGTCAACTAGTCTTTGTGGCGAATACTATCTGTGGCTGTCGTAAAAGAATCGTAAATGGCGACTTGATCACTTTTGTTTGGGATCCAATTGAAATGACTAGCTAATGTAGATGGAATTTGATTTGACTTCGTAGATTTGTTTTAGAAAATTACTATATATATTTTTTTTTTTTATTATTTAAACGGGATATATATGTACCTACTATGTTTGTTTACTTTTGTTTTTCGGAGTCGGAGGTGTCTTGTTTGCGAGATAATTTAAAATATTATCTAGTCGTGGAAAATTAATATTTTGAAATTGAAGTGGCAGTTGCATATGAAGCAGAAGTTGATACGAGGGCGGCTCTGAAACTTTCGGGAATCAAGGAAGTGACACAACATTACTATTTAAAAATGTATTTATTGCTTTTCGAAGTATTCTCCGCGAAATATGACACATTTTTCCATACGATGAAACCAATCAATCATTGAAGCATCCATTCCATTCGGTGATATCGTTGCCAAGAGATCGGCCACATGGCGGCCGAGGAGCACACCTCCTCGGCAACGGACCGGAGCCGTCTATGTTTCCGTTGCGGAGCTGAGGGGCATAAAGCCAAGGAGTGCACAGCAACCGCTCCAAATTACACGGTGTGCTCCGCAGAGGGACTACCCGCTGCCCAAAGAATGGGTGGTGGGGCGTGCGTCGCCCCCAGGTGTCGCGTTCCCGGTGGCAAGAAGGCTGAAGAGAGCGCTGCGGCGCCTGATCAGCCTGCCTGTCCGTCGGAAAACAGTTTTGCCGTTCTGGCGGTGGAGGAGGTTCCCATGGCATTGGAGGAATAGTAGCCCTGGGAACCTCCAACACGAGGGGAGACGCGGCGGCGACATGTTGTCGCTCCGCCGAAAGAAACCTGTGCGCGGCTGGTCGGGGGATTAGCCGCGCGCGCGTAAAAGTCTGAGCTGCAAGGCGCCCATCGTGTTTAGGGTGCCTTACCAGCGGAGAGTGCTGAGGAGCACAATCAGTGGCCGGCGCGGCACAATCACACTTCCCGCGCCGGGCCAGCACGAAGAGGAGGAACACCTTGGGGTTTTAGTGCGGTGAGAGTCCCAAATAACCATCTGGGCTCCCCGGGCCCGGTGGTATCTATTAGATTTCCCCAAAAAAAAACCTGTTAAGAGACAGACTTCAAACGCCACCAAATATGCTGAAATGAGCTGTTTATTGTAGGAGGCCCATTTCTACAGTCTTACCGTGTCCGTACTTTACATTTTTGTATGTCATAAGGAAGCAACCGAGCAGTCGGAGCTTTATGGTGACTACCGACGCTCAAAGACATCGCACAACTAAAAATTATGCAGATGCGTTGCCCTATCCCCCCAATGGACCACCGAAAACTCACAAACCGCACGACACGCGACAGCATAGCTGTCGCTTGACGCCGGTGTTGTGTGAGCGAGAGGCACCAACCCGGTCGTGCCGGCCCAATGTCTTTAGTAACACATTTATCCAGTACTATTCTACTTATATTATAAACGCGAAAGTTTGTATGTTTGTTTCACTTTCACGCAACTACTGAATGGATTTTAATGAAACTTTACAATAACATAGCTTATACATCAGAATAACAATGGGCTATAATTTATCCCCGTACTCCCACGGGGCGCTGCTAGTATGTTATAAGAACGACGATGGTCTAGTGCGTATGAGCTAGGTCACGAGTATTGAGAGGTCTGGTGTCGATTTGTACCGAATGCATGTAATATGAATTTTTTCAATTTTCCTGTGCACCTGAACAATATATTATCGCTTGCTCACCGGTTAAGGAACATTGTGAGGAAACCTGCATGCCTGATGAGATTAAAAGTCTCTGAAGATGTGCAGTTCACTAACCCGCATTGGGCCAGCGCATCTGTGAACTATATACAAGATCCTCCTTGCCTGATTTCCAGGAAGCCCGCCATGCCAAACAGTGGGATATATATGAAAAATAATAAAGGGTAGAAATACAAAAGGTTGATGGATGGAGGAGAAAAGGGATGATGATGATCCAATATTATGCTATCACTCACTACCCAACTTTATTGCTCTTGTTTTTCTGTAAAAATAACAGAGAAGGTAAACCTTTTTAATGAACGCACTATTCATTATACCTGCAGGGTGCACGCGGCCAATTTAAAACGTTATAAATAAAATTCACGGGCTGCCTGGAACCAATATGTCACTTTATTTGAATTTTCCTATTCTTTAAAACGGAAAAACAAATATTACAAGTTTAATATATTATGTACTTTTTTTATCCAGCGTTTTACCACATATCGAAACTGTTAGGTTTATTTCGTTGAAAACGTTTATATGACATAAAAGGCACACGCACTGTATACTATGAGCTAAATTGCATTTCACACGTCCTGAACACTATCGCCGTAGTTGTCTATAAAAATAACAGGGAAGGTAAACCTTTTCAATGGGTGCACTATCCATTAAACCTGCAGGGCGCACGTGGCCAATTTACTGTTATGAATAAATCGTGGGCCGCTCCAAACCAGCAATTTGCGCAGCCCTGGCCACGTTTTCAGCTTTATTATTTCCCCACTTCATATTTTGGGCGTTTATTAATGATTTTGTAATTGGACTGTCGCTGGCATTCGCTTTCGCGATTACGGTGAGTTATTGTACCCGGATTAAAAATAGCACATCAAAAGTAAGAGATACATACTAATTTGTGTGAGATTGTTGTTTATTTGTAACATTAATAACATATTTAAGAAATATAAAATCTGATTGATGCTTAGTAGGTTTAAATTAAATATTTATAACTTAAATTCATCATAATATAAGTGTGTAGTGATTATTAGCTTACTTTATTAGTCCAGTATTTAATGTTCAATCATCATCATCGTCATCATTATGAAACTTTTTCTGTCTACTCATACATATAGACCTCTTTTAACGAACGCCATGATGGCCGTTCTGTCGGCACTTCTATCTAGAGTGCAGAGTGAATTCGTCCTTTCAATTATTAATATCTTTTAGATATTTATTCGTCCTTACTACCTATGTACCACTAGGAAATTGAGTGTTAGGTAATTGATGTGTTGAAGACGTAAACTTGAATCTCTTTGCAGTAAAACTGGAATAAGTTAAGTTTGGAAATCCGCAACGTAGATACAAGTTGATTGTGGCACGTTTACGGAAGATATAGTCGGTATATAGTGCCGCAGTTATGCTATTTACATAGCAATGAATATAATTGAGCTATTGATATGCATAATTTAAACAAGGTAAGCAAAATGCTTCTGATTTGTGTATACTTTAGCAAATGGCCTTCTAGAAAAAACATGTTAGTCTTAAACAATACTTTTTGTTAATTGAATGGCAAAATTTCCATTCCAATTGATTCAGAAAGTTTAAAAAACTTTAGCATACCCGTAGTATAAGGGTTTGATCTAAGTCCAAGCTATAACCGTTTACCGACACTTCCAGTTACTACTTAAATGAGCAATTCAAAGTGTATGCTATGAAAGTCCCTATATTAGTTTCAAAGAGTGAGATAACGTGGTACATTCAAGTTTTTCCATTAACACATGCTACAAAAAGTAAGAAGTTGTGTCCTAAAATAAGAACTCGGTGTTAAGTATAACAACAGGGTGCTACTGAAAAATTTGTTCCAAACTTATTACGAAGTGTGAAGTGTATAAACTGTTCTTTCATCCATATGATGCCAGTATAAGCGTCCTAATATTGTACCTACATGTCTTGTTATATTAAACATTTAGCTTGGTGCAAGCTTTTTGAAAACCAATGATTCATGGTTACATAATTTTTAAATTACATTATTTTCAAACATAAATTTATATTAGATTGGTTCATGTGATTAGATTTACTATTAGATTTACTAATGTGAGTTATGTTGTTTACCGGAGGGAGGGAAGCACTGTGCCACGCTCCCGGCTGCATGAGTACCACCATCTTGCTTGTTTCTCCCGTGAAACAGTTTGCTGTGTTTCGGAGAGAAGGGCAAGACAGGCAGTGTAATTACTGGCACCGAGACTTAACATCTTATGTCTCAGGATAGGCAACACATAGATGAGTTACCTTTTTTTTTTCTTTTAAGCCGGGAAATGCTCTGAGGCATTCCGTCTGAGGAGTGGGTCTCCCCAGGCGGGTGGGTATGTCGAGTGCCACCAGTGCCGCCGTGGTGAGGTGCTCCGGATCTGTTAAGCTTACAGGGCACCTGGGAGACGGCTAGTCAGTCCCGCAAGGGACCGACGCCACCTCCACAGAGGGGTTGTCCCGCACCACAGAACATTCCCTCCCAACGTCAGGACAGTACAATGGGGTGAGGTTCCCATCCTCGCCCCTTGCCCCCTGCTCTTTTGTCCCCTCTTCTTATAAGAGGGGTACAAAGAGCCCCCTCGGCTCAATTAGCTTCGCCCAAGGTGCTGGGCTCACCCTAGGCTACTGAGCCCCACCGCCACGTCAAGGCCTGAACCATGGTGGGGATAGATGATGAGTTACCTGGACTCGTTCCAGGTAAACTAGTTTATGTACATGGGCGACGTCGACCACTTACCATCAGGTGGCACGATTGCCAGTTTGCCTAGCCAACTAACATTAAAAAAAATGTTTTTAAGCAGCGCCCTGCCATTCACCAACGTACGTCCCATTCCCGTGAAAGTACAGGGATAAATAATAGCCGATAGGTTATTCTGATGTATAAACATATATTAATTAAAATTATAACATAATGATGTTATTATAAAGTTTCATCAAAATTCATTCAGTAGTTTTTGCATGAAACAGTAACAAACATAAAATCAAAAATCAAAATCAATTTTATTCAAAATAGTACCAATACAGTATCTTTTTGAACGTCAATTGAATCTACCACCGGTTCCAAGGCTAGCCCACTGAGAAGAACCGGCGAAACAAACTCAGTGGAACTATCTTTTCAAATAATATGTATTCTATTACAACTTTAACGTATAAGACCTGAAATGCCTGGGAGATTGTATGGATGTATGTCTATACAATCTTATAAACTTTCGCGGTTTATAATATTAGCAGAATTAATTATAGCTTATATCTTCTTGCTTTTTCAAAAGTTCTCTGAAACAAAGAATGTTCAATAAATTTATTTCTTTACATTACATTTATTTTCATTAATGCCCAAGATGTACCAGACACTACCTCTTGAAAATTAATTCTTTAAAACTAAAAGGTAATAGATAAAGGTATCAAACTGTAAGATAACAGCTTTTAATTTGAAGATGAGGCTTGCGCCTTACATTACCTACATTCTACAACGTATGTGTTCAGTTAATACTTCTATCATTGTATCAATTGTTATGTATTCAATTAAAATCATCAACAAAATTTTATTGTCATTTTTACCTCTCGTAAAGTCAGATGTTGTAAAGGCAAGGGCAGGGGGGGAGGTAACCGGGTCAAGGATGAAACGAATATTAGCTCGTAAAGTAGCTGGCGAGGCATTAAGATGGCAACAGATATCTGACGGAGTCAGTCTAGATATTTTACAAGGTCTTATTTTATACAGCTAAAGTGTTTCTCTTATAGTTGATAACATTATTACTGTTCTTTTCGATGTTTGCTCGTTTGTGCTATCTGATCTATTGCTTCTTTTTATCCCTCCTTCATGTAATTACTGGTACCGAAACTACATTTTATTTCATAGGATAGGCAACGCATATTTAATACGATCTCGTTGATGCTAGTCGCAAGAAATCGGCCGTCTTGGCGTTTATTGAAGGAGGCTTATATACATGGATAGATAAAGGCCGATGGTGATGATGATAAATAGGTTGCCTGGGCTAGTTCCAAGTAAACTAGTTTATGTTCATGGGCGACGTCGACCACTTACCACCAGGTGGCACTTCTGCCAGTTTTACTATTTAACTAACAAAAAAAAATGTAATTAGTATTTCATCTTCTATTCCATCCCCCGGCCGAAGTAATTGACTTTTGCCTATAAGCTTCGCTGAACTCACTGCACTCGATTAGGCCGGCTAATCAATTTTGATGAACGGTATTTCAAGTAGAGGTCACTAGTTTGAATCCTGTCACGTACATAAAGATGAGAACACGAAGATAGAAATTTATATATTTATACCGGATCATGAATCTTTATAAATATTTATTAAATTAATTTAATTCATTTAATTACGTTACAAGTGCCAATACAAAATCTTACAAACTTATCATAGAACTGCGTTGACGAGGTGTGATTGTTCATCAAAATGAACACTAAATAAAAAACTTGATCATATTAGCATTTAGCGAATATGTAGGTCGATTCGTCACCAACTAGCCACGATACATCTTTATTCTTTACCGTTACGCCACACTGGTCGTGCCTTCTATCAATAAATTATGTAACAATTTATGGTGATGCTGTCTTATGTTTTTTTTTCTTCAATATTATCATGTTCTTTTACTAATAATGAATAAATATGGCCGGTTAATAAGAATGACGCGTGGCAGTTTTTACGGCAGACTTGCAGGCTTACTCTTCACACTCGATCCTATTGAAATTTAGGGTTGGGATCGAGAACTTGTCAATCGGTAATCTTTTACGCTACACTAGCGCACGACTTGACTCGATCACAGTGGAATTTTATGTAACTAATTGAAATTGGTTTTTCTCAATCTCGTACATTTTTCGCACTCTGGATAATATTTTGACTTTGGACTGTGTAAATTCGTCATTCGATCGCAAACTCGATTTCGAAGTCGATACCTCAACGTCAAAATATTATTAAGGGTGCGAAAAATGTACGAGATTAAGAAATACCAAATCGGCAGATTTGCCTGTATACACGTGACACACATGTAGCTAATGTTGAACCCTATGTGGGAATGTTATTTACTCGTATATTGGTTTAATGGTGTATCAGCTATTCCGAGGGTATCCTCCATACAATATTCAGCACGCTACACGTAAATAAACGGCTCCAATGATTCTTCGAGGGTCAACCATCAGAATATGTAATGTAATATGGCAATGATAAAACCACAATTAGTGTTTGATTTTGTGTGCATTACATGTAATTACAATATCGGTATTGCGAGCGGCTCAGTATGTCTACTGTGGTCTAGTGGTCAAGAAGGATGTAAGCTGTGGGAAGGTTGAGAGTTCAGGTCATGATAAAATTAATTGTAGGATATGTTATTATGAGCTGTCATGTTACTACTGAGCGCACCACAGCGGTTTTACTAATGGAAGCTGTATGTGTGAATATGCTTTGTGCCTCGCGCTTGTATCGAGAAGACAATTGAAACGAAGAAACATTGCTACATTTTAGAAAAGATTTAAAAAGTCATCTATCCTATTAAAAACCTTAGGATGATAGTATGCACCGGTCGCTTATCACTTACCACCAGGTGAACGACTGTCCGTTTGCTTCTCTTCCGTAAAAAAACCTCTACTGACGTAAATCTCTCTGTACATCAGCGCAGTATGTGACAGAATTTTCAATTAAACCTAAACTGGAGTACAGAACACAAGTACCCCTGTATAACACCCCGGCGATCGCTAAAGGTTTTACTATTCGATGAAACCCAATATTCCCGTAGCTATCCATTGCTCAATCCGACTGGAAGCCAACTGTTTTTTTATTGTACCACGATTTATTTTATCGAAATATCCGCCTTACAGTTCGTTAGCTTTGTGAAAATTTATTAATATGCCCATTTTGTTTCCAGGTAAGCCCAATTTTGTTAACACAATCCCCTGTATTATGAACGAGGTAAGTGAGAATTTAATTTATTTTTACGGTGCAAATCACATTTTAAATAATGGAAAACTTCATGAAAATTCCTTGTTTTACGATTTTTCTTTTATATTCTATTTTATATTCAGCATATTTTATTATTACTAAAGTAGTATTAAACATGTGCGTGGGCTTCATCTTAATAATTATTTCTTCCAAGAAGCAGCATTTCTGAGTGCAAAAATGGCGGACCTACCCCGCGCCTCATAATAAGCAACGCGTGAATGATTTGCCGGTCCCATAAGGTACTACGGGGGTACCGTAGGCGACGAAGGGAGGAGCGTAGGAGGCGCTACTTAACGCACCTCTAGTAACTCAACTCTGTTCGTGTCGGGCTTCAGACTGGGAACCTAGACCCAATATGACACGACGTCGCGGGGACTGCTTAGTAGCGACTAGCGGCCAGGCCCCTTACGAGGAGTAGTCTGGCCTTCGCCGAGGCCAGCCTGTCCATCCTGCCTGCAGATCCAGGACACTCAAAAAGCGGCTGAAGGCGCTCGCATTGATTTTAGTTTAGGTTAGGGCATTCCCAGATGCTAGTCCTACATAGGATCTACCCGAAGATTCTGGCCACATCCAAAAAGGATTTCCCTGCCAAAAAAGGAAAATAAGGTTTAATCCCAGCGTGCGTATGTTTTGTTTTTTTTTGGGCGATTTTAGGAGAGTCTGCTAATGACATAAAATATAAAATATTCTTTGCTAATATTTGGGCGAAGTTTACTCATTAATCTCATTATAATGAAACAACATTTACGGATTTTATCGCGGCTTATTAAATTTTTGTGTATGATGTTGTTGTAAAGTATCCGTAACGTCTTCGGTAAGAAACTTAATAAAAGTATTGTTAGGTATTATTTTGTGTAAAAATACATAGAACACTAATAGGTTGTGCTCCAAGACTCTAGACAAGCTCTAAGCGCGAGAAAGTAGAAGAGGAGACGCCCCTCTTTTTGTGTTCCTTTACGGCCTGTGTCGTTTTTTTTTTCGTCCGACTCAAAGGGTCTTGCATATTATGTTACAAGTGCGTCGCTTGCAATCACATCTTATTTTTTGTGTTTAATGAGCGAAAATTGTGTTTTTGTACGAAAATAGTAGTAATAATGTATGATATTGTACGATAATAACAGCTAACTGCAATTTATAAAGTACTAGCTGTTGTCCGCAGCTTCGCCCGCATTTACTTAGATTTACAGCCGTATCTGGATTGATGATGATTATTTTATAACAGAGTTACTCCTTATAAAATCAGCTATCTGCTAAAATCCCGTCCCTTCAAAATCGGCCTAGCAGTTTCAGAGATTAGCTGCAACGAACAGAGAGACAGACAGAAATAAAAAAATACATATATTTTTTTGAAGCAAGTACCATATATATATATATTGTATAATAAGTAAAGGTAAGAGCGTGTGTGACTTTTTAAGCTTAATTGACCTGTATATAACTACAGTCCCTACCGATTGCCACTAAGTGACTGTGACTCAGGCATGAATATGATAGTCAAGATAAGCTATACATATTCAGGAGATTCATGAAGAGCTCTTGCCTGCTTGCCTTGTTATTAGTGTGGTTAACTAAGCTCTGCATTTACAATAACATCTGTGAGTTAACTCCACAATCTGTATTAACTCTACAAGTACGTCTTGTCTTATGTAAGAAATAGTTTATTTTGTTATCCCATAAATCACGTACCATCAGACATGTAGGTTTCTTCACGATATTTTCCTTCACAAATGCATGTTCACATATATATATATATATATATATATATATATATATTTCTTCATAACTATTTTCATAACTTCGATAATGAACGTGATAAAAAATATAAAAAACTTTGAGATGACTTTCTATATAAAAATAATTTATGCCAAACAAACTACCTTTTCACTTTTAATAACTTTTGTACACGACAATATTTTTAATGTACATAAAGCTGTGATCGAAATAATAGTATTTGTATCACGAAATAATCCAACCCTGGAAAGCCATAGTTAAATCAGCTCTGGCGTTAGTTCTCGCTGCGGTGGGCCACTGTCAAATTGGCAGGATGACATAACGCCGTGTTAAAAGCGACGAACTAATAGCATAGGAGCCCGATATAAAGAGGACCTTCACCGAGCTGGTTATTGGATGAAACTTATTTTATATTCAATTTAATATATTAATAAATATATTGCATATGGGTTGCCTAAAAAAATTCAGTCCAGGATTATTATATTTATTATATTATATTTATAATTTAAAAAATAATTACAACAAAAATAAATTTATAGACAACCTTATACTACCGTGATTATAATGGATTAATCTTTATTTTCATTTAATTTTAATTCGTTAAACAGACCGGTGCAAGTCACTAGTATTGATTTACCGCCTACACGGGAAAAAGAAAGACAACCTAACATTTGCATATTCTATGGGGTTTATACTTTCGAATGGTATGGAATCTGTCTATTAACCAATACCTTTAAAAAAAGTTAAAATATTTTTTTTTTAAATTATTAATTAATCATATCCTGGACTGAAATTTTTTTGACAACCCATATGCAATATATTTATTTACATATTAAATTTAATACAAAATAAGTTTCATCCAATAACCAGCTCGGTGAAGGTCGTTTTATATCGGGATCTTAGGCCATAAATGTTTAATCGCCATTCGCAGTCGATTTCAATTCGTAACAGTGATGTTGTGGACAAAGAATGTTGCAGATTCGGTTCAAGTTCAAATTCATTAATCAAAATAGTTTCTTCAAAGTAGCGCATTGAACATAAACTGAATCTACCGGTTCCAAAGCGAGCCCACCGAAAATATAAGGCAAAACAAACTCAGTTTACTTTTGGTATGCGTAATTGTGCATTCTTCCGTATTGATACCACTATCCTTTTTGTTTCTTGCGAAAATAACCTTTTTTAACACCCGAAGCAAAAGGACGGGTATCATAAGTTTGACCGCTTTGTGTGTGTGTCTATGTGTCTGTCCATGGCACCGTAGCTCTGGAACAGTAAACCGATTTGGATGCGGTTTTTTTATTTGAAAGCTGGTTTTCCAGCGATGGTTCTTAGATATGTTTAATCAAAATCAGTTTAGTCATTTCAAAGTTTTTTAGCTTTTTTAGCTGCGTTAGGAATCTTGGACGTATAACTAATCGGTATTTACTTCACTTGGAAACATACGTGTTACATAAAATTTGTAACAAATTTAGTGTAAAGGCTAGGATTTACACACAAACGACAAAAAAATTAGAAACTTGTAAACTTAACCTCCTTAGAGGGAGTTGCAGATTGTGTATTCAACTAGAGAGCTTTCCGAAGTCCTAAAAAGGTGAAATTTGGTATGCAAGCTAGGATTTACGCACAAACAACATACGTTTAAAAATTTAAAAGTATTTTTTTTTAAAAGGTGGGTATCGCTAAAAAGCGAACAATAAAAAGTCAAATGTACAGGTTTCAGGGTCCATTTTTGCACTTGGCTACTATCAAGTATCAAGCTAATTGTCCTGTGAGTAGCTTCATTTTGATGAGACGCCCAACAATTTCCTGTGTAAAAATTGTCGATTGTGGTAGCTAACAGAGGTAGCAAGGATAAAATATGTTGATTTTATGATTCTCCAAAATTTTTTACTTACTGGTTTTTTTTTATCTAATAAAAAAAATGTCTAGATTATTCGAAAATATATTTGTCCTACAAAATGTATGGTTTAAGCAAAGGTGCTTTCAACCTAAGTTATTACGTATTTTGAAAAACCCTTTCATGTCCTTGATTGTTCCGTACCGATTCCGGTGCAAGAGTATTTTAACGGAACACCAACACATGCGAAGTAGCGGGAAAGTAATATAATAAAAGAATTATAGACACAAATACTCAATGTCTGTTACAATAAAACATAAGCAAATATCCCGACAGTCTTGTACAAGCTTGTCATTTGAACATAATTTTTTCGTTACACCCAACTAAATGAGGTCTCCCATCTCTAAAGTCGTTTAACACGGCCGAGATCGGAGATTACCCTAATATAAGCGTAGTGGGTCTTTTACGAGCCGCTCAATGACACCCACAAAGATAATAATTTGCCCGCGCGTGATATAATCATGGGCCCTTATTAAAGGTCAAATTGTCCCTTATGTGATGTAGATGATTTGGGGATCATGAAATAATCTATTGAACGGGCTTCTGTTTAAGGCTCGGCGCTAACGGGCCACACATTATATTTTTTGACACGCCGCCGCACACTTGTGGGCGATGACGGCCACTCGCTACAGCGGTGGAATAGGTTTATGAAAAGGCGCTGTCACTGGCCACCGGTGGCCGGTGCGCCGTTTGCACCGAGCCTACAAGAAGTAGGGATGAGCACAGCAACAAGACCAAAACTAGGTATCCGTTTTGATCACGTTTGTTCGGTCTTGGTCTTGCATAAATATTTCTAGCCAATCAGTCATCACAAGATATCACGCCAATTATTCATCACGGGGAGAACGTATTGGTTGAAGAGTTTCGTCTTCAAACTCTGCGGTACAGACGACGTGAAAATATGGCTAAGCTTCCTGAATGCTGATCCCAATTGAATCCTCCATCCCAATTGAATCCTCCTATCGGCATCCCTGCGAGTGGCAAGAGATTGATCGTCTTGGCGTTCATTGAGGGAGGCCTATGTATAACCCCCACCATGGTTCAAGTGAACCCAGCTCCTTGGGCGAAGCCAATTGATCGGAGGGAGCTGCTCTTTGTACCCCAAGTGTGTAAGAGCAGGGGAGGGACAAGGGGCGAGGATGGGAAACTCACCCCATTGCACTGTCCTGTCGCTGGGAGGGGTTGTTCTGTGGTGCGGGACAACTTCTCTGTGGAGGTGGCGTCGGTCTCTGGGGGACTGACTAGCCGTCGCGGTGCCCTGTTGCTCAACAGATCGCCTGGGGAGACCCACTCCCCCGCGGGATGTGCCGACGTAAAAGAAAAAAAAGGTTGCAATAATACGTGCACAACTTACTGTACATACTATACTTATATTTAAATAAAATTTGATCAAAAAGTACTCTTGGAATATAGCAGCGAGATTTTAGTCTATAGACGTAGAGAAGAGCAAAGGTCGAAATAGGATTTACCCTGTGTTGTGTAGTTTATATGCCAGGAGCAGTAATTAGATTGCGCGCCCTTATATACAGTTCTTAACCTCTAGCACGTAATATGTTTTACATTAATAATACATTTAATAACAACTACTTACTTTATAAATAATCAAAAGATATACAAAAATAAAACAATAATTACTTATGAAACAACTTCAATCGACTATAAAAAACAAATCTTTTTTTACGCCGAGAAAGGCTCTGAGGCATCCCGCTGGGGAGGGAGGGACTCCTCAGGCGGGTTAATGTGGTGGATATAGGTGGACGCAGCTCTACCCACTAAAACCCGGCGGTGCCACCAATGCCACATTTGGTGACGTGCCCGGGATCTATTGAGCAACAGGGCACCTCGACGGCTAGTCAGTCACCCAGAGACCGACGTCACCTCCACAGAGGGTTTGTCCCGCACCACAGGACAACCCCTCCCAACGTCAGGACAGTGCAATGGGGTGAGGATGCAAGAAATCTCTTTTTCTGCTACACTGCCAACTGTTGCTAACAACTGCAAGAAACCACTTTTTCCGTCACTATTTAATGCAACCGTGATTTATTTATATGGGGATCTATGTAAAGTAATATAAAAATGGATTACAATCAGCAATTTATAATGAATTATATCTAAGACAAAATTAAGCATAATTTAAGCTTTTATTTTATTCAACACTCAAACAACCTGTAGGTACCTATTAGATAAAAAGAAAGTAAACAATTTCTATTTAATATTTTGTTTAACTTTAAATAAGTAAAACTTACCGATATAGAAATGCACCTTACAAAACATGTTAATCTTAAGATAGTCTCTAAAGTGTGAGTAGTAAATATCATTTCGGCGGGATCTCAGAGTATTAGAGCCTTTCAGCGCTGTAGCACGCTGCAAGGATTCTAGAATATACGGCCGCTCCTTATGTGCGCATGCGTTGTTGGCTACCCATCCCTTTCTAGCGAATTGCGCGGCAGTCTCCTTTGCGCATTGGATCGCGCCACGCGTGAAACGCGACCACCATCAAAACAATTACACGATGATCGCTGACTTGCCACCTTCGCGACCGATGGAACACCAACTCTGTACCCACGAGCGTGACCGCAACACCTGTGACGCAAACGGTACTGCTGTTTGTTTTTGTTCGTATGCGAGCCTATGACGTAGTAAGTATGCACATAACACCGCGCCGAAATCCGATTAGACAAAGTTTTAACAAACGAAATCACGGCGAACGAAATAAACCCAATTATCTTTTGAATCTTTTCCTCGTGACCTTTCTTTTGCCTGCAAATTGCGTGCGCATTTTCATCAATCGCGATTTGAATATAAATGTACGGTAAAGCATTTGCGTAGGTTTACTACGTCATACGTTCATTCATGGTTGTCCCAGGAGTGTAAAACGTCGGTAACATCCGATCTTTCTGGTAGAGAATAAGCAATGCGACGTGAAAAGGAAAGGTCGTAAAAGGCCGGAAGAGGTCGTAAGGGGGTTCGTGACGCAGACCCGTCCTCGCGACTTGTTGCGTTTCTACTCAAATGGCGTTTACGATCTACGCCGTATTGTGATGATTTATGTAAAGCATACGGTCAATATGTTGTGGAACAAATTTTAACATACAACACCATATGTATTTATCAATTAACTATATGTGTTTCCTTTACGCATTTTATGATCGTGAATGAAATTTGTTTACTTTTATTATAAAGATTTTCCCGCTAGTCTGCTTAAGTTGGACGCGAGGTGGGGTCGATTGTCATTGCATTCATAGAAAGAGGCTCGCTTCGACGGTGGACAATGCGGCCAAATAATGATATCTTTAAAATAAAATGCATTTTATAAGAATTGCTGAATCTTATCTTTTGTTATAAACGTAAAAGTTTAATTTTTAGGCGTTTGTTAATCATCACGTCGATACGATTAAACGGAAAGGATTGCAATTAGGAATACCGTTAGATTATAATCCGGTACACATACTGTTATTTTATGCCAGAACAATATAAAGTTCCTTAGGGAATAATTATTGACTAAATTACCTATTTTTAAATTTTGAGAGAAGGGACTTAGAATGAGGAGTGCCACGCTGATATGACGACCGGGGTGGTACCTCTCGCTCACATAACACCGGCGTCAAGTGACAGCTATGCTGTTGCGTTTCGTGCGGTTTGTGAGTTTCCTGTGGTCCATTGGGGGGATAGGGAAAAGGAGGGCAAAACATCTGCATATTTTCTGGTTGTGCAGATGTGTATGGGCGTCAGTAGTCTAAAGTATCGACTGCTCGTTTGCCCTCCTATGCTATAAAAAGAAAAAGATTTGATACATTCTTTGTGGACAAATCGCGGGCTTCAATAATTCATAAATTTCATATTACTTTTTGTCCTTTTAAAAAGATAACACTTTTATAAATACGTTTGAAAATTGTGTTTATGGTCATGAAGTTTTAATGTTCATTTCAACTGTCGGTACCGCGTCAGTTTTGTAGACAGACGAGTAAATTTAGTAAGGTCGGGCGGGTCGCCGTGACCTACACGCGTCTGTAATATTTGGTATAATTTATGAGCTCGGGCTATATTCGTAAATCCTCTCCTGTATCGGTTTATAAGAATATTGTACGGTGCAGACAAGGGTTACCTTGATCGTAGGTCTTAACTTCGAAACACCCTTTCGATAAACCAGACCATAGACAATCTTGTGCCTTTTTTGGATCAGAGCATTTGAAGTTGTTTAGATGGTCTTTGCTTTTAAAATAATATTTTATGATGTTTTTAAATCATCATGAACTGTGTGTGACCAGACTCATGACTTACAGATTATGGGCATGCTTCTAAAACTATGAAATAAAGTCGCATACATTCTAGAAATAAAAAGAGATTATGCATTGCAACCTTTTTACGAAACAATAAAGACACTCGTGGTATTTCCTTCTAAGATAAGGACGTGGCACTTGATTTAGCGACCTTAACAAAAATAAATATAAGTTAATTGTACGTGGAAATGCGTGGGTAGCTCTGCATATTTTCTGGTTGTGCAGATGTGTATGGGCGTCAGTAGTCTAAAGTATCGACTGCTCGTTTGCCCTCCTATGCTATAAAAAGAAAAAGATTTGATACATTCTTTGTGGACAAATCGCGGGCTTCAATAATTCATAAATTTCATATTACTTTTTGTCCTTTTAAAAAGATAACACTTTTATAAATACGTTTGAAAATTGTGTTTATGGTCATAAAATTATTTGTGGTAGGTACACCATCGGACGTATAACCGGAACCGGATAGAGAATGTGAGCATAAATAAAATATATAAAATTCGGAAACTGGTCGCAATTTGTCACGCGTCTAAGTAATATTTGGTAATTTAATGAACCAGTGATCTATGATTCGTAAATGTCCCATCGGCCAATCATCCATCAATGACCATCAGTCGGCTAATCGGTGCGCAGTTACCTTGATCGTAGCGTCGCATCACAAATTTGGCGGAATTTGTTTTCATATAAACCAGACCATAGACAATCTTGTATTCCGATTAGATGCTGATGAGCATTACACAAAGTTGATAGTGAAAAAGGCGTCGAGTATAAGCTCGGGACAAAGTCACAATGGGTAATATTCTATACTGTTCGTTGTTAATCATCATGAATTTTGTGTGACCAGACTCATGACTTACAGATTATGGGCATGCTTCTAAAACTATGAAATAAAGTCGCATACATTCTAGAAATAAAAAGAGATTATGCATTGCAACCTTTTTACGAAACAATAAAGCTCTATTTTTACTTACTTTCTAAACTAGTTAATTTTAGAAATGATTACATTTAACTAATCATTCATGTTAAATTGTTATCAAATTATCAAGGCTATGTGGTATAAATGTAGGGTCCTTATACTATAGTTGCTAAAAATAGTTTTCATTCAACGGAAACATATTGCCCTACTCAGTAGGAAGGCAATTTCATTAGTTGACCTTTAAAAATATAATTTTGTTTTAAACAACTTACGTAGTATTCTTATATATGTGGATGTAACTCTATTTACTTATGTAATATGTATATCTACGTATATATACGTCTATACAGATAAATAAAATAGGACTGTCTGTTTGTAACATTAAAATAACTGCTTTTTACTAAATGCATATGGACGTATACATGGTACATATACCAAAATAGCATTTTTTACAATTTTTGTCTGTCTATCTGTCTGTCTGTGTGTTCCGGCTAGTAAGAGTTTTATTTCGACTAAGTGTGTTGGAACAACTCGAAATAATAAAACATAAAAATAATAAATCGCAATTTGTCACTTAAGTAATAACAATTTAACCAACCAGTGATCTATGATCTGTATGTATGTCCCATCGGCCAATCATCCATCAATGACCATCAGTCGGCTAATCAGAGCGCAGAACCGACGCAGCGTCGCATCACAAATTTGGCGGAATTTGTTTTCATATAAAACTCATAACACTACTGCTCTATTCCGATTAGATGCTGATGTGGTACACAAAGCGCTGATAGTGAAAAAGGCGTCGAGTATAAGCTCGGGACAAAGTCACAATGGGTAATATTCTATACTGTTCGTTGTTAATCATGTTTTCATATTTTGTGTAAATACATAAAATGTTTCGCTGGATGAGCTCCAAATCCATTGTCTAATGAACTAAAGAGACATTATGTTCAGTTTGCCAGTACTAAAGCCCGCGTGACTCAGTTCTTACTCTTCTGCTACATTATTGTAATAAAGCTCTATTTTTACTTACTTTCTAAACTAGTTAATTTTAGAAATGATTACATTTAACTAATCATTCATGTTAAATTGTTATCAAATTATCAAGGCTATGTGGTATAAATGTAGGGTCCTTATACTATAGTTGCTAAAAATAGTTTTCATTCAACGGAAACATATTGCCCTACTCAGTAGGAAGGCAATTTCATTAGTTGACCTTTAGCTAACCGAGACAGTTAATTAGGATTTACAAGTATTAAGAATGTATCTTTATATGTGGATGTAACTCTATTTACTTATGTAATATGTATATCTACGTATATATACGTCTATACAGATAAATAAAATAGGACTGTCTGTTTGTAACATTAAAATAACTGCTTTTTACTAAATGCATATGGACGTATACATGGTACATATACCAAAATAGCATTTTTTACAATTTTTGTCTGTCTATCTGTCTGTCTGTGTGTTCCGGCTAGTAAGAGTTTTATTTCGACTAAGTGTGTTGGAACAACTCGAAATAATAAAACATAAAAATAATAAATCGATTGCATTGTTGAATGACCAAACCGATTTAACGAATTCTCCCATAATACGGTTATTCGGTGGGGGTAGTGGGGGAACCAGCTAATATAAGGCGGGTGTTTGGGCCTGCAAGTCACTTAACGATTACTAATCGTAGAGTCTACATCCTGAGGATGCCTCAGTGTCGGGGCGAAACGTACGTAGATTGTTTGGTGGTGGTCTTTTACTGTGGTTGTGGTGCATGTGGGGTGGTGGTGCATGCGAGTGTACGCATATGCAGTGTGGGAAAGGAGGGCGGTGCTATATGCATGCATATGCGTGCACTCACACATTTGCTGTAAAGACTGCGTTTTTCGCGGGATAATTGCTAATTAATATAATTAATTTAATATCTTATATAATGGATTTCCGCAAGGTAACGCCTGATTCTATTAACTAATTTTATAGTGTTCTGATTATTACCAGAGGCTTATACATTTTTATTATTCAGCATGCATATGTAATAAGAAGTAGGACAAAGAACACTTTAGAAATTTTCGCAAAATTTCTAGTGTCGCTTTACCAGCCTTCCTATCTTCTGTCCATAGTTCAGCAAATCTCATAAGTAAAATTTTAAGGGCATCCCCTTCAAACTTTGAGATTGCTGGCTTGGAAGAAGCTAGAAACGCTTTCTTAATTGCATGCCCAGGTCAAAATTTTCCATTTTCTCCAAATTCACAGAGGAGCTGGGACGACATAAATTGCAAATTGACTTTTGAGAATCTTTTGAGCTGTAGTACAGGTTCGGCGCGTGCTAGGCTTTTGGCCGTAGGTACGCATGAGGCCGGCTACTGGCTTCACGCGTACCCTTCGTCAAATACAGGAACTTTTCTTGAGCCTGACACGCTCCGAATCGCAACCTGTCTACGGCTTGGGGTTCCGGTCTGCGCTCCCCATAAATGTCCCTGTGGCAGTGATGTCGACAAGCTAGGACATCACGGACTGTCATGCCAAAAAAGTGCAGGCCGCTTCTCGAGACATGCTGCACTCAACGATATCATACGCCGGTCCCTTGCCACCGTCAACGTGCCAAGTCTACTTGAG
Organism: Helleia helle; assembly: GCA_963853865.1. Lineage (NCBI taxonomy): Eukaryota > Metazoa > Arthropoda > Insecta > Lepidoptera > Lycaenidae > Helleia > Helleia helle. The sequence goes on from OY971431.1 coordinate 10,580,187, forward strand.
CCGACTGGTATTGCAAGAGACGATGGCAAGAGACCGGACGGTATGAGTTTGATTCCATGGAAGATGGGCCGGGTGCTGGTGTGGGATGCAACCTGTTCAGACACGCTGGCCCCTTCCCATCTACATGGAACCAACAACAGAGCTGGTGCGGCTTGTGAAGCGGCTGAAAAAGCTAAAATTTGCAAATACAGGGGTCTAGGCTCCGAATATGATTTTGTCCCATTCGGCGTCGAGACCCTTGGTCTGTGGGGTCCTAGCGCTTTAAGGCTCTTTAAGGAAATAACAAAAAGATTAGTCGACATCACAGGAGACCGAAGAGCTGGCAGCTACCTCGGACAAAGAATAAGTCTAGCAATTCAAAGGGGGAACGCTGCCAGTATCTTCGGGACCTTGCCTAAAGGGACTCCTTTTTATTAATATACCTACTTAAGTTATTTTATTTTATTTTTTAAGGTTTTTAGTTTTAGGTTCTTTATAAAGTGTTGATCCAAATTTATTTTCTTTTATATTATATCAGATATTAAATTTTAATTGGGATTATGTACATACACAATTATTAAAGATAAAACTTTAAAAATTAATTTATATCATGAGAAGTTTGTATTAATTTTAACACCTCCTATGTCGGATATAATTATAATGTTGATAAACTTAATTGTCAAACTAATTTTAAATCACGTTTATATTTATACTATGTAATCTAAAGCTTAAAATTTATTTCTTTAAATTTCGATGCGAAGTTCGCTCCATCTAACTCTCTCTCTCTCTCTCTCTCTCTCTCTCGATATTTCTCACTCGCTTGCTCCCTACTCTCACTCCATGGCTATGTGCTTCATGCTACGTTCGCACTTTCTCACTCTCTCTCAATCGGTCTCAATCACTCTCTCCCTCTTCTTGGACAAGAACATTGCACATTTTCGTGACATTTCATCCGCACTCTCTCTCTCTTCTTGGACAAGAACATTGCACATTTTCGTGACATTTCATCCGCAAAAATTTTACCATCATGCGCGCAAAGAAGTTTCACTTTAATAATATTTCTAATGATTAACTATTATTATACCGACATATCGTAAAATGATATAGTCTCTCTCTGTAGATCCTGGTGTTTGAATTACGAATTTGTGTGAAAAATATTATATTATATTTCTTTGTATTTCTGATATTATAAATCCCGTAATACTATGTATATGTGTTATTGTTTACAATAATCTTTACACATTTATTTATAAATTCAAAGGTAAAGGTTCCTATTGTTGTTGCAAACATTATTGTTACTTAGAAAAGGAACAACACGCATAGAATTAGTCTCGTAAATTCGTAGTAATAGTATCGAGTGGTTTTCAAATATAGAAATCGGTAAAAATAACGTTGATTCTAGAAATATCCCCTCAAAGAATCTAGTACACAATCGTCTGTCCAATCGGGAGCCAAATACTTTCAGGAAATTAAAACGTGTCGCTGCCCGTTTTTAAATTTTAATTTTGCATTTTTCTATTTTCGTAATTTTATTTGGCTTTTCTCACTACGTGTTCGTATTAAAGTTTATTGATTCCTTGATACTTTAGTTTTTATTTTGATTATAATGAACATGCCATATCTGTCTTGGATACCTCACCTATTAACTATTCTTATCGATCTATTTCGCAACACTAAGTAAAGCCGGCTAACAGGCGGAGAGTTATTTTACTTCGAATTGTAGTGTTAGTGTTTATCTGGATTAAACTAATGTGTTAGCACAACAGGACTATTCCAGTTACCCCAAACAGTCAATTTATTCCACCTCAGTGACAATAACCAGCCCCTTATCCACTAAACCTTTGGCGTTAGTGATGTTTTGGCGTTCATTTAGAAGTGTCTCAATAAACGCCAACACAGGATTTAAATGAGAATTAGCGTCGTTTTGTTTATCACGTGAGAGAATTTAATCGAATCTCGCAATACACCCTCACGCACTTCTATAAGTCAATCTCACTATCTGGGATGATGTTGTAAATCACTTTTAATATAATACAGCCGGCCTACTCTTGACTGCAGTTCCAATCTCACAACAATACGAATTCAATCCAGTTCCAGTTCCAATCTGGAGTATATTGGTACTCTTGAACAAATCGTGTTTACGATTGAATTGAAATTGGAATCGACGACCGATGTGGCCATTATAATAAAATATAATAATAAAATAAAATTCAACATAATATTATAATGTTTATGTTTTTTTTTAATTAAAATATGTCTCCTATAATTAATTATTATCTATTATAATGTAGTTCCTTAAATTAAACCTACACTTATTTTTTAAAGCATTAAAAGCAAAATAAATTATTATACATTCTGGCATAATGTGTATTGCTGCTATAAAAAAAGCTTACGCGCAATTTTGAATAGACATCAAATTTCAAAATAGCTCAAAATATAGTAAACACAAAAATAAAATAGAAATCATCTTCTTTCTTAATTTACCAGTAATGCTGGTGCCAAGGCTTTCCAAAATAATAACTGAAGTTCTGACAGACAACATACAAATTATTATTGTTATGTATTTTAGTGATAGGTCATCTTGGTGTTTATTTATTGAAAATGAAGTATTTTACTCATAAACATAGGCTTAATTTGTTTACAAAATACTTTGATTTATTTAAATATTGCTTTCTTGGGTTAAAAGATAATAAAAGACCAATTGTTAAGTATTTTAGTACTTATTTTTATAAATACCTACTGTGATTGTAATATTGATTATATCAATCAATGACCAAAAATATAGATAGGCAAATAAGAACAAATAGTAGTTTAACAAGACTTTAATGTAAACATTAAAAACACTGTGGCCTAGGAGACATCGTCACCTATTCTTCAGAACACGTCTGTAAAGCTAGAAAGGTCAAGTCGGCAGAATCACTCATTTTATATATCCAAATTTAGTGCTCATTTAGTGCTAATTTAGTGCTGATAACAGATATTTGGTGCTGTGATAGGTGGACCAAAAATGAGAACACTGCTAACTTTTAATTAAGCTAGCAGTGTACCATTCGTGACCGCGCTTTGATACAGTTGGGGCGAGAGGCACATGAGCTAATAATTTAGTGCTCAATTAGTGCTAATTTAGTGCATATAACAGATATTTGCTGCTGTGATAAGTGGACCAAAAATGAGAACACTGCTAACTTTTAATTAAGCTAGCAGTGTACCATTCGTGACCGCGCTATGATACAGTTGAAGCGAGAGGCACATGAGCTAATAATTTAGTGCTCAATTAGTGCTGCCTGTATAAGCAAACAGATTTAAAAAAAAAATTTTTTTTTATTTTTTTTCAAAGCATCTACTGCTAGTATAACGACGCCAGCAGTCTCAAGAGCTAGAAGGAGACTCTGAAACGGAAACGAATGGAATTGAAAGACGTCACCATTAAGTGCTCAATTAGTGCTGCCAGTATAGGAAAGGATTTTTTTAAAATATACCTTTTTTTTCCAAAGTAACTTCTGCTAGTATAACGACTCCAGCAGTCTCAAGAGCCAGAAACAGACTCTAAAACGGAAAGACGTCATCATTTAGTGCTCAATTAGTGCTGCCAGTATAGCAAAGGATTTTTTAAAAATAATTTACTTTTATATTTTTTTCAATTCAACTACTGCTAGTATAACGACGCCAGCAGTCTTAAGAGCTAGAAAGAGACTCTAAAACGGGAACTAATGGAATTGAAAGACGTCACCATTTAGTGCTCAATTAGTGCTGCCAGTGCAGCAAAGAATTTTTAAAAATATATATTTTTTTCAATTCATCTACTGCTAGTATAACGACGCCAGCATTCTTAAGAGCTAGAAAGAGACTCTTAAACGGAAACTAATGGAATTGAAAGGCGTCAGTCACCATTTAGTGCTCAATTAGTGCTGCCAGTATAGCAAAGGATTTTTGAAATTTTTTTTTTTTTTTTTCAATATAATGACTAATGCTAATGCTAATATAATGACGTTCGAAGTTTATTCTTTTGGGTCAAGATAATTTTTTCATCTGTGTAGGGATAACATGCAGGGTCAACCGGTTTTCGGATTTTTTTCATTATAATTTAATTGATAGAAAAATCTTTAAAAAAAATATGCTGTCTGTTAAATGCAGTATAATCAATTTTTATCATAATTTAATTAAATTACATTTCGCAAAAATATTTTCATTTCGACTGTCATTATAAATTTGTTGACGCTAAGTCATGAAGAATATTATGGAAGTCACACAGATATTAGTGTGCAAAAGTATTATTTATTACGTGCTGTACGGTCCCCGTACATTCACATTCAAGTAAAATGTAAACTCATCAATTCCTTTGTCAAGTATTGTACATAAAAGTAATAGAGTCAGTTCGCGAATAAGCATCATATACATAGCGCGTTACTCATTTAATTATAAGCAATAAATAGTGGTGTCTTAATAAACTTTATACATTGAACTATTTTATTAATCCTGCAAAGCAAATATTCTCAAGGTGTTCAGTCCCGGACTGTACACGTGCAAATATGTAATTATTGCCATATATAGAGTCTTCTTCTCACTCTTGAGACTGCTGGCGTCGTTATATTATCAGTAGTTGCTTTGAAAAAAAATATAAAATATATTTTTAAAATCATTTGCTATACTGGCAGCACTAATTGAGCACTTAATGGTGACGTCTTTCGTTTCCGTTTTAGAGTCTTTTCTAGCTCTTGAGACTGCTGGCGTCGTTATACTAGCAGTAGTTGCTTTGAAAAAAATTAAAAAATATATTTTTCAAAAATCTCTTTGCTTATACAGGCAGCACTAATGGTACACTGCTAGCTTAATTAAAAGTTAGCAGTATTCTCATTTTTGGTCCACCTATCACAGCACCAAATATCTGTTATCAGCACTAAATTAGCACTAAATGAGCACAAGATTTTGATATATAAAACGAGTCATTCTGCTGACTTGACCTTTCTAGCTTTACAGACGTCTTCAGAACACCGATAGTATGCTTACTGTATAGCATGCCACACAATTAAATTTGGTGTAGTATTCTTCAGGTGAGCCAGCCGGAGCATCCAAATAGGTGTAATCATAATAGTTCTTTGGCCATAGCCCGAGTCTCCTAAAACATATAATTATTGCAATATAATATTAATGTATGAAACAAATGATCACTTTTTTATGATTTTAACTTAGAATTAACAAATAAATAAACAAGTTCCCCAAAATTTAAAAAGGAATGAACACATTTTAAGATTCCTTTATAATGTTTATGTTATTTGCCAATTTAAAGGTATTACTAAAAGAATATACCTAATTTTATTTTTATTAATATATATAATTAATTTGTTTAAATTGTATAATATATTATATCAATATAATATATACAATTTATTCCACCTCAGTGACAATAACCAGCCCCTTATCCACTAAACCTTTGGCGTTAGTGATGTTTTGGCGTTCATTTAGAAGTGTCTCAATAAACGCCAACACAGGATTTAAATGAGAATTAGCGTCGTTTTGTTTATCACGTGAGAGAATTTAATCGAATCTCGCAATACACCCTCACGCACTTCTATAAGTCAATCTCACTATCTGGGATGATGTTGTAAATCACTTTTAATATAATACAGCCGGCCTACTCTTGACTGCAGTTCCAATCTCACAACAATACGAATTCAATCCAGTTCCAGTTCCAATCTGGAGTATATTGGTACTCTTGAACAAATCGTGTTTACGATTGAATTGAAATTGGAATCGACGACCGATGTGGCCATTATAATAAAATATAATAATAAAATAAAATTCAACATAATATTATAATGTTTATGTTTTTTTTTAATTAAAATATGTCTCCTATAATTAATTATTATCTATTATAATGTAGTTCCTTAAATTAAACCTACACTTATTTTTTAAAGCATTAAAAGCAAAATAAATTATTATACATTCTGGCATAATGTGTATTGCTGCTATAAAAAAAGCTTACGCGCAATTTTGAATAGACATCAAATTTCAAAATAGCTCAAAATATAGTAAACACAAAAATAAAATAGAAATCATCTTCTTTCTTAATTTACCAGTAATGCTGGTGCCAAGGCTTTCCAAAATAATAACTGAAGTTCTGACAGACAACATACAAATTATTATTGTTATGTATTTTAGTGATAGGTCATCTTGGTGTTTATTTATTGAAAATGAAGTATTTTACTCATAAACATAGGCTTAATTTGTTTACAAAATACTTTGATTTATTTAAATATTGCTTTCTTGGGTTAAAAGATAATAAAAGACCAATTGTTAAGTATTTTAGTACTTATTTTTATAAATACCTACTGTGATTGTAATATTGATTATATCAATCAATGACCAAAAATATAGATAGGCAAATAAGAACAAATAGTAGTTTAACAAGACTTTAATGTAAACATTAAAAACACTGTGGCCTAGGAGACATCGTCACCTATTCTTCAGAACACGTCTGTAAAGCTAGAAAGGTCAAGTCGGCAGAATCACTCATTTTATATATCCAAATTTAGTGCTCATTTAGTGCTAATTTAGTGCTGATAACAGATATTTGGTGCTGTGATAGGTGGACCAAAAATGAGAACACTGCTAACTTTTAATTAAGCTAGCAGTGTACCATTCGTGACCGCGCTTTGATACAGTTGGGGCGAGAGGCACATGAGCTAATAATTTAGTGCTCAATTAGTGCTAATTTAGTGCATATAACAGATATTTGCTGCTGTGATAAGTGGACCAAAAATGAGAACACTGCTAACTTTTAATTAAGCTAGCAGTGTACCATTCGTGACCGCGCTATGATACAGTTGAAGCGAGAGGCACATGAGCTAATAATTTAGTGCTCAATTAGTGCTGCCTGTATAAGCAAACAGATTTAAAAAAAAATTTTTTTTTTATTTTTTTTCAAAGCATCTACTGCTAGTATAACGACGCCAGCAGTCTCAAGAGCTAGAAGGAGACTCTGAAACGGAAACGAATGGAATTGAAAGACGTCACCATTAAGTGCTCAATTAGTGCTGCCAGTATAGGAAAGGATTTTTTTAAAATATACCTTTTTTTTCCAAAGTAACTTCTGCTAGTATAACGACTCCAGCAGTCTCAAGAGCCAGAAACAGACTCTAAAACGGAAAGACGTCATCATTTAGTGCTCAATTAGTGCTGCCAGTATAGCAAAGGATTTTTTAAAAATAATTTACTTTTATATTTTTTTCAATTCAACTACTGCTAGTATAACGACGCCAGCAGTCTTAAGAGCTAGAAAGAGACTCTAAAACGGGAACTAATGGAATTGAAAGACGTCACCATTTAGTGCTCAATTAGTGCTGCCAGTGCAGCAAAGAATTTTTTAAAAATATATATTTTTTTCAATTCATCTACTGCTAGTATAACGACGCCAGCATTCTTAAGAGCTAGAAAGAGACTCTTAAACGGAAACTAATGGAATTGAAAGGCGTCAGTCACCATTTAGTGCTCAATTAGTGCTGCCAGTATAGCAAAGGATTTTTGAAATTTTTTTTTTTTTTTTTCAATATAATGACTAATGCTAATGCTAATATAATGACGTTCGAAGTTTATTCTTTTGGGTCAAGATAATTTTTTCATCTGTGTAGGGATAACATGCAGGGTCAACCGGTTTTCGGATTTTTTTCATTATAATTTAATTGATAGAAAAATCTTTAAAAAAAATATGCTGTCTGTTAAATGCAGTATAATCAATTTTTATCATAATTTAATTAAATTACATTTCGCAAAAATATTTTCATTTCGACTGTCATTATAAATTTGTTGACGCTAAGTCATGAAGAATATTATGGAAGTCACACAGATATTAGTGTGCAAAAGTATTATTTATTACGTGCTGTACGGTCCCCGTACATTCACATTCAAGTAAAATGTAAACTCATCAATTCCTTTGTCAAGTATTGTACATAAAAGTAATAGAGTCAGTTCGCGAATAAGCATCATATACATAGCGCGTTACTCATTTAATTATAAGCAATAAATAGTGGTGTCTTAATAAACTTTATACATTGAACTATTTTATTAATCCTGCAAAGCAAATATTCTCAAGGTGTTCAGTCCCGGACTGTACACGTGCAAATATGTAATTATTGCCATATATAGAGTCTTCTTCTCACTCTTGAGACTGCTGGCGTCGTTATATTATCAGTAGTTGCTTTGAAAAAAAATATAAAAAATATATTTTTAAAATCATTTGCTATACTGGCAGCACTAATTGAGCACTTAATGGTGACGTCTTTCGTTTCCGTTTTAGAGTCTTTTCTAGCTCTTGAGACTGCTGGCGTCGTTATACTAGCAGTAGTTGCTTTGAAAAAAATTAAAAAATATATTTTTCAAAAATCTCTTTGCTTATACAGGCAGCACTAATGGTACACTGCTAGCTTAATTAAAAGTTAGCAGTATTCTCATTTTTGGTCCACCTATCACAGCACCAAATATCTGTTATCAGCACTAAATTAGCACTAAATGAGCACAAGATTTTGATATATAAAACGAGTCATTCTGCTGACTTGACCTTTCTAGCTTTACAGACGTCTTCAGAACACCGATAGTATGCTTACTGTATAGCATGCCACACAATTAAATTTGGTGTAGTATTCTTCAGGTGAGCCAGCCGGAGCATCCAAATAGGTGTAATCATAATAGTTCTTTGGCCATAGCCCGAGTCTCCTAAAACATATAATTATTGCAATATAATATTAATGTATGAAACAAATGATCACTTTTTTATGATTTTAACTTAGAATTAACAAATAAATAAACAAGTTCCCCAAAATTTAAAAAGGAATGAACACATTTTAAGATTCCTTTATAATGTTTATGTTATTTGCCAATTTAAAGGTATTACTAAAAGAATATACCTAATTTTATTTTTATTAATATATATAATTAATTTGTTTAAATTGTATAATATATTATATCAATATAATATATACAATTTAAAGGTATTACTAATAAAAGAAAAGGCATTATTAAAACTAAATTATACAATTACAGAATCCAAGAGTCAACTTATAATTAAAACATTTCTTAAGTGTAATCCTTTTCTATTATAAAAACCTCTCATTTTGGGCTGGACGTATGATATGAGTACCATCAATAGCACTTACTACGGATGTTATTTGGAAGTTTTCATAAAATAATGCAAATATATGTAACTCAATATGTCAAATAGATATAATTAGCACTTTGATTTGTATTAATAGATAGGTATCACATAATATGAAGAACAATGTAGAACCAATCAATAATAAAATAATTTGAGATATATTTTTTATGTATCCTACATAGGCCGTAAATAAAGAGAAAAGATGAACTATAGAAGAAGTTAGATTATAGATATTTCTATTGACATACCGTATAACGCGTAGATACTAGATACAAATCCAAATCGCTATAAACAACTTCAAAGCTCCTTGCTGAGGCAATATAATATCTCTTAAACTCCTCATCACTCATGGTGAACGCATTATTGGCATATAACGCGCCATTCTTCTTAGATTTCGCCTTTGTCTTAGATCTATCCTAATATATCTAAAAAGAAGTGCCAATCGTGCCATAATTTTAATAAAAAACACTTTAAACAACGCAATCGAACACTAAAAACTTAAGTTTTGTTGAACAATGAACTGTGTAAATTCAAAATGTTGTCAAGAGTACGAATTAAGGAAACATGTATGAACAAGATCGAGAAATCCCGATTTCAATTAGTTACATAAAATTTCACTGTAATCGAGTCAAATTGTGCGCTAGTTGTAGCGTCTTTTCGATCCCGATCCTAAATTTCGATAGGATCGAGTGTCAAGAGTAGGCCGGCAAGTCTGTTGAGAATCTACTAAATACTGTTTAACCTTTACTATATTGTAATAAGCAAAAATCGTACGTACTCTATATACTACTAGGTAGATGATATTTTTTTTATCCTTTATTGAATCTGTTTTTATATAATCCAATCGTAACAGATCGTTATTCTGGAAGCAATACAAATTATGTAGATCTACACACAAAAACTTGTTTGTTTAAATTCTTAACACGCTATATAAAAGCAAAGCTACGATGACTAATTAGGTGACCTTGTTTCATCTCGGCAGTCCTCATTTTTATTTGTTTTTGATGATGGTACATGATTATTGAAAAAGCTAAAATAGTTGTTGTACTGATGATTTTCAAATATATTTTATATATAAACTCGAATGTTTTTGTTCATATTCACTTTAATCTCCTCGACCGCTTTACTGAAATCACATTTATATCGAAACCACTAACTGATTTTAATCAAATGGTATAGAAATGATGTAGTTTTAGATACATTTTGCGAGCTAAACTTCGTGTGGTTATTTTTGCTTATAAACCATTTTTTTGTTATTTGCAGTTTGTTAGTATTTAGAAGTGGCTTAAGTCCAGCACGGGACAGAAATAGGTTGATTGATTATGATAATTAAGTTAATGTTTTTTTTCTTTACTTAGCATTTGATTTGGTTGTTGTTTTATTTTATTTTTATTTTATTTTACTTATATTATTATTATTATTTATATTATATTTATATTATATTAATATTATTTATATTATGTTTGGTAAAGTTAGTTAAGTTTGTCAAAAAAAAATTTGCTTAATACAGATTCATTGGTTGATTGCTTCGTTTTAAGTTCCTTTGCCTTATTTGACGACCTCTGTGGCTCAGTGGTAAGTGCGTTGGCGCTCAAGCCGGAGGTTGCGAGTTCGAATGCCGCCAGGGAACAAAAATATTTTCTGTGTTCCTGGGTCATGGATGTGTATTAAATATGTGTATTATATAATAAAAATCTTAAATATATGTATAGTATAAAAGTATTAAATATATTTCCGTTGTCTGGTACCCGTAACACAAGTTCTTCGAGAACTTACCACGGGATCAGATTGACGTGGTGTGAAAGCGTCCATAGATATCATATTATATATATTTATTTATTATCATAAATGATTTTAAACATGTACATACACTATCCGACCACGTTAGGTTAGGTTTAAAACAATCCTCTATTTGTAGGTGATGATGACGTTCATAAGACGCAATTGCACCGAAGTTCAAGGTCGGCGGAGGTCGGACAACATGCGTAAATTATAAAGCCTGGCCCAGGCTGTATTTACCGTGCATAAATATACTCATAAAACTTTAATAAGGTCCTCGGTATTTATAGTGCTTCCCGTTCTGTTTAATCTGCCTTATAGGTAGACTTTATTATATAGACTTTTATTACATAGTTGTGTTAGGTTCACACATTGTTTTCTAATGTTTACGCTAATCAAATTTTATGGAATTTATCGCGGTTTATTAAGATTCTTACTTGCCCGACGTTTCGGATACTTTACAGCCACCATGGTCACGTTACTGAGGTGTAAGGCTTCCTAACATTACAAAGTTATTCGAAACTACTCTATGATACATCAATATTTTGGTTAGACCTATATATGTAGTTATTTAGATAATAGGATCACAAGCAGGTGGTAAAGACCAGGCATCTTTTCTATTGGACTTAGGATGATTTTTTTTTCAAACTAAATAGGCTCCCGGCTCATCCATCGGATGTTGATGGTGATTGGAATCGGTGTTCTTTTGCGAGGACTTGTAGTTTATCAAATCTAATATAATGGCGGGCTTTGTCTAAACTATGTTAACAGATTAGTGTAGCAACGGTGTTTTAAGCCGGATTGAAGTTCTTTAACGCGAGTTTTAATTGATCTTTTTGTTTGACATATATATATATATATATATATATATATATATATATATATATATGAGAGACCACAATAACAATCAAGCTTGTATACTCCTGCATCTTGTAAGGGTATGTGTGACACTTGAAAGATGGTTAAAATTGACTTATGTGATATCTTCTATGGCGGCTTGAAAAAACTTTTGATAGAATCTCGCTTTAAGATGAAGCCAATCTTGTTGGCGATTCCTTTCACAAATGGTGGCACAGCAGGTACTCGCTTGACGGTGGCTGGTTTGTTAGGTTTCCCAAAAAAATTAATGATGTAATTGTGAAATAAATTATAATTTCCGCTATAAATAAAGGAACAGCAGTTTAAAGGTAAACAAATATATCTACAGACTATTATAATTTATATATGTGTCTGAACAGTACATCTATACAAAATACAATTTCTTTTAAACAATTCTTAAAAACATCGCGTCGTGATAAAATGTATGGGAAAATTAAAAGCTCACAAGTCAAATTTACGAACTTAAGTTACAATTTAAATAGCAACTTGTTTCCAATGCGATATGCCCCTGGGGTTAAGGAGCCGAGAAAAACATTCAAAAACGTCGCTTGAAAAACTTTTATGGCCGCAAAATGGACTAACAGTCTGGCAAAGTAATTTAACGAGTGTCGTAAAGTACTCTGGGCTGGCCTAAATTTTCCGAAACATCGACCATTTCCCTTACATTTCTTTTGTTTTATTTTACCTTGGCAATATTTTCCACACTGAGCATTTGGATTCGTTATTTACGTTAGCTCGAGGTGTTTACAACGTTATTGTGAGGAATTTTACATAAACTTGTATAAAATATTTGCACTTTAATTTAAGGATCAACAGGCCGTAAAATAAAAAGTTTCGCATAATTTTGACATTCTTTTCTTCACCTAGCTTTAAGTGCAGAGTTAATTATGTAAAGAATAAATAACTTATTTCTACGGCTCTTTTTAATTTTAAAGTAATTATTTTATTATACATAACTTCCTTAGTCATTGTTACTTACTAATTGTTGCCCGCAGCTTCGCCTGCGTTTTCTCAGTGGTAACCTGGATGTAAGTAAGCATCCTACATGCAAACTTATAAACATTATTTCTTTAATACACTAGTATAGTGTATACACCTAGATATTATTATTTTTTTTGTTTTATGTCATTTTTATTTTATTAAAAAAATATATCATCAGGAGGCAAACGAGCAGTCGGAGCCTCACGGTGCCGACGCCCATACGCACAACCAAGACCTCGCTGATGCGCCGCCCTCCTTTTCCCTATCCCCCCAATGGGCCACCGGAAACTCACAAACCGCACGAAACGCGACAGCATAGAGCGGCTGTCACTTGGACGCTGGTGTTATGTGAGCGAGAGGTACCACCCCGGTCGTGCCGGCCCAGTTCAGCTGCAAAGCAGCATGACACTACCTCTTACTAAATAGACTAGATTTAATGTTTTATGTTTATACTTATAGTGAATTTATAACTTATTCAACACATTGACCACCTAACTGGATTTGAACTAGAACACCTAATTGTTTAATTAATCGAATTTTATGTTTATAATTATCATATTATAATCATGGCATTAACAACGAAAGTTATTATGATTATTGAATCATATTGTTTTATAACATCAAGTATTTGAACTTCAATTACTTAATGAGTTTATTTGCTAAGTTTATACATCATGAACCTCGAATGACCATTAAGTTATCTGTGATTGTAAATACGTTATCTTGAAAACGTTGCCGGCCAAACGTGTACTATTAGTCTCCCTTAAAGCCGACTCGCGTTACTGCGAGTTATATAGAGACCTGCTGAGTGTGTTCGAGCCAGAAAAGAGTAATACATTAATTTTAAGAAACTATTGCAATATAATTTATGCAATTGTGGTGGTGAGATAGTGTCGTGTGTAAAGGATGCTATATAACGGAAGCACTAACTTGAACATGCACATCCATAACCCCGAATCAGAGTAGACCTTTAGTGGGATTCGAACCCGCATTCCATGCTTGTAACTGACTCACTTGACCAGTCCAAAAGTGAATATCAAATCAAATACTTATTTCTATAAAATTAAAAATACATAGAAAGAAAGTAGAATGTCTATACTGTTATAAAGATGATAAGATGAAAATGATATGCCATTGTTTTAGCGTATACTATAATTTGTTTGACTCACGATTATAGTGGGTCCAATTAAAATAGTCGAGTATTTCGGCTGCTCATTACGGCGATGACCGGTTCCACGATTCCTACCGTAACTTTTCAAGTGCCGCGCCCGCCTGTATAATTATTTTCTTCGTTACTAGTTTGTATTCTGAAATAGTTTTACATTTTTGAAATTATCTAATCACAAAAGGGATATCTTGTTTTCTATATTGCTATGTCATATAATATTATTCATTTTAATAATCTCTCAATATTGTAGATTCTCTTTATATTATTCTGTATTTTAATTTTCAAGTACAAATGTTTTATTTAAAACGAAATTTTAAGAAAATAAGCTAGAAATAATGAAATCTGTCCCTTCGGTTTTCAAGTAAATTTGCTGCAAAACATATTTTTCCATCGGAGAGTAATTTAAATCTAAAATACAGTTTCTTTACCCTTCTAATAACACTAATGCCATATAAACTAAATATATCTCCATTTGAATGTATATAAAAGTTGCACTAATAAAACAACTAAGTCCATGAACTAATACAATATGTATTTGTTTTAATTAAACTTCAAATCCACCGCTGAAGAACATTCACCTTTACGTTATTGCTAAAATAATAGTTTTCATTTAGGTACGTTTATGAATGATTTGTTTCACACAAAACATTTTTGCTTTCATTGTTTCATCGTATCAATTCACTGCTTACTTGACATATTTAAGGTTTTTTACATATGAGTTTAGTAATAGTATCCCATGACGTTGATGCAGTAATGTATCCGTACGTCGTATAGATGAAGTAGTTTTATTACAAAAAATAGAATTAGAGTATCCCGTGACTGTGATGCAGTAATGTATCCGAATGTCGTATAGATGAAGTAGTTTTATTACAAAAATGAGTAATATAGTATTCCGTGACTGTGATGCAGTAATGTAGCCGAGTGTCGTATAGATGAAGTAGTTTTATTACAAAAATGAGTAATATTATAGTATTCCGTGACTTTGATGCAGTAATGTAGTCGAGTGTCGTATATATGAAGTAGTTTTATTACAAAAATGAGTAATATAGTATTCCGTGACTGATGCAGTAATGTAGTCGAGTATCGTATTGATGAAGTAGTTTTATTACATAAATGAGTAATATTATAGTATTCCGTGACTTTGATGCAGTAATGTATCTGAGTGTCGTATATATCAAGTAGTTTTATTACAAAATGAGTAATATATGTTAGCATAAGGAAAAAATGGTATAATTAAAGTAAGTAATAAAGATATTACGATGACGAATCGAATCTGAAATGTATAATAGTTACAACAACACGATTCATGTCGTTCAATAGAAGTCAAATAGTTTTACTTTTGATTGTAGTCGTTTGATGGATCATTCTTAGGCCTGAGTCGATTTAACTCGAGGTAACTTAGTTTCTGCATTCATTGGGACAACGTAAGCAATATATGGATAAGTTTTATAATTATAATCTCTTATAGCGTTATACAAAAGTGGGCGTATAGAATTCAATCTGTTAAAAATGTTTTAGGAGGCTGTATTTCAAAACCCTTTTTTAATTCATGTTTTGAAGAGACAAAAAAGTAGTAAAAAGCCTTTTTATAATATTTTACGAGGCTGGAAATATTAAACCTTTTAAGTAGTTGTAGTTCATCATAATTATAGATTTATTAATTATAAACAGAAATATTTTTGTACATACACCTTGAGATGTCAACGTCAGGGTCCAAGCATTTAATGATTCACATCATTAAACAAACAATACCTGTTGTTTATAAAGTCGGTGTATGGACGATAATTTCACGTAATAATGTCATAATGCGTCACAAGCCGATCGTGCCTTTCTATCACTTGTTCTGCGTTGTCGCTTGCACGATCGGCTCAAGCGGAACGTGAAACTTTTTCGTGCGTGCAGCCGGCGCGGCGTTACCACGTCAAAAATTTACTATCACGGTATCAAGTTTGAAACATAATATTTGTCATAATTTATATTCGTAAATAATAAAAATTTATAACGAAAATTGGAATCACGCCATGACGGCGATATGCTGTTTGTTGCTGTCACGGCATTCGAGTCGATTTTACTAACATCGCGTGCCAATATTCGATTCACATCAAAAATATACGTACGAGAATAGTAGATGTATTACGAGTGAGCATAATATATTGTGTTTAACCGCCGATAAATATACAAGTACTTATCTTTGTTTCAAACACAGAGTAAGTTGATTTCTTTAGACTTTCTCGCGAACTATCAATTGTTTAAATTGGCTCCGTGTTTCCATGAAGAAGCGATAGGTGTTTCAGTATCTATTGTCATAAAAGTATCGACGACAAACGTGGGCGGACTACGTGACTCAAATGTCTATATATATCGTAGGCTTCTTGGAGGAACGTTTATTATATCAACCGATCCGTGACCCCAAAGTATTTACAACTTTATGATTGTGTTGTGTTCCAAATTGTTATACAATTTTTGTGTTGAAATTGGTCAATGGGATAAAATTAAGATATTGCAATTAACAGTTTTCATAAAGAATGAAACCACTCAATTAGCTAATCAAATTGTGGAGTATGGATGTATACTTTTTCATCTGAAACTACAAATAAAGAACGTTCTAATGAAAACAAATAAATTTAATTTAATTCTTCGGATACTTTACAGGAACCATGGCCACGGAGTTCCTAAAATGTATGTCATACTCGTAATCAATTAAATTCGCGTAAACATTAGAAAACAATATTTTCTTCTGTACCTACCTTATATCTGTTTATAATCGCATGCATATTGATAATGATAAGTTTAACCTCCGACATAATTTTTGGTCAAATGCGTTCAGTACAATTTTAATGAAATAACGAATTTCTATCAATGCGTACACCTTTTTTACGCCGGGAAATGCTCTGAGGCATCCCGCTGGGGAGGGGGGCACAGCTAGACCCACTTGGACTGCGTGCGCAAGATGGTATGGTGGACGCAGCTCTACCCACTGTGAGTGCCACCAATGCCGCCTTTGGTGAGGTGCCCCGGATCTATTGAGCAAACAGGGCACCTCATCACCTAGTCAGTCCCTCAAGGGACCGACACCACCTCCACAGAGGGGTCATCCCGCACCACCGAACAACCCCTTCCAACGTCAGGACCCCCCTGCTCTTTTGTCCCCTCTTCTTTTACGAGGGGTACAAAGAGAACCTTCCTCGGTTCAATTAGTTTCGCCCAAGGTGCTGGGTTCATCTTAAGCTACTGAGCCCCAATGCCACGACAAGTCTTGGACCTCGGTGGGGACAATGCGTACACCCTATTAAAACTTACAAAATATTGTACTTTTAACATTGCTCAACATTACATAAAAGAACAATGATTTATCCACGTCACGGTAAAATTGTAAAAGCCTTTGTGAGGTTTGGAAAATGTTATACAGTAAAGTAGATTACGGTGAAATTAGTGAAAGTTTGGCACGGAGTACAGTACCTACATAGCACTTGTGCTGTGTCTTCAGCTTTCCATATTCGCATTGTTATTTAGTTTATTTCATTTCTCTTTAAACTCCTTTGTGTATAAAAATGATAAAATCATAGCCAAAGATTCCTTTATATAAAAATATTACATCTCAAAATAACTCTACTACTACTCGTCTGCATGTGAGCATTTAAATACAAATATTAAAATTATCTAAATTACTAGAATTAAAGTCTCCGTTTTGTTAAGTTTTTGTTTAATTCCGTCGTATTGATAAAAAATTTACCCGCTTAATATATTAAACCCGCTGATACCTAAACGAGACGAGTGTACGCTTGAAATTAAAATACTTTTTATTTGTTGCCTTATCTTTTATTCTTTTCATAAAAATATACAATATAATTGATAATTGGACATGAAATTAAGAGTAAAGATTTGTAATGATGTTTTATTACATTTACTTTGTACAGTATATAATATGTACATATTTAGGCGTGTTTTGATAATCCATTGAAAAATGACGATTGAGTTTAAGTTCGATTCTCACCTATGCCCTTCGTCAAATCGAAATAGATTTTTTTTTCCACCGGTTCCAAGGCAAGTCCACGGAGAAGAACCGGCGAAACAATCATGTCAATCTCACTTGCTTTTTGAAGATAAGATTATGGGAAAACCAACCCAAACATACAAATTGCAAATACTATTTTTGGTATTGGGCATTGGGTGCATTATTTCTTATAAGACCGTGTTCAATGGGACTAACGAATAAATGACCACTCTCATACTACTATTAACATCGCCATAAAGTTTATTTTTATTTTATTTTACTAAAATCGACGATGGTCTAGTCACTAGTGGGTATGGGCTCGGTCTCTTGAGTCCGGAGGTCCGGGTTCGATCCTGACCCCTGTGGTGCATAGAATGGGTTTATCTAAATTTCCACATGCTTCTGAACATGAGACCATCGTTTGCTCGCGGATGAAGGAAAATGTCGTGAGGAATACTGCATTTCTGATAAGATTAATTTTCTGAAGGTGTGTGAAGTTCGCCAACCCGCATTGGGCCAGCGCATCAGTGAAATATCTCTCGTCTGGAGAAAAATCTCAAAAATTCAAATACAAATAAAAACATATTGGTGGGCGTCGTACGTCACCCCGCCCCTCCTCAATCGCTCGCGGTAACTGTAAGTGGGCGGGGAATATAGCTCCTAATGGTTGAAACTAAACATTTAAAAATCGCACTAACTTATTCCTAATTGGTGTTATGTAACGGATTTTTTGATAGCAAAGAAGAGATAGTGGGAAAACGATCTCCGTGCAGTTACCGGTCCGTGTTGGCGTCCTATGTTCAGCAGTGTACGGATAAAGACTGATGAAATTATCATCATCATTAGATGATGATGATGAAACAGTATGGTCTATGACTAGAAGTGAATATAGCTTTGTCGGTTTTTCTGGCTTTAGTTTTATCCAAAATACTTTTTTATATATAATATTTTTAAATCAGTGTCCTATCCAATCACCTAATCCTAATCGAACTCGAAACTCACATGAAACAAATTAAACGGATTTTTACTGCGTCATTATATCATATCCAGTTCAGAAAACCACACTCCAAAATATACTGAGAATTAAAAACAAAAATAAACTCGTTTCGGTCCCAAGAATACACAAACAGAATAGCCCTAATACAAAGATGTTGTGGAAGATAATTTGTGAGAACGGCGGAAGACCCTTACGTTTTATTTTGATGTAAATTATGAAAGTCGCAGTCGGGTATATTAATATTGCAATAGAGTCAGTTCCACGAGGAAAATCGTAATAGCTTTCGTATGATTCGTTTATTGGGTTTGAACGGTGTATGTTATTGTTTCATGTGATCGACTTGGAATGTTTCTCGTGATGGAACGTATATTTAAATATTAAATCTAAGCAGCTTAAAGGTTTTTTTTATATATTTGAGATAACATTATGGTATAGAATATATTACGGTACAGCCGCGTACTTCCCATTCCCGTGGGAGTACATGGATAAATTATAGCCTATAAATGCCTATAATATGTTATTCTGATGTATAAGCTATGTTATTGTAAAATTAAAATCCATTCAGTACTTTTTGCGTGAAAGAGTAACAAACATCCATACATTCTTACAAAGTTTCGCGTTTATAATATTAGTAGGATTTTTCCCTTCACTGCTGACTTCTTTTTAATATACGCCAAGAGAGCCGATCCTCGTATCGCAACTAACACCGGCCACCAAACGATTTTTTATAGCATAGGAGGGCAAACGAGCAGTGGAAGTCTTTTGGCGACTATCGACGCTCATACACATCAGCATAACCAGAGATTATGCAGATGCGTTGCCTTCCTTTTCCATTCCAAAGTGGCACACCGGAAACTCACAAACCGGTCGAAACGCGACAGCATACAAGCTGTCACTTGACGCCGGTATTATGTGAGCGAGAGGTACCACCCGGTCGTGCCGGCCCAATTCGGCTGCAAAGAAGCATAGCACAAGCATAGCTACTTCTGGAGTATTGTAAATTGCTCCTAATAGCTACCCCTGAGCTAGTCCTTGAGTCAGATCTAAATATTATATCACCCGATGCTTCTATCATTACAATTACAATCTCTAGTAACTCTTCTCGGATATAATTTAGACTATCATCTCACGATTATTTTGAAACAATTGTTAAATTCTAAAATGAAATGCAAGAATGTATTTGGAAATAAAAAGCTGTTGAAACATTGTACAGTGTTAGAAAACAAAACAACGGCGCTTCCCATTACGATCGCGGTCAATAACTTGAGCTATTTGAAAGTAGATTAGAAAAAGTTTCCTCCACAACCTTTTGTTTTTATTTGCGTCCTAATTTTTCGTGAGGGGTTTTCCCTCCCCGCTGTATATTTTTATAAAAACCGAGGTTAAGCTTACGAATATATTTGCCCCTTTGTTGTTCATTGGGTAATTTATTCGGGTGAATTAGATGTAAAAACATAATTGCTTCTTGCTTAGCCCTTAAAACCTTTAATACTCTTGTACGGTGTATTTAAAATCCTTTATGTGTTAAGGTTTCTTTATTTATTTTATACCTTTTCTTCTGGCGTTAATTTGATTTGCGGATTGCATTGACCAAGATTTTTTAATATTAAACTTGTCATCCTCTCCCCAGTACCAACCTTTATGTCTGTTAGGTTAATACTTTATATCAGTGAAACAGCAGAGCGTATCTAGTATTTTTTTTTCATTATAATTAAATATTAATATATTTCAGTAATAAAAAATCAATTAACGAGCAATACTCAAGGTGCATGATATAATATAATGGAGCATTCGATTTTATAACTACAATAAAGCGTATAAATAAGCTTTACATACATTACAACGTACACAACTAATGCGTTATTCAAATTTATTTAATTTAAAAGTATAATTATTGACAAGAAAGTTAACCACACAGGTAAAAGCTCTAACGTTTTGACTCTAGACATTTACATTTTATGAACTCCTAATACTTTGATTAGACATCAAAAAATGTGATCGGCGGTCGCAAGTTTGATCTCAGCTTTTTAGATATAATTTGGATATTTCGAAAAAAAATATCATAACGCAATTACTTATAAATCACTAGGCATAGGTCTCTGTCAAAAAATCCTATTATTCAATCCTACTAATACCTATTATAAAACGGAAAGTTTGTAAGAATGTATGGATACATGTTCGTTACTCTTTCACACGTTGGGAGGGGTCCCAACGTCGGGACAGTACAATGGGGTGAGGTTCCCATCCTTACCCCTTGCCCCCTGCTCTTTTGTCCCCTCTGCTGTGGTGGGGAACTCTTTGCTGTCGTAGTTAGATGCGCGTGATGAGGGATCGGCCGTCTTGGCTTTCATCAAAAGAGGAAAAGGGTGGTAATGATGATGCCGATGATGGTATAAGAGGACGCTTTATTTTGTTATAAATATTAAAGTAGATTCTCAGCCTCGCCCACCGTAGGTAGCACGTGTAGAACGCCACACAAATATGTAGTTACGTAAGTGATATGAGCACCGTAATGACATTAGCAGGCACGGCTGGACCAACGTACCATGCATTATTCATACGATTTATTCGTTTACTAAACCCCGAGCAACGAGCTAACAGACAGATTTATACTGTATGAGTCGTAATGTTCATATTTATTTGATATCGCGATATGATGGTATTCCCAAGTTTGCTTTCGTTCCCGTACGCTTGGCTTGTTAAATAACTGGGTGTATTAAAATTGACTAACATGTGATACTATGCTTAAAAAAAATATTTCTTTTCTAATATTTACGAGAACTTCAGTCGTTTTAAGTGACTCGTCTTTTAACGGATTTGATGTCGGTTTATTAAGACTTACATTCTCGTCGCTTCGGATACTTAACGTCCGTAAACATTTGTTTCATTGTAGATAATCATTTCTTTTAACAGACTGAAAACCTTTTTTATTAATTGTTTTTTTTTTGTATATTCAGCCAATCTTGCTCTGCTCTCTGGTTTGTCATAGGGGCTCGTTTTGGTGAACGCCAAAGCGGCAAAATGCCAGGTGTCGATTAGAGTTATGTCATACTTTTGTCTTATAACAATTGTATTCTTTTGTATATTACATCTCGATTATATTGGGTTGGGGAAAAAGTTTCTTCGCATTTTATATAAAAATTGAAAAGGTTTTTTTATAAAGTTTATTTACATTTGACTAAAGTATGTCGGTACCATTTTGTTGGATAACCTTTTGCCATCTTGTAGGTAGGGACGATATCCCATTTCTATAAAAAATTTGGGGCTTCTGATCAAAAAACTGCGACAAGTGGTTTTGGCAGTCCTCTTGTGATGTTAACCTGACACTGCCTAAGGAATTCTGCAGAGACCAAAACAGGTGAAAATCTGAAGGTGCAAGGTCAGGACTATATGGTGGATGCATTAACACCTCCCAGCCAAACTCTCGTAATTTTTGCTGAGTGGCTAAAGATGTGTGAGGTCTAGCGTTATCATGGTGAAAAATCACACCTCTTCTGTTGATTAATTCCGGCCGCTTTCTCTCAACTTCTTGCTTGAATCTCATCAGTTGTTCGCAGTACAGTTCAGAATCGATGGTCTTGCCTGGCATTACCTTGTTGCGAGTTAACCCAGGTTTTGCCACAGTCTGTAAAGCCTGACCGGCCTTTGACCACGATCTTTTTCGCACGTTCTTGTCGTACGTGATCCACTCTTCATCACCAGTTATCAGCTTCTTCAAAAATGGTTCGGTTTCATTACGTCGTAATAAAGAATCACAAAAGAGTACACGGTTCATTAGTTTTATTTCAGTGAGCTGATGATGCACCCAAATATCAAGCTTTTTTGTGTACCCAGCTTTTTTCAAATGCGCCAAAACCGTTTTGTGGTGAATTCCCAATTCTCCAGCTACAACGTAACTACTAATATGCCGATCTGCTCCACTTTTTCAAAAATGGCATCAATTTTGTCCGTAAAAGGGCGACCAGACCGACGTGCATCTTTGATATAAAAATTTCCGGATTGAAAACGCTTAAACCAAATTTGCGCTACTCTCACAGATACTGCATTAGGTTCATAAACAACAAAAATTTTTTTCGCGTATTGTGTTGCATTTTTACCCTTTATGTAGTAAAATTTTACAATGTATCGAATTTCTTCATAAGATTTACTCATTTTAACAATAAAAAAACAAATGAAAATCACACATTGTCCTAATTTGAATTTGGAATTGTCTTCTTTAAAATTAAAACTTTTTAATGATACCAAAACCAGTCAGATACAAATGGTATAGCCAAAGAGATTTTATTACAAGTTCATACATACTATAAACGAAAAGACTTTTTCCCCAACCTATTATATATGTATACCTACATGACATTTACTCGAGATGGTGGTTATCTAGAGAGGACAAATGAGAGCTACTGCTGCGTGTAGTTGGCTACCAACTTGTACCTTAAGGTATCGGTATTAAATACCGATATGCATGTTCTACCAGCCACACACCATTCAGATGTAAACTTAACAGAACTTAAAAAATATAACATACATATTCACATAGCGTGAAGTTCAACAAATGTTTTGGTAGATTAAAAAACATATTTTTTACAATAATTTATTACACTATCAAATTATATGATCCGGGGCTAATTTCGGACTCGTGTCATGACATAAAAGGCATTCTTCACGGGTCTAATCCATCATAAATATTATAAAGAGGGGGGAAAGCAGAGAATTGAACATTAAGAACCTATAGATATTGCTTAAGTGCCAACATGACCGGAGTGCCTAAATATTGCGAGACCTCGTAAAGAGGAACCATAAGGAGTTATAGCTGATACATTTATTACGGTGTTAAAACCTGTCGCTAATTTTATTGCTAATATTATCACAACCTTTAAAAGGAAACACACTTCTGTTTTGTGCAAGTTAAAGCACGAGCTAACTTAATACGTTTAATTAATAAACACAAAGGTGCTCTTTTTCAACGATGAATTTTCACATTATCATTATCAATGTATGTATACATTTTCAAGTTTGATATTTAAAAATATAATATTATACATATATAAGAATAAAAACATGCTTTGCTGCGAAAACTGCAAATACACACTTAAAACTCGGATCAAAGAGATGTCTAAATGATATGAATTTGATGTTGGTTATTATAAAGTTCTGTTAAATATGATGTGCACAAATTTTATACTCTGTCACTCCAGATAGTGTTGGGAATGAACTTATAAACTGGCGAATCGCCAAACAGAACCTTGTAGTTGCTGCAAATGAAACTTTAATTAAATATAATAATGTAACATTTAACAAGTTACACAGAAACGGTTGATTGCTCTTCCGATGTTGTATGAGCTAAGTAATATCACTTTGCCACCCACGGTATTTCCGAACCGATACCACTTAGGGATCTTCAAAAAAAAGAACGTAGGTACTCATATTTGTAAGGCCGGCAACACACCTGCTAATTCTCTGGTGTAGCGGGTGTCTATGGTTCTTAGTACCTAAGTGTCCAGCCGCTTTTTTCTTTCTTCCATTGGGAGGGATGCACCTTATCCCGCTCCAGTCTGTATGGGTACCACAATCTTGCTTATTTCCTCTGATAAATAGCTTTGCTGTGTTTCGGAAAGATTGGCAGGAGGGGAAGTGTAAGTTCTGGCACCGAGACTTACCATCTTACTTCTCAGGATAGTATGTATGGATGACTTGCGTGCGCTAGTCCTAGTGTTTATGTTCATAGGTGACGCTCACAACTTACCATCAAGTGAACTATTATAGGCGTCGGTGATCTGTTACTATCGGGTAAATCGGCTGCTCCTTTGCTCCCTATTCTGTAAACTTATTTAATCGGTCGTTTGAACAATATAGCATTAAGAGAGATCGTGTCATAAATTCATGTATTTTGTGTTCAATTTTATATAGCTTTTCAAATATTGCTTACGAAGCTCTAGCAATAAGGCTGGCGAGTGAAAAATGTACGTATAATCATGTTACAATTTTATTATGTTAAATTGTGTCGGATGTTTCTGCGCTGTATTCATACAAAGTTGCAAACTGTTTATCATTTGTATAGAGTAAATAATAAAGATAACAATTAAGAATTACATCCATAGCAAAGAAATATGAATAGATTTTATTGATGCAAATTACTCACAGAATATTAAATGCGTATAAAGGTGTATTATATACCTAATTGTATGAAGATAGTACTAATAAAGAATTAGACAAACGTACCTAATGGCCGAGTTTAATTCTATTTTCTTTTTTAAATATGTTTCATTGTTTACAAATTGTCCTCGTCTCTTATAAAATAAACGTTTTATATGTAAAACACACACAATATTCGCCTTTTTACTACTTCATATAAATAACAATTCAAAAACTAGCATAAATATTCTTATATAGATAAATATTAATATCTAGATGATATATTACAATCTTCACCTACCATTTCGTTTAATGCATCCACAAAGAAAATCCTCTGAATTATTCTCCTCCTAGTTATTTAAATCGGTTATTTCACACCCGCCGATAGCTTGAAGCTTTTTCCATTTAAATGTTGTATATGCAAACATTTTGTTAACATGCAAACGCAAACAAATATATTGTTACAAAAACAAATTTTATTACTTTCGTTCGAACATTGCTGCAACTGTTGAATCTTTTTAAATAATGTTTTACTTTATTTTAATTTGATAATAGACCAATACTGTAATATTATATACTATAAAAGGAATCATCATTGGTCCGAATACAGAACGCGTTAAATACACAGTTACTCACTTATGAGTTTACTTTTACTAACTTATGAGTTAAGTAGTTTTTTTCGCAGCTTCGTCCGCGTAAGCATAGATTTAGCTCGCGCGATATTGGATGGTTACATAGGCTGCACTAAAAGTATCGGGAATGGAATATTTCCACTGTTCCTGTCATATTAAAATCTTTTTAATTGGTTTTAAAAATCGAATACCATTTATTTATTTAAAAAAAGATTCTCGGTCTTGTCACAAGGTCTTTTCAAACTTGTTTAGTCGTTGAGAAAATGGAATTGACTCGAGAAAATTCTAGAGCGATGATTTATTATGAAGTTCGAAGTGGTTTAACACAAAAACAGTGTGTTGACCGGATGATTTCTGCATTTGGTGATGAAGCCCCATCCAAAACCACAATTTATCGCTGGTTTGCTGAATTTCAACGTGGACGTGTCAAGCTCAGTGATGATCCCCGTCAAGGTCGTCCAAAAACTGCAGTCACCCAAGAAAACGTTGATGCTATGCGTAAACTGATTGAGGAAGATCGACGTGTGACATACCGCGAAATTCAGGCAACTTTAGACATTGGCATGAGTCAAATACAAATAATCTTGCATGAACAATTAGGTGTAAGAAAGTTGTTTTCCCGATGGATGCCGCATTTGCTCTATGAAGAGCAAAAAGCGGCTCGCGTTACTTGGTGCGTCAGAACTCTCGAAAGATTCCACGCAGGATCCTCAAATGCTGTATATTAGGTGACGAATCCTGGATATAGGTACGCGTACGAACCCGAAACAAAAAACCAGTCACGAGTTTGGGTGTTCGAAAATGAGTTAAAGCCAACAAAAATTGTTCGTTCACGGAGTGTTGCAAAAAAAATGGTGGCCACGTTTGTCTCCAAAACCGGCCATGTTGCGACTATTCCTCTTGAAGGACAAAGAACGGTTAATGCAGAATGGTATGCTAGCATTTGTTTGCCACAGGTCGTTTCTGAACTCCGTAAAGAGAACTGCAACCGCCGCATCATCCTCCATCACAACAATGCGAGTTCTCACACCGCGCACAGAACAAAAGAGTTTTTAGAGCAAGAAAACATAGAATTATTAGACCATCCGCCGTACAGCCCCGACCTAAGCCCTAATGATTTCTATACTTACCCTAAAATAAAGAATAAATTGCGTGGTCAGAGATTTTCATCGCCTGAAGAAGCTGTGGACGCCTACAAAACGGCCATTTTGGAGACCCCAACTTCCGAATGGAATGGTTGCTTCAATGATTGGTTCCATCTTATGGAAAAATGTGTCAAATTTCGCGGAGAATACTTCGAAAAGCAATAAATACATTTTTAAATAGTAATGTTGTGTCACTTCCTTGATTCCCGAAATTTTCAGTGCGGCCCTCGTATTATCTTTATACCATATGTCACTCAATAGTCGTTTGATTAGTTTCCAAGATTACCTTATGTATCCAAACTTACAAACATTTCCGTTTTAAAAATATATATTTGTATTGACAATTAAAATACTTTTAAATACTTTTTTAATAAGAGAGAAAGTACCTAACTTACGTTGTTGGGCTTGCCTGGACTAGCAGTGTATAGATCAAAATGCCAGTAATTTTCCTCTAACACCACATGCTTCTATTCCCATAAGTATATAACCGGCTTCTATATATCATTACTGTACATACTATATTAGACAAGCGAGGAGGGTAATAAGCTACTTATTCCTCTACTATATCCTCGCCATATTTCGAGAACATATTTTAGTAAGAGGTAGTGCCATGCTGCTTTGCAGCCGAATTGGGCCGGCACGACCGGGGTGGTATCTCTCGCTCGCAAGACACCGGCGTCAAGTGACAGCTATGCTGTCGCGTTTCGTGCGGTTTGTGAGTTTCCGGTGGCCTATTAGGGGGGGGGGGGGGGCTGTTTGTACTTTGTATTGGTTGTGCGAATGTCTATGGGCGTCGGTACTCGGTAGTCACCATAAGGCTCCGACTGCTCGGTTGCCTTCTTATGACATAATACCTAGCAGTAGAACGTACGGTGGGTAGTCTATGGTTATTTATACCTTATCCTTTTATTTTTCTCTACATAATCGAGATAACCTTAAAATAATACTATTTCACTTAAATATCTGTTTTATTTTCAATATTCCAACGTCTTTGTCATTTATATTTGGCCCATCAAAGAAAATTGAAAAAAAAAATTGTAAGTAACAGAAATGAAACATAATTTTCAGATTAGGAAATACGAGAATTTAAAGAGAAACTCTGTTGGGGTCGGGCGTCTTTATTTAATCATCTCGTTTGACCCTGCGTAAGCAATATGAGCCGACGTTGGAGGCTTAATCACTAAATCAATTTGGGATTAGTTCATACTTTTAATATTGCTTACCAACCAAACTTGTTTGTGTATTTTTAATATAATAATTATAAGCTCACAAACTATTATATTGTTTTCTAATGTTTACGCGGATTTGCTTTTAAGTATTTTATCGCGGACTGACTGGAGGGACTCCCCAAAACAACCTAACAATATAGCCTCAAAGTACATAAATTTATTTAATTTTCTATTTAAATAGTTTGAACTACTTTAGTGGCAAGGGATCGGCCATCTTGGCGTTCATTGAGGGAGGCCTATGTTCAGCAGTGGACGGATAGAGGCTGATGATGATGATGAACTACTTTAGACGGCCTCTTTAGTTAATCTACGCCTGCTTGACATCAGGGAGTAACCATATATTCAGAAAATGATGCTTTCAGGGTATGTTATTATTTAATATTAGTATCCAATTTTTGGGCTTCAGACAACAGGTATTTCAGTATTTTTCCGGGATACTCGAAAAGTACCCTAACTATTTTCACCATCAACAATTTTATATTATATTTATTGCGGTTTATTAAGATTTTTCATATTCCCGATGAACGCCTAATATTTAAAGAATGGCTCCCTCGAGAGCTCAAATAACTGACACTCATGATCACTCTGTATAACTAAATTGTGTATAGTCCCTCACAATCAGAGCGTGAGAACATAGCAGCGTTCGACTGTGCACCCCAGCCCACCCTTCCATGCTGGAAATTGAACCCATTGTGATGGTAATACGTGTCACAGGGATCATGGAATATTTATGAGAGCTGACGTCTCATCACGTATCAATTAATGAAGGATGATATTGCCAGGATTTATTATGACTGTTGACCTTTTGTTTATATTTCTTTGGCTATTTATTAACACTTACTCGTTTTATAATTTTACTATAGCTTTTGATGGATCGGTTTGATGCGGTGGGGTTTTTATGGGTGAGATAATAAGTTCAATTATTAATAATATTGTGCGGTACGCTCAAATATCTATTATCCAGCTTCTTTTTTCCGAAAAACAACTGTGCTTTGATTCGGAAATAAGGCCACGACAGGCCGTTACTGGCATCTTAGGTCTCAGGACAGGCAATAATACATAACTTGCCTAGCCTAGTTTCAGGTAAACTTGCTTATGTTCATGGACGACGCTGACAACACACCATCATGTGGCTCGTCTGAGCTACGCGTACTTTGGGCGGCGTGTACAAATATCTACCAGCATTTTGCTCAGTTTTTTCGAGAAGCAGCTGCTTTTTGGAAGGAATGCCAGGATAGTCAGTGTAATTTACCTATATTTCGTTTCAAGGGATCCAATGGGACAACTGGACTTGCACTAACGCTAACTAGTCTAACTCTTTAAATTGTTTTACATAGGTTAGTGAAAATTTATTGCTTTCCTGTCCTTTGTTTTTGTGTATAATTTATTTAAGTCGCCGTTATGTCGTAGTTTATATATAATAACACCATTCAACTATTTATCATTGTTTATTAATAATAAATTATGTGTTTTGGCTTTTAACATAATATATATCAATTCATAACTGAGAATATTTGTATTGTGTGATTTTTTGTGTTTCGTGACTAGCCAAGTCATTGAACCTCTTTTAAATATTTTATTCGACTGTATAATGTTCATGACAAGTTTAGTCGATAGTCTGCTTACTATTTTACCGAACAAAAACATTTTTTCCCTCGAATGTACGGCGTCAATATTTATTTATCTAAAAACTTTGCTGAAATTGGACTAAGTTTATTTGCGTAAATAATTTAGGTAGTTTTAGTGAAATGATTTTGTTAACTCGCTCCTTTATCGTACTTGTATTAGTTTTAGCATATTCAGCGTTTCATCTCATAGTGGGCAACAGTAGGTTAACATAATAACTATACTCAGCTTTCTTAACAGTTAACTTACATAACATCACGTGCTAGTTTTAGGCATTTAAAGATATTTACTGTTGATTGTTATGATATACATTTTGATTACGATATACACAGGAACAGACTAAAGTAAAATAATAATAAATGGTCGCACCAAACGGTGGATTGAAACTTATTAATCAAATATATTCATTTCGGTTCGGCGATGAACGTAAAAAGCTACTCTTACAATTTGTGCAGACAAGTCCAATTGAAAAGATTTTTATTAAAGTTTTATCGAACGATGCAGTCAGGCCCCGGACATTAAAACACGAATGTGCGAAGGGCGATTGACTTTTGATAAATTGAGATAATATCTCAGAGTTATGCTTATATTATAAAGACGAATGTTTGTAAGTACTGATGTATGTTACTTAATTAAACGAAAAATTCTAAACTGTATAGGTATACCAACTATGTACCTACTCTATATATAAATATCGGTACTAATATTATTGAGGTAGTCTTCGAAACTATTCGAATTTAAAAAATCTCTTACCAGTATTATTGTACGTTATTACTAAGTGGCCTAGACCCTAGGCTATAAAAATAATCATTTTCAGTTCAGATACGGCTGTCAATCTAAGTTAAAAATCAATTGAATTTAATTTATTACATAATATTATCAAAATCAATATTTTATATCGAAAGGGCTTTTTGGCCTAATTAATGGCCTTTATAGAACAGTGCCAGTGATCAGCGATCTTTTTATTACTTACAACTTCGCGATTCAACTTTTTTCCATGCGACTTGTAGTTTTGCCGGAAATGTTTTTTACCCTTAGACCTACCCCTTCTACTTTCCCGCCCTCAGATCCTCTTCCATCCTTTTCCAATGAGTTTCATATTACTATAATTTTTTTCTGTTTCAAAAATTATCGACATTGGTCTTTTAAGCTCAATCGAAACAGATCAAAATGAATCACGATAGTTTTGACGTATGAGTTTTTATGCCGTTTTAAATAAACAATATATTAATAGCTTGCTTTTATAACGTTATGATTGTTTGGATCCAATTAAACGAAACTGTATAACGTGTCATACATATATATCCCTCCGTTTGATTTATCAGCGACCCCGTTTTTACATTAAAATGTTTAACTCGAAAATATTAGGTATAAAGGTATGATCGCTGCTCAAATATTGTGATCTGTGTCGGCTCACGGGAGATTAGCTTCGATTTGCAGGCGTGTTTCACGCAAATATATTCTGGATTGTGCACACGTCGCGCTGGCGATGCCTGAACATCATTTGATCCTCTGATTTACCTTAAACTTGGTTGCTTTTTGTCACTGTGTTTTTCTTGTAATGATACGTACCTATATTATGAACCTAAAAATAATGTTTATTCTGGTCCCATAACATTTTTTTCAGGCAATATTTTAAATATAATATATAAATAATCCTAGTAACGTCTATGATGCACACTACTAAGTAAACAGGCATAGGCAGTGTTGAGTGTCTACTTTGCAAGTAAACACACGCAACACTGCAAGTTTGATTTTAAGAATGTGCTTGCAGTAAACTGTAAATTATTGCTATTGTTTTTTTTTTAAATACAGTAAACCGCAAAAAAATATTATTGTGTGAAAATGTAATTATATATGTTAATATTAAATAGAGCCTGCCCATGTAGGTAGCTTGACATTATGTGTAAGTTTTAGCAGGCAAATGGCACTGCTAGTATTAAAAAGTATTATGAAGAAAATTATTTTATATAAATTGACATGTTTTTATTATTATATGACATAAAATTCTCTGATTACGTCAGAGGCGACATGCGGGCCGGGCCAATTAAGCGCCCGGACATTAAAAAAAAAGTACACAGACATATAGTACCTACTTACACACTACTTTAAATTCAGTATTTTAATAAGAAACTTCTTTTTTTGATGACGCAAAGAAACTCTTTTTACGCATTTAGCCAGGTTACCCCGGGTGAGTTCCTGACCCTTAAAACTGTTTTTCCCCCCTTACGAGGAGTACGAGTCTGACCGGCGAAGGTCAGACTACTCCTCGTAAGGGGGGACTGCCCGGCCAATACAATATGAAACTAATTTACTCATCATTATCATAAGATCATAAGCTACCCTTACGTGTCCCACTGCTGGGCATGGGTTTCTTCAAAATTATATGAGGAGCATGTTGGGCCATGGTTCACCTGCAATATTTCTCCTTTGATATATTGACGGTATAACTGCTCTATTACCGACCCATCCATGTTAAAGATTATTACGTGGCTGTAAAGTGAGGTCTCTCACATATTTCGCTTACGGATCTCGAAAGATTTCACTCACAAGTTTGCCAAATCACTTTGATAAGTTTAGAGTCCCAAGTTGGCGAATCACAGCTAACTTTCTTGGAGCTGTGCCGAAATTCTCGGCTAACATAACTTTATGTGTTTCCTCATTGCGTTTAATAAGTTAACACACCACCAGGGATTTAAATAAGCGAATCAAACCGCCCCCGATATATTGAAGGGATAAAAGTGATTCGTGTTTCGACGGGGAGGATAAAAGGGATACTTTAGGTAAGTGCATGCTTAGTTGTAACGGGCTACCCAATCGATCGATACGAGATTGTGATGATTATTTTGATAGCATCCAAGTGTAGTTGAAATATTTAACAACGGAAATATATTTCGAAATCAAAAAGTATCGCGCTCCGTTCATGCACACTTCGTTAACACATTTTTTATCTTGGTGGGTTGATAAACCACTACCCTCTCGCTAGAAATGGCACGCTACTTTACCGCTACTCTAGACAGTTGTCAGAACAGGTTATATATAATGTATGTGTAAATTGACATCCATACATACACACCTCTCAATCAATTTCAAGAGGCTACTCGAAATATTAATTATATGTATATGAACTCCAATTTATAAATATATCAAAAATCCATAAGATGGTAAGGCACAATATTCATAAATAAACTTCAATCGTCCATAAAGGTACAAAAGTGAAGAACGGTCAAACCGACATTAGTTAAAATGAATGCGAGGAATAAAGCTGTCTTTATGGTAGCGATTGGTCCGCGCGACTGCGTTTTAATTTACCTTTCTCTGTATAATTAAAAGTTGTGGAAGCCGCTCCGACCGTTTTCGAAGGCAAACAATAGACTTTCTTATAAAGGTTAAGATAACAATATATTTATTTGCACCGAAAAGGTTCTGATATTTAAAATATAGCACGATATTTTTTTCATTATTATTTCTGTTAATAATCAGGTAACCTTAAACTAGATATTACAAATTGTGGTCAGTTCTTCTGAAAATGCTAATTAAGTTTTTTAATGAAATAAGTCGCAGATCATAAACAGGTTTTGCCGTAAATAGAATCGGTAAACAAGTAATAAATATAAGTTTTTCTTTTTACTTGTAACGAATTTAACAAAGCTAGGTATTATGAGTTATCTCTACTGAAAATACTAATTAAGTTTTTTAATTAAAAAAGTCGTAGATTCTAAACGGTCTGTACCGTATAATATATTAAACAAATAACTGTAAAAAATTACTCGTATTGTATATTACGTTGTGTAATATTAGCCACACGATTTATCCTACCAATATTTTAAACGCGAAACTTTGTTTCTTAAATGTATGTATGTTTGTTATTCTTTAACATTATAACAACATAGCTTATACATCAGAATAACATACATTTACAGGCCGGCAACGCACCTGCTGATCCTCTGGTATAGGCCGTGTCTTTGGATGTCGCTTTTCACTTACGATCAGGTGAACCGACTGTCCGTTTGCCCCCTCTTCTATAAAAAAAAAGTTATCCCTGTACTCCCACGGGAATGGTAAGTACGCGGGTGAACCCGCGGGGCGCTGCTAGTACATAGATATATCAGGTACCTATAGGTATCAGGATAATTAATATATTAAATAAAACTCGCGTATTCTCCACATCACTGAAAAACTATTTTATCAGTGCTATGACATAACACTCAGTTTTAACGATATTACTATCGCTCCATCTCTACATATATACATCTTTATTTTATGTCACCAGGAGGCAACCGAGCAGTCGGAGCCTTATGGTGACTACCGACATCCGCAAAACCTCCCCCCCCCCCCCAATGGGCCACCGAAACGCACAAATCGCACGAAACGCAATAGCGTAGCTGTCGCTTGACGCGGGTGTTCTGAGCGAGTGGTACCACCCCGGCCGTGCCAGTCCAATTAGGATGCAAAGCAGCATGGCACTACCTCTTAATGTCATGATTTTGGAAGTGTTTTATTAGCATCAATACTTATAAAACACTTCCAAAAACAATCTTATTATTAATAATGATTCTAAAACCAAATATCATCTCATATTTGTAATGATAATAGACAAGAAATATTGCCATTGTCTAATTAAATACAGGTACTGGATATTCACTTTCACTGTCAAAGGGCGGACCCTGTCCATTGTAGTCGATAGACAGCCTCATCGCCTCATCGTTATCAACACAATGGCGAAATAACGAAAGCTGTGCTGATTTGCGGATATAATTTCTCTCGCGTTACTCAACCCGTACACTATGAATAGCATTATGTATTCATACAAAATAGATTTGAATCTACCAACTCATGGGACATAATATACGATGAATATTATGCTCTCTGTCATGACGAGAAACTGGTTATACTAATCGTATTCCATACTTTTGGTTAGACATATCAATAGTTTAATAGAGATCGAATCTATCAATAGAAGTATTAAACATGTACCCTGATTGGAAAGTCTAGAAGTTTTAATTTCGTTTGCTAGATGTCATAACGATCACCATTTAGAAGTCTATTGAAGATTGTTAGTATAATGTAGCCATATAAATAGAAGGAGTTACAAAGATCAATTGATGTTACGATAACTGAAAGAACTTATCAAATAAAGGTGGACATTTGTTGATTAGGATAATGATGATTTCCAAAAAACGGCAGCCCTAGTCCCCGAAGCTGACTTAATCAGAATCGTTTAAGTTCTATTATACTATACAGTATTACCTACTGTGCATAAAGTAGGCCTTCATCATCATCAACATCAGCCTCTATCCCTCCACTGCTGAACATAGGCATCTTTCAATGAACGCCAAGACGGCCGATCCCTTGCCACTCGCATTCAACACTACAACAATATTCAAAAGTAGTTTTTAAACATTATTAGCACAAATCATTATCGCAATAAAACAACTAATGATTGACACTTTATTCAATCAACTAATCTCTGTGTATTTGTAATAATAACTGCAATGCCCAGAAGATCGCAGGTTAAGTGTTTGTATCCTTAATTAATTTAATGACATGAGTTACGTTGTCTTGTGGTTTATATTTGTACTTTCCTCGAAACAACATATGACAAATAATAAAAGATTATTAGTCCGTATTAATACATATTTATTTCTTCACTGCACACAGTGGGGGACATTCCTACGACCGGAATGGTGTCTGACCACTATTCGGTATGTAGGACTCATTTAACTTTTTGGACTATAAAATGTAAAATAGTCACGTTTCGTACGTGGATACAGAAATTTCGATAAAATTAAGCGTATTGATAGTGTATGCCGCGAAAAAAAAGTCGTCGAGATAGTTGGAACCTTGTATTTAAACCTTTACTGTAATAATACTAACACTTTATTGTAAGTAACTTATTTTGAATAAATATCATTTTAATGTCTTTATTTTATCGATGTATAAGACAAAGTCGTGACGGCTAGTCGTAATACATAACATTATAATTATTCGCAAATAAATTAAATATGTATACAGACTTTCTAATAAATGTCAAGTTACTCGTTATTTTAAGCACGTTCTAAATAACCTTAATTTTGCTCTAGACAATTTTGTCCCGCTTCTCTGACAATGAATTGCCTCGGTCAAACTCAGACCGCGAACTTAAGTAGAGATAGCAGTCACACTACTACGCTTTGTTTTATATTAATAATGGTTGAAATATATTTATTAAATATATACTTGTGGACGCTTTCATTGATATTAATAATAATATATTGTTTAATTTATTATTATTTTAGTATCTGCCCTTTTATTTATTTCTTTATTTATTTGGACATTCAGTAGTTGGTACATTACAACTTTCACATAATAACTATACTAAAAATGAGCATAAATGCACAACATTTTAAATGGTCACAACATGCACAAAAAGAAATGTAACACCAGTATACTAAAAAGATTATACAAGTGAAAATAATTAAAAGTAGACATACAGTAGAAAATAAAAACAAACAGCAAAAATTACCAAAAAACTTATAAAAGCAACATCATCTATACTAATTGATCCCTCAACAAACCCAGAGCCCTTAAAGAGAACTCCAATCCTTTCTTCCTTCTTCCTCCTTTGAAATGCATGGTATGTACATACATACTATACTTTTCACAAGACAACTTCTACAATATTTTCCTATATATGTCCAAAATAGCAGGCGTAAGTATAACACTTGAATAATACAATATAGAGCTAATTTCATATTATAATTAAAACCATTTATTATTTTTACGACATCCGCCTTTTTACTTCTACTGAGTTAAAAGCACGTTAGTAATCACTTAGTAACTCATAAGCTGCATGTTTCTTAACACTTAAAGTATAATATTTTACCTTCAAAAATCCCAAGTATTTTAAACGTTAAAAATATTTGTTAACTATACACCGTCCTCCATACTCGGTGTACAAGAGAAAGCGCCTAAGCATCTCAATGGGTTTCAATAAACAGTTCCTTCAAATATCAACTCCAATATAAGCTCTTTGTGCTGTCCTTTCAGTCACGCGATCATTTCATTCTTTTGAATTGCAGATTTGAGCTAATTTATTACGAGCAGCGAAATTACGTCCCATTAGAGTTTATATAAATTGTTAACCGCTATGTTGGCGAATGCTTGAAAAGATAAGGGAATAAAGCTATAAATAATACTGGAACTTTTTTGTACGTCTGCATAATGTTACAGCAATGTATAGTTTTTAATGTTCTTTATGAAGTGCTTATATTGCCTTTGTTAAAGATTGTTTATAAGAGTTTCACGTTATAATATAGTTTCACATTATAATATAGTGTTCCGCTTCAATCCATATCAACAGGTGCTTGAGGATCTCGTTAGTGTCTCAATAAAATAAGGATTAAGACGAATATTCATGTTCATGGCACCGAGACTTAACATCTTATGTCTCACGATAGGCAACACATAGATGAGTTGCCTGGGCTCGTTCCAGGTAAACTGGTTTATGTTCATGGGCGACGTCGACCACTTACCATCAGGTGGCACGTTTGCTAGTTTATTTATCTAACATTTTAAAAAATGTAATTTACTACACTATTCCTTATTTTAATACTAAAAATGTACTACTAAGAAGATAAGTTTCAAAATTCAGAGTCTTCAATTTAAGTGCTATTGACTACTAGCGGTCCGATCCAGCTTCACACGAGATAAAGCGGGACGGAAACAACTTATAGCCTGTGTTACTCGCTGATAATGTGGCTTTCTATAGGTAAAAGTACCTATTCAATGCAAACAAACAAATAATCAAATACTTTCTCTCTATAATATTAGTATAGATTAGTGCCTAAAAAGAGTATTCACTAAAAAAAAATAGTCGTTGTGGGTACGGTAATACTCACAGATATTGAGAAGGCAATATCTGTGGTAATACTATTTAAACTTTTTTCAGGTTTATTAAGACACTTTTGCCTGAAGTGAAACAACAGAAATGTCGCGTCTCAAACAAAATCCTGGGTCAAATAAATATTTAACAATGTTCTCACCACCACGAAACAGCCTTTTTGTAACATTACAATCTGATGCAGATTCTAGGTTATGAAAATATATTTAATAAAGGAACAGACGTTCGGCATAAATATGTCTGCCATCAACTATAAATAAATGCTTACTAACGCTTATATATGGCGTATTAACGATCTCAAAAAGACATTCGCACTTCTCAAAGATATGGTCATAAAAAAGAAAGCTAATGTCAATAGCCATGAACTACCCACAAGTAATGTAAACGAAGCATACACATGTTCAAATACTTACAAATATTTATCCTAACGAAAATGGTTTATGCAATAAAGCTGTACATTAAAGCGACGTTTATCAGTACAGCGCATTCACACTCTGTAAATAGGATTAAAAACAAGACTAAACAAACTAGCAACAAATGGGATCGTAAAATGTAACGACGAGAGGACTCACACAAACGGCTTTTGATTTAAGCCCGTTGAAATTTTTATCAGTCCCTCGTCCAGCTTAGCAAGCCCAATGCGCTAGGTTTACTTTTTTAATATCAATTTTAAATTACTTTCTTTTATGTAAATTATTATGATAGAAAAGTATAAAGCATTTTTTCTTGGGTGAAATGGTCCCGTTAATGAGGACTGATCACCCGTCTGGCCTTGCTGGTGTCCCCACCCCTTAAATAAATAATAATAAGCATTTTTTTGCTATCGATCCGCTTATTAGGTAAACTTAATGTTTAGTGTGCTTCAATATTTGTAAGTAGTAACTGGTGTCCGCGACCTCGTCTGCAATTTTGGACAAGATCTTTATAAATTAATTAAATATAGCCTATGTGTTTATTCTGAAGTAATAGTTATATTATTATGTGGTTTCATTAAAATCCACACAAAAGTTTTTGTGTAAAAGACTAGCAAACATCCATAACGTTCACGTTTATAATATCAGAAGGATTTTATCACTATGAAATCTTCATTGTTATTTTTCTTATTTTATATTTAATTTACAAAGCACGAAATTGAAAATTTAATAGCGCTAACGTTTAAGAATTCTGATAAAGTGTTCAATAAAACCTCAACAGCAACATTCGGTCATAAAGCAAATCATTAAGTAAAAAAAGACTAAGTTACAATTTTATTAACGATTAAATACTGAAGACTATTTATATAAATATATAAATTTACATTCCACTACCATCATCATCATCATCATCATTATCAAATCTTTTTCCGTCTGCTGCCAGATAGATACTGGCCCGTTTTAATGAATAATGACGGCCGAACTTCCACTCGCATCTAACTAATAAACCAAATTACCATTTTGAAAATAATGCTTCTGAATTTAACGATATGACTATAAAATATATGATTTAGCAAAGTACGCGTAAAAGTATATATGAGTCTCCAATACTTACGAGGCCCATACGAAATATTTACCTTGCGTTAACCTAAATTTAGTACAAATTTCAATACGAGGGCGATACTGAAATTTCTTAGAAAAAAAAAACTTAACCAATTATCAAGTTATTAGTTTCGTTATAGCTTTTCAAAATAGTGTCCATTGACATCAATACAACGCTGTATCCGATGGAACCACTGAGAAAAGCACTTTGCATACTCCTACTCGTAGTCTCTTCGACGCCCTTTTGAAACACAGTGTGACAAGACAAGTGGAAAACAATTATTAGTGTACCACTCTGCAGTAACTGTTTTTAGATCCTCTAAAACAATTGTTGCGTAATGACTTGTCCTTCCGACGAACGAGGCCACCATCTTTTTTTCTAACATTTCGACCTCTCTTCAACAACTCAACAACAACAAGCAACTCCTCTGAAGGAAACACCCACTCGACAGACTGTCTTTTAATTTCAGGTTCATAACAGTAAATCCAGCTTTTATCACTCCTAAGTATATCGAACGCAGCATTTGAGTTGTTACCTCCTTTTAACACCCAATATTTTAACCATTTCACGCAACAATCGACACGACTGACGTTTTTAGGCCTGTGTCAAATTATGAGGGCACGAAGCTTTCTGACCGCTAAATGTTCATGGAGGATTTTGTGCACTTGACACATACCGATGCCTAAACTTGTCCAAATCTGCTGATAGGTTACTCTTTTGTCAGACTATCATACGCCGCACAACACTGATGTTATCTTATCATAAAAAATCATTGCATGAAAAATTTCTCGCACTAAACTCATGCTGACGTCACACAGACTATTTTCAATTTGACGTCAAATTGTAAAACAAATGACAAATGAATGAAATGCATACAAAATAATTATGGCCAAGAGTTTCATTTTTTTTAAATTAAAACCTTTTTTTTATGTATCGTTTACAAGTGGCCAGTTCTAAGAATTTTCATGGTCGCCCTCGTATATTATGCTTTTTAGCTGTTAGTTAAAAAATATTACTTGTAAGGAACGTTTCGCTCTCATTAGTTAGTATTATCGTCGTATTTAAATTAGGAATTATTACTTTTATAGCCTATCTATTACGATCAAATAATGAATTTGTCATATAATATTTATTAAAATCTAAACGATGACACGTTTCTGTAATATTCGCATAAAAGTATGGATGGATAAATTTAAGTTGAAGTTTTTAAGATAAATATAATATCGATTCAATATTTACCGTGACTATAAGACTTTAAATAATTTAGATAATTATAATTATTGCGTCATAAGCGTCGGCAATTTTTTTTTTTTCAGATAACTGCATTGCGATTTTAATACCAGCCGTATAAGAAGATCAAACTCGATGTTTTATCAAAGAGAAAAATTGTAATAGCGCGTAAAATTCTCCCCGATATTGGCAATCGCCAAAGTTGAATCGCGTCATAAAGCTTTCCATATTAAAGAAATCCCTAAGAAATATGTGTATTTTTCTAACACACGAAAAATTTTATACCCAACTTTTAAGCTCGAGATTTACGACGAAAATATTTTTTACTTTCAAATAATAAATTTCATTTTCACACATTGCGTTAGATACCGTTAACCTTAGTTTTATACGGTTTATTGTAGTTTTTAGTAAAATATGTTTTTGTAGCCCGCAGCTCGGAGTGGACTTTAAAAGGCATATGGCGCCATCTGTTATAAAAATTATGACTATTAACTTTCACATGTGGATAAGTTTTTTATTTGAGATATTTGAAGATTATAGTTGATACATAATTAGTAATTACCATTATTAGATACAACAAGGACACGAAAACGACCATCATATCGATGATGATGATGATTTGATTCGGCTGATGTCGTCCTTTACGATAGCTAAACCTTAGACTATCGCCATGACCCTAATGCAGAGCTTCAAAAACCACAAGCTGTCATCTGCTGTCTGCTCACGAACATTTTTAGTGCATAAGTGGACGCGCAACCACATCACTCTCTCGTCCATACCCCCGTGATCCAGAGGAACGGGAACCGCTACAACCAGCGAAAGGTTTGAATCTGCTCTGCAATGTTTACTTCGAGTTTTCCTTCCCGACGTAAAAAGGGAAAATGGGACAGGTAATATGGAGCCTATATTAGTAGGATTACATATTGTATAATCCCTATTATTACAGGATCTTGACTGTAGGCCAGCCTTTACACATGTAACCATCGCATTTTGTATGTGAAATATCTTTGGCGCACTTTGGTAGTCAAACAGACTCAATGCCGTTACGGTAAACGTCACCACGCTCCCCACCATGGTTCAGGCCCTGTCGTGGCGGTGGGGCTCAGTAGCCTAAGGTGAGCCCAGCACCTTGGGCAAAGCTAATTGAACCGAGGGGGCTCTTTGTACCCCTCTTATAAGAAGAGGGGACAAAAGAGCAGGAGGCAAGGGGCGAGGAAGAGAACCTCACCCCATTGTATTGTCCCGACGTTGGGAGGGGTTGTTCTGTGGTTCGGGACAACCCCTCTGTGGAGGTGGCGTCGGTCCCTTGCGGGACTGACTAGCCGTCGAGGTTCCTGCCCTGTTTGCTCATTAGATCCGGGGCACCTCACCAAAGGCGGCATTAGTGGCACTCGTCGAGTTTCAGTGGGTAGAGCTGCGTCCACTTACCAGCTTTCGGGCGCAGCGAGTCCCAGATACCCGCCTGGGGAGACCCACTCCCCCGATTTGATTTTTATTGATATTATTATTGATTTTTATTTAGTATGAACTTTCATACATTCCGTAAATATATTTAAATTAAGATAAGTTCTGTGTCTAAATACTTTAAATGCATTATTTTTAGACCTCGCTTGTGCGACTTCGTCATAGAAAGTGGACGTGTCGTGTTTCTCGGCGGTGTCGCGTATCGCCCATCGCCTGCGGGCCTGCGAGGGCTTTTCATTCATGCCGTTTATTATGATAGTAACATCCGCCTCGTTTCATAGAAATATTTGTTACTGTGTATTGATATTGTAAGTCGTTAATACGTACAAAGATAAGTGTTTTATTTCTATTGCAGTGAGTTACACGAGGAAGTCATTAATTATTAATTTTTTCTATGGCCATATTCAACTGTTTCATTTTGGCCATAATTCATTTTTATTATCTCCAGCTGCTGCAATTAGAAACAATTGATGAACAACGAATAAATAAAAAAATATGAACAAATTAGATAAGGCAACAAATATATTTGTTACGAATTCTATAGACGTTCATCAAAAATAAACCGGAAGACTTAGTTTATTATAATGAGTGGGATTCGCGTAAACATTAAAAAATTATATATTAGCAATAAATTTTATAAAATTAGATGACTAGTAAGAATATAAAAACAAGATACTAACGCCACTCTGAAAACATAAACGACTGATGAGTTATCGCGCTAGAGTCAAGTCAATTGGTCATTCAGTTTTGTTTAACTTTCAACAGTTGCACAAGAGACTAGAAACAGTCGCTTTGTCGCAAAAATAAAATTAACTTATCAAAGCCGGAGGGCGCTCGTTGCAGGTCGCGCCCTAATTTTTCTACTAAAAGTGATTGTTCTCGTTTGTTTTGAAAATTCAAACGAGATAGGTCTATTCATATTTTCGGATTACTATTTTACAATGCTGCTTTTGTGCTGTTTCCATTTTCGTATTGTATTTTTTTTTATGTCCCAGTGGATTTATTTTATACCCAATTAGTTTTGTCATAAGAAGTGATTATAATAGTATTCTAATCATACTTTTTCGTAAAGTATAAAATATATAATA
Organism: Helleia helle; assembly: GCA_963853865.1. Taxonomy (NCBI): domain Eukaryota; kingdom Metazoa; phylum Arthropoda; class Insecta; order Lepidoptera; family Lycaenidae; genus Helleia; species Helleia helle. Next base: position 10,623,055 of record OY971431.1, read on the forward strand.
CGTCCAATTAAAAAAACCCTTTGATGGTATGTAACCCTGTGTATCACAAATGTTAACACTAATTAAAAATGCGTTTAATTATTTGAACCATTACTAGCTGGTCTCCGCGCTTATAATAGCCTTACGTTCCAAAATAAGATCATCCTCCAAAATCTATACCTACTTATACTATAAAGAGGTAAACAATCACAAGATAATATTGAATTTTAACTTGACTAGACATTGGTACAATCTACTACAAACACACCGAGAGACTGCGAACATTAAATAAAATAAAAATTAAGAGGAAAAGTTGAGAAAAATAAAGTTCTGACTAATAGCCAGCTTTTTACTTTAGACTTGATGTTTTTTAAGAATTCCAAATAAATTTTTATCTATCTTACATTTCAATACGATTCGACTTGAATTCTAGAATTTGCGAAACATATCTGTCCAATACCGAGAAATGTGGAGTCACGGAAAATCGAGTTGTTAGTTTAAGCTTTTTCTAACACGTGCAGAGATAAAATTTATGATCCACTAAAAGGAGCATTTTTAAATATGGGATATGTATTGGCAGCGATGACGCAAGTGATTTTATGTTTTATAGATTACTCTAAATAAACGACCTCACGTATTAGTACTTGTGTGTATAATATTTGAGGAGATATTTGTTTTTTCACGAGTAACAGCTGCCAACTTTGTAAAATGGAACATTTTCCGATTTCGTGATAATGATAGTCTCGGGCTTGTGTTGTCATTATTTTTTATTTTTATTGTCAGTTTTCAGTCGTAGGGTTACTGGGGTGCTTATGTTTGAACTGTTATCATCGCTCTTTCTTTTATTGTATGGGGAGAGATATCGCGTTTTTAAGAATGACAAAACATTGCCTTTTTATTTTCCACGTATTTATGTATTACAGCAGTCTTTAATATCAGGAATATTATGAAATAGTTAAATAAAGTGTACAATAATAAATAAATATTGTTGAGCGTTCAAAATACAATATATTTCTGTGTAATTTCATAAAACAGTAAATAAAGATAACTATTACATAAAATGTATAAAAAATCACACTGACGTGTGAAAATTTAATAACTAAATAGCTAAAAAAAAATCTAAATGAACTCGGGTGAATTTAGATTTATTTAGTCGTAGGTATACGAGCTCAATTATTATTTCGGTAAATATAGAGCCTCATAGGATAACATTATATCTCCTTGCCAAATGTCATCATAAGGCAACACAGAATAAAACTAAAGAGTTAATTTATTTGTTTCAACAAGCTTTTGGTATTAATAATTCAATTATTGAGTATGGTTAGGTCCCCACCACATCTTCCAACCCGGCTGGTCCCCGCGGAGGATTACGAACAAAACCTCCAAACAGAAACGTGTTGTGATCATCAAGAAAAACAAGGATAAAAACTTCACTTCATTGGAGGAGGCCTTTACCTGTAAAGAATGGGTTTTTAGCTAAAAGGTGATAGTAAACATACAAACTAGCATTAGAATAAGTAAACATAACATAACCATATAAAAATAGACTATACCTATTATATATAAAAAAACTAAATGTGAAAATGGATGGAAGAAACAAAAGGCTATTTTTTTTATAAGTTAGGTAAGAGGCTATTAATTTTGAACACAGTTTTTGTAGAGAAACTGATCAACAATAAATACAATACACACTAACTTTCCGCTTTACCGAGTGTACAAAACATAACATCACACAACGTGATACACATTACACATAGACAAACAGACACGTGGTACAAATAGACACACAGACACGTGAATCGTGATACACTCAGGCACACACACGCCATACACACCGTAGACACGTGGCACGAGACACGATCATTATCGTCGATTAACAATCGTCATCAATTATATGAATGGCGGTTATTGTATCATATTATACAATTTGCATGTTTATCCCGCCATTACGACCGCGACAAATCAAACAACTTACTGTTCATTCGATGATTTACAAAATTAAATCAATTCGATTTTGTTTGTGGTGGTTTCTTTGTGTAGATCAGACAATATTTCTGTTAAAAAGGAAGTTAGTAGTAAGTATAGAATGTGAATGAAATGTGTTTCGAGTTATAGAACTGTTTAATTTTTAATTATAAAATACTAGAGCAGTTTGACCCGCGTAGTTTCCGTTCCCGTGCGAATCCGTGGATAACATATGGTGAAACTATTTTTAAAATCGGTCTAGCGGTATGGGCCTCAAAGTGTAACAATAAAACAAACAAACAAACATTATAATATTAGTTAGAATTCTACAATTTTATTGTTTTATCATATACTTTTGTAAGAGGTAGTACCGTGCTGCTATGCATCCAAATTGGTCCGGCACGACCGGGGTGGTACCTGTCGCTCACATAACACCGGCGTCAAGTGACAGCTATACTGTCGCGTTTCGTGCGGCTTGTGAGTTTCCGGTGGCCCATTGGGGAGATAGGGAAAAGGAAGGCAACACATCCACATAATTTCTCCTTGTGCAGATGTGTATGCCGTATGGGCATCGGTAGTCTAAAGCTTCAACTGCTCGTCGTTGACTCGCCCTCCTATGATATAGAAAAAAATACCTACTTACGTTGTTTTTACTTTTATCTCAATCATATTTTACTTGAACATATATATAATGGCGAAATATACAAATGAAAACACGAAAACATTTATTTTACCATATACAAACGTGAGTTTCCACATCCCTTCAATTATTCATCAGCCTATTTCAAATAGGTCACTCATTCGTTTTAAATTCATTTCTTGTTGTTGTGTCCGTCCGATTGCAATTTCGGTCAAAATTTGAATACAGCATCATCACCACATCTATCCAATGGTGGACTTATGTTTTATATACGCGTGATAACGTGTTACTGTCACGGCATTTTAGTCGATTTGGCTCCGAAGTCATGCTAATATAAGTTTCAAAAAATTAAAGCGTTAAAAAACATTTTAGAAATAAATATATGTTTATTTTGAAATTGTATAATATTTTATTATACCATTATTTGAATATAAAAGTAATCAAATAAAATGAACATTTACTACCCACGATCAAAATATTGAAACATATATAATATATTATGCTGTATCTTTTATAGACACCTTTTTATCTTAACAGCGGGCATTAAAATATTTAAATGTATTTCTTTATGTTTAAGATCTACTATATTTTAGTTGTTGATGTATTTTCTTTAATTACAAAGAAATAGAGTCAGCCGTTTATTTAATTTAAAAACAGTGAAAAATATAGGATTTTTTGTTTTTTCACGCCGGGAAATGCTCTGAGGCACCCCCAACCCGACGCCAGGAGGCCGTGTTGTCGCAGACTGCACGGTTGGCGGGGGGCAACCCCCACTTTTACAAATCAAAAGTGAGCCAAATGGGCTCACACTAATCCGATGTAGCATTAGGGCCTTCGGGCCGTTACATTGATTAGGCAGTGGGTGGGCACATCGACGGCTAGTCAGTCCTATAAGGGACCGACGCCACCTCCACAGAGGGGTTGCTCCGGACAGAACAACCCCTCCCAACGTCGGGACAGTACAATGGGGTGAGGTTCCCATTCTCGCCCCTTGCGCCCTGCTCTTTTGTCCCCTCTTCGAGCCTCCTCGGCTCAATTCGCTTCGCCCAAGGTGCTGGGCTCACCCTAGGCTACTGAGCCCCACCGCCACGTCAAGGCCTGAACCATGGTTTTCACTTTTATCCCAAAGGTCTTATAAACAATACAGAAATATCAAGCTGGCCAACAATGAAAAACATGGTCATTATTTTTAAATATCTAGTTTTAATATTCCAATCCTAGTATGACTTAGGATCGTCCCTTACTATGTAAGAAGTATGCCATCATTCAGCACCCACGACGGACTGTCACGGACGCATGCCGCTTTGTAGTAGTAATTCTGTGACCGTTCACATACATCCATACAAGCATGAACTAATTGCATATCGGACATCGATAGGCAATTATCTTCGTATCGCGGTATTCAAAGCATAGCTACAATTATTCATTCATGTGCGTATTACACAATGACGCGGTTTAACTAATATTCAAAATGTGTGTTTGTCTATATTTATTTTGTGGTATTAGGACCATTTAAGTTTCCCTGCTTAATCGGATGTCAAATGAACAAAAGCGGATGACAGCGCAAACGAAAGCTGTAAAAAATAATACGCGCTTCTCAACAAGACATGAATATCTTATTTGGTAAGATGTAGTGCCAAGCTTGTCTTGCAGACGAATTGGGCCGGCACGACCGGGGTGGTAAGTACGAGAGGTACTCACATAACACCGGCGTCAAGTGACAGCTGTGCTGTCGCGTTTTGTGCAGTTTGCGAGTTTTCGGTGGTCCATTGGGGGGGGGGGGGGAGCGCAACACAGGGTTGTGCAGTATGTATGGGCGTCGGTAGTCTTAAGCTTCGACTGCTCGTTTGCTCTCCTATGCTATAAAAAAAACCTTTAGGGCACACGCTTCTGCGCTTTGGCTACGGTTTCATCGTTATAACTGACCTGTTTGCCAAAAAAACCAATTGTTAATGCGCTCAACATTCCTAAATACACAAAAAAGTTCTCGTCTCATAAAGGCCCATTCCTTCACAATAGTTATCAATGAACGTCCCCTGGGTCCAGTAATGAATAGAACAATTTGCTAGAACTTTCCGATGTAATGCGGTAGAAAGGGCCCCATAGCTATCGACCGATCTGGCGCTCCATCTCCCAGCCACTGTGACAGGTAGCTGTGGACGGGATTCCCGCGGAGTTCCGTAAACACTGGGAATTCCAACAAATAAACGCTCGGCGCCCGCAAGCTCTTCATTACGATTTACGACTCTTTGTCGACTTTTTGGTCTATTAAAAAAATACAAATAAATAAATCTTACACAGATAATTATTATGTGTGTAAGATTTATTTATTTGTACTTATTAGTTGTACCAATATTATCTTTTTTTAATAATACTCTTTTTGATGGATTTTATTGCGTTTGTTACGGTTTTCTCATTCGAACATTTTGGATACTAAATCAGTAAAGGTATTCCTATTTTTGAATATCAAGAGTTATATAATAATAATAAAATAATAATATTTATTTATTTAATCAATCATACATTAAAAATCAAAATTAAATTTTTTATTCAAAATAGTACCAACAAAGTATCTTTTTGAACGTCAATTGAGTCTACCACCGGTTCCAAAGCAAGCCCAGTGAGAAGAACCGGCGAAACAAACTCAGTGGGACTAATCTTTTCAAATAATTTATAACAAATTTTACATGTTATTATTCTGAAATGCCTGGGAGGAACACCCTATTCCCAAGATGTGTTATCTTCTATAAAATCTTTTACTTTATAATATATCCTTTACCACACAAACGCTCTTTAACAACTTTGTTGAATTTTTTTAAGGAGAGCTTTTGAACGTTTTCTGGGATCCTATTGTAAAAGCGTATACAGTTGCCTTTAAAAGAATGGCTTACTTTCGAAAATCTAATCATTGGTGCATGTAACCTGTGTCTATTACGTGTATTCCTACTATGAATATTTTATTTTTTTACAAAATTCATTTTATTTTTTTCCGGACATACAGTAAATTTTCTAAGATGTATTGAGAGGCGACAGTCAGAATTAAATTTTCTTATTCTGCTTAAATAATTTCCAGTATGTTTTGTTAACAATTAACAAAAAAATATGTTTCTATTTATATAAAAAATAAACCCTTATGGATGTAATGTCATAGATATTATGACCGCTAAATTATCGACAACCATTAATGGAACATCAAACAACTAGGTTTATTCCTGAGGGTCGTGAATCGATGGGCAACTTCATTGATATCTTGAGAGCATTGGAATTATGGATACCAATAACACAATATATTAAAGCGACGCGAGCTGGCTGGTTTATTGTTTGGTGGCGGGATTTTCATCAAACTTAATGCATTAATGGACTAACGTTCTATGGTTTCGTCTCCTTATGAGCATCGTGAAAAGGGCAGGACAGGCAGTGTAACTTATTATAAAATTATAGCATAGCATAGATATTATAGCATAAATCTGTAAAAGTATTATACAGTGTGTTTTTTTTAAGTGGGACAGTATGGGGAAATCCTAAAGTATAAGAGATACAAGGAAACTGTCTTAGGAAACATTAGGTACTTTTTTGTGAAAAAATATTGGTATAGTCAAAATTTTGGTCAAGTGTGAGTTGTCCCTAAAAATGATTAATTTTGATGAAATTTTTTTTGACGCACATCTACTCAGTTTTATGAGGGGATCATTTTATTGTATGGGAAGAAAAAAATCGGGACAGCAGAAGTTAGGTAAATTTAATAAAATAATTTTACATTAAAGTAAATGTCTCTTGTCGAATGCAGGCACGAGCGCGTTTCAGAACACCTCTGGTAGATTTAAACAAGGCGTTGTGATGTATGTTGTTCAAATGATAATGCACTGCGTCTTTTAACTCTTGTACCGAGTTGTAAGTATCTGTATAAATTCGACCTTTAAGGTACCCCCAAATGAAAAAATCCAACGGTGTTAAATCGGGTGAACGTGGTGGCCATTTAATAGGGCCATTTGTGCCCATCCAGCGATCCAGAAAATGTTCATTTAAAAACTGTTTAGTAGCGATACTATTGTGGGCAGGGGCGCCGTCTTGTTGGTAGATGATAGTATTCAAATTATTTAATGGAATTGCCATATCTACTAAATCCACAGCCATGTTTAATATTTCCTGATATTTTTGACTATTCAATGTTCCATGGTAAATTTTAATGGCAAAGATTTTATTAACTCATAAATCTACGTTCAGCAGTGGACGGATAAAGGCTGATGATGATGATGAACCCAAAATTTAAAAGTGTTAAAAGGGTTTAAATGATCCTATACAACTGTTGTAAATAAACACATTCATCGTTAGGCTTTTACTAATCCCAGGCTGTCAACATTATTGTTATACTAGCGTGCATTACTCACGCCTCCATAAATATCTTTGATACGTCGCTCAAACAGATCAGTCGATATAACTGTAACAGACATACATGTCATTGTCTTAGTTCGTGTAATAAATAAACAATTTTGCGATAAAATAATAAATTCAAAACTTATGGACAGTGCCAAATATAGTGCCAAGTTACGAAATAATTTTTGTAATAATAAATTAAGTTACAGTTGAGTGACATGTTACTGATGTGTAGGTGTATGTAAACAAGTTTGAACTAGATATAGACATTACATAATTATATGATTTCAAATAATAATTGCGTTTTTGCTTGACTATTTACGCTATAAATAATCTTACTAATTGTATAAATGCGAAAGATTGGATGTTTGTTGCTCAATCACGACAAAACTACTGAACAGATTTTGATGAAACCTAGCAGTGTTGTATATTATATACCAGAATAGCACATATGAGCACATATGAGCACATATGCTACATTTCATTCCGAAAAATTCAAATTTCCTGCGGGAATTACATATTTTGCCCTATTATTAGTAGTAATACATATTTAACTCTATTGAATTGTCAAAAACGACCTACTTTTTAGCTAAACCAAATAGAACAAAATCTTAGCTTATATTACACAAAGTGATTATAGTTATGTTCAAACTATAGAAGATCAATTTATGTAATACTTTGACATAGGTCTTTGTCTATATCATTCGCTATGCTAAACATATATATTACGTTAAACATTATAGATAACGTGTTCTGATTATAATAAAGCTAAATAATGGCGCGCTCAAAGCCAATAAAGATTTTTCTAACCTAACTGGTGTCCATAAACCAGTCAGATTAGAAAAATATTTCATGTTTTTTATAGAAGATAGTTAGTAGTTAAGATAGCTGCAACAAAGCTGTGTCGACAAATTTTCCATGAACCAAAAAAATGTAGTTTCATGTAATTAGTTAAAATATTTCTACATTATTTTTGTATCTCCTGTGCAAATATATATTTTAACAATATTATTTCATAAAAAAATGTTATTCATAATATTTATATTTGTTTGTTACAGGTAAGCAAGCGTTCTTAGCTCATATATTATTTACAAGAGCCGCCGCCGAACGAGCGGAGGACAAGGTAAGATCTAAGTGAAATTTCTTTTAACGTATTAAGGTATTGAACAACCTTCAATTTTAAATTTTAGCTATGTTTCTGTATTTTGAATTTGTGTTGTTTGTTGTCTGGATGACTTAAGGTTAACTTGTTCATAGGCGACGCTGACCACTTACCATCATGTGGCTCGTCTGTCCGTTTGCATAAGAGATTAAAGTGTGTAAACACGGTATTTATGTCTCTGGTATTGTAATCTAGTTTGTTCTAATATCAATATAACCTTCCCAAAGTTCTCAATACAGACACCAATCTTAAAGTAATTACTTGACTGGATTGAGCATAAGTTGTCGTTGCGTACAATAAAATGCGAGGTCAGATCTAGATGTTATTGTAGGACCTAAACGCTAACATTCATAATTTAGTTTTTTAGAAACTTTATTTCACAAAAATAGAATATCATTTTTTAACATTTACATTTTTACATGTCACTTCTATGAGAACAATAACATTTTATAATAACTAATGACAATTTTTTTTTATCATGTCACACGTCCTGTTTTAAATACCCTTCTAACACATTTATTTATTATTATATGTTCACCTAATCTTGTTCTGAATACGTTAGCTGAGTGTATATTTTTTGTGTTGATCGGCAATTTACGTAAATTAAATATATTATAATATGTATATTGTAAAGTTGTAATATATTGTAAAGTTGCACTCCATTAAAAGTAAATCAACTTCTTACCACGATTTGTTCGCATCACAGGTAGAGGAATTAAACTATTTGAGCATCACATGAGAATTTAACCATCGCCACTGGGCTATAAGAGAGCCTTCGGAAATCCGTCCCGGCTTTATAAAGCAGACGTGATGTTCCGCTCTATAGGAACGTAGACAGTAGGGCTGTCGATAGCCATTATCATTGTTGACACGGAGACTGCTTTAAGTGATTTACACAACCGCTTTTTCGCCAGCCCTTTTCAGCCCTTTCACGTCGGAGTTATTTTGGATTCTAATCTAATTTGCTATCGTTTTTCAAATGTGTGTCAACGGCGCCTGGCAGCGCGCCAGTTACAATTAGTAAAAGTTGATCATTAGGTGGTCACAATATTGTTTGTCGGCAGGTAACTCTGAGTCCGTACGGTTGATTAGGTAATTTGGCTTTCTTTTTCTTTTCACCGGCCACGCCTGCTGTGATCGTTATCGCCCACGTTGCGCCATTTTAATGGTCATTGTTCGCGACAGTCATAATTCATTTTAATATAAGTGAATAATCGTTCGCTTGCCGGAAGGTTCACAGTGATCTTAATTTGCGTCAATTCTTATTGCGTGCTAATATTTTTATTGAATATTAAAATGCTGCTATTATAATCACATGAACAATCACTTTTAAGAGTACGATCGAAATATTTTAGGTGTCTTTCAAATATTGAATATTAGTAATAAATAATCAAATCAAAGTAAAATAATAGTACAGTTGGTGGTAAGTATTTGTTAAAACGGCGTTTTAAAAAATAAATTTTAATTAATTAATTAATTTATTTATTAGGACCAAACACAGTTTTGCGTCAATTATAATATTAACATATAAATAGCAAATTAATAATTAAATCTAGAAACAATAACTAAACGTCGGGCTTGTAAAAATCTTAATAAACCGCGATAAAATCCGTAAAAAATTGTTTTATTATAACAATAACTAATTACGTTCGGCCAACACACAACATGCTTATTAACAATAATTATTAAAAATTACATAAATTACATTACTTATAGAAAATTGATTATTATAATTCCATTCATTAATTATTAATCTTCAATTAATATCAAATTCAAATTAAAAATAAGAGAGAAGTTAATACATAGGCTGCACTAAAAGTATCGGGAATGGAATATTTCCACTGTTCCTGTCATATTAAAATCTTTTTAATTGAAAACTCCTTGGTTTTAAAAATCGAATACCATTTATTTATTTAAAAAAAGATTCTCGGTCTTGTCACAAGGTCTTGTCAAACTTGTTTAGTCGTTGAGAAAATGGAATTGACTCGAGAAAATTCTAGAGCAATGATTTATTATGACTTTCGAAGTTGTATAACACAAAAACAGTGTGTTGACCGGATGATTTCTCCATTTGGTGATGACGCCCCATCCAAAACCACAATTTATCGCTGGTTTGCTGAATTTCAACGTGGATGTGTCAAGCTCAGTGATGATCCCCGTCAAGGTCGTCCAAAAACTGCAGTCACCCAAGAAAACGTTGATGCTGTGCGTAAGCTGATTGAGGAAGATCGACATGTGACATACCGCGAAATTCAGGCAACTTTAGACATTGGCATGAGTCAAATACAAATAATCTTGCATGAACAATTAGGTGTAAAAAAGTTGTTTTCCCGATGGATACCGCATTTGCTCTGTGAAGAGCAAAAAGCGGCTCCCGTTACTTGGTGCGTCAGAACTCTCGAAAGATTCCACGCAGGATCCTCAAATGCTGTATACAACATCGTATCAGGTGACGAATCCTGGATATACGCGTACGAACCCGAAACAAAAAACCAGTCACGAGTTTGGGTGTTCAAAAATGAGTTAAAGCCAACAAAAATTGTTCGTTCACGGAGTGTTGCAAAAAAAATGGTGGCCACGTTTGTCTCCAAAACCGGCCATGTTGCGACTATTTCTCTTGAGTTTGCCACAGGTCGTTTCTGAACTCCGTAAAGAGAACTGCAACCGCCGCATCATCCTCCATCACGACAATGAGAGTTCTCACACCGCGCACAGAATAAAAGAGTTTTTAGAGCAAGAAAGCATAGAATTATTAGACCATCCGCCGTACAGCCCCGACCTAAGCCCTAATGATTTCCATACTTTCCCTAAAAAAAAGAATAAATTGCGTGGTCAGAGATTTTCATCGCCTGAAGAAGCTGTGGACGCCTACAAAACGGCCATTTTGGAGACCCCAACTTCCGAGTGGAATGGTTGCTTCAATGATTGGTTCCATCGTATGGAAAAATGTGTCAAATTTCGCGGAGAATACTTCGAAAAGCAATAAGTACATTTTTAAATAGTAATGTTGAGTCACTTCCTTGATTCCCGAAATTTTCAGTGTCGCCCTCGTAATAGGTAATAACATATTTTACTCAAATACTTAATTATAGCTATATTAAAGGAATCTAATCGACTGAAGCGTCGTTGATTTAGCTAGTATACCCTGTTTTTTTTTATAGATGTTATTGCGCGTGCTCTCCAAAATAGGTGAAGGTTTCGCTTGCGCTACCGAATTACCAATTAATCGAATAGAAAACAATTTAATGTGTTGTTATTTATCTTCTAACGGTGTATGAGTTTGGAATGAATAACTATAGCGAGGAAAGAAGAACAAACGTAATAATGCAGACGGTGTATGTCTACAGGTTTTTTTATAATAGTTTTGTTATACTTTATAAGTGCGTCAACATTGCATTCGTGGTTGTAGCTGAACCAGGACCTCTTTGTGTATCTACTACTCTTTCACGTCTTTGTCTCAAGATAGACAACGCATGGACGGGTCATCCAGGGCATGGCAAAAGTAGACTTTCATAACTATGGCCTCGTGTCTAACACAATTGCCGATGTATATTGATACTAAAATACTTCGTAAAGTCAAATTGTAAGTTGCCGTTGAGAAGTCTGCAATATGTTACTAATTAACCCTGACTCACATCATACATCAGAAGCTTGCCTGAGAAAATATCGAAACGAGCGACATCTATCATTTTAACAGCAAAATATTCCATCAAAATATTGTATAGGTAGTATATGGTATAATTTTTATCTTATGTTTACGCGAATATCACTCATTATAAAGAACCACCTTTGGTCTGTTCGTACAGTGACCAAGGTTGCTGTGAAGTATCCGAAACGTCGGGTATGTAAAATCGCGATAAAATCCGTAAAAAATGAAAAATGAAGCATTTTGTAACTCTAAAATTGAAGCGTTTTATTTGTCTGAAAACAATAAACGTTATAGTTTTTCTAACATTTAATTTATATCATATTCGCAGACTAAAGAAATATGCTGAATAAATATTACAAGTTCATTCATCCGTTATAAACACATCCATATTAACTCTCATATCTCATTTCACTCTTAAAAGAAATTTTATCTGTTTTCTATGCATATGTTATCCCCTCTTTTGTTAATAAAATCTTACTATAAAAATACATTTTATAGATTTTTGTACACTACATAATATGTGTACAAATACATCAAATTAGATAGCTTTGTGTTGAGTGACAGCAACAAAGCCAGCTTGAGAACATTCTTCTTATCAAATTGAACGAGAAAAAGTTAATTAAGAGACAATAACTCTTTTGTGATCTGTAAGCTTTGTATGTCGATTTAATGATAGATGAAAATTAATAAAGTATTCGTTCTAATGTAAGTTGATATTAAGAAAAAAATTAATGAAGACAAACTATTACAATCATCACTCCGTTATCGTCTACCGCTGCATACAGCCTCTATACAATTACTGAGCTTTTAAAAGTCCGATTCCACAGTAGATGCAGCCCTGGCCGCTCGAGTGAATGTCCGATAGGCGGACTGTGGGCTGCGAGGAATAAAAACACCCCCTTTGTTCAGACGGGACTATTACCGGCGCTCACTAACGTATCAATCTTTTACTATTCTTATTCTAATGTACGTTTGAATTGAGATTTTTATGCTTTATTTCGTTTCTGACCATTAGTTGGTTAGGCTAACGGGCAGACAAGGCACATGATGGTAAGTGGCCAGCGTCGCCCATGAACATAAACTAGTTAACCTGAGACTAGCCCAGGCAACTTATTCATTTGTTATCTTTAGATGTAAGGTGGTAAATCTCGGTGCTAGTAATACTCTGCCTGTCCTTTTTTTACGCCGGGAAATGCTCTGAGGCATCCCGCTGGGGAGGGGGGACTCCCCAGGCGGGTATGTGGGACTCGCTGTGCCGAAAAGTGGACGCAGGTCAACCCAATAAAACCCGGCGAGTGCCACCAAAGCCGCCTTTGGTGAGGTGCCCCGGATCTATTGAGCAAACAGGTCACCTCGACGGCTAGTCAGTCCCTCAAGGGACCAACACCGCCTCCACAGAGAACGTCGAACGTAACACTGCTGTATTAAATTGTGATCGAGAAGATTCGATTGTGTTAATCGGACATTCCTGCTGCGAGTTTTTACAAACTTTATAATTTATATTTCTAAAAAGGCTTTAGCAAAATGTCTCTATTTGCATTTAGTCATCATCGCCGTTTCTTTACATAATATCACTTAGCGGAACCATGTTAAGTTTATTACGTAAATGTTTTGTCATGGAGTGTTGTTAATTATATTTATTTCTATTATGTATCAACAGAAACTTGTGTGCAAATACATATGTATTTGCACACAAGTTTCTGTTGATACCTACTCTATTTAATTAGTGTCATGATACATTTATTAATTTAAAATACATTAAAAAAACATACAAATTTCTACCTGTATGAATGTCAAAACTATACAGTCTGTATAGAATTTATCAACAGTTAACACAACTTACAATGCATTCAAGCGAGTCGAAAAAAAATGTTTAGCATCCCTGATAGATTCACCTAGTTCAGAAGAGATCAATAGGTAAACATTGGATTTATAGGCGTTACTTTGAGGCAATATATGTCAAAATATAATATAGTGAATGTTCAGCAGTCTTAATACTTGCCCGCACAAAATGCAAACCTCCCATCGGATAACTAAATAAGCAATAAAAACCACATTTACCAAAAACAAATTTAATTAATATGTTGTAAGAAATCAAAACATAATATTATGTAAAATCAGCCTAAACATTATTGAATACGGCCTTATCGAATACTATTTTATTGCTTTCTCGAGTCTCAATTTTATCAGGACCAATTACTCAAGCCACTAATTGTCGTTTTTCGCCGACATTTATATTGTATTAATCAAGTTTACGAGCTAATCGAAAATCTTTATGCACTGTCAACGATTTGCATTAACGGGGTCTTGGATTCGAACCGGTTTCGAAGATGCGATCAACATGTAAAGCGTAGTATAAATGGGAATATCATGTAGAGACGAAATATTGACTGTTATTTTGGTGTATTATATATGAGTATATCTCTCTCCCTACTTAAGAGCCTTGCTCTTGTCGATGGAGCAGTTCCATATTCCATAATTAGGGCGCTTAGAACGGTGGTTGCCTCACTTGCCTTCCGTTCCGCAGTACAATGACTAATTTCTTGCTCGTTGATCCAATCCAGAGCCCTACAGGAATCCATTTCCTCGGCCTCTAGCCAGTACTGATACCGCTGCTGCCCGGTATTAAGGGAGGGAAGCGCTTTATAGTAGCGGTGCCATCTCGCTACGTCACAAAATCGTCAAAGGACGTATGTAGCATTTTATAGGTTAGCCAATCCCACTGTACTACCCACTACCTCCTGGTAATCTTGTCGCTACTCCTCGGGGACTGCTTATTCGTATATTTGCAGCTAACCACCATATCTGATGGCCGTTCCACTATCAGCCACCTGTGGACCCCGTAGAAATCCTGCTGCTCAGCCTCTATGAGCTACATATGAGTGGAAGTGGAATTTGGAAATACCATGAAATATAATGTGATGCATGGTCATCGTAATAATGGCCGATCTTCTTGAACTACCATTCTATTTCATATATAATAATTAGCAGCGCCTTAGGCCAAGACGTCGGATACCCCGCTACTCATATCCAACTTGGAACGCCAAGGCAACTGAGATTGTCGTCTTGTTGAATGTTATATTATTTAATTAGTTATTTATATGAGCGCAATCATTATTATACACGAGCTGTTGCCCGCAGCTTCGCCCGCGTTAACTTATATTTACGGACGTATCCAGACTGATGATGATAATTTTTTTACTTTTTTTTATATCTCCAAATGAATAATTAATAATTGGTTCAGTGGCTTAGGCGTGAAGAAGAGACACAAAGACAGAGTTACTTTCACATTTATAATATTAGTAGGTACCTTTTTTGCCCTCCGCTAGTCAATCGTATGTCAAAATGTGTGAACTTCTCAAACGCAAGGATTTGATTTCTGTCCCGACTACTCATGTACGATCTTTGGCGTTGGACCTATCTAATCGGATTGCTAGCCTCCATTCTTACGATAATATTCTCAAAAGCCATTTTCTTTATACGGAACCTGCAACATATTAATATTCTTATCTAAATGTGAATCAGGGATATCTTTTATTGATCTATATTAATATTATATATAGCTGAAGAGTTTGTTAGTTTGAACACGCTAATCTCAGAAACTACTGGTCCGATTTGAAAAATTCTTTCAGTGTTAGGTAGCCCATTTATAGAGGAAGGCTATAGGCTATATAACATCACGCTGTGACTAACAGTAATTAAGTTGTGTAAGTGAATGCGGGCGAAGCTGCGGGCAACAGCTAGTTTCAAATAAAACTTTTGTTATTTCATTAGACTATGTGTATTGCCTATATTTGTGTGTATAATAAAACAGGCCAAGTGCGAGTCGGACTGGCGCACGAAGGGTTCCGTACCATTATTCCGTACATCATCAACAAAATCACGTTTGTAACCCCCCTTAAATATTTATTTAATTTTAATTATTTATTTCAAAGTTAATATGTAGGTATATAACACAAGAAAGAACAGAAAAAAATATGGTAAATATCCTAGCAACAACTATATATTGTGTTATTGTTGTAAATGAGGTACAAATTAATTTATAAAATTATGATAGCGCTTTGTTTCTTGTTAGCTCACAATAAAATTTTAATGCGGCAATAGTCGTAAACGCGGTTATAGTGGACTAATGTCTAATAGTCATGCTTAACAGGCGGCGAGCATGTACTGAGGTGAAAAAAAAATCTTATGTCTCAGGATAGGGATCACATAAATGAGTTGCCTTTGTTTTTTTTTTCTTTAACGCCGGGAAATGCTCGGAGGCATCCCGCATGGGGAGTGGGTCCGCCCACGCGGGTATGTGGGACTCGCTGCGCCCGAAAGAATATAAGTGGACGCGGCTCTACCCACTAAAACCCGGCGAGTGCCACCAGTGCCGCCTTTGGTGAGGCGCCCCGGATCTGTTAAACTAACAGGGCACCTCGACGGCTAGTCAGTCCCACAAGGGACCGACGCCACCTCCACAGAGGGGTTGTCCCGCACCACAGATCAACCCCTCCCAACGTCGGGACAGTGCAATGGGGTGAGGTTCCCATCCTCGCCCCTTGCCCCCTGCTCTTTTGTCCTCTCTTCTTATAAGAGGGGTACAAAGAGCCCCCTTGGCTCAGTTAGCTTCGCCCATGGTGCTGGGCTCACCCTAGGCTATTAAACCCCACCGCCACGTCAAGGCCTGAACCATGGTAGGCTATAATTTATAAAGATGTTGTCTGATTTGTCCAAAATCTTAGCCTGTGCAGACGAAGTTGCGGGCACCAGCTAGAAAAGTATAATTGAAGATCTTTTTTTTTCTTTTAGGCCAGGAAATGCACTGCGGCATACCGGTGGCGAGGGGGGGAGACTCTCTAGGCGAGTATATGAGACTCGCTGCGCCCGAAAGATGGTAAAGTGGACGTAGCTCTACCCACTAAAGCCCGGCGAGTGCCAACAATGCCGCCTTTGGTGAGGTGCCCCGGATCAATTGAGCAAACAGGGCACCTCGATGGCTAGTTAGTCCGTCAAGGGACCGACACCACCTCCACAAAGGGGTCGTCCCGCACCACAGAACAACACCTCCCAACGTCGAGACACTGCAATGGGGTGAGGTTCCCATCCTCGCCCCTTGTCCCGCCCTGTCCTTTTTTCCCTCTTCTTTTAAGAGCGGTACAAAGAGCAGCTCCCTAGGTTCAATAAGCTTCGCCCAAGGTGCTGGGTTCACCTTAAGCTACTGAGCCCCACTGCCACGACAAGGCTTGAACTTCGGTGGGACAATTGAAGATTTTATGGTAACATATAAATACAAAAAATATATTTATAAGTTATTTGTACATGCCATAGTCAATATGTAATACATTGACTGGTGTAATATAATCAGCGAAGAACATTTTTACAAAACATATTTTGTACAAGTCTCGCATCATTTGGTAATAATATTTTCCGCCTGTGACCGCTTAATAAAATCAGTGGGCCAAGTATTTGGACTTCCGCGCTCGTGGAATTTTAATAGGACGATATTTTATTGTTCACGGCTGAGAGATACACGTCGTATTTGTTATATCTACGTATTTGTGTGTCGTCATAATGTTTAGTTATACGGTTTATACAAACAACACGGATAGGGTTGACCATCTTCATTCCAGCAGATGAAATGCACTCATAAGATGCATACGGCTATGTTTTTCTGTTGGCACGAAACCCGCTGTGTGTTTGCCGCAATATCAATAATAACAATCATCATCATCATCACAAGTCTTTATCCGTCCACTGCTAAACATAGGCCTCCCTCAATGAACGCCAAGACGGCCGATCCCTTGCCACTCGCATCCAACATGGACTGGTCTTTGTTGTTGATTACGTACAACGACTGGTATATTTGACCTAAGAGATCTAGATGTTGATCCAGCTAGATTTGATAGTAGAATATCTTCATGTAGTTAGTACAAGTTGCATCCTAGGGTACTGCTATCGTGATGATATTGAGATAAAGCAGTGAACTAAGCCATAATTTAGGAGTTCAATGAACTTTTAAGTATAAACTTATTTACATCAGAGGTCTCGTAGAGGTCGGTTTCGGCCTTAATTCAATAAAATTAGTTTTCGGCCTCGTCTATTAATATATGCGACGCGCGACATACGACCACCAAACAACAAATGTTGATAGGGGATATGTGTTATTTTATTATATTTACAACATATTTGTTTATGGATTTCATAAAACTGCACCTTTTCACCACAATAACCCTTTTTTTCTTTTATGTCGGGAAATGCGCTGAGGCATACCCGCGGGGGAGTGGGTCTCCCCACGCGGGTATGTGCGACTCGCTGCGTCCGAAAGGTGGTAAGGTGGACGCAGCTCTACCCACTAAAACCCGGCGAGTGCCACCAATGCCGCCTTTGGTGAGGTGCCCCGGATCTATTAAGCAAACAGGGCACCTCGACGGCTAGTCAGTCCCTCAAGGTACCGAAGCGACCTTCACAGAGGGGTTGTCTGTCCCGCACCACAGAACAACCCCTCCCAACGTCGGGACAGTGCAATGGGATGAGGTTCCCATCCTCGCCCCTATTCCCCGTTTTTTTTTTGTCCCCTCTTTTTATAAGAGGGGTACAACTGAGGTTTTTCACACAATAATAAAAATATTAATAATAAATTTACCTATTTCAAATAAGTACTTAGACAAATATTAACAAGGTACTTTAAATAATGAAATAGGTACTCAAATTGTTCGAAACATGTTTCACTTATGTTTCATCAATCATAACCCTCGACGATACTTACTTTAATATAAAAATATAATAATGATTGTATAAAGTACCACAATGTATTGTAACATTTTTGCGACTAAAATATATATGCAAAATAGAAAAAAATAACAATAAAAAGCAATTAGTGTCGTTTTAGTAATTAAAAATGTGAGTTTAGAAGAAAGTTTAGGGAAATATCAAATAACATTTATAAATAACTGTAAACTGTTAAACAAACAGTTCGCTGCCAAAATTATATGCTTTTTAGTCACGTGATTTGTGGCCAGTGGTCCCCAACATGTGTAAGAGATACGGTAAATCAAATTGTTACAAACGAACGTTAGTTGTTCCTACTTCTAATGGCTGTTTATTAATAATTATTATAATAATATCTTATTAACATACGATAAGATATTACATTGAATATTGCTGTCTGTGTCTGACATGTATGTAAAGTACGTTAGGAAAAATGTGGTTTTAAAATTAAATTAAAGTTAACAGTCATGATCGGATCTGAGTGGCGGGTGATCGGCATTGAACTATATTACTAGCGTAGGGATCGGCCGTATTGGCGTTCATTGCAAGTGGCCTATCGACAGCAGCCGACGTAAAAATGATGTTAGTTGACTAACAATACTGCAGAAAATAATAAATAATACTAACGCGACTACATTCTTATATTCTGTAAACATAAATGCTTAATTACATAAAATTTGTTAAAAATATACTAATATTAATAGAGAGCGCTGCCAATAGAATTTCTCTTATAGTTCTATTAATATAATTCTGATTCATAAGTCGCCATTCATACTCCGCCAGTGTTTAGCGCAGACGTCGCTATGATGTTTGAAATATTCCTTTCAACGTGAGATTCGAACACGAGATCGTTTTATATGCATGTTTATTTTAAAAGAACGTTACAGTTTAAAGTTTCGTTATACACAATTTGAATATTATTTTAGTAGCAATATTTTACGGGTAATTTGAAAACGTTTATACCATTTTAATTTTATTTACATATAATTGTAATTGTGCGATATAATATATAATGAAGATGCGTTAATTTTTACGAAAAAAAAAACGCATAAAAGATTAAAACATTCAATTATTTTTTTGACCTATTTCCAAATCGTCGCACGATTTGCGTTTCGAAATTTTGATATCTAGGATTTTTTTTATAGCATAGGAGGGCATACGAGCAGTCGAAGCCTCTTAGTGACTATCGACACCAATACACATCCGCACAACCAGAGGTTATGCAGATTCGTTGCCCTCTTTTTCCCTATCCCCCCAATGGGCCACGGGAAACTCACGAAACGTGACAGCATAGCTGTCACATTACGCCGGCATTATGTGAGCGAGAGGTACCACTCCGGTCGTGCCTGCCCAATTCGGTTGTAAAGCAGCCTGGTACTACCTCTTAGAAAAAAGGAATGCATTATTACCAAAATTATTCAGTTCCCTTACAATGGACATTGCTCTCATTGGAACCGGGTTCTGAACGAGACCATAATATGATCCAGTCGAATGCGTGCTTGCTGCAATAACTAACGCCATAGAAAAGACAAAAAACATTATTAGTGATCTTAATTAGGACGTGAGCCAACAGAATATATTATTTACATACAAAATAAAATATTTCTTGACATAAATAAATCTATAGCATTTATAACTTCTTAAATGTGTTTATTGATTTGAAGTCCTATCACCATCATCATTATCAGCCTTTATCCGTCCACTTCCGGCCTACTTTAATGAACGCAATGATTAATTCCATAAATCTTCTGTTAAAGTACTTAATATAATTAGGCTAGAGGTACCATACAAAAATACACTTTTATTGTACAAAACATTATAAACTAACTGTCCACATATTTGAACACAGAAAAAACGTGGGAGTGGAACCGGTGGGAGGGAAGCGCTGTGCCGCGCTCCCGGCTGCATGGGTACCACCATCTTGCTTGTTTCTCCCGTGAAACAGCTTCGCTGTGTTTCGGAGAGAAGGGCAAGACAGGCAGTGTAATTACTGGCACTGAGACTTAACATCTTATGTCTCAGGATAGGCAAAACATAGATGAGTTAACTGGGCTAGTTCCAGGTAAACTAGTTTATGTTCATGGGCGACGTCGACCACTTACCATCAGGTGGCACGTTTGCCAGTTTGCCTATTCAACTAACATAAAAAAATCTATACCGAAAAGCAATTTAACGTGAAACAATATTGGTTTAGATAAAGTTTGATAGGAACTGACCTTAACCGCTTCGTTTAGAGTTATGTATCTATCAGTTGACGATACAAAGATAAGACAAATCAGCTTTTACTATCACAACGACAACTAACTGATAATTATTACTGTAATATTGCTGATTATCGTGTTTACTCGGTGATAGGCATAAGATGATAGTAACATCACTAACAGCTGTAATTTGTAGAAAATGATAGTAACATCACTTACAGCTGTATTTTGTAGAAGATTTACAATTAGTTGTAGCCACGGCTTTGTCCGTGTTATGTTATTTCTAAATATTTAAACGAAATATTAGATAGACGAAGTTAAAAATTATTCTCTTTTATTGGCTACAATTTCCATTGATATCCATTTGACCAGGGCCGGACTTAAACATAATGCCGCCCCTGGGCACCGAAAAAAATGCCGCCCCAATACTGCAGTTTCACTTAAACTTATAGTTTATTACCTTATTTTTCAAAAATAAAATAACTAATTTATTTATTATTATAATATCTGTGCATATTATATACTGCCTATTGTATATTGCGAAAACATAAAAAAAAATATTTGTTCGCAATCTAAATGTTGTCAGTACGTCTGATTTGATGCATATCTACCAACCCGACGCCATGAGGCCGTGTGGTCGCAGACTTCACGGTTGGCGGGGGGTGACCCCCCTTTTACAAACCAAAAGTGAGCCAAATCGGCTCACACTAATCCGATGTAGCATAAAAAAAGCAAAAAAAAAATATTAGAATATCTAAGCTATTAGCCTATTATATATATTCACTCATTGTAGAACGTAAAAAGTTTTTAACTCTTTTAAAACATGAATACGATCGTACTAGTGCTACAGTTTGTTGCAGCTAGTATCATAAACCCACGTTTGGAAACTCAGTGTAAAGGTCCTTTATATTATGTAAAAATGAAGTTCTTTAATTATCTATTTAATAAAAAAATATTTATTAAATGAATTAATTAATTATATTTAGCAATCTTGATAAGCCTGGAAAAAAATCAGTTTTTAAATTTTGCCGCCCTAGAAAATTTGCCGCCCGGTGTACTAGCCCCTATTGTAAATCCCCCGCATCTGACCGTATCGTGACCTATTTGAGAAAGTCAACAGAGAGGAGTTTTAAAAACCGTTGCTCATGATGAGGCAAAAATCCAGGAAACATAATGCAGGTTCTTTCAATTTAATGTTATAAATTGAATTAACATTTTATTTTTAACTAGCTGTTGCCCGCAGCTTCGCCTGCGTTAACTTAGATTTACAGCCGTACCCGGAGTGAGGATGATTATTTTTGTAGCCTAAGTTACTCCTTATAACATCAGCTATCTGCCAGTGAAAGTCCCGTCAAAATCGGCCTAGCCGTTTAAGAGATTAGCCGGAACAAACAGACAGACAGGCAGACAAAAATTGTAAAAAAGGCTGTTTTGTGTACCGTGTATACATCCATATGCATTTAGTAAATAGCGGTCGGTTATTTTAATATTACAAACAGACACTCCAATTTTATTTATCTGTATAGATAGAATATTAAATGCATTTCATTCAAAAACATTATATCACTTGAACAAACATACATACTATAAACTTATAATAATAAATAATAAATATTATCTTTCGTTTTATCGTTCATTTGTTTGGTTTAACTGATAACTGACCTAAAACATTTTATGCAAAAATATGTGACAGTTTGAAGAGACTGTCTGAAGCACAGCTGAAGTCTGAAGGTTCTAGAGGCGGCACCTCCTTTCATATCCTTTACAAAAGGAATTATTACCGTTTCGGGGAAAAATTTGAACGGAAAGAAATGTTACATCTGGAGTAGAAAGGATACATTTCTTAGTAAGTGATTGTTATGGAAATATCGGATTATCTGAATTTTATACATTTATTGATGTGTATTGGATTATATAGATTTATTCTGACTTATATTTGAGGTAAAAAAATAGTATGAGTCTTCAATCATTAAAGATTATTTGTTTTTCTAAATGTAAATTATATTTTAGTTAATCTTGAGAGGAGGTTTTTATACTCGCAATATTTAATCATGGTCGATTTTCATAATTCTCTCACTATCGTTTGGTATAGTTATTTTCAAATAAAAGAAAGTTATTTTAGTAAAATATTTAGAAAAAAGTCGTATTCGGTCCGTGTAGATTATTATCACATGTATTAAATGCCTAACTGAGAAGGTTGACAAAACAATTATAATGATAGTTATCTTAGGTATTATAAGTTATAACTACATACGGAATTAAAAACAAAAAAAAAAAAAACAGTACCTAACAAATAAATAAATCTAGTTCACAAAATACCACTATATTTACATTCATTTACACCTTATTAAACCTATGTAATTTGGTTTCCAACAAATGAATGTAGACTTTTCGTGGGTAGTAAGAGTATAAAAGATAGGTACCACAACACAAACTTAGGTCACAAGCAATGGTAGCATCTCTAAATGTAATCAAATATTATGTCATAGCAAAAAATGTCGTCGGCAAAAACGTTGTATACGAGTACTAGTAATCACCAGCGCGATGTCGTGCACAATTAATTAATAATAAATAATAATATGTTAGGACAACTCACACACGGCCATCTGAGCCCAAACTAGGCAGAGCCTGTTCTTATAGTAACCAGACAACTGATACATTCTTATATATTTATAAACACATACATAATATAGATAAATTACACTCAAACACAGAACAAATCATCATGCTCATCACACAAACATTTGTCCTGGGTGGGAATCGAACCCACGACCTTCTGTTTTAGCAGTCAGGGTCACTAACCACTAGGCCAACAGGCCAGTCATCATCAATTCGATGTTGTATGCAAAAGAATAAGTTCAAATAAAAAGTGTCGAAATAACTAACATAGCAATCATACCCTTGTTAAGTTACGATTAAGCTATACAAATTACTTTCCTCGGTTATTTGTTCGCTTTAAACTATTATTTATGGTTAGTGGACTCGACGTTAGAAAAACATTAAAACCTAGAAGTTTTTTTAGATTGATAAAATTGTCTTTTCTAAATTAGTTTTGTAGGATAAGTTAATAAGTTTTAATTTTTTTATGTCAGTTTGATTGCAAGATAAGATGATATAGTGAAGCAAGGCTTAAGGATAATTAAAAAAAAATATATGTATAGAACAAAAAAAATCATTGCTTTTAAATATGACTGTATAATGGTTAATAGATTCAATAACTAAGTGCTAACAAAACAATACGCACGCAATAGTGGGACAAAACCGTGCGCCTACTCTACTCCCTGCTATGTTACACGTTACAATGTCATTTCACAAATTAGTAATGGTTTGAAATGATGTAATAATTGTATCGGAGGTCTGCGGGCTGGGCGCCGAACGATTATGTCACAACACTCATAATTTATTGACGACCAAGATCGCTTTGTCGCTCTACCCTTTCACACTCCACAAAAAACCAACAAGCATACAACAAAACATTATCAGCAACACTGCGGTTATTGTTATCGTCAACAACCACCTTACTTCCGTCTCTGTCTAACCCAAACTAAATTATTCGGAGAGATAAGGACAAGCGTATGTTACGATTAATGGACACTAGTCATGACGTAGGCAGGATGCTCGGGCGCAGCTGGCTGGAACTTTTTGTATTTTTGTTCTTTCTCGAACAAAAAAGATTGGTTTCGCACAGTTTGGCCTGGATGAGTCGTGCTTCCGTAACGGGAACGGAAAATGTTAATAACGTTCGACAATACCTCGAATTACATACTTGTGTTGCCTCGGGCCTGTAATTTGTAAGAATTATGATACCAAATGCGGCCAATTAATTAATTCGAGCGTATTTTGTAAGTGAATTCCCGTGATTAAAGTAATTTCGCAATGATTTACGCGTAATTATACGTTTACATTGTATTAAGATAAGTGTCAAACGAGCGGTGTAAAAAGAACGATTAGCACACGTTTTGACATTTTATTTACTGCCTAAACCTTTTAAATCTAATTATAAAACATGTCTACTGTTAAATGGCCGAACCGAAAATAACAGATTTCGGTGAATCATATGTACGTATTATTTAACTATAAGTCGTTAAAGAGCACGTCACGGCATCGCCCCCGCTCTCAATAAACAGGCCCGTACTAAAAACCAATTAAAATCAATCAAGCGTCCAGCCCTAGCTTCCTCGTGTTAGATAATGAAAGCATTAGCAAGCTAGCATGTCGTACATCTCATAGCTCGCGGCATTTAATACCAGTTGGGGACAAAAAGTGGGGAATTATGTCGTTCAACGGCTTACCGCCTTGCCGCCTCTCACGTAACGTCGTAATTAATCTACTCGATGTAATCTCGACAGAACTCCGCTACTTTATTGTTTGATGGAATCATATTTTTCAGTTTGTTGTCGATGTTCCTATTGCTTGATTTCAATCGTTTTGTAACCAAATAGTGAGGTCAGAATATATGTTTTTCTTGGTATGTTATAATATAAAGTTAGTTTTTAATACGTATAAGTGAAAAAAAATATTATGAGTATTGTGACATAAACACTCGGCGCCCGGCCCGTAGACCTCCGATAGAATTATTACACCACTAGCTGTTGCCTGCAGCTTCGCCGCGTTACTCAACTCCTATAAGTCACAGCGTGATGTTATAATATAGCCTATAGCCTTCCTCGATAAATAAGCTGTCTAACACTGAAATAATTTTTCAAATCGGACCAGTAGTTCCTGAGATTAGCGCGTTCAAACAAACAAACAAACTCTTCAGCTTTATAATATTAGTATAGATTACAAACCATTACTAATTTGTGAAAGATGACTGTAACATGTAACTTAGCAGAGAGTAGAGTAGGCGCACGGTTTTGTTTTACTTTATACTATGAGGATTAGCTACTAGTAGCAGTTATTAGTGGGATAATATTAAAATATTGATTGGTATTACCCGTTAATTGACATTAATACCGCCTCATATTATTATTATTAATTACAAACAACCCCAGTTATTATAATGAATGTCGAATAAACGCTGAAAAAAATATTCATTATCTCGTCGAAAAGAAATTAACGTGTTTATCGAATAAATGCATACCAATGAGTTTTAATAGCGAGCCGAAGGAATTAATTCAAATATAAGTACCTAATGATATTAAAGTTTTCTTTCCACGACAGTTAACATTGAGACATTTTTTTTTTGCAAACAATGTAGCCTACATTTTCGGTTCAATATGTTTTCATCTCGGGAAGTGTATATATATATACATTTTCTTTTGGTAAAGTCATTGCACCTTATTTTCCATCGGCCATTCGTTCTCCTAAGTGTGTGACCAGCCCACTCCCACTTCAACTCCGCGTAATATCGCTGTTGGTCGTGTTGGCGTTCATTGAAGGAGGCCTATGTTCAGCAGTGGACGGATAAAGGCTGATGATGATGGTGATGAAAGTAACTAGGTTCACATGCTAAGGGTTTACGATAATGATCGTGATGCGTAGATCTTATGTAGTAAATGCGGTTCTAGTATACCTATGCGGTTTTCCAAACTAATCCCTTTTTACAAAACACGTATTTTGTAATGAAATGGCTATATGTCTGACATGGCTATAATATATAGAATTTACTTCCTGTCTGGTGTTATTAGGTATAAGTAAGCTATTTAAAAGTTTCGTTCTAAATCAGACTTGTGTATGAAATCCGTCCAAATATACAACTTCATCAGTTTTTATGTGAACTTGTGAAAAAAATCGTTTTGTGCGGTAAGTCTGTCAGCATGGTTGACCGGTGCAGGACTACTACACTAAAGGGCTATCCTTACCATCACTGCTTGGCGGATGAAATGGGTAAATTTTGTAGTGTTCTGGACGGAACGACAGGCATATTATTGCTGGCACAGATTTGCGTCTTATGGTACGTATTACCTGGGTCTGAGACGATAAGGGTTAGTACCAATAAACTGGTTTATGTTTATGATAACCGCTGCAACAAGGTTTTGGTGGCTCGTCTTTTAATTTGCTTATCCCAACTAACATAAAATATACGTAAGTAAACTTTACCTTAAACGTCGTAATAATTTCATTAAATAGTGAACAAAACAACTTATAATTTTAATCAGTGTCAGGAACTTGAAAAGTGTTCTTTGGTCTGTTAGTAAGTAAGCTTTGTTCAAACAATGCCCTCGTTTCCAGCGAGGTAGTTAATTTAATTATTTGTATTAATTGAATTTTCTTTTCCACTTTCAACTTTGAGAGATTTCATTTCAGCTTTTTGTGTTCATCTTTTGAAATCATTTAACTTAATGTGAATATTTTCCAGCGTTTATCAGAAAGTTCGGACGCATGTGTATAATTATCGTAAAATTAATAAGCATCACGTTTGACAACTCAACAGTTAACAGCTGTTAAAGATTGGGAGATAAAATTTTATACGTTATTTGCATTTTATATTAAATTTCAGGTACGTTTATTTGTTGTTGGAATATATGAGTTTGTATCTTTGACATTTATTGTTGTAATAAAATAAGCTGTTTGCAATTTAGCACCATTATCATCGACATTCGTATCTAGTGGTTTGCTTGTCCATTGCTGAAACTACGCCTTTTTATAGTTTCTCTTGGATGATCTTATATTATTTCGATTTTTATTGTACACTTTTTATGTGCTTATACTTTTTTATTACTTTTATTTTTATTAATAATAATAATTGCAAGAAGGAGATGAGGATAATAAGGTGCATGTATGATGTAAGGGAGATGCTATATGATATGTGAAAAGTAGAGAAAATCTATAAACGTCAAAATCTTAATATCCTGCAGTGACATTTTAGCATTGAAGAGATACGTGACTGCATAACGTAATGGTTCTGTAATGTTCAATTTATTTGACTTTGTCTTCCATATGGAAGACACACGATTATACCTCGTTATTATAAAAAATACCTAGAACTTAGGAAATAATATCGGTTTGTGTAATAAATGGTCTCGTGGTAAGTTCGTAAGTACTTGTGTGTAGATAAAGGAATTGAGAAAATAGAAATACAAATATACACCCTGATGCAGCGATCGGTTTTGAATGTGCAAATTTCCGCACTTGGCAGGATCATAATTCGCGTTCCCAAATATTAAGAGTTAGTTACGTGTTCATTTTTTACTTCTTAACTTAAACCAGACGACCGTCATCTTAATAAAAAGTATAAAAACTTTTCATAGCATTTAAAAAAGCGTACTAAATAATGTTTTTTCACCTCACTGCCGTCCCAATTTGGTCTCCGTTACACCGCGGCTTCCGGTCGCCGTTTGTATCTGGTTTCATGCTACCTTCGCTCGTCCACCATGTTCATAATTTACTGGGCCACACTTATAATTATTTCAACACTGAAGTTTTTATGTGAGAGCAAAAACATTCGATGATCATATTATAACAATTCAAAGCAGAAAAGATGGAAAGTTAATATTTTGTTGCTGATTTTTATTTTTTTTTGTATATAGAAGAGGTTTTTTTTTTTGCAAAGGAGTTAAGAACAGTTATTAAGTAAATAAAACTATAATTTAAAAAATACACAATGAAACGAAAACAAAAAAGTGATAGCACCATGCCGTTTGTCGACACGGCATTCGAATCGATTTTACTAAGACGCACCAATTGATGATGATCAAAAACTATAGAATCGTCGAAATGCAAAAAAGAATCGAGAAGGTTGTTGACTACTATTATTAAGATAAATTATTATCAAAATATCTGTTTTTACAGTATTTACTAATATAAATTACATGTTTAACGTTATAAGGCTTCTTAAAACTAGAGAAACGGTGTTTTAGTATTCTGTCCAGCAAGTATTTGGACAGTTAATAGAAATCATAAGTCATTCACAAAGTGCTATTGTGTGATTATTTAAATTGCGCAAATCCATTCGCCTATTGTTAGGATGACATACGTCACATTAGTATGACTTGTTTTGTTTTTACAACCCAGTACTTTTCCGAAACGATGTAATGTTCTGTAACAAAAACACTACCCTCTTTCCGTAGCATTCGGCTAATAAATATGATGCACCGGTAGGTGGGTTAGTAGATTATGATGAAACAACTTGTTAGGGATATTATCGCGGTATTATCGAGTTTTTTACACGCCTGACGTTACGGATACTTTACAACCACCATTGTCGAGGGAGGACTGTGGTGTCACACTTTTGCTGTGTCCTTGATCTGTGAAAGGTTAAGCTAAATAAATCGCGATAAAAATACGTTTTTTTTAAATTATAATGAGTTGAATTCTCGTTTCGAATGAACATTAGAAAACGATAGGATTAATAGACTTCTGGAGTGGATGTCACGTTCGGGAAGACGAAGGTCGAACTCTAATTAGACAGGACGATGAACTCCTACTTGTATGCGAGCGGTCGTCTTTGTGTTCATTGAAGGAGGCCTATGTGAAGTGGACGATAAGATTTATCATAATGATGATGATATTGGTGCACTTCTTGACGCAATACCGGTGGCACGTGTTGGAAGCGCGCATCGTTTACGAATCCTGACAGGCCGATCCTTCATCGATGTTGTTTGACTTGAACTAATTTCATTGTAAATTGTATTTGAGTTACAACTATATTGATATTAGGTGCTAATAATGTTGCGTTTATTTCCATCTGTTTACAACCAGTGATGTGACTGTTGTTAATTATTAACTTTCTAGTATTTTAGTTATTGTTCTTAAAATTTTAACTTCAGCGACTAATCAAGTGTTTTATCGTTTTTTCTCACATGAAAGTTCGAAAATTACATTTCCTACTACAAGACGCAACTACTCCATAGCGCCTCCTAAGAAGGCAACGACCTTGTTTCCACTTGCTTTTATAAACAGTAAGCTTTCGTAATAGTTGTATATGAGATTAAAAAAATAAAAGTTACTTCCACTGGTATACATAGTAGACTTCGCTTCGTGAACGTCGCGTCTGTTTAGTGTTTTATTAACTTTAATAAATTAGTCGAGTTAGTACGGTAGAGCACCTAATTTAGGTCGGGAAGGAAACACTGTTAATGTACCTATCCGAGTATTTCTCTTTTCTAAGTATATATAGTTATTTCACGAAAATTATAAAACGTGTCTTCAATGAATTTTAATTATATTTTTCACTTTTAAATTTTTCAAATTCTCTGCGTCGATCCGTGTAGCCAATATAAAAGAAATATTTCATACTACCGTAGCAATATTTATCAATATCTCCTTGTAAAAAATGTATTGTAGATAAATATAAAAACGTGTCTTGTGTGGTTTGACTTTATAATATAATAATATCAACCCTTATATTATGTCCCACTGCTGGGCACGGGTCTCCTCGAAATCAGGCGAAGAGGGCTTAGTCCATAGTTCATCGATGCGCTTGCCCAATGCGGGTTGGTGAACTTTACACGCCTTCAAAGACTTTTAATCTCATCAGGCATACAAGTTTCCTTCACCGTTGAGCTAGCGATGGTCTCGTGTCTCATGTTCAGGTGCACGTAGAAATTTAGAAAAGCCCATTTCTGTACATTACATGAGGGTCAGGATCGAACCTGGACCTCTCGGCTCTCACTTAGAGGCCTAGTCCATACCCACTAGACCATCGTCTCTCACTTGTGTGTAGACTTTATTCTATTTTAATTGTTTATTGTTAAAGCGGAAATCACAATGTCTAAATTTACAAATGCCACAAGACAGACAGTCGAGTCTTATTCTATGGTACCGCCAGCAACCTTACGTGCGGAACCCAAAAGCCTTGGAAATATACACCATTTGAATCATAAAACAATCCCGACATAGGGCAATGGGCACGTAGAACGTAAATATAACAATGTGTGCAGTAAACAATTGTGTTCCGAGAAAATAGTATGTACCAGATGCGGCCACTCGGTACTGGTCCGGAGTCTTTGTTTATTTGCTAGACAAATTATTTATTGGCTGATAACATCACAATGTGTAGTTAAAAGAAGATAATGATTTTCAGAGTAATGTAAGTTTACCGGTGGGAGGGATGCGCTGTGCCGCGCTCCCGGCTGCCTGGGTACCACCATCTTGCTTGTTTCTCCCGTGAAACAGCTTTGCTGTGTTTCGGAGAGAAGGGCAAGACAGGCAGTGTAATTACTGGCACCGTGACTTAACATCTTTTCTTATGTCTCAGGATAGGCAACATATAAATGAGTTGCCTGGGCTCGTTTCAGGTAAACTAGTTTATGTTCATGGGCGACGTCAACCACTTACCATCAGGTGGCACGTTTGCCAGTTTGCCTATCCAACTAACATAAAAAAAAGTAAAAAATTGTAGATCCGAAAAGATTGTGGCCTCAAGAGTGGAGGCCGCGTTTAGGAACACGAAGTGTTGGTCGTCGACCAGGCGGGAAGACGATCTCGGTGCAGTAACCGGTCCGTGTTGGATGCAAGTGGCGAGGGATCGGTCGTCTTGACGTTCATTGAAGGAGGCCTATGTTCAGCAGCGGAAGGATAGAGGTTGATGATAATGATGATGATAATGAAAGGTTGTGGTCGTTTGTGGTTTGGTGTTTTGATTGTTAGATGTTTGCCTCAAAAGCCTTGCATGTCGCTACTTGATTGTATCACTATTCACTACTGACTACACATCAAAGTCAAACCACAACTTATTTTACTGAGATTGAAAATCTGCACTGACACGTTTGTCTTATATTAATACGGTTACTTTCATCATTTAAAACGGGATGTTTCCCATATCATTTTAGGAAGAGGTAGTGCCATGCTCCATTGCAGCCTAACTGGGCCGGCACGTTCGGGGTACCTCTCGCTCACATAACACCGGCGTCAAGTGACAGCTATGCTATCGCGTTTCGTGCGGCTTGTGAGTCTCCGGTGGCCCATTGGGGGGGGGATAGGGAAGAGGAGGGTGGCGCATCTGCGTGGCCTTGGTTGTGTGGATGGGTGTGGGCGTCAGCGCCATGAGGCTCCGACTGCTCGTTTGCCCCCTGATGACTTCAAAAAACATCATTTCTATGTCACGGAGCTCGATACGTTGACATATCCCCAAATACTCAAACGAATCTCAAATTTAAGACGTACTTAAACTTATGCTACGACGTGTCAGATTCAAAGAAAACAGAGGGATAACACGAGTTTAAGTACGTCTTAAATTTGAGATTCGTTTGAATATTTGGGGGATAGTCTACTAACCGTCTCGTGAACAAGGCAATCGTTTGTAACATGCTAACCTTATGCATGATGATAAATACACTTATCTTTTTTAATCAATTCGGAGTGACTATTATAATTAATATTCTTTTTTAAGGAATGTTTTTTTTATTCTTTATATTACTACATTTTCAACTTTATCAGCCTTTTTCCGTCCAATGCTGGTAGTAATCGTCAATCTTATTAAGGTAATTGTCGTTGTCCATACTATACATACTATATAATTTTATGATAGTTGGATAGGCAAACGAGCAGGCAAGCTACATGATGGTAAGTGGTCAGCGTTGCCCATGAACATAAACAAGTGAAACTGAAACTATCCTAAGCAATTCATCTATGTGTTACCCATATGAGACATAAGATGTTAAGTCTCGGTGCCCTTAATTACACTGCCTGTCTTGCCCTTCTGTCCGAAACACAGCGAAGACACGGGAGAAACAAGCAAGATGGTGGTGCCCAAGCAACAGACGAGAGCGCGTCACAACCGCATCCCTCCCACCGGAATCTCTACACCAGATAAAATAAACACAATAAATACACAAAGACAAATTAAAACCGATTAATAAAACGCGTGTAAAAATACTGCAAGACGTATATTACAGTTACAACATTTAATATGCCATTAATAAAATGGTAATAATAACATTTTAATACCCACATAAAACATAAATAAAGCAGAATTCATTTTAAATTATATCGTGTTGAAGCATAAATTTCCTTTTACATATTGTAAGATCAAGTGCGGCTTAAAATAATAGGTGCTTAATAGCTTTTTACCTTGGAGAATAAGTTTATACACTGTAAAGTGCAAGCCAATCAATTTACTAGACTAGAAGTCCGACTAGATATATTGGCCGGTACGGGTCTAAAATAGGAAGGAACATAAATATTTATATTTAATTTATATTTGTGAAATAGCAAAATGGTGAACAGATGGCCGATGGGCCAATAAGGCTCAAGAGTGGAAGCCGTGTTCGGGTAGATGAAGTGTTGGTCGGCCATTAACTAGGTGGGAAGACGATCACCGTGCAGTGGCCGTGATTTGAACGCGAGTGGTAAGGGATGACCGATCCCTTGGCGTACCTTGAGGGAGGTCTATGTTCAGCAGTGGATAGGTGATGATGATGAAATAGCAAAAACAATGGCCGGTGTAAGATGAATGCATCGCGTGGTCTTAGCGCTTATTGAAAGTGGTCTACTCTATGAGACAGGACAAGTATTGATGATGATTACTTGTGTCACCCTCAGTATTTAGTAATGACATTAAAATGTAATTTTATTGATGAACTCCGGCCCTAATAGACCTCTAACTTATTTACGTGGATACCAATTTGAGCACAGCAATCGTGGAGATATTTAATTATATAATGTAACATCCTATTTGCTGTAACGATCCAATTACAAGAAATTCAAGCGTAATTCCGTTACTGCCCTTTTAATGAAGTAATTTTGAGGATAATCGAACGATGCTAATTATGTTTCATAAGTAATCAATCAAATCTGATGATTTTAGAACGAGCATAACAAATTATATCTATACTAAGTATGTAAGCTATTTCATCACAATTTATTAATTTATGTTTTATTTAGTCTTCTATTTACAATTTAATATAAAAATAATATACATTGTTAACAACCTGAACTTATTACTAATTTGGATATTTTTCAGGAAAACCTTGAATAAATTGTGAGATAATCAGTCTCTTACTGATTGATAAATACCAATATTAAGATTAAAAATAAATAACCTTATATGTATGATAAGACATGACTGAATGACGAAGTCTTTAAAATAGAATATTTTATGTTATCATAATTTTGGTTTAATTTTTTCATGACAATTGTGATGAAATGGTTTAACCTAAGTTTACGGGAGCTAGGAAAGAAATAAATTTATATTTTCGTCCCGCGGTTTTATACGCGTAGTTCCCGTTTCTGTGGTCATACGGAGATAAATTTGGTGAAAGAATTTAAAAAAGGAGATTTAGACGTAACAAACAAACAAACTTACATTCGCATTTATAATATTATGAGTGAGTGATGAGATAATAGCAATGACAATATTATGAGTCCATTACACATAAAACAATTGTACACTTTTATCATACAATCAAATGTCGTAATTCAAACCCGCGAATCGACATAATTATGGCGGTTATTGTATAAATATTTTCATACAAATACAGACAATTTAAAAACTAGGTGAAGATGATCTGCGAGTGACCATCGCGCGGCCATGACCATATTTGTCATGGATTAAAAGAAGCACATCGACGACCGTACTAAACTGCTCTATGTAGAGTTGAATCAACAAGAGTTTGAAGTAGATCGTTTTACCGGTGGGAGGGTTGCGCTGTGCCGCGCTCCCGTCTCCTTGGGTGTGGTACCCAATCCTGCTTATTTCTCCCGTGAAACAGCTTTGCTGTGTTTCGAAAAGAAAGGCAGGACAAGCAGTGTAATTATTGCATCAGAGACCTAACATCGTCTGAGGATAGGCAACATTTAGCTAATAAATTGCCTTTTTTTTTCTTTAACGCCGGGAAATGCTTTGAGGCATCCCGCGGGGGGGTTGGACTCCCCACGCGGGTATGTGGGACACGCTGCGCCCGAAAGCTCGTAAGTGAACGCAGCTCCACCCACTAAAATCCGACGAGTGCCACCAATGCCGCCTTTGGTGAGGTGCCCCGGATCTAATGAGCAAACAGGGCACTTCGACGGCTAGTCAACCTCTCAGGGGGCCGACGCCACCTCCACAGAGGGATTGTCCCGCACCACAGAACAACCCCTCCCAAAGTCGGGACAGTATAATGGGGTGAGGTTCCCGTCCTCGCCCCTTGCCCCCTGCTCTTTTGTGCCCTCTTCCTTTTTGTTGTTCCTTTTAGTTGCCCAAGGTGCTGGGCTCACCCTAGGCTACTGAACCCCACCGCCACGTCAAGGACCATGGTGGGGAGCTAATAGTTGCCTGGATTGGTCACGTGTGACTACACTTGTAATCGTTGTAGACCACTTATGGTTAAGACAGTTTTCAGTTGCTTGGCGATCAAAAATAACTTGACGTATTTATATTCTGTCTTAGTTGGGTCTGCTCACAATAAAACCAGCAGCACCAGCGGTTTCGCCCGCGTACTTCCCATTCCCGAGGGAGTACAGGGATAAATTATAGCATATGTGTTGTTCTGATGTACCTATAAGCTATATTATTGTAAAGTTTCATTAAAATTCATTCTGTAGTTTGTTCGTTAAAGAGTAACAAACATCCATACAAATTTGGATATTTGTTACTCCTTTCGCGTTTATGATATTTGATCTTTTTTTTCGCGTTTCAATCCACAATCCATATAGATATAAGCATTATTAAATAGCCTACAGGTGGGGAAGCTTGCGCTGTTGTTTAGCTGTGTTTCCACCGGCATTATCCTGTTTATTTCTATCGCAAAGCTTTTCTGTGTTTCGGGTAAAAGGACAAGAAGGGAAATGTAATGACTGGCACCAAGACCAACCAACCTACGTTTCATGTTGCCAGCGCATGAATGAGTTGCCTGGAACTAACACGATAGCACTGCACTTTGACTACCAGCTAGCGTTGACTTTCCACCAGGTGACTTGTCTGTTCTATCTAACAAAACGAATCTAGAAATATACATGATACATTAAATATTTATTTATTTTACGTGAAAGTAATTAGCAGTTAATAATTAATTAAGTTCTATGTCATTAAATTAAAATTACTACGCTTCCACAACGAAATTTGCATACCTCAGTAAAAACGGCGAACTACAATGAAAAATATGAAATAATTTATTAATTAAAAAACATATTTGTTTAAAATATAATGTAAGTGGCAATATATTTATTTTCTAATCTTAGGTACTAATATATATTATTGTGTTTGATGTGACCCTATTGGTTTTTGGTCTCAAATCTGAACCAAGCAACATAATTGACGGACTTGCAGCAGCATAATTGGTGGAGCACCGGGAATCAGCATTGGTAAATAATTTATCCCGAGGAATATCTTTCACTCGGTAAATTGAAAAAAATACTATTTTTATATCAATTAACCATTAAGGTTACACAAGTCGCTCTTCTTTCTACAGTGTGTGTAATTACTAGTGTTTGACGTTGACCATAAAAAACTAAGTACAATATAAATTGATCTCGTCGTTATCTATGTGTGTATGTATCCAAAACCGTAAAAAATATACATTTAAAAAATACAAGCTTCTAAACTTTCGTATTTTAACACTGATTTTAGCCCAACTTTGGGCGTAAATAAATAGTATACCGAGCACGAAAGCTCAAAAATAAAGCCCATATAGATATAGTTTAGTTATTCAAAATATAAAATAAATTTATTTTGAAAATATACACTTATTAGTTTTTCTATAATAACTGTTTTGCTTAAAGGACATTTTCGGAATGAATCATTGTGCATTTCATTCTAGCACGCATGTTCGCGCATATGTCAGGTGAGATAGCAATCAATTTGTTAGAGTTCGCGCCATCGACTAGTTCAACCTTAATCACCGATATAGGAAGTATCATGCGGGCGAAGCGGCAAGAAGCAGCTAATTATGTAATATATTTATAAACAAAACTGTACAACGAAATGAACAAAATAAACGTACTTCAACATCACTGGCTTATGCAATATTAAACAGCGTGCGCCGCACTTAACAGACTTTGATGTAATTTGACATTTGGCTGCACACATTATGCAACTAATTTTAATACACCGCGCACTGCGCAAACGCAACTTCTCGGAAAGCTCCCCGGCAAAGCTCACCGCCGCGACAAGTGTGAATTACCCATACGGCTGTTTCGGTGTTCTGTCGCGATATATGCACACAAACGAGCTTACGGTCACACGGTTAGGCGCGCCTAATGAGAAAGTTTATCGAGCGTTTATTGCGTAGTTCAGCGGGAAGCTTCGCCGCGTCGCCAGAGGCGCTCCCGCCGCAGGTGTACCCCGCCCCGCAGCGCCCCTCTCGACCTCATCCCCTCCCCCGCGCCGTAACGCAGCTTTCTTTAGTACTCGCCACTTTACGCCAGTCGACTGTCAACCATAGAGGCGAGCGGTTATCTCGCACACTCAACAAAAGTGCCGCGCCAACCAAACACGACGCACTATCTGCGTACAGTTTCCGCTCGCGAAATAACCTCTAAATTGTGCTTTAGTGTCGTGTTGTGCCAAACTTGCGTATAGGATTGTGCCGATCTCCATGTATGTAAATGTGTACACCTGTGATATTGTGTACGATGGTGTTGTGTCCGCTCGCTAGCGTCAATCACTAATTATATTGTGAATATTGGCGTAGTGCGAGGCGAGTTCCATTTAGCGAAATTGGTAGAGCCACTGATATAAACAAGTGCTAGACCGGCCGGTCTACCGGTGAGAGACTTCTGGTGTCGCATTACCATGTGCGCGGATTGTAAACAGTCTTTTGAGTATACCGGGAAATATTTCTCAATTATTTTTGTCTATAAAAAGGTGCTTATAAAGAGAACACGCGTTCCAAATATATTTGTGTGTATCAGTTACTTCGTTTCTAATCTCGCTTGCTTATCAAATTTTGCTATATCGTATAAAAATTAGCAAAGAGTTACGTCAACATGCAAAATAGTAAAATAGTCGGTGATCCCAAGTTTGAGGCTCTCCGGTGTACGATATACAAATTTAATATTAGAACTCAAAATAATATTATACTAATGTAATTAACTGCCTTAATAACATTATTACAATATAATTTAATTAAAAAAAAATCTACTTCATTATTAAAAGAGCGCGGAAATATTTTTAGGCTAAGTGTGTTTTATATTTGTTTATTCGTGTCTCTGATGTCAGCTTTTGTAACCTAGATGTCTTATTTCAATTGTAATAATCTAAAGATTGATAACTACATTCGCGATCAGTGTAGTAGAAAATTCAGTTTCGATAAATTATAGCTACATCGAATTAAGAATAGGGCTTGCTAAAACTTACCCGGCTTCTTCGTAGAGGCACTCAAGCCATCTGTCGCCCACCCATTGGGGAAGACTCTACCTTCTAAATAGGCATCATCAAAATATAGAATAGATGCCATCAAATGTAATCAGTAAAACAATTAACATATTCTTAATACAATTCATTTGAAGTATTTATGATCTGTGTAAAGTAAAAATATGAAAAGTAAACTGAACAAACAAAAGTAAAACAAATAGTAGAGTTTGGCTCCCGTTGTTTACTTAAAATAATGTTGACATTAGAAGTTTATTTAAATCGTTCATTACCCCGAAACTTTTTATTCCGGAATTCGAACTTTTGACCTTTGAGAATACTGATCACTGCCTGTTTTAATGTTTTTTTCATTAATTATATATGATAAGATAATCTTTAAATAAATTGCGCCAATACGTTATCTAGGAAAAAAGTTATGTCAACTAATAATTTCTAAATATTATCAGTTGATAACGTGCTACTAATCTTTATGTATGTATATACAATTTTTCTGTGCGACGTGCGTGTATCTCACTGTATTTCTAAACGGCTGGACCGATTTTGATAAAAAAAATTGTGTGTGTTCATATAAATTTGAGAACGGTTTAGTTTCACAATTCGATTCAGTACAAATTATTTTGTAGAGGATAATATTAGTTATGTCTGTTAGTCCTCTAGGTTGTATTCTTCAAAAGGCTACGTATTGCAAATATTTTTACATAACAATACATGTATGTAGGTCGCTTACGTATAATGTGATTTGCGAAACCGGTAATTAATATTTAATTTGTGTATGATACGATTATTATATTCAATTATGTTTGCAAATTAACAAACTAACAGCCAATAAACACAACAAACACTTTTATCAATTTGTCATCATTAGCCCGCGTCCATCCACATGGCATAATAAGCCACAACCGGCTTGAATAACAACACGAAAAAAACATGAATAATGAAAAAAACGTTTTTTTTTGTACGGCGTTATTTTAAGCATACAAATTAATAAAATTATTTATAATTAATAAAATGCCTATACACTTGTTAATCATGCTTTTTATAACGTAATAATATAATGTTAGCATTTATTTACCGTACTTTGCAAGACTTTTAAAATTCATACCATGTTTTATAAATGAACCTTTAAAATAAGCTGTAAAAGCGAAACTTGTAGCGATGTTTGTACAACGGCGCGAACTGAAAACTGCATTCAAAGGGAGCGTGCATTTGGAAACGTTGAACTTTGACCTACGTATACGTATTATATGCATTACGCGAAAAGGTTAAAGGACTGAAAAGGTTTTATTGGACTCTGTATTATAAGGGCCTGATCATGATGATGTATAAGTAGGACAACTGCTTAATGAGCTAGGAATGAACAACTATAAGGTTTCATCGAAATCCCTGCTAAGTGACAAGTGATTTAATTAGTGACAAAAAATTACATCAAAATTAGCATCTTTCCAGAAAAAATATTCTTCAAAAAGTATATTTTTACTTGTCATATTTAATAAAAATCGTATTCACTCAGATTACTGTCATTTCAAGAATCCGTTATGTTTTTGTTCGGATTGAGGAAAAAACCAGCATCCATCTGTACTCGGACAAACAATGAGTATCGATTGCAGTATTCGTAACGACTAGCGCGTAAACAATTTCAATCATTGCTTATTTATAATTAGCTATTAACTATTAAGCGCCGATTAACGAAGAAATCTTACGCACGCAACAAACTTGCGATAAACATTGTAAAATACTGCAAATGAAGCAAAACTTTATATCTCCAACATATACATGATAAATCATAACCCGTGAATTATATTACAAGAACAATTAACATACTATATTACTAGCTGTTGCCCGCAGCTTCGCCCGCCTTAACTTATATTTACAGTGGTATCCGAAGTAATGATCGTTATTTTTGTAGCCTAAGTTACTCCCTATATCGTTAGCTGTCAGTGAAAGTCCCGTCCAAATCGGTTCAGCCGTTTTAGAGATTAGCAGGAACAAACAGACAGACAGACAAAAATTGTAAAAATGTTATTTTGGTGTATGTACCATGTATACACCATTTAGTAGAAACCGGTTATTTTAATTTTACAAACAGACACTCCATTTTTATTTATCTGTATAGATATCACTCAGTGTTAACGTAGCATGCTAATGGTGAAAAAAAAATTAAAATCGGTCGAGTAGTTTATGAGTTAAATCGTGACCAAACAAAAAATCAAATATTAGTATATTTAAATAAGATTTTCATCTTTTACACCCATTGAATAAGTCAATTTATAATCGATATCGAAACTCGACGTAACGTTCCGGTCGGCGGTAACGAGTGAAATCTATAATGTGCCCACAAAAACAATAAATACGATCAAGCCATTAATTGGACGGAGAAACTGGTTTAGATTAGTATTAGCGTTGAAATATGATTTCGTGTGATTGTTTGAATTAGTGTCGTGCGAAGTGAAAGGCACTTTCTACAGCCCTCCGGCCCTATTGCCAACTCACACTCTGTTAAGATAGTACCCGTTATACTGATAACTTAAACGGCTTTCATGATTTCGCCTAGATTTAATTTGAACATGTACAAACATCGCGAAATTGAAAATTTCATTTTGCCGTAAACGAAATTGAGATTCGTATGTTCGAGGTTTAATATAGTATGAAAAAACAGCATGTTACAAATGGACAAAATGTACAGCGTTATCTAAATGTTTTTAATAATGTGCGATTTTAATATTTATGAAAACTTTTTTGACGTTGAAATATTTAAGACATTTTTAAACTGCGTAATATTGTAAAAAAAACGTTAAATAATTCTTGAACAATAGATATGGCTTCACTCGAACGTGGTAATAATGGCTTTTATAAAAATAATAAAGTATCATAAGTTAAAATTAAGGCATTGGTCACGCCCACATCAAAACGGTCGAGCTTTTGTCCGTCAATATTTAAAACAAATAATAATTTAAAACATTTGACATGAGCTGTCTACTATGACGAATTGGATTGAACTTTTTTATCGCATTAAATTTAATAATACAATTATTACTACATAATATATATGACACCTTCATATACATACATATAGAAAACAAAACACCATGCATCGAGTCCATATCTCACAAGTAAAACGCATTTTATTTACAGTAATTATATAGTTCCTTGCCGTTTAGACCAGTTAATATCAGCCCGACAGCCTTCTCATTCCACGCACGACTGGCAGATAGATTGATAACTACACACAGACAGACCGCCTCTATTAATGACACCACTATAAACATTTACATATAGATAGCGATTACATCTATGCTAACACAATAAAGAGATAATGTTTCTGAGTTATGTAGGAGATTATCTTCGAAACTACTAATATGGTAAAAAATAATCTTTTACCAGTGTTATAAAAGATGATGGGCTATAAAATTCATCATCCTTACGGATGTAACAAGATGCTAGTTATTTTTTTTAATAATAATATGTATTTATTACAATTATAGTATTAAAAATATTATTTATATATTTTTTATGTTCGTCATCCCATTTTGAAAATAACCTTACAATAGCTAGTTGATTTGCTCATGAAAGTGAACATTGTTATCATTTACCAGCATGCGTTTATTATTACATTCAAAACAAGATTTTGAAACTTTTTGTTCAGATACTTCAATCATATTCCAAAATTTTTATTTGTTTTTTGGTTAAATTATTTCAGAAAATCACTACCCAAGATTGAGAATAAAAAATCTTATATCTAATAAGGCTTATCAATAATACTAATACTAAACAAAAATATACCAATCACTTAAAAACAGAAGAGAACAAGGTTTAAGAGTGCTGACTTTTTTTACTAATACATAGTCCGTTGATTGTTTTAAGGAATAAATCGTTAGCTCTTTATTTCATATTCTATTATGGTCTGTGGATATTATATGTACCTAGTTAATTATAAAATGTTCTATCTTTAGTCCTAAGCAAGTTGAGACGTACAACGCAATGAAAGCAAACGCACCACACTGAGATTGCAATCTATTG
The DNA here is from genome assembly GCA_963853865.1 of Helleia helle. Lineage (NCBI taxonomy): Eukaryota > Metazoa > Arthropoda > Insecta > Lepidoptera > Lycaenidae > Helleia > Helleia helle. Next base: position 10,664,971 of record OY971431.1, read on the forward strand.
CATGCCATATTATCAAATTCTTGTGGCTAATGACATGTCTGGTGAAATATCACAAGTGCATTCTCAAAGGTCGCGAGTTCGAAACCGTCGTCATGACAAACATAAATTTGTACTGGAGTTGCATTTTATATCTGTAATTAAATAATACTTTAATATGACATTTATTTATTACAGTATTTCAGTATATTTACCCTGAGGCAACTCTTTAATAAAAAAATACTGTGTATATAAAAGTAGTATTTATGCGCATTACGCATAAATACAAGAATTTTTTTCAGTATCTCGTATAGCGAATGTGAAAATTACTTGTAACGAATCTAAGATAAATAATATATGTATTTAATCATCATCAATACTATCGTATTTCCTCTCCTGTTGGAAAAACTACTTAGAAACTTAAACGATCTGTTTTTGATCAAAAAGTACGAAATACAAACAACAATTTATTGTTACTTACCAATCATTTTTTTGCTTAACTGTACTCTTTAATGTAGTCTATTCTTGAACTTAAAACATACGTATAATATATTTGCCGTCATTGCCTCATGTCGGAGCGATTATCTTGGTCCGTTAGCTCAGCATTGGGAGGTCTTTTTTCTTTTCTCCACTTCGTATCGCGGCTGACGTATGTAGGCCAGCACGAATCGCATTGTTCGTCTTTGATTTATGAATTGTTTTACGACCTCTATTTATTCATACGAACTTTCCAAAATACAACAAATACTATTTATTGAGGAAATTTAATTAAGATGAACTTTCTGAGTGCTCTTAGTACCCCACCATGGTTCAGGCCTTGTCGTGGCGGTGGGGCTCAGTAACCTAGGGTGAGCGGTGCACCTTGAGCGAAGCTAATTGGGTCGAGGGGCCTCTTTGTACCCCTCTTATAAGAAGAGGGGACAGAAGAGCAGGGGGCAAGGGGTGAGGATGGGAATCTCACCCCATTGTACTGTCCCGACGTTGGGAGGGGTTATTCTGTGATGCGGGACAACCCCTCTGTGGAGGTGGCGTCGGTCCCTTGCGGGACTGACTAGCCGTCGAGGTGCCCTGTTTGTTTCCTAGATCCGGGGCACCTCACCAAAGGCGGCATTGGTGGCATTCGCCGGGTTTTAGTGGGTAGAGCTGCGTCTATTTACCAGCTGTCGGGCGCGGCGAGTCCCACATACCCGCGTGGGGAGACCCACTCCCCCGCGGGATGCCTCAGAGCATTTCCCGGTGTTAAAGAAAAAAGAAGTGCTCTTAGTAATCTATCATCGCCTAATTTGCAGTCCCTGAAGAAGTCCTACTTACTAACAATGGACTTTAATTAATACAAATGAAAATAGATATTCATGAATATCACACCACGTATTCCGTACCGGGTACATACACCATATTATGCCTGTACATGACCCGGTAAAAATATATAGAATAACTATTCTCTAGCTCTTAGCGTCGTTTAAGTCGTCGTGTCTGTATTCATCGTTTCGCGATAATACTTGTATTTGATATGTTATTGTTGAGTCTAAAAGGTTAGTTCAATTATCGTGTGTGGATGTCTGAGCTTTCGAGCGAATAAGCGCCTAAGCGGAGTTTACGCAAGCTTCGCTTATGTAAGCAATTTGTGGGTCTTGTGCAACACTGTGTTTTCGTTTGCTTCGGTTTTGATATGATATTGCTATTGGTGAAATTTAATTGAAAATTTATATGCACCGCACGTAGATTTAGTTGAACGATATATTAAATTGTATGAAATGGTAAATAGTACTATATTGCATAATATAATAACGAGCTGAATAACTGAGGTATTTGATGAAATTGTATTGTATTATTTTATTAAATCTATGAATAATATGGCACTTTAACCATTGTACAAACATATCAAATTCGTAGCCGGCATGCCTCTTACCTTGTTTATTAAGATAGACTGGTTTTATGTCCGGTTAGTCAGGATATGACTATATCTAGTTTTAATTTTAATCTAATTAAAAATAAATAAAATCAATTATTATATTTAAAAATGATCAATAATAATCTATAATGCAAATAAGATTACGAGCTAATAATTTTGTGGGCGGTACCGGAATAAAATAGAAAAAAAACTGCATTAGAATATACAGTGTTAGTGATTAACACAAATGGGCCGATATAGGAAAGGAAAGCATCACTCCTCGTCGACTATCTCGCTGTCACGATATGGTAATCGAAACCGATCATTTTAAATTGCGATAAGCCGACTCTCACTTGATACACTTAAATAGGCTATTTAAAAAGTGTGTCACAATGTATTCGTCAGTAACGAGGCAGTTTCATCAGATGTACACATATTCTTGGAGGTATTAGAAGTAACATAGGATACTTTTTTTAAAACAAAACTAAAATATTATCCTGCGCGGACGAAGTCGCGGGCACCAGCTAGTAATAAATAAATAAAATTAATGTATGATAGACTTGCTACCAACTTGAATTCTATTCAGATTCTGGAACAACTTTGGGATTGATTTATATGTATTCCTTTTTATTAAACTAAATACCATACCGTATGAATATCAAAATTGATGATGGTGTTCTACCATTTGTAAACGATTCACTCAAAAGATTATGAACCTAACCTAAAGAATATGACTACTTGAGATTTTGTGTCGGACATTAATTTGGATGAGCAAAGGCAATTCATATCCTATTATCTAGTAGCGGCCGATATTAGACTAGTCTTGGCCGAAGCTGACAAAAATTGGGTCCTCGCCAACTTCACTTGCCAATTGCATTGAAGGGTGTTACTGCCCTTTTATAGATTGATGATATCAACTGACCATATTTAAATAAACTATAATATCGATTTTACATTCGAAAACCCCCAGTGCGATAAAAACACAATATTTCAAAAGTAATGTTATTTCTATCGGCCGATTTGCGGTTGTATGTTTGAGGACAACAAACAAGTTTCATTAATTTTTACTAGCAACGGAAACGATAAAATACAGTTGAACTATATGAAAAACACGTTAAAGATTGGTTTAGTGCACGCTTCTATCATCTTACTGGGTATTCGCCAACAATACACGGCCAGACATCAGTCGTTTCGACATTTAATGAAACGGAATCGAGAGGGAAAACAATCTACCTATTGCGAATTAAAGCTTTTATGCCTAAATGTAAATAATTTCAAAAGTGTCAAAATAAATATAATCAGTATACAATCTCTCAAATTATCCATTGCTAAATTATTACTTACATTCAAGTTAAAGGATTATGTATACTCTGTTTAAAGGCTTGTTAACTATTTACCTTATCTAATCAATATTCTCCGATTATTATTTATCTTTATCGCATGGCCAAGAGGTTGAACAAGGTGCTTCCAAAATTACTGTTTTTAATTCACTTAACTAATGAGTATAATTATGGAGTTAAGGAGAAGCCTGAATTTACGACTGTAGAATAAGCGCGTCACTAATGAGGTTGTATTAGCCTTAAAAAAGGGCCTTCGCACACCCGACGCCCCTTAATGTCAATTTTGAGGTGTTTCGGTCGATCGTTTTTTAGCTGCCTTATTACTAATAAGTACCTTTTGCTAAAGGTACGCAATATGCATGTACGTAAAATGACCAAACCAGTGATATTTAGTCATCTTTGACTTAATTCATGCAAAATCGAATATTAAATGCGATCTTATCGATTTCGTCTAGCTAACGTATAAATAAATAAGATGGGTTTATTCTCCGTTAGGTTTGTGGAAACCCTTAGCCGAGTTAAGCAGGTAGGTAGCGGTGATTGGGGAGGGATGCGGGACGGGAGGTCTTCCGTCCAATCCAACAGCTGTCACAGCAGCTGTCTGCATTTTGATCGCACGTGCGTCTACACCTATTATTAATGATTTTTTTTCGTAAAATTTTGGATGTGTTACGGAACTCTTAAAGCCTTGCACCTTTTCCAACGGTCATGTTTGATTTTTCGGTTGAGTTTTGTGTAAGGATGCTTTATTTTTTGTTATATGTTTTCACACAATCACAGCAACAAGTTGTTTGTCTAAAACTTTATTGTTGATGTGCGTTTGGCTAAATTTAAGTATTGACCCTTATTGTAATTAGTCATAAAATATCTTAGTTTGCATGAGAAAGGTTTATTTCACATGGATCATATCCCACTTATTACTAAATTATTTTATGGTTCTTAGTTCTTACCCATTCATCAATACCATATTTTTAAATTATTGGAATGTACCTATTCTGGTTTGTTGTACGAATCTCAACCTATTTCTCAATTCAATACCTATGTTTGTGTACATATAACTATTGGCATCGCCATAAATTAAAAAATACCTACAACACGGAATTTAATATGCAGAAATTTATTATGGTATAAACATTCTTACTATGCTAACCTGAAAATAGTTTTAAATATCAAACAACAATGTGGTAATGGCGACGATAACATTCTGAAAACATTGCCGCATTAGTCTGACAAATACCGAGTGTTATTTAGCGTCCTTTAAATACATATTTATTTATTGTGACAAATAACTTTACGAATGGTGTATCATCATCATCATCATCATCAGTCCCTATCCATGCACTGCTAAACATAGGCCTTTTTTCTCTTTAACGCTGGGAAATGCTCTGAGGCATTCCGCTGGGGAGTGGGTCTCCCCAGGCGGGTATGTGGGACTCGCTGCGCCCGAAATCTCGTAAGTGGACACAGCTCTACCCACTAAAACCCGGCGAGTGCCACCAATGCCGCCTTTGTGTAGGCCTCCCTCAATGAACGTCAAGACGACCGAACCCTCGCAACTTACATCCAACACGGATAATATGTTAAAATTACGATCTTATGACTAGCTGTTGCCCACAGGCTCGGTTTGACATAAATATACAGCCGTATCCAAACTGATGATTATTATTCTATAGGCTATGTAATAGCTATAATAGCATTATATCGCTGTAAGATTTTAAAAAATCGGATAAGTAAGTAGTTTTGAAAAATGACACATCCAAACTTACAAACATTTCCTCTTCAATATATGTAGGTATAGAAAACATTGTAAGCACTGCGAGTATTTTAAATTATATAAGTGAAATAGGTTCCAGTGCAGCCATCCGAGGAGTCGCAGCAACGTGACTTACATGTGCACGCTCAAGGTCACTAGATATTGCGACGCTAAATTTAATACCGTCAAAATAGTCGTTCATCGTTAGTATTTTTATTTTATATTACTTGGATAGAGAAACTTCTCGGCCTGCCACTAGATGGTTAACGTCACCCATGATTGACCGCGCGGTTTCGTATATGTTCATGTCATACGAAACCGCCCGGTACTAGCACAGGCTGTGAAGTTTTTCCACGTATCCCCTATCCTGTGACCTAAGATGTTAAGTATCTGTGTCAGTAATAACATGTCTTGCTTTTTTTTCGTAACAAACCAAAACTGTCTCACAGAAGATGTAAGTAGGGTGGTGGTATCCAGTCGCGACATGCTTTTGTTTCCTGCAGATTCGGGATCCAAAGGCGGTTGAAGACGCGCGCAGTGGTTTTAATTTGTGTCGCGGTGGAAATACTTTGCGCATTCACTCGGGGATAGGTTGTTCCCGGGAATATGTGGGACGCCCAGCGCTCTCGCTTCCCCAGCGCCGGTATACAGCCCCCCCCCCCCCCCCATGGGGTCTGGAACCTACCTACTAGTTCTGGCTTCAAGTACGAAGCATTTCCCTGTGACAAAAAAAAGTGGTATCCATGCACATTGATGCGCAGCACATGACAATTGACATTCCATCCGTGAATAATACCTATAATAATATCAAGGCAGTAGTTTGTTTCGCCGATTCTTCTCAGTGGGCTCGCTTTAGAACCGGTGGTTAGGTAATTCAATTGACGTTCAATGTTAGTAAGTAATACATTGAATTAAATTATTTCATTTCAATACAATGTGCGGTTTTCCAGTACATTTACGATAAATATGAAAACGAGACTTGTTTAGGAGGTTCTTGTGTTAGGTAACTATTACATTGCAAACTTAAAAAAAAATGGCGCGCACAATTATATACAGAATAATAAGCTAATCTGATGAAAGAAAAATTATGTTTACATAAGGATTTAATCAAATAAAAACGCAAAAATTACGTCATTCATTTGTTATTTAAAATTAATTTTCTCGGTGTATTTATATATTGCGTCGTTATATTTTACGTTATATAAGCAAAACATTTATAGATATATAACAATTATTATTATATATAATATATTTATGAATGAAATACAATTTCATTACAGTACTTACAGATCAACTTCTTTATGTAGGACAAATGTGATTTTTACACGATGTGAAATAAGTTGAATAACATAGGAGTGGACTTGGGGAATCAGCCGTCTTGGCGTTCATTGAAACAGACCCATATCTTGCAGTGGACAGAGTGATGTTGATAATGATGATGTGAAAGATAATATGAAAGAAATCTAAATAATATCCTGATAGGTACAGGAAAGATATCAACTTATTTTAACATGATATCTTCCATAATTTAATGTGTCGCAGTGTTTAAATATTTGAAAACCATTACGCGACGGTGCGATTCTGTTTGTTGTGAAGCCGCGGACGAAGGTCGGAGCGGTGCGTCATTACCAGATCAAGTGTACGACTGAATTTGATAAGTACTTTTACAAGTCATTGGTTTATGAATTGATAAAATTCTATTGAAATCTTGGTGTGCCCGTGGAAAAATATTAAGATTGAAATAACTTTTTTTATAGTATAACGAGCAGTCAGAGCCTTATGGCACTATCAGTGCCCATACACATCCGCACAACCAGAGGTTATGCAGATGCGTTGCCCTCCTTTTCCCTACAATGGGCCACAGCATAGCTGTCAGTTTATTACGGTATCATGTGAGCGAGACTTACCACCCCGGTAGTGCCGGCTCAATTCGGCTGCAAAGCAACATGGCACTACCTCTTCCAATAACGTGTTTAGCTTTTATTAATAATATATCGGCGTGGGCTATTTACAATCGTTGTAGTTTTTTAAGACTTTTCGCCTTATACCGTAAACAACCAAAAATATAAGGAGATCTTGAAAATTGTACTACATGATCGTACTTTACTATATACTACAATAAAAATTGTACTACATGATCGTACTTTACTATATACTACAATAAAAATTGTACTACATGATCGTACTTTACTATATACTACATGATCGTACTTTACTATATACTACATGATCGTACTTTACTATATACTACATGATCGTACTTTACTATATACTACAATAAAAAGTATTCTATGTTCGGATCGTAGTCAACGTGTGAAATTTCATGCAAATCTGTTCAGCAGTTTACGCGTGACCAAGTTACCAACTGATGACCCTATCTACTATCACAATTACAATAGCGGTAGAATAACGTTACACGTTCAGAATACGTGTAAACACTAAATCCAAATATAACATCACCTATTAATGACATTAAATCGTGTATAGATGTTTATAGGGGAAGTGTTTACACAAATTATAGCTCATCGCTAACTTGGAACTCGACTCGCAACGGCATTGCACCTCCGACCCGCAAACCCGCAATGCAGCGCGCTCACATTACACCAAACTTGTACGAACTTTACAAACATAACTGATATATAAACGGAATGAAATAAAATCAATAAACCTTAAAATCAATAATATTCTTGAAAAAAAGTGCTAAAGTATCCAAGTTATGTTTGTAAATCATATCAATTATTCTCATTTTTTTACTTACTCTCTTTTTTCATTTCAAGTGAAATTGGCGATGTGAAGACGGATTGTAATATAGATATGAAGTGACCGGAATAGAGTGGAGTGAACAGTGCTGTGATAACTTCTGTGATGTGCGAATCAGCATACAGATATTTTTATATGTGATTTACCAGTGCCCAGTACAAACCGAGTACAAAAACAAACGGACATTTATAGTATATATTTACAAAGGAACGATGAAAGAGGAGTGCAAATTGTGTAACGTTGGATGGTGTGGTTCCCAAGGTATGACAGACTTTACTATTAACTCCCTGATGAGGCCGGCGCGGATGCACCATCCAGGACCGATGGAGGCGACACCGGACGCGGTGCTCCTCTCCGCCTACCTGTTCAAACTAGGTGACTATTCCTTGTATACGCTTCACGATTACTACTCCAATATCGGTGAGTATCGTGTCCTACGCTACTCGCACGCTGTCTGTCTATTAACAAATACTCATTGCTTGTTGGTGTGACATATTTATTAAATGGTGACCATCACGGGACGCCCCCCACACATGTGAAATATCTTATTGTTATAATTCATATTTTTTATAAACTCAACGTGTCACGTGTGACACGACAGTGTTTGCCGTCACGGCATACTAGTCGATCTTACAACCAAAGCCCGCCAATAGATGTTTCACATTGATAACATGCGTCTTATATGGGTAAAAATATTTTAACATGGTTCCAGAATGTTAGTACAATTTATATATTTAAGTTAACCAGGTAAGGACAATTTTGTGGCGTCAGTCGTCACATGTTACGACATACGGAAGTGATTATATACATATTTTTAACAAGTAACATTTGGATATTTAAGGACATGGTATGAACAGGGATTAGAATATTTAGTAAATACAACAATACAAACAAAGATATAGGGAGGAAATTGGCGAAAACATTCAATGAACTTTTCCTAATATTTTGCAGAGAAATTCAGATCATTTCTCTACATATTATCTAGTGTATTTACGTGACCACACAGAGCAATTATATTCTTTTAGAATTTAGGCCTTTTTTATGTACGTTAGTGTTTTATGTGTGTTAGTGGACTACTGTATTGTGTTTTACATAAGTATAGCCCGACCAGAAATATAATATAAACCCTGCATTGGTATCGCCACTGTATTTTTTATACTGTAACACATATTATAGTCCATACCGAAATTAGTTCCGAAATTTTTCGCAATATGGCGAGGGTTTATATATTTCTGGTCATTCATTTTTTATTAGGTAAATGCAAATTCATTTACGTTGACGTCTGCACTTGCGTCACCGAATTTTTTTTTGTGTCAATTAATACAACACGTACTTACGTAAATGAATGGACCTAAATTGTCAAGTTTATGAAGATGAGAGAGATGTATAGTTGAGTTAAGCGACGTAGTTTATGAAGATGAAGGTATGAGTGTATAGTTGAGTTAAGCGACGTAGTTTATGAAGATGAAGGTATGAGTGTATAGTTGAGTTAAGCGACGTAGTTTATGAAGATGAAGGTATGAGTGTATAGTTGAGTTAAGCGACGTAGTTTATGAAAGATGAAGGTATGAGTGTATAGTTGAGTTAAGCGACGTAGTTTATGAAGATGAAGGTATGAGTGTATAGTTGAGTTAAGCGACGTAGTTTATGAAGATGAAGGTATGAGTGTATAGTTGAGTTAAGCGAGGTAGTTTATGAAGATGAAGATATGAGTGTATAGTTGAGTTAAGCGACGTAGTTTCATTTGCGTTTATATCAACGTCTGCGCGCGTCGGTTTGTAAACAAATACTTATTATGGTTCTTTGAATGCTCATTGCTACGGCAGTTGCTTGTATATTCTGGCTGCTAAATGTAAATGATATTTATATTGGTGATGGCAATAATTTAAATAATCTGTATTGTAAATAGAAGCGCTTTGATTTTTTCCATTGATACTGAGGAGTATTTGTTTACCTACGTGTGATATATTATATAATATACACCTACATTTCTATAATTTCTACTAAATCTTATTTAACAACATGCTGTTTATTATAATTTATTGTTTTAAACTAACGCGATCAATATTCATATTGAATGCTCTGAGGCATCCCGCGGGGGAGTGGGTCTCCCCACGCGGGTATGTGGGACTCGCTACGCCCGAATGCTGGTAAGTGGACGCAGCTCTACCCACTAAAACCCGGCGAGTGCCACCAATGCCGCATTTGGTTAGGTGCCCCGGATCTAATAAACAAACAGGGCACCTCGACGGCTAGTCAGTCCCCCAAGGGACCGACGCCACCTCCACCGAGGGGTTGTCCCACACCACAAAACAACCCCTCCCAACGTCGGGACAGTACAATGGTATGAGGTTCCCATCCTCGCCCCTTGCCCTCTGCTGTTTACTAAAAGCACTTAAACAGTTTTTTTAGAATTGTTGTAAGATATAAATAAATATGCGAAATGAGAATACGAGCAAATATAATGAGATCTTAATGTAAAAACTATTTCAATAAATAGAGGAAATACTTTAAAGTCGTAAGTAATTTCTTGAGAAGCAAGAAATCTTTTCAAAGTAGTAAGTTTTAGAGCTCAACCCGTTTCGCTGTGAGTCTAACAACTTTTCATCACAAAGTCTGTACGTTTCAAGCATTCATTCCGTTAAATCAACAAGTGAGAGCGCGTTTGAAAATATTTTATGATTACTTTGAAATTTGTAATCGTTTTAAATTGTGAGTTGTCTTAATAAACTTTCACAATCATGTCGTGAAAGGCAATTACAGATGATCCTCAATTATCAATCGTTAATATACAGTAGTGTATTCACTTTATGTTAGGGTCTAATCTTTATAACACCATCTTGTAATCATTTCTTATCTTTATCGTATTGTTAATGATTGCCTTGAACATTCAATTACTTCCTTTCATCTTTAGGTTGTGTTAACGAAAGCTCATTTGCTGTTCTACTAACTTTTTTCTATACATTTTTTTTTAATGTTAGTTGGATATGCAAACTGGCAAACGTGTCACCTGATGGTAAGTGGTCGACGTCGCCCATGAACACGAAGTGTTGGTCGACGAACAGGTCATATCTCGGTGCAGTAACCGGTCCGTGTTGGATGCGACTGGCAAGGGATTTGTCGTCTTGGTGTTTATTGAAGGAGGCCTATGTTCCCCACCATGGTTCAGGCCTTGACGTGGCGGTGGGGCTCAGTAGCCTAGGGTGTGCCCAGCACCTTGGGCGAAGCTAATTGAGCCGAGGGGGGTCTTTGTACCCCTCTTATAAGAAGAGGGGACAAAAGAGCAGGGGGCAAGGGGTGAGGATGGGAACCTCACCCCATTGTACTGTCCCGACGTTGGGAAGGGTTGTTCTGTGGTGCGGTACAACCCCTTTGTGGAGGTGGCGTCGAGGCTTGCGAGGCTGACTAGCCGTCGAGGTGCCCTGTTAGCTTAACAGATCCGGGGCACCTCACCAAGGCGGCACCGGTGGCACTCGCCGGGTTTTAGTGGGTAGAGCTGCGTCCATTTACCATCTTACGGGCGCAGCGAGTCCCACATACCCACCTGGGGAGACCCACTCCTCAGGCGGGATGCCTCAGAGCATTTCCCGGCGTAAGAGAAAAAAAAAAAAAAAAAAAAAGGCAACTCATCTATGTGTTGCCTATCCTGAGACATAAGATGTTAAGTCTCGGTGCCAATAATTACACTGCCGTCTTGCCCTTCTCTCCGAAACACGGCAAAGCCGTTTCACGGGAGAAACAAGCAAGATGGTGGTACCCATGCAGCCGGGAGCGCGGCACAGCGCTTCCCTCCCACCGGTACTTAATACTTCATACGGTAAATACTTCGTACATTGTCATACCCGTAACACTGGTAGCAAACTTACTACTAGAATGCAACCTATAATTTTTAAATACGTAGCTTTGATAGGTTCAACTTTTTCTATGTCATAAGGAGGCAACCGAGCAGTCGGAGCCTTACAGGGACTACCGACGCCCATAGACATCCGCACGACCAAAAGTTAAACAGATTAGTTGCTCTCCTTTTCCAATTAAGCTGCAAGGCAGCGTAGCAGTACCTCTTACATACTTATAAATTATAATAATGTATTATTATGTACTTATGCCTGAACAGTCATTCATCTATAAATTTAATTAAGTATTTATTTATAATACATTTTAGTAATTCAAGCACGATGTATTTTTGATTACTTATATTATGTTGGTTATTGTAATCATCAGCAGCAACAGCTCAGTAGTAACTGACCCTAGTCTAAACCAAATATTCCGAGTTTGATCCTGACCACTAAAATATATATTATTCATATGCACTTGATAATGTCAATGTCACTGTGATGAAGGAAAACAGCGTATGAAATCCTGCACACCTGACACAGTCTACAGACTATGAGTCACAGTCTTTCATATTCTGTAGTCATAGACTTTTCCGATGAAGCTTAAAGGTCATTTGGCCATCAGCTTAGGTCAATGCGAAGGTCTGTAGTAGTATATGTGTATAACAACACGTAAATATGACCTCATAGACTCATCTGATTTTGAAAAGAACATGTGCTGTGCGGTGTGCCACATAGTCCATTGAAATGTTACAATTTAAGGACCTAATATTGCATTTTTTAGAGGACGCAATTTTATTATTGGGATATATGTGGGGGGTCAATAGAAGCTTAACCCCAAGTTTGTGGGGTTGCAGCCCTTGTCCCCTGGCCGCCATCTTGGAAAAAGGGGTGCATACACCTTTTTCGCTATATCTCGGAAACTATGCGTCCTACAAAAAATTCTTAAAGACATAATTTGTAGCAAATCGCTTTGCCTACAAATATGTTCATATAACTTTTTGCCCTAAATTTAAAATTAAAGAATTTATAAGCAAGAATGTGGGAAAATTTCTATAATTTTTTTCTTTTTTGCTCTATAACTTTTTTTTTACATTTTATAAAAAAATCTTTTGCGGAAAATTTTCTCTATATATTTTTCTCTCTTTTCTTTATCTTTTTTTATTGTAACTACATTCTTAAAAAAATGTAAAACGTTAAATCTCCCACCCCCCATGCAACTTGACTTATTCATTGCGTTGGGAGTATTCAGCCGAATTAGTACATACTTAGTACATATTTTCATTTTAATGTAATTTGCAGTGCTATACATAAACAGTAAACAACTGCTAACTAATTAACATTAGGTTTTATTTCCATAATATGTGCTACTTTATGAAAAAACGATAAGTAAAGCGTAACATGATAATACGTATCCCGTTTTCCTGTTGGTAATGAGATTTAGTGAGTCATCCGGGCGGCCCCGTGACGTCACGCCGTACAAACATTCGAGTGGTTTTATGGCCTTATCGATTACAAAGCGGGTTGACGCGGACAAAGGCTGGCTTACATTTGACAGGATGCTGTCCTTTACTTAGGGGCCTTTCACAAAAAATGCGGAGTTTTATACGAATATAATAGCGGCTCGTGAGATCATTTTTATCAATTGTCAGGTAATTATGTGTTTATTAGAATTGTGTTTTTATCTTATAACGGCCTTGCTGGTTGTGAATAGTGTGCCCAAAGGTCGCCTGTTCGAATCCCGCCAAGAACTAACCGTTTTCTGATTAATATTAATGTCCGTGTGTAATGAATGTTTATTTAGATATTTTTATCTTATTTTAAAAATACGGAAATTTAGCGATGGAATTTATGTTTGTACATTATATACTATAAAAACTGCTTAACAGATCTTAACTTATGAACTTAGAGGATAATACTGTCAACATAGTCTTTATCGAGCTAAACCATGGTCGTAAACTAGTTAAAAATCTAGTATGTACTAAATCTAATGAATTACACAACATTTCTTGAAAAATACAATAGCAAGTTTTAATGAAGTCTTTCTAGGTTTCAGCCTTTTTATTTTGCCTATTTTGAATAAGGTCAGCAGCGTAAAAAAACGTGGAATAAAAATAGATTTTAATCTGTATCCACGCCTCTGATAAATTATACAACGAGAGTGTTTAGACAGTTGGCGGTTAAATGATTAAAACGTGATTTATAGAAATACTTTAAATATGATTTATGTGTTGTTGTTGTTTATTTTAGAAGTTAAACCCTCCTTGCCTGATTTCGAGATGTTTGGCGCCCAATGCGTGTGCAGGTCACCCGTGTTATAACTATTAATATATAGTTTAAAATATAGTTTAAATATTTTTAACTAGCTGTTGCCCGCAGCTTCGCCCGCGTTAACTTGATTTAGGTACAGCCGTATCCGGAGTGATGATGATTATTTTTATAGCCTAAGTTACTCCTTATAATATCAACTATCTATCAGTGACAGTCCCGTCAAAAACGTGCTATGCATGCTATTTTGGTATATGTACCGTGTATACATCCATATGCATTTAGTAAAAAGCGGTTGTTTTAATATTACAAACAGACTTTCCAATTTTATTTATCTGTATAGATACTTTTATGGATTTTTTCGCGGTTTATTTAGTTTTTTTTTTAAGTGGATAAAAGCAGTTTCACTATATCGTCAAATCATCATCATCATCATCCTCCTCTATCCGTCTACTGCTGAACATAGGCCTCCCTCAATGAACGCCAAGACGACCGATCCTTTGCCACTCGCATCCAACACGCACCGACCACTGAACGGACGTCTTCACGCCGACCAACACTTCGTCTAACTAAGTCCTAAACACGGCCCCCACTCTATCATCGAATATTATTCATTAATTTTATTTCAAATTAATAATGTTCAAACTTATGAAATCATTATCAAATATTATATATATTTTAGCTCGTATACCTACGTCTATAAATCTTATTGCGCTCAGAATTTAGCGGATGTGGTTGGTCCAGATGAATTACATCTAACGGTACACTTATATAGGTTTATTCTCTCTAAATGCAAACAAGGTTTTAAGCTCGAGACTCGTTAATTGATTTCTAATCGATCACTTTGACCCGATTAAGCCTTATTGGATTGATATAGAGTAACTTATTTGTAAAGTTTAAGATTTATATACATGATAATGTCTCTCACGTACCGGTACGGGCCTCGGTACACTTGCGGACTTGGTAATAGGGTCATTTCATTGAAAGAGGCTTGTGTCCAGCGGTGTACGAACAAAAGGTTTCAGGATTCTACGCTTATCACATTTCTATTAAATTTGGCTCATTTTAAATAAATGCCAAAAAAAGATTATGAGCCCAGATATGATAGTAAATCTACGACTGAAGCTAGTATATTATAATATTTTGAACGTATCTCTTTATAACGAAACCCTACTCAACTTATTTATATTCATAATGGGTGTAAAATAAACAAAGTGCTTGCTTGAAGTCATATTTTATTTTTAAATCGCGTATCTCAGTAAAAGAAATATATGGAAATTTTAAGTTTCCATTGCGTGGATAGCTGAAAAATATGGGCCGGAGGTATCAAACGATAAAAGTTTCTATCGCTATGTACATAAATGACACATTCCTATGTTACCTTACTTATTGCGTGGAACTAGTTCGTGTACAATTTGCAAATGCCCAATAATAATAAACATAATTATACTTAACGTAACGATTGTCTAACAAGCCACATATCAACGTTATTTGACATTTAAAAGGCCAAAGGTACGCCATTACAGTCAGTTACATTAGTTACCGCTGTACTGTCTTACGAGCGCCGAGCAGACCTTGTCTCTCTAATGTATTTATAGTTCTACTGTCTTCTCGGCTACTCAATCGTGAATCTATATTTATAAGTATTTATGAATATTAATCTTTTTTTAATCGCCAAATACGCAGTTTTTGTAGGACTTGAATGTTCATTGGCATACTTAATGAGATTTTGTCTTGCCTTTTGTTATAAAAAATGGTGTTCTAAATAATTTGTGTTACTTCATTTCTTCTCGAAAATGTATATATCTATATGACTTTCTCGATTGTTTCAGCCGCCCCAAAATTGTCGAAAAAATATGAGATATTTTTAATAAAATAGCGTATTCCTGTCCGGGATAATTGGGCTATGGAATGCAAAATATTTTTTGAAACTTATTTTTGGGGAATAGCGGGCTCCAACTTGCAAACAATAAAAAAATCTGAACAGTTGGACGTTACTAGTATCGTCATATCCTAAATTCAATGTCATCGATAGCGATGAAATCGTGACTTCATGACTCGAGTTGATCGCGGGATGACGCAGAATGATATTGAAGCAATCGTTGTCAATTCTCGTTAATACTTTCGCGCTCGCGATTTTAGTGCGAAAACACAACGCTGATAAAATGAAATTATTTCTCGATAAAACGTTATCTCCAACGATAACAAATCATCACAAGTTATTATAATTTGACCGTCACGTGTTTTTTTGTACAATTATTGGCACGTTTTATGTATGTATGTCCCTTACCGAGGAGTAATCTTGTTATCGCAGGGAAATGCTTTTTACGCATGTAGCCAGGATCTCGGGTAGATCCGTACCCTATGTGGGACTCGCATATGGGAGTACCCGAGCGACTAGTCCTGGACGGCGGTGGTCTCCTGCGAGGCAGTAATGTCCCAGAAAGAGGCTGACGAGGCATCCCCCCCCCCTCGGGCGACAAAAGGGGGTGCGTAGGGGGCGCTACCTATGCGTCTCCAGTAATTCCCCTGTGCTCGTGTCGGGCTTCATGGTGGCCCAGTAGGACACGACGTCGCGGGTCGTGTCCTACTGGGCCACCCTGAAGACTGCTTAATAGCGTCCGGGCAGTCGCCCCTTACGAGCTCTCTGGCCTTCGCCGGGGCCAGCCTTTCGCTGAGGTGATCCCCAGAGGGATGCCTCAGAGCATTTCTCGGCATTAAAGAAAAAAAATCACTGGAGGCCTAACTCTTTCAGCTAGGTATAAGCAACTTTACCATTAATTGAACTGTCTGTCCTGTACTTGTTGTCAAAATTCAGCAAAGCTGTTTTACGGAAGGAAAAATTAGGCACTATCCTGATTTTTCCTTCCGTAAAACACCCCCCACCGATATTTTGTTACCTACATCATTTAAACGGAATCTCTAACTAAAACTCAAAATGAAATGCCTGAAATACACAAACGAGCGAAAACTATTTATTTGTAAGAAAATTACTTACGCTATTTCGAAAATTACCCCCATTTTGGCTTTCACGTTTGTAAATAGAAACAATCGGCGTACATACCGAAAGATAAGGATGTTTGGAAACGGGTTTGAATACATTTTACAAATCTTATCTATATTCATGTTCAGTTAATCCATTTTCGAACATATCTCTTTTATACGCTTTAAGGATTTGATCGTGCAGCATTTGCGCCAAAATATTATCTGTTTGGATTGATTTTTTCAATTGATAAGTAGCTCCTTGTTTTCTTTAGGATAAGGGGATGATATGACTTGCTTGAGATGATTCCCTGTAGTAGCCAGTACCTAGGAACTAGTAGTAGACGAGAGGTTGGACGATCTTCCCTGAAAAACTGCCTACTGTATGAGCAAAACTGCCATGCGGGACTATGATGACGAATCTTCGTAATAATAATAATAATAATAAGACATTGACGTAACTGATTATTAAACAGATCCGTACCTCATTGGATACATTATTATAACTTTCAAATCGTCCAAAATAGAAGTAATTGTTAGTATTATTACAAAGGCTTTTTGTTTGTTTTACGCTCACGCCTCACGCTGCCAGGCGCGGGCATTATTAACAGGTAGCCGCTGAGATGGGCGTTATATTATCATAATTAGCCATAAACTGGCTGCGTAATTATTCCACGACTCAGCCGAGGGCGAGTCTCTAAAATTACAATTATTAACGACTAATTGTGAATGATAAATAGTGATTATAGATAAGGAAAAGGAAGTGTACTCGAAAGTAATTTAAACGCTATGATAATTTTAAAGATTTTTAATGTTTCGACTGTAGAAGGTTGAGATATGTTTGGTATGACTAAAATAACAGGGGAGAGTCGGCTGAAGTGAAACAAGAACCAGTGGAGCGCGGGCCCTCTCGCCCCCAACGGAAATACTAGAAATCATTTACAAATGTACGTTATTTTTTTCGAACCCTGTAAACGTAAATAAACTGAATGAAATAAGACGCTCGTAGGATTTGAGTTTTACCGGTAAATAAATAGCTCTACGCAATTGGAAGTTGTATGGGACCTTTATTTTGTGGATATTATTGATTTTTGAAAATAAAAAGGTGTGTAAACTGAGCAGAAATAAGTGCAAGGTTGATAAGGATATTGGAAGGTAGAAGTAAGATTTTTCATTTTTTTTTTTCATTTACATTTTTTCAACATCGTACAAGTAGGAGAATAGTATGATGATACAGATTTAAAAAAAAACCCACATTGCTCGTGATACGCCATCAGGATTTGAACCCGTACCCTCCTCGGAATGTCGCAATAAACACTATCAAGGTAGACCGCTTGCTATCTCCATATCTCGTTAATCAAGAGGAGCCAGTTATTAATACACATTATCAACGTAAACATCTTAATGCGCCGCGATCGCAATAAACCCTTTTAAATTAAAATGACCAGAAGCAGCTCTTTTAAGGCGAGTTAATTTATTTTTATTTTGTGCACGAAAAAGGCAAGTTTATCGCTACTAGAGTGAAGACAGATGTACGCTTGATGTTGCAGCAAGAATGTCGTAGATCGTAAAAATCAGATCTAGATATTGTCTTATACATTTTTTTACCTGGACGTTATTTGTGATTTCTCTTAAAAAATCAACTGTTAACTTTTTTCTCCTGTTATTATAAAGATCACAAGCGATCCGCCTAATGCTAAGTGTTAAACTCCAACTCTTAATAAGACCATTTAGAGCGTTAAAAAGACCAGTCCCTTTTTGTAGTGTCATTGAGGAGACGCTTCAAACTTAAAGACTAAGGAGATAAAACTTATACCGGTAAGAACCCCTCTTATTATAAACATAGCTGTTTAGCGAAGTAAAATGATAAAATAGTAATAACCGGGCAGGGAATACTGGCGGGCTGAATAAAGTGCGTAAACTAGCAACGATTACTATCGAAACTACTTATTTACAGTCTTAGCAAAATACTTACTAATCTGAGTATTTCGTAAAGTATTCCGCTAAAATGTGATAAATCCGAAAACAACATGTCTCGCTAATAATCATACGCCCGACTGCTTATTATCTTGGCAATTTTGTGACCGTTTATCGATCGGCTAGATGTCATTTCTAATGGCTGGCACAATTTAGATATTAGCAGTTGAACTTGATTTGATAGAGTCGAAACTTAGCAGTGAAGAGACAGGAAACGATCTTATCACAATATCTTCAGCATATTATGATAATATTCTCCGTAACACATGTTAATAAGATGTTCATAGTTTGAAACTAGTTAATTCCTTTTCGGAGTCCCAATAGAGAGTCCCGCGTCAGAGTTCAGACAGCGCGTCTAAATATAAACTACATGTCACGACGACTGTTTGGCGCGACACACCAATAGTCAAATATTAGTAACTTGTTACCCACGACTTCCAGTGCGATGTTCAGACAACATTATCTATTGTTATTGGTGTTATAATCTTATTTAAATTGTTCATTACTTTTACGATAATTTTACTTATTCCAATAAAGCTGTTTATGAATTACATTTTCTACTTGCGATCAACGTTACGGCAACCATTATCAACCCTGTGGTCTACATATCCCTCTTTTCATAAATTTTCGCTCAAAAGAATACATAACCTAATAAATTGATATAATGTAAATACAAGATTTAAGTTTCGGAAAGTCTTTCGAATATTAATATAACTTATTGCGTGCTCAAAGTTTTCGATAACTTTGAATGGAATTCGATTTGGTTTGAGATTATAAGTAATATTTGATATGTTTTTTATTCATACATTAATAGTTGCATTCTTATGTACGAATTGCAATTTTCTTAGGATGATGAATTGTTTATCTCTCATCATAAATAATGATTAAGATACGAAGTTCTTGAATTAAGTACAATAAAAATTCACTTTAACATGCAATTTAGCTACTGATTTGTATACGAAAACTGGTTAAACATTATATGTAAATTGACATCTAATATAGGCGACAATCTTCCTACGAAAATGTCTAATCATTCGAGTGACATTCCGTGTATATTCGTATTTTGATGTTTCAATCAAAGGTATTTAAAACGCTTCACACCAGTAAATGCTAAAAGATATCAATCACAATGCAAAAATGTGGAGGGTTTTTATAAATGAATCCATAATATCAATGCAGTGGGTAATGAATTAAAAAATTCGGAATATTCTCACTCGTATTTACGCCGCGCACACGAAGGCAACTGAATAATTTATTGTATCATGACTATGAGGTCTGCTTCCTCGCTCATTATTAATACAATATCCCAATTTGTGTTTTATTCTGTGATTTTATCTGTACTGCTTTCACGGGTTCGGTGATATCAGATATTTATCTTTATCTCAAGATCGATGACCATGTCGTATACGTTGTTCAATGTTGTTCAATACTATCGTTATGGTGTTTAGATGAAATTGTTTATGATGTAAGCTTTGAGTAATTGGTTCGGTCTTAGGACTAATATTAGTAACAGTCTAACTAGTACTTACTGTTATTGTTAGTATTGGTTTTGATTTGCTTGTTTCAAAACTAAGACATATTGTAATTATCATTTTTATCTCTATATATATATTAAAACATAGGAGGGCAAACGAGCAGTCGAAGCCTTTTGGCGACTATCGATGCCCACACATATCCGCACAACCAGAGATTATGCAGATCCGTTGCCCTCCTTATCCCTATCCCCAGGCATGAGCCACCGGAAACCCACAAGCCACACGAAACGCTACAGCGTAGCTGTTACTTTACGCCGGTACTATGTGAGCGAGAGGTACCTACCACCCCGGTCGTGTCCGCCCAATTCGGCTGCAAAGCAGCATGGCACTACATCTTAATATATGCTTTCCCGTACAAAGAAACTGTATTTTATTAGTAGTAGTAGTCTAATGTATCTCAGTAATTGAGCTTTCAAATGCAAAAAAGGACTTTTAAAATCGGACTGCGAGTTCTGGAGATTAGCGCGTTCGAACAAACAAGCTATTCAACTTTATTGCATCGGTAGCCATACATTATTTCACACGTGCACTTGTATTTAAAAACACTTTAGATTAGTTGTGACAATACAGTCTTGTCCTAGAATATCTGCGATAGTGTTTGGCCACAAATCATTATTATTTACTAACGCACCGTAATGTGCACTCGCCGGTACATTAACAACCGCACAGATTGTTAAGCCCGGTTTCAAATGTTAACAGAATTTAACCCCGTTTGTATTTATTACATTTTGTTAACACGTATTTTTACATGTAATACCTGATATTATATGTAAAAATTATTTAAATTTGCATACCATTATTTATAAATGTAATATGTACCAAATCGCAATATTAAATATTTATATTAAGTTTTTTGTTATGTTAATTTTAGACAATTACAAATATGTATATTAATTGAAATTAATATATACTATATTTGTTATATTTTATTTTTTAATAATCATAAAAACCTAAGACTGTATCGTTATTAAATACAGACCCCACTACTATAACACGTAATTGATAAGTGTAAAATATATCCACCATCGTTATGAGTGTTATGACCCACCTAACCGGACTAACCTAACCTTGTATCAGTCATCATCACATTATCGTAGTTAATAATAATAAAGAAATTTCCGAAACTAATAATAATACTACTCGTTGAGTAATTTAAACATTATTTATTTCTTAATCATTATTATTAATTTCGGAAATGATTTAATATTTATTTCTTTATTATTATTATAACCCGATCGTTATATTCGAAGTCTCGCTTTTAACTTGATTTTAACGTACCAACTATTTGTATATAAAGCTATTTTTGTTCTTAAATTTGTTATATATGTGTTAAATATTAAACATATTTATTTTTGTTTCAGGTAAGACAACAACGCACTTGTATAATTCACAAATACCAAAATTACGGTGAGCTATTATATATATTTGGCAATGAGACATTTGATTAAGAAAAACAGACATATTGTGTTTCCGTAATACTGTTTGCGATTTGAATATCCGGCGATATACGAAGTTCTATTTAATTTTATTGATCTAAAACTCCCCAACAAAAAAATCTATTAACGATCGATACTGCACAGAGGAGAAAAGGAACCGTTTAACTCTATTTATATAGACTCAACCGTTTGTCGCATACGACTAACTACATGTTCAAGTTGTTTTATGTGGCCAGTACTTACGGTTAATAAATTGTAACGTGTCGTGTTAATTAAAGTGTTGTTATCGCGGCGTCAAACACGCGACGTTTTCGCGAGTGTGCCATGACCTTTATTATGATATTAAATATATAATTGCACGCTTAAGACAACTTAATAGTTGTTTTGCTGAGCATTTTTATTTTCACAGTATCGATGTCTTCAATTAATAATTGTATAGCTTAGAATTTGTAAAATACTCGCGCTATGTCATTCCAAGGATGTGCTGAAGAATTTTTATACGAATTAAATGTGCGCTTCTAAATGATATTATGTCCTTTTGATAATTGCGAAATAACTTAGCGATAATATATTGTACAAATATGTGCACTTTTTATAATAACATGATTATAAAAGGTTTAATTTATAAAACAAGATGTGTTCTCCGGTTTTACTCGCCTACAATTTGAACAAGTGATATAATAAGCCACAGTACTTACTAAGATATTAATCGCAAACCATTTTTTCCATTCCAGCTGATAAAATCCTAGTTTAACCTTTCGAAACGGATAAATTCTTTAGCTTCATAATAATATTGTGAAGAAAAGAAAACAGATTATAGCAATAAAGTTCGCAGCCGTCGTACTAACACAACTAGACAAAACTTAAGTTTGTTTTTATTTTAGTTTTATTTAGGGGTTGTTTAAAAACGAGTGCTTTATTTCGTCTAAGCAAGCGTTAAGACGCGAGTTTCCTATTTAGGATAAACTCAATTTATGAAATGGTTCAACCAGTATTGTTTTATTCGTACCTATAGTTTTCTTTTTAGAAAAAGTCTGTTCATTTGGTAGTTTTGGTATTGATAATTTTGTTCTAATATATATTACCTATGTCTTAAAACATTAAAAATTATCTCATAGATATAATATAGAAACGAGAGAAATACAAATTTTTGACCACTCTTTGTGACAATAGTATTCCTTTCAGTACACCAAAAATGCATTTTTCAATTGACGTAATGTTCGTATTTAAATGTCCCACGCTAGTTTAAAACAACGTGCCAACCGTGTACTAACAAGTCCAAAGCTCTTACGAGGACTTAAACGTATAACCCTCGTTTCCAGTCTTTGTCCGATTGGATCCATTGCAATCTAGTGGGTCAGGAGGTCGCCCGCATCGTCCCCGCTCACGTATAATTGACGCGGTGAACGTCTGAGGGTGGGATCCTTATGGTAAACGCTGTGGGAAATTTTATTATTATTCTATCTACTTTTGAATAGGTTTTTGTTTAATTCTAAGTCAAAGGTTATCTTTATTAAGGATTGCTATAGGTATAGATGAATCTATTTGAACAAACCAATATTATACTAATTGATCATTTCTATCCATAATTCTTTGGATTATGATATGTCTACCTACTTACTACTACCTACTTTACTACAATTTTGACTAATATAATCACTCATATTTCACTCATATCCACACACTGAGGTTATTTGCCACAACAAATCTAATATCCCGTAACCAGCAACAGATTGATGTGGCTATTCGCCATGTGCGATAAAGCCTTTCATATATCATGCACGACTGCGTCGAAACAACCTTCAAAAGCCGAAATGTATTTAGTTTCGTATCTCAATCCCGTTTCACAGCCGTACGAATAATGCGATTAATTCACCCTAATAATCTCGCTCAGTAATCGCTTGCCGAATCTTAACGCCAATTAAATTTCGTCACTTGACTCGACATACGATCAGTGTGCAGTGTGCGCAAGATTTAATAGTTTATTTTGTAACCGTGCATAATAAACATATATACTCTATAGTACGAACCGGATTATAGTTGGTATTCGTTACCACTATCTTTTTTCACTCACTGAAATAGGCTTTATTCTTTCTTCAAAAATTTGACTTTTTAACAGTTAGGTAGTTGTAGCAAGACGAATTTTTTGATTCCGACTAGTACTTTCGGAAATAAGTTTAACAATGTTTTAAGCTTTATTATTTAAGAATCAGCAAAGCATCACAGAATATTTTAGATTATATAGAATCAAAATTGCAAAACATGGTAAGAACTTGCCTTGGCGTTCACCGTTCAGTAAGAGTTGTATCTCCGTCTTGAACTGGATGAAGATGAATGAATGTAATAAGCTCTTAAAGCAGGAGAAGACGATGCCTCCCCTCGTGGAAATCGAACAGAGATGCGTAGGAGGCGCAACTTAATGCTCCAGTAACGCCTTTGTGCTCGTGTCAGGTTAAAATGGGAACCAGGTCCAGTCAGGCACGAAATCGCGGGGATGCTTAATGGCGGCCGAGAGTCCCCCCTCACGAGGAGTAGTCTGGACTTCGCCGGGGCCAGTCTACCGCTGAAGTAATCCTATAGCCTGCAGATCCGGCACCCTCAAAAAGTGTCTGAAGGCGCTCGCAGGTGTTCTAGTTCGGGTTGTGCATTCCGAAGTGCGAGTTCCACATATTATGGTCCAGGAACCTTAGCCGACATGACAAATGCATTTCCCTGCATAAATATAAATATAAAAGAGAAGAATTTTAAAAAATATTATTAGTATGTGAATTCATCAAAAATTACAGTGAACTAGATTGTATGTTAATTAGCTCTAATCTAGCAAGTTGTAGAGTATCTAGACAGTCACGTTTGCACATCTTCAATTGAAACTTCGCGAATGTTCTTAGTGCGTAAACTTCCTTAAGCCTAGCAAACAACCGTTTGTGTTCGGTCGGTTTAACGGTAACATACATTTATACAAGTCATCTCTGTTCTCCGAAGTCCGAACTCTAACTGATATACCTTCTGATTAGAGTGAGTAGAGCTTTAAATGTCTCAGCTTAGCGTTTTAAACACTACGCTATTTACAAAGCATTATCTGTAGAGGTAATATTCTCGTCCAAAGATTTAAAATCTTTGTTCTCGTCTATTCGTTCATCATTACCATAGGGTTGCTATCTTTATATTATTAAAGTTTGAAGGTCTCTAGAAATAATGTCTGTAATACTACACCATATTTTAATTTCGAGGCAACTCAATCCAGCCGTAGTTTGCGTCGTGGTCTGGAGTCCTGTACGTCCACTTGTCCTGTTTGTACGCGATAATTAATCCTATTATCCTATAAATATCCTTCATTAATCCAAAAAATGTAATAACGGCACAACACTATACTGTGAAACTTATTACGTATACGCTATCAAATCATTACACATCATAAATGAATAGATTCGCCGGTATTTGGCCCATAAATAATAGGAAGCCCGTCGGTATCCCGTCTACGTATTTGTGTCGTACACCACTTTCCTCGATTGATTGCCGACTATAATTAGCCCTGGGGAATCTTCATCTTCATTATACGTCGGAGCTGATTGTTAGACGTCTGTTTCGCTTTTGAATGAATAGTCTGCTAGTTATTGCTTATGAAATATTTTTGTTATTAATTGCTTATGAAATGTTTTGATTAGTATCATTAACTGCATTATCATTATCAACGTGTGCCGTCTACTGTTGGACATAGTTTTGTTTCAATTAGCGCCTTTTCACACGTCCCGGTTGCCGGGTATCCGGTAGCGAAGTGTATGTTCGTGTATGGCAACTTTCACACATGCTGGCGTGATTTGCCCGGCAAACCTTTGCTACAGGATACCCGGTGCTGGCTACCCGGCAACCGGCTCGTGTGAAAAGGTGCTTAATGTACACGCCGATCCCCCGCCGCTCGCAATTTCATTTGTTTAAGATAAGCTTAATATGTAAACAATTTTATTTATTTAATCGGGCAGCTGATTTGTTTAGTTAGCGGATAATAAAATATCGTATTCTGTATTTCCGTTTTGCTTACACAAACCTTACGTTTACACGTATTTATTAATATTTACATGTGACATTTTCGAGTAAATAACATTGTTATGTTTACTGTTAATAGTTTAACTTCAAAGGTCAACTTTTTTTTAATCGGCATTGGCTTGAAACACTCATTCCTAAATGTGTTTATTATTTATTACAACTCCATAATTTCTATTACTTGTCATACCGATCTGTGCAGGATTATATTTTGAACAATTGGCACAATATCGTTATAGATTATAGCCTATGCGTTATTGTAATGTGTAAGCTCTATTATTGCAAAAAGTCATTAATAATTTTGTGTTAAAGAATACCAAACATCCATATATACAATATTTCGCGTTTATAATATTAGTAGGAAGGAATAGGAAGCTTAATGTGATGCGCCCATCTGCGAGGGTATCGCCATCTTTTATTTGTTCCGCCGTACAGCTTTACTGTGCTCCGTATAGACGGAAACACAGTGACATGACTGGCACGCTGACCTTTTTTATTTTGATAGACAACACCCACCAAATTACCGAAACTTACCGTCTTACGACTCAGGATAAGCAGCACGTGAATGAGTTGCCTTTTTTTTTTTTTTTTAACGCCGGGAAATGCTCTCAGGCATTCCGCCTGGGGAGTGGGTCTGCCCAGGCGGGTATGTGGGACTCGCAGCGCCCGAAAGATGGTAAGTGGATTCTTCTCTTCTTCCCGAATTCGGATCTCTACCCACTAAAACTCGGCGAGTGCCACCAGTGCCGCCCTTGGTGAGGTGCCCCGGGTCTGTTAAACTAACAGGGCACCTCGACGGCTAGTCAGTCCTGCAAGGGACCGACGCCACCTCCACAGATGGGTTGTCCCGCACCACAGAACAACCCCTCCCAACGTCGGTACAGTACAATGAGGTGAGGTTCCCATCCTCGTCCCCCTGCTCATTTGTCCCCTCTTCTTATACGAGTGGTATAAAGAGCCCCCTCGGCCCAATTAGCTTCGCCCAAGGTGCTGGGCTCACCCTAGGCTACTGAGCCCCACCGCCACGACAAGGCCTGAACCATGGTGGGGGGAATGAGTTGCCTGAGCTAGTTTCAGGTAACTGTTTATTTTATGGGCAACGCTGATCACTTACCCTCATCTAGCTCGTCTGCCTGTTTACCTATCTGACTTATATTAATAAACGCACACTTAGGTGTTGTGCTAACGTGGCACCGACGGCTTACTAAGTATTAGCACTACCGGGTTTGTGTCAAATATTCAAAAAACAAGCTCCAACCTGAAACTGTTTGTCTAACCCGAAGTATTTCCTCATCACAGACAATTTCCTCGTGTTGCGTCAGCGATCTCACGGTCTGTTATCTCGCATTATATCAATATCCGCGCCGTGATAATGTAAATAGTGTGCGTTATGTAAATTGCGCTAATTTCTACGAAGGTTACGAGCAGACCTCGCAAATTTTTGTGCCGACCTCGCAGTTATCATCGCCGTGATATCGTGATATGCGCAGTAATTGTCTGATGATAGGCCACTTGTCACTCCGCTTCTCGGGCGTCTTGGTGTAAAAATAAATAAATATGTGACAACATGTGGAAGAAGCTTTATGCCAGTGAGTCTTTTTTACATAGTTAATTTCACAATTGAAACTATACTAACTATAAGTACAGATATGGGTCTATATAGGTCGGTCAGAATAGGTCGATATGTGGAAGGAACTTTTTGCCAGTGAGTCTTTTTTACATAGTTAATTTAATTATTAAAACATAAGTACAGACAGGTCGATATAGTGAATAGGTAAAGCGTTATGGGATAGTGAATTGGTAAGGCGTTATTGGATAGTCATTAGGTAAGGCGTTATTGGACAATGTCGAATTATAAAGCTCTGCGGCATATAAGTGAAAAATATGGTAAATATTCCGTTCTAAAACAGTTTCAATTTGCAATCTGTCGTATTACATGTTTTTATTTTGTAAATGTTATTTTTATAATTATACATTTTATTTAAATTCAACTGACCCAAATTTTAATATGTGATTAAATATGACATGTACGAATGAGTGGCTAAGATAATAATTGTTATTAAGATAAGGTTAATATTTGAATTTATTTTTGGTAAAATTATTAAAATTTATGTTTTATTTAATTTTCGATGTTTATATTTGTATGTTTTTTGTAAAAACATGAAATGTAAATATAATTAAATGATGGAGAAGGCTACATATTGGCGCGAGCGACGAACGGGGGTGCGAACCAGGCGCTACTGCGCCTCCAGTGACGCCCCATCTCGTAGTGTCATAGTGGCGGCCGGGCAGTCCGCCCTTTACGAAGAGTAGTCTGCCCTTCTCTGGGGCCAGCCTGTCCTTTAGGTGATCCTGTAGCCTGTAGATCCGGGACCCATAAAAAGCGGCTGAATGCGCTCGCAGGTGGTTTAGTTAGGTAGTGCATTCCAAAGTGCCAGTCGCCATACAGGTCCAGGAGCCTGACCCGCGGTAAACCTGGATCATGCTAAAACATTAGCCTGCGTCATCAAAAATACACAACTTTTGTTCAAAAGTTCGTAATGTCAATCTCATAAGTAAATAATGCAGCTGTAATATGTAAGGAAATAAATTCGAGATGCTTAGTGGATAATATGATATGCAACAGCTTCTCGTGTGTTCGATTTAGGTTAGTTTCGGGGGACTCTGGACTATTGATTATGTATGTACAATCAAAAAGCGCATGTCGGTGTGTACAAAATAACTTAATATTTAAATAATAAATACTTTTCCGATAACACTCGGCTCGATTTACCTCAAGCACATAAAATGTCTCTCAATATTTCTACTATATTTCTTAAAAATTCAGATAACCATATAATATCAAAGTTGAGAATCGAGCACACTAATATATACAAATAATGATCGTTTTTAGGGATCGTGCCAAAAAAATAAAACTTTTCCTGGATTAATCCATTGTCTGTCTTTCTGTCTGTAGAACCAAACCTATAGATACTTACCCATTGACATAGAATCATAAAAAACAAGAAGCGAGGTCTCTCAACAAAAATTAAGTAAAAAATTGAAATTGTTAGATTGTTGTTATATTATATAAAAAAATTCGGAACCGTGCCAGATAAACTCGCGCCTGTCTTCTAAAGTATTACAAATGTTTCAAAGATGCGAAAAAATTGCATTATCCAAAAATAGACAATGTTGACGCTGGCACAGGCGTTAGAGCTACTATCTTAATTAAAACCAACAAGCCTATGAAGCACCCAAACATATGTGATAGAGCTCAAAAAATGTTCACCCTAATAATAACCATTGTAAACGACGGCTTAGGATATTTTGGGTTTAACTCTCAACTAAAAATAGTTGCTACAAATTGGATCACGTGGTGTGTATTGCCGAGCTAAACTGGGAGACCGTGTTTTATACTCTTTATATCTTCACGGTGTTATTTTGACATGTTTTTAAGTTTTTCACATTAAATAATATAATTGGACCAATTGATTCTAGCCATTCGGTAACTTGTGGCTTATTTTAACATAGATATTTGATATCCTTTGTCTAGAAAGATCGTTTTTTATGACGAAGGTTTAATGCTTTCGCATGATCCAGGTTTACCGCGGGTTAGGCTCCTGGACCTATGTGGTGACTTGCACTTAGGAATGCACTACCCTACTAAACCACCTAGGCGCCTTTAGCCGCTGAAGGTCCAAGTTTTGCAGGCAACAGGATCACCTCAGCGACAGGCTGGCCCCGGCGACATTCAGACTACCCGACACGTGCACAAATGGCGCTACTGGAGGCGCATTAAGTAGCGCCTCCTACGCACCCCCGTACGTCACCCGCAGGGGGAGGCCTTGTCTGCGGCCTCAGCTCTCACCCGCTCATCGGCCTCCTTCTGGGACATTACTGCGTCGCAGAAAGAGTGGCCTCCTTCTACGAGGCAATAATGTCCCAGTGACGCTCGGCAGAGACAAGTCCCTCCGATAACCTACGTCAGATCGCGACTCGCCATCTCGGGCACACCTCGAGGGTGTGCTGGGCTGAGTCCGCCACCGCGCCACAATCGTGACATACAGTAGGTAGGTCACCTTTTTCCTGTGGGCCGTCCGGCACAGGTACTCACCAAAGCAACCATGCCCGGTGAGCACCTGTGTCAGATCTAATAAACAAACAGGGCACCTCGATAGCTAGTCAGTCCCCCAAGGGACCGACGCCACCTCCACAGAGGGGTGGTCCTGCACTACAGAACAACCTCTCCCAACGTCGGGACAGTACAATGGGGTGAGGTTCCCGTCCTCGCCCCTCGCCCCTTGCCCCCTGCTCTTTTGTCCCCTCTTATAAGAGCGGTACAAAGAGCTCAATTAGCTTAGCCCAAGGTGCAGCGGCTCACCCTAGGCTACTGAGCACCACCAAGGCCTGAACCATGGTGGGGTGGAGTATTAATAGAACGCTTGATAATGAGATATTTTTGTAAAATATAACAATATTCAATTATATGTCCGATTTAATTTTTGTTTTAACAATACATATAAAAGCTAGTAACCAACCAACACTGATCATAATTAATTAGCGATGTTGGCATCGTTGAAAGAAGGCGCATGTTCTAGCCTTATTACCGACACTATCAGCGTATATCCATCAGCTGCTGGATATTTGCGTCAATAAACATCAGGCCGATCGACCTTGAACTGTATTATAAGCAAATCTAGCTCTATTTATAAGAAATAAGGATTCATAAACTAGAACAGCGTGACTATTGCACGTAAATCCGCGGCAACCGCTAGTTCACGATGGAATAGTTCATCAAATGCGCGTGTTTACGACGTGCTAAAGCTGCACCGTGAGTTTAAAGGCTACAGGAATCCTTGCTTTTATTACTGTAATATACAATTAGTTTGACACTAGGTCACGTCGAGTCATACTAGGCTCATAAATCGCTTTTAATGACACATTCGCTGACATAATAAATATGCTAGTCATTAGCTGTCGAATTTTTTTTGTGAAGTGTCATTTTATTTATTTTTAAGAATTTATTTTATTCTGAAGACGGCTAATAATATAAACTAATTTCTGATGTAAAGCATGTTTTTAATTTTAATTGGAACGTAGTTCCTTATCGCGCGTTGCGAAATAATTAAGACGAAAAGTTGTAACGACACTTTTTGCTATAGTTGTAAGCCGTTCGGCATTTTGACTTCTGCGTCGATAGCTGTTTTTGTTACACTATTGGGGCTGCTTAGTAAAAAGCCCCAGTTCAAATCCCACCGATCTCGGTGACTTTTTTTTGTTTTTTTTTTAATTATTTTTCGTCGGGAGATGCTCTGATTTTTATCGATAAAAAAATCATAAAAAATTTATACCTACCCGAATAATTATTTTCCTTACACCTCGAATGGAATTTGAAATTAATATTTTTATAATATGGAACTTCGTTTCTATCTGCTGTCCCACGACACAACACGGTTTTTTTTGTATTAGCATATTAGCATTATCATTATAATAATTTGAATACTTTATTTCTATACTAGCTGTTGCTCGCAGCTTCGCCCGCTTTTTATAGCTAAAGTTACTCCTTATAATATCAGGTATCTGCCAGTGAAAGTCCCACCAAAATCGGCCCAGCCGTTAAAGAGATTAGCCGGAACAAACAGATAGACAAACAGACGGACAGACAGACAGACAGACAAGCAAAAATGGTAAGAAAAGCTATTTTGGTATATGTACCGTGTATACATTCATATGCGTTTAATGAAAAGCGGTTATTTTAATATTACAAACAGAGACTCCAATTTTATTTATTTGTATAGATTTCCCATTTTATATGGCCTAATAATTTTGTTATATTGTAAAGTTATTTCATAATATATTTTCCTTTTCATATTACTATTGCTCTTGTCAGACTTTTAACTACTATATTTCACTTTAATTGTAGTCTATTTGTATCATAAATACTAACCATACAAAAGACTAGCCCGTAAATCACGTTATGATCACCTCTCTGACTCTCCCGTCAAGTGCGGTAATGGGATTTTGCCCTCAAATTAACGTGAGTCTTGTTTTGACGTGACATTAAAGTGCGCAGACCCATTGTGACTTCAATCAGCTCGTAATGATCGTTACCTTGTGTCACCCGACTTCCTGTGATACACACTTCCTCTACCTTATATTTAGAACTAATATTTAGCAAAATATTGTTCATTCTTTAGCTGATTGTTTTTGGAACTTATTTCCACTATTATAGAATATTGGAGATGGTCTATTTTAAATATTTACAATATCTTTGCGTGCTGCAGAGGACAACTTTTAAGCATTTTATCCTCCCGTGGCCATGGTACAGTAAAGTATCCGAAACGTCGGTCATATAGTAACTTACCTAATAAACCGCGATAAAATCCGTTGTCTTATTATTAACAGAGGATATTATTTACAAACACATTGCATTGATATATAATAACTAAGAACCGCCACTTTAAAAATACTTGTATACTTTGCCATTACTCGTATGCTATAATTGTAGATTCGGACTTTAGGTCTCATGTAGTAATAGAATTTACGTACAGTCCCGCTTGTTGGGCATATATACATATTATAATATATTATGTTAATGCTTGCTAATGTTAAATCTATAAGATTCATGCTTGTATACTAATACTCTGCCATTATACTATCATTGTAGAGTCGGACTCTAGGTCTCATGTGGTAATCGAATTTACGTACAGTCCCGCATGTTGGGCATATATACATATTATAATATATTATGTTAATGCTTGCTAATGTTAAATCTATAAGATTCATGCTTGTATACTAATACTCTGCCATTATACTATCATTGTAGAGTCGGACTCTAGGTCTCATGTAGTAATCGAATTTACGTACGGTCCCGCATGTTGGGCATATATATACATATTATAATATATTATGTTAATGCTTGCTAATGTTAAATCTATAAGATTCTTGCTTGTATACTAATACTCTGCTATTATACTATCATTGTAGAGTCGGACTCTAGGTCTCATGTAGTAATCGAATTTACGTACGGTCCCGCATGTTGGGCATATATATACATATTATAATATATTATGTTAATGCTTGCTAATGTTAAATCTATAAGATTCTTGCTTGTATACTAATACTCTGCTATTATACTATCATTATAGAGTCGGACTCTAGGTCTCATGTAGTAATCGAATTTACGTACGGTCCCGCATGTTGGGCATATATATACATATTATAATATATTATGTTAATGCTTGCTAATGTTAAATCTATAAGATTCATGCTTGTATACTAATACTCTGCCATTATACTATCATTGTAGAGTCGGACTCTAGGTCTCATGTAGTAATCGAATTTACGTACGGTCCCGCATGTTGGGCATATATATACATATTATAATATATTATGTTAATGCTTGCTAATGTTAAATCTATAAGATTCATGCTTGTATACTAATACTCTGCCATTATACTATCATTGTAGAGTCGGACTCTAGGTCTCATGTAGTAATCGAATTTACGTACGGTCCCGCATGTTGGGCATATATATACATATTATACGTGGGTAACACTGAAAATGTTTAGAACTGGCCAGTTAGAAACATTGAAAATGAAAACTTTTTTTTAATTTCAATTTTAGAACTCTTTGGTAACCTAATGTAGATATTGCATTCATTTGTCATTTGTTTTTGTGAATTGGCGGAAAATCTAAAACTCTTGTTACACGTGAAAATGAACATAACGCGAGAAAATTTTCGGTCAATGATTTATTATGACTTTCGTTGTGGGCTTACTCAACAACAAAGCTATGATAGGCTGCGATTAGCATTTTTTAATGAAGCCCCCTCGTGCCACTATTTACAATTGGTTTAACGAATTTAAGCGTGGACGTAGCAATCTCAGTGATGATCCGCGTGAGGGACGTCCATTAACAGCGACTTCTGAATATAACATCAGTGCTGTGCGACGCATGATAGAGGAAGATAAGAGAGTGACCTATCAGCAGATACGGGCTAGCCTAGGCATTGGTATGAGTCAAGTTCAAAAAATATTACACGAACATTTAGGCGTCAGGAAGCTTTGTACCAGATGGATTCCCCATATTTTAACCGACGACCAGAAACGCCTCCGCATGGACTGGTGTCGCCAAATGTTAGATAAGTTCAACGGCGGTAACTCAAATGCTGTATTTGACATCATCACAGGTGATGAAAGTTGGATATATTGTTACGAACCCGAAACCAAAAGACAATCAGCTCAGTGGGTGTTTCCTTTTGAGGATCGGCCAACTAAGGTAAAAAGAAAGAAAGAAGTCAGGGAAAAAAGATGATTGCCTCATTCTTTGGTCGGAAAGGTCATTTCGCGACAGTTGTGCTAGAAGATGGAACGACAGTTACTGCAGACTGGTATGTCAATCGCTGTTTGTCTGTTGTCTTGGAAAAAAATCGACAGCAGCGCCCTCGAAGCAGGATCCTCCTTCACCACGACAATGCCTCAGCGCACTCCGCAAAACGGACTGTTGAATATTTGACTATGGCAGGTGTCGAGATAATGAGTCATCCGCCTTACAGTCCTGACCTGGCGCCCTGCGACTTTCATTTATTCCCAAGAACTAAAGATAAAATTCGAGGTATTCGCTTTACGAGCCCTGAAGATGCGGTGAAAGCGTACGAAAATGCCATAGAAGAGACTCCTAAGGAAGAATGGGCCCACTGCTTTTCTCAGTGGTTCCATCGAATACGACGATGTGTAGAAAGAAACGGAGATTACTTCGAAAAACAGTAAAAGTATTGGCAACTTTCTACATTAAGCCGTTTTTCATTTTCTAAACATTTTCAGTGTTACTTAGGTAATATATTATGTTAATGCTTGCTAATGTTAAATCTATAAGATTCATGCTTGTATACTAATACTCTGCCATTATACTATCATTGTAGAGTCGGACTCTAGGTCTCATGTGGTAATCGAATTTACGTACGGTCCCGCATGTTGGGCATATATACATATTATAATATATTATGTTAATGCTTGCTAATGTTAAATCTATAAGATTCATGCTTGTATACTAATACTCTGCCATTATACTATCATTGTAGAGTCGGACTCTAGGTCTCATGTGGTAATCGAATTTACGTACGGTCCCGCATGTTGGGCATATATACATATTATAATATATTATGTTAATGCTTGCTAATGTTAAATCTATAAGATTTATGCTTGTATACTAATTTGAAATTGACTATATATACTATACAAATTTGAATAATTTTTATGACTGAAAATATTCTATAACTTTTAATATAGACTTGGAATAGATTTTTTATTTTATTTCGGTATTAACAAAAAAATACGTTAGTTTTGCCTGAGGCATATGTTAATTTTAGGACTTTTAATATTCGAAGCTTAATTTTTTCATGGTATTCACAAAGTTTCAATGACATTAATATTTTTTGTTTTGGTTTTAACTGTAAATAAATTTTATACCAACGGTCTAGAAAGCTAATACTTTTTTTCACCAACAGCTAGATTTTTCATAATTATGAAAAAAATATTTTTTCGATGGAAATATTATATTGTCTAGATAAAGTTGTAAAAAATAGCACAAAATCTTTATTGGTCTCGCTTTATGATAAACAATCGTTTAAACGAAAGAATGTGATCACAATTTTATTCGCAGAAACTAAGGTATAAAGTTATTTGACATCGTATAATCTCAATGGTCAAAAGTTAATAAATAATTTTATGATTTTAAATATTCACGTAATAAATCTGTAGTTCAAGCTCACTATTTATCATATCTAAATGGGAGGACGTTCTCTGTGGCCGTGCCGTGTTCGGTACTAGTAAGACTTAAGTGGCTTGAGATCGGTCGTCTTGGCGTTCATTGGATACTAGATTTTTTTGGTATTTGTGTGTCGACGGCCGGAAAAGGTAGATAATGTTAATTATGACAATATCAAGAGTGCGTCCTCGTTCGTTACTTCTATCTAGTCATAGATATAAGGGTTAAGGAAAAAGGAGGAATAGCAAAACTGTATAATTACATGAGAATAAGAGCGCGTTTCCACCGTGGCGCACGAAGAGGCTAGAAAGAAAGAAAGAAGACATTTTAACATTCGTGCGTAGCCTCTGCGTGAGCCGCGCCCTTATATAAATAATCAATTGTGTCAGCATACTTTAGATATTATGAATTTTCTTTCATTGATATGAAATATCATTTTAAATACTCTTTCGTAAGACAGGCGGCCTCGATTTAACTCCTGACACGGCACCGATCAGATTTAACTTATGAATTATTTATTAGATATGAGCTTACTTGACGATTAAAATTTATTTATTTTTATACAGCGCCAATATCACACGCAATATCAATGTCTTACCGTCGAATTGAATAATTTACATAATATTTATATTATACGTAGGTATTATGTACATATAATTTATCAATTTTAAAAACAATATATTAATAATATGTAAAGTAAATTAATGCACTTTTAAAGTTATTTTAAGAATATATATAGTAAGTACTAGCTGTTGCCCGCAGCTTCGCCCGCGATTGCTTAGATTTACAGCCGTTCAGATTTATGAGTATTATTTTTTTGGCCTAAGTGAAAGTCTCGTCAAAATCGGCTTAGCCGTTTCAGAGATTAACCGAAACAAACAGATAGACACAAAAATTGTTTTTTTTTAATGCAAGTAGGTACCGTATATTATTTCATAGATTGTAGACACGACTTCGTCCGCACGCTAGAAGATTTTTTTTCATATATTTTTTTCAAATAATATGGTTCCAATTTACACACTATTATAATTTCAAGAATACTATTAAATTCCCACTATAAGGCCCGATAGTACGTTTTTACAAAATATATTTAATTTAGAAATACATTTTTATTATAAAGAAACAACTTTAACGGATTTCATTATTAAGATTTTTATTTTTTACACGCCTGATGTTTTGGATACTTTACAGCAACCATGGTTACGGGAGGACTGAGGTGACAGATGACCTAACGTTACAAAGTTCTTCCAAACTACCTTACGATACATCAATTTTTTAATTCAAATTACTACTAAAAACCACCAGCGAAAAACTGCGAAAAAGAAATGTTACATATATTTTTTATTATTCATATATTTTATTATTAATTAGTAAGTAACACATATATGGAAATAGTATTCATTAAAAACGCGTGTAATACGAAGGATTCGCATCTTGTAATCAATAGCGTGATCTACGTTTTGTGTTAACGCCATCTATTGACATATTTAAAAAACTTCTTGTTACACTTGTACATCTTGTATCTTACCTTGGGTCTCAAACTATCTCCATATCAAATTTCAGTCAAATCGGTTCAGTGGTTTAATAAATACACAGTCCCGGCGTTTTACCTGCACAACTTCCGTTCCTGTGGGATTTTCAGGATAAGAAATATTGTATGTCCTACGTTAGGTTCCAAAGTATCTTCATATCAAATTTCACCCAAATCTGTTCCGTGGTTTAGAAGATAGACAGTCCCGGGGTTTTACCCGCATAGTTCCCTTTCCCGTGGGATTTTCAGGATAACAACATTTTTTTGCCCTACGTTAGGTTTCAAAGCATCTTCATATCAGATTTCACCCAAATCTTTTACGTGGTTTAAAAGATATACATTCCTGAGACTTTACCCGCATAGTTCCCGGTCACGTAGAATTTTCAGGATAAGAACTATTTTCAGTCCTACGTTAAGTTCCAAAATATCTTCATATCAAATTTCACCCAAATCTGTTCCGTGGCTTAGAAGATAGACAGTCCCAGGGTTTTAACCGGATAGTTCCCGTTCCCGAGGGATTTTCAGGATAAAAACTATTTTATATCCTATGTTAAGTTTTAAAGTATCTTTATATCAAATTTCACCCAAATCTGTTCCGTGGTTCAGAAGATAGACAGTCCCAGGGTTTTACCCGCGTAAATCCCGTTCCCGTGGGATATCCGTGATAAAAACTATCCTATGTCCTTTCTCGGGTTTCAAACTATCTTTGTGCCAAATTTCATCCAAATCTGTTCAGTGGTTTAGGCGTGATGAACGGACAGACAGACAGACAGACAGAGTTACTTTCGCATTTATAATATTAGTAAGGAAGTAAGGATGTGTGACTCCGTAGTCCGTACAATGGCCGGACATTGTTAGATGCGAGTGGTGAGGGATCGGTCGTCTTGGCGTTCTTTGAGGGAAGTCTATATTCAGCAGTGGACGGATAGAGGCTGATGATAATGATGATGATGATGATGTGTGACTGGAAATGGTTACATATAGGTATAAATATAGGTACATAAACTAATTTCCAAAAACACCCTTCACCAAAACCGCGTGCCGCGTCTAGCGATCCCGTGTACTCGAAAGAATAGCTTGCGATATAACTAATGACCTTGTCGGCTACAACATCAAATAAAACACAAGAGAACTATCAATAGCGCGGTGTTGTTTAAAATTCCGCCGCCGTCACAGATTTGGCACCTCGACGCGGGTTTTGAATTCATAATACATGCCCATCTTTGGACGAATCACGAAATTCACTAAAGAACCGGATCGTACAGAAATCATTGTATATATAATTGATAGAATACAAAATTATATTATATTAGGTTTAATCGCATATTACGATTTCACATTCCTGAAGTTTCGGATACTTTACAGCAACCATGGTCACGGGAGAAGTCTTTCGGAGTTGTTTCACTATAAAAAGTGAAATTCTCGAATCAATATTAATATACCAAGCTGCAAATGCTGTCAATATCACTCGCCGTGATAAGATATCTTCGACAAGAACGCCGCTATCAAGTGTAATAAGAATTCCTCAAATCTGACAGATAGTTCCTGAAATTAGCAAATTCATACAAAAAGCGACGATCTTCAGATGGTCTCATAGGGTTCCAAGGCTGCCAGATATAATTAGATACAAAAAGTGTTATCTTATGTGTCCAGTCTGTATCTGCCTTGTATTATTGGATACAAAAATTAAAATTCAAATGTTTAAGTACATTTTGTGAGAGTTAAAGTAACAACTATTTGAGTTCGATATCGAACGTTCCTTAATCGTAGATGGCATGTAGACGCTTGGGGGAACTTTCGTATTTCACTGTCAGTGACTAAAAGTCAATAATTGTATTTTACAAACTATTTTTTATTTTATTTCGTAGGGCGGGATAAAATACGTTAGCTGTATTGGCAGCCCTATAGGATTGTGGAGTGGAGGCCACGCGCGGGAACGAAGGTCGATTGCCAACCAGATGGGACGACGATCTTGACGTAGTGGCCAATCAATTGAGTAGCGTAGAATTGACCATTTTATCGTTCATTAAAAGAGTCTCATTCTAGCAGTGTTGAGATACGAGCCTATGATGATTCTATAAAATATCGTAGTTTTAGTGGTGGTAATTTCATACTCGGTTGATTTAACGAATTTGTGTGCAGTCTTTTTCCTCATTTACGTTTTACTGCTCTCCGATGTCGTCATTTATTATCAGCTATTACTGGCCGCCCATAGATGGCCATATACTTAATATTGATTCTGTGCATTTATTTAATAATATTATACACGATTTCCCTATAATCGTGATTGGAAACTACGCAGATAACAAAAATAAGTAAAAGATCAAGGTTCAAGAGTGGAGGCCGCGTTTATATATTATGTAGACAAAGTGTTGTTCGGCCATTAACCAGGTGGGAAGACGATCGCGGTGCAGTGGACGATCCGTGTCGTAAGGGATCGGCTGTCTTAGCGTTCATTAAAGGAGGCTTATGTTCAGCAGTGGACGGATAGAGACTGCTGATGATGAAGTTAAAGATCATCATACTAAGAGATGCTAGTATAAGGGCTTTATTTTCCAATGAGATATATCGCAAGAGCTGATCTAAATTGACAAAGGCCATAACATTATTTACAGAAAAGCATTATATGTATAATTAATGTTATAATTGCAAAATTATAAAATAAAATAAATAAAATTATAAAAATCATAGTAAAATTGTTTATTATGATTTTTATTAATACTACCTACTGACGGATTTTTCAAAGAAATTGGTAAAGGTGTGAATGAAAATATGTAAATAATAAGGCTTTTTAAATCTTACTATTCACATTCGGCTGAAAATATAACTTGACTCGGACGGACCATGCTGCATTGCAGCCGAACAGGGCCGGCACGACCGGGATGGTACCTCTCGCTCACATAACACCGGCGTCAAGTGACAGCTATTCAGTCTCGTTTCGTGCGGTTTGTGAATTTTCGGTGGCCCTGGGGGGGGGGGGGGATAGGGAAAGGGAGGGCATATAGCCTCTGGTTGTACGGATGTGTGTGGGCGTCGTTCATAAGGCACCGACTGCTCGTTTGCCCCCTTATGAGTTATGACATAAAAAAAATGTATACGCTTTCTCTTTATAATAAACCGCGATAAAATTCGTAAAACGTTATTTCATTATATCTCAGTTTTTATTCAGTAATCATTTTAAAGAACTCGCTGGCGACACCGTCAATGTGAAGTACTGATTAGACGGCAAATATAATGTTCCCATCGGAGCTGCAATGCCTAACAGCCTGAGAATTTCGTGCCTAAGTGCACAAAACGCTCTATTACGCTTTTTGGTTTGGTTTTTTTCTCGTTGCTTTTGCGTTCATGTTCAAGAGATGGATACAGTTGGACACAGTTGGATGGAGTGCGGAGTTTTTTGTTCATTAGAGCAGCTCAAATTTTCGATAGAGATATAAGAGTGCTTTCAATTCAAATTGTTTCTTTTAAATGTACAAAACGTCTACAGACGTTACTGATATTGTAACCAATTCTCGGTTGATCATAAAATCTAGTAGACTTGGAGAATCTGGAGTCGATATAAATGTATTTTAAATATTTTCACAGTAAATTATCCTTAAACATTTATTTTATTCATACACTCTCTTCCCATCATTTATCGGTGAGAATGTTGTAGTGTACGAGTGAAATAATTTGGGTATTAGCCGACCAGCGCACCGTGATGTCCCGCTAACACAGATAAACAAGTGGGGCAACGACCGCTGTTAATACATAGAAACAACCATTTTGAACCAATGGGCTTAGGTACATATTGAGTGCCCTAATAAAGTCTTGATATTACTATTTACTATTATTACATTTATTCTATTTGATACGGCGGGGGTCTGTCGTCTTGACAATCATCAAAATAGGCCGGTGACCCCGAATGCACGGTTACAGATTGACACGGTTCCGGTGGGAGGGAAGCGCTGTGCCGCGCTCCCGGCTGCATGGGTAACACCATCTTGCTTGTTTCACCCGTGAAACAGCTTTGCTGTGTTTCGGAGAGAAGGGCAAGACAGGCAGTGTAATTACTGGCACCGAGACTTAACATCTTATGTCTCAGGATAGGCAACACATAATTGAGTTGCCTGGGCTCGTTCCAGGTATACTGGTTTATGTTCATGGGCGACGTCAACCACTTACCATCAGGTGGTACGTTTGCCAGTTTGCCTATTCAACTAACATAAAAAAAAGACAATGACGATTTTGACTATTGTTTTTTTTTTGTTATTTATATAATTCAACATATTACGGGATTCAGTGAATTCTTTTCGCTAAATATTTATTTATATATAAAAAGATAACATTCGTAAAAAAACGACTAGTTAGAATAAAAAATATCACTTAAAAGAATTTATTAATTTTGTACAACTTATATTAACGATACATTTTATTTTTCGGTCCGGTTTCGTTACGCTAAATATCATTTGCGAATAAGATAATTACTTACATTAAAAATTATCAAGTATTTTTTACTTACACGTAGAAAAAATATGCTCACCTTCATTTTTCTCAATATTCTCTTAGGTTACGTGTATACAAAGAAGTCTAGATCTAGCTCAGGATCGCTTGTAGCGTTATTTCCTATTTGATAATTAAAACGTATTCACTAAGAGTTGCCTTACAAAGATCAAACAACGTAGCAGTCACTAAGCTGACTCAGCTAAGAGTGTTGGACATCATTAGAAATCTATTAATTGAGTTATTATTACTGATACTTTTGTTTTATTGATACCGAGAGTAAATCCTGTACCAAGTGGATCATCATCGTATACCGTCACGGTGGTACCCTTTTTATAAACACCAGAACAGTTAAATGCTCTTTTTATGGACGTAAATTAAAATAGAACCATCAAAATGTTAATGGACATCTTGAATTTT
Organism: Helleia helle; assembly: GCA_963853865.1. NCBI lineage: Eukaryota > Metazoa > Arthropoda > Insecta > Lepidoptera > Lycaenidae > Helleia > Helleia helle. The sequence goes on from OY971431.1 coordinate 10,706,946, forward strand.
AATGCCTCTGTTTAGAAAACTTTTGCATGGGCCCTTTGAGATATAAGTACATTTTAATGCCTTCATTATCATCTGTCTACATATAGTTTCAGAAAACTATAAAAAGCTAAGTGTTGTAGTCGTGTAAGCCGGAATCAGAGAATATAATGAAAGATTCCTCACGTGACCATGGTTTCTGTAAAGTATCCGAAACGTCGGGTTTGTAAAAATCTTAATAAACCGCGATAAAATCCGTAAAAATTGTTTCATTATAATGAGTGAAATTCGCGTAAACATTAGAAAACGATACGGAATCAGAGAGTTAAGCATTCTCCATTAATCTAATTATTAAAGTTCTATATTGGACAAAGGTTAGCTGATGATTATGTGGATAGTAAAAAAAACTAGCACACTAACAGAAACATAACCTTTATTAGCAGGTAAACCGATAATAAAAGTCATTTGCCGTACCAGTGATTTTAATGATTGATTAGATAATAGTAGCCAATGGAACGCCTACCTACAATGTAACACTAAATCTCTTTTTACAAATTGCTTAGCAGTAAATTTCCACTACCGTAATGTTTTACAGCCTTGGAATTGATTTTACATAATCGCAAGAACAGTACAACGAATAAAAAGAGAAGTTAAGTATGAAAAGTTAGCATTAAGTGTTTGACTACTGAACGGGTTTACAATAAATATATGAAAGTCGATATTTACGAATACTACTCGCAGGGCAAAACAACGTTAGTGAACATTATCTTATGTCGTCATTTAAAGTTGGGCGGTCGTTCGACGCGGGTCATCATTACAATTAGGAGCCGATAATGGTGATGATAATAATGATTAATGATACTTATCAAAATCAAAATCAAAATCAAATTTTTTTATTCAAAATAGTACTAATACAGTATCTTTTTGAACGTCAATTGAATCTACCACCGGTTCCAAGGTAAGCCCACTGAGAAGAACCGGCGAAACAAACTCAGTGGAACTAATCTTTTCAAATAATATATATTAATAACAATTTTAACATCTTATCTTGAAATGCCCGGGAGGAACGCCTTATTCCCAGGGTGTGGTATCTTCCATGAAATCTTTTACTTTATAATATGCTTTACCACACAAACGTTCTTTAACAACTTTTTTGAATTTTTTTATGGAGAGCTTTTGAACGTTTTCTGGGATCCTATTGTAAAAGCGTATACAGTTGCCTTTAAAAGAATTGCTTACTTTCGAAAGCTTAAGATCTAGAGTTATTCCTAGGAAAACTGTGGAGTCCACCAATTCCAAGTTTTCACTGTCTAAGAGTACATTTGTTTGCAGTTGCTTAACATTTGGCAAGGAAAATTTTATGCATTTAGTTTTTTTACTATTTAAATGCAAGTTATTAACGCTAAACCAATGTACCATTCTCAAAAGTGTGTTGTTTACCTCGTCATAATTAGTTTCTTGTCGTTTGATTTTAAAAATAAGTGAAGTATCATCAGCAAACAACACTACCTCTTGACTATCTTTAACTAGGTAAGGTAAATCGTTTACATAAATTAGAAAAAGAAATGGACCTAGAATGGACCCCTGTGGGACCCCCATCTCTATTTTAGTCCCGGATGATCTTTTACCATTTATCTCGACCTTTTGAGTCCTGTTTTTAAGATAGGAATTCAAAAGATCCAGTGCCGTACCGTCTATCCCATAGTGGCGTAATTTCCTGATCAAAGTCTCATGCTGTACACAATCAAACGCCTTGGATAAGTCGCAGAAAACTCCCAAAGCATCACGTGACTCCTCCCAGGCCTCATAAATGTGGTCAATTAAGTTAACGCCAGCGTCTGTTGTGGAGAGACCCTTTCACTGCCAGATTTAAAAAGAGGCAAGACTCGACTATGTTTCATTAAGTCAGGAAAAACGCCACTATCAATACATTTATTAAAAATTGTTGCTAGATGGGGTGCAATTACATCAAAATCTGGGGAATTTCATTTTTTTTTAACCAATGTTCGGTAATACACAGTATGTCTATATTGTAGTTTTTTAAGAATAATTCAATTTCCAAGTCTTTGCCTAACATTCCTTGTAAGTTTTGATGCACCAGGTTAAATGAGTACAATTTTTTATTTAATTTCTTTACATTGATTTGTTCAATATTTTTATTTAATATATTATTATTATTATTACTAATTAATGGGCTAGAGATTTCCTCTATTGTCTTATACTCTAGTTTAAACTATTTGGAACGTATTCCAAATTTGTAAAATTGTATGTTTTATTATCACACTGTTCAAATAAAACAGTGGTCGGATTAGCCAAATACTTGGCTGGACTTAAAGATAAAAAATATAATAGCGAGGCTGCTATTTGTCGCTTATAAAATTTTGATAGGTAATACCTATCAGATGTCAGATTGTTACAATTATTATCATTTAAAATGTTGTTAATGTCAATTATATTTATTATGTTACTTTTATTTTCATTTTCATTATTATAAAACAGCTAGTCTGTTGCCCGCAGCCTCGTCCGTGTCAACTTGTATTCGTAACTGACTGATGATGATTATGTTTATAGGCTATGTCACTGTTATGATTACTGGTGATTGGTGGAAGATTTTTTAAGCCGTATGTGTAGTTTCGACGATCACCTACATCCAAACTAAAACTCTACACACAGGTATATTCTTTTGTGTTCTACTTTTTTAAATTGCATGCGCTACGTTTATCTGTGCTCCATGTATAATATTGTATTACCATATCGCGTATGTAGTTGTGGAGCGATCAGTCAAACGTCTGGGTTTGGATGTAGGACAAGACGTCGGCGCCTTGGGAGATCTAGGTACTGGACAGTCGCGACTGGTAGGCGCTAACGTATTTATATATTCCTATGAATTCGGGACAAAAGGATTTACATTGATATGAACTATCCGTACTATATTCACGTTATTGGTTCGACTTGCTAAACTATCATTTGTTTAGATGTTGTATTTTACAACAGATTATATAAGGATCGTAAACTATTTCGAGTTATCCAACAAACTGATATGTTATAACACGTTCATAATGTATGTATGCTATGTAGCTATATTATAGAAAACTCCAATAATATTATCATTTTCAAAATAATTACAATGTAAATATATAATAAAAACCAAAGTGTTGTTTGTTTGTTTGTTAAGAAATGCTCAATTTAACTTTTATCTTATAAAGAATTTGCGGTATAAAAATAAAATCTACGATCGAGTTTGGATCGATTAATATTTTATTTATTTTTTATTTTGTTGCTTATAACATTTTAATTATAAACATGTTTATAATTCAAATGTTATAAGCAACTAACTACGCTTAGTTACAATTATTTAAGTCAACGCTAGAGTTAGTATCACGTACAATAAGATCATTATCGTACGAAATTCACGAACAAACAATACCGAATATGTTTATTTAATGTATAAAGAACTGGCTATATTAAATTTAGATATATCTTCATATTACACTAAACTTGAGGATGGAAAGAAGTTATTCATAGCTCCATCGGAAAACTGTGAAATGGTTCAATATTGGCAATATTTTCTCTTTTCCGTTCCGAGCTCTCTGGAATAAACTGCGAATCTGAACAATTCCGTAACGCTCTTTCGTACCCGCGTTTAATTTTGCCACTTGGCTTTAAATCATTGCACGAGCCCGAAAACCTGGCTCAGTTTTTAGTAGCTAGTTTGTTTATGGAGTTACACAAAATACGTGTCAATGAAATTCTGTATTCATATAAGTTTAAAGGCTATTTTATTTAACATAAACTCCGACGGTACAAATAAATACTCTTTTCAGTATTTATGGCGGTTCAATATTTGTGTGTTTCTAACATTTCGAATTTTATTTTAACATATATTATTATAATTATTGAAGTGAAAACTTCTTTAGCATCGTTGTGATTTGAAAGTCGATGAAACGAAAAGGCGACAGTAAAAAGAGACAGACACATAAATTCATAAGATTTAACGTGGGAGAAAATGAGATAGGAAAATTATACAGCGTTTCTTATGTTCGTGATTTTTGAAGGTTTCACTTCTACCACGTGTGAATTACACACATGTTTTTTTTTTCTTATAAAAAAAATTTTAATGTTTGCTTTATTTTGTTTTTATTTTTACTTTTGATTCTAGTTAGTTATATTACTAATTGTATGTTATGTCAAAGAAAACATTAATTTTTATTTGACTTACACCAAACATACAAAAAAATTACTCTAAACTCATTCATCGTTCTCTACGTATTCTGGTATTTCTGGTATCTCAAACATATTTTTATTGAAGGTTATTTACCTTTAGTAAGTAGTATAAAACTTGACGTGAGGCAATAAGGATTATATTTGAGCGTTTTGCTACTTGTATTGATTTACGACTGAATCCTTGAACTGAAGATTACAATTGATGTGAGAAATGTATTACCTAGGCTTAAATGTCGAATAAAGTACCGTAGGCGATAAACAGTTGAAATTCTACGTTTAGAATTCGAAATCATGTCTATGTGACTGATATCTCCCTAACACACTACAAACAGCAAATTATCTGATTTGACTAACAAATGAACTACATAATAATTGCTATCAGTAATTTCACCACGATATTACAAATCTGTAAACAATAATATGCCGCGGGTAGTTTACTTCGAAGCTCTATGCAGTCCTTTCATTATATTATAAGTTTAAAAACTATTTAAAAATTTACCCGTCTGGCGACGTGTAAACATGGAATTTGTAAATAATATAGAAATATCGAGCTCCTCAAAATAAATTTAGAAGTGAAAAGAAATATCCATCTTTATGATCTTTATATATATTATATCTTATCTTATATATATATATATATATATATTATATATTATAATTATTCTATACGTGTGTATGTCACTGAACTCCTCCTAAGCGGCTGGACCGATGTTGATGATTTTTTTTTTGTGTGCTCAAGTGGATTCGAGAATGATTTAGATTAACCATTAGGTCCACAATAAAATGTTTTGTACAGAAATACGTCTGTCGGGTACGCTAGTGTTTATTTAAAATCTTACAACGTGATATCGAATAACAACAACCTATATCTTCTAATACTATCAAGTGTAGTGTGTCACTTGGTGCACGGAATAGGGGCCAACCCTTCTCGCCCAAGGCCGCAGGGGTGCGCTAACCAATCATGATGTGTGGCCCGCCATTTTAACTTGCACCAGCACTTCGTTCGTTACCGTGTGAAATTGTCTCTCCTTCCGCTTACTGATATTGTTTTTAACTTTATTGCTATCAACTTTATGGGAATATTTTGTTGTGGACATGTTATATCTGATGAGGAGATACGTTTTATTATAAGAATAAGTTTATTTTCGTGTTTGGATAGATCTTTGACTGTTATATTATACTGATCAGCTCAGATAAATTGGAGACTTGTCGTAATAGCGTTTATTGAGAGAGATAATATTCATGGACGGATGGGAATTGATTTTGAAATGGGCAAGCAAATTCATAGAAATTGATGCTATATAAAGAGTAAAGACGTCAAAGGACTCAACCCTCCTGTTCCATGGACGATATGAGTTCTTTAAATACGACTTTTGAGTCAAAAATTCTGTTAAGAACAATGTGTTTCTTTGTTTGTCTCTGCGCCATAACATTCGTCAAATAAAAAATGTTTAAATCATTTTTTGCAAACAAAGAACATTTAATATAACCTAAATAAAAATAAAAATTATTCTCTAGTTATTTAAAGTCTCATAATAGAACACGCGAGGCGACGGCCGACGCGACGCATCACACCGACTCCAAGCTAAGACCGCCGCTATCTATCCCCAGATCAAAGTGTTATTATGTATTGCTACACAAACGCGCGTTTCGCTTCACCGGCCGACGTTTATGAACGTTTCCGCGAATCGTGATCGTTCGTATTGTTTTAACGATCGGTGCCGATTTATGTGACTTTAGAACTAATATTGGATTAAATTGTATGAGGATATGCGTTGTTGAAAGTCATATGTGCAAATAAAATACAAAAGTGGTTCAGGATTGGTCGTAGCAAATTTCTACCCATAAATCCTGATACAGTACCGTTATACTAAAATGTAAATCAATATTACAATATAATTTTGGTAATGTTTTCGTGATAGTTGTATCAAAAACTTTAGGAACCGTTTAAGTATCATCAGGCGATACACTGTAGTATCATCTACCCCCACATTGCATATTTGGCACACTTCCATCTATCTCATCCATCTCAAATACATCACTTTTGTATTAGGTATTTGGAAAGTATAAAAATGTTCATACATTTTTTTAGGCTCCAATTTAAAACAAGGACTTCTCAACTGGACTTTGTCATTGATTAGAGTAGAGTTTTTTACGAAGAATACGATCACCGCAACTGGTCGGTCTAAGAAATTACGAGAGGCTCTGTCTTCTTGATTAGAGATATGGTCATATAAAGGGGTATACGGGATAGTTTACATGTGATATATGTGATATTATTTGATTTGACACTTTTTAAAATATTTCAATGGTTTAAAAATTATTTGTCTATCGAGTGAAGTCATAATTTTTGGAAATGTCTATGAAAAAATAGTGTAAATGATATGTGATACTTTATATAACTTGTTTAGTTTAAGGTTCCGGTTTTGTAGTAGGTGTTTAAATGTCAAAATGTTTGCGTCTGATTGTGACATGTTTTGTACAATAGTCCTGTTTGGAGATGGACGGATGATTATATCATTGTATTGGGATTCTGTAATAATAATAAAGAGGAATGGTGAATAAATAAATTTATTGAAAGAATAAAAATTAAATTAAATCAATTGCACATTTTAACTGTCATAACTTTTTCTTTTATTAGCTACTGTGCTAAAGTCTCAATTCTGATATGGCTATCTAAACCACCCGCGAGCAACTTCAGTCGCTTTTTGAGGGTCCTGGATCTGCAGGCAACAGAATCACCTCAGCGAAAGGCTGACTCGGCGAAGGCCAGACTTCTCGTAAGGGGGTGACTGTCCGGCCATCATAACTAACTATATGAGTTATGGAACATTAATTGTGATGTTCAATAATGAGACAACTAAAAACCGAATTAATAATTGAAATTTAAATCAATTATTATTAACTAGACTTGTTTTAGTCAAGATGTTATATATTATAGAATGGACACAAATGCTAGTAGTACTGATGATCACACATATAATTTTTTTTTTTTTTGATGTGTAATAAAATGAAGGATTTTATATTCATTAGTAAAGAACCTAAAACTAAAAACCTTAAAAAATAAAATAAAATAACTTAAGTAGGTATATTAATAAAAAGGAGTCCCTTTAGGCAAGGTCCCGAAGATACTGGCAGCGTTCCCCCTTTGAATTGCTAGACTTATTCTTTGTCCGAGGTAGCTGCCAGCTCTTCGGTCTCCTGTGATGTCGACTAATCTTTTTGTTATTTCCTTAAAGAGCCTTAAAGCGCTAGGACCCCACGGACCAAGGGTCTCGACGCCGAATGGGACAAAATCATATTCGGAGCCTAGACCCCTGTATTTGCAAATTTTAGCTTTTTCAGCCGCTTCACAAGCCGCACCAGCTCTGTTGTTGGTTCCATGTAGATGGGAAGGGGCCAGCGTGTCTGAACAGGTTGCATCCCACACCAGCACCCGGCCCATCTTCCATGGAATCAAACTCATACCGTCCGGTCTCTTGCCATCGTCTCTTGCAATACCAGTCGGCTCAAGTAGACTTGGCACGTTGACGGTGGCAAGGGACCGGCGTATGATATCGTTGAGTGCAGCATGTCTCGAGAAGCGGCCTGCACTTTTTTGGCATGACAGTCCGTGATGTCCTAGCTTGTCGACATCACTGCCACAGGGACATTTATGGGGAGCGCAGACCGGAACCCCAAGCCGTAGACAGGTTGCGATTCGGAGCGTGTCAGGCTCAAGAAAAGTTCCTGTATTTGACGAAGGGTACGCGTGAAGCCAGTAGCCGGCCTCATGCGTACCTACGGCCAAAAGCCTAGCACGCGCCGAACCTGTACTACAGCTCAAAAGATTCTCAAAAGTCAATTTGCAATTTATGTCGTCCCAGCTCCTCTGTGAATTTGGAGAAAATGGAAAATTTTGACCTGGGCATGCAATTAAGAAAGCGTTTCTAGCTTCTTCCAAGCCAGCAATCTCAAAGTTTGAAGGGGATGCCCTTAAAATTTTACTTATGAGATTTGCTGAACTATGGACAGAAGATAGGAAGGCTGGTAAAGCGACACTAGAAATTTTGCGAATCCCTAAACCACCATAACGGATGGGTAGGGATGCTTGGGACCAAGATTGCTCGTTCAGCTGCATATTAAGAATCGATTCTAAGCTAATTTTGATTAAATCGTCTACTTGTGCCAAAAGATCTGGGCGATTCCAAAAGGAGCAGCAACGGAGCACATACGTAAATTTTGGGACGAAAAGACAGAATTTTAAGATGCAAAATGCATAATGTGGACTAATTTCAAGGAGACGGTCAGCAGAATTTTGAAATTTAGTAATTGAATTATTAATATATTCAGAAATAGATTCATCAAAAATTGGAGAACCTAAAAGGTAAAGGGAATTACTGTTAACTATTTTAATATTTGGAGCCAAAATATTAAATTTTTCTTTTACGTCATTTAAATTTAAGTCGCAGTTATTTATAAAAAGTTCGCATTTGCTAAAATTAAGCTCCAAACCAATGGCTTCAAATTTATTTTTGATTAAAAAAAGGTCCGAAAACGCAGTATCCACATCACCTCCTAGGGTTCCGTCATCCAAATACCAAACGTTGAATTTAGAATTTAAACTTTTGATTATCGAATTTATAGCCAAACTAAAAATTGCAGGCCCAAGGGGATCACCCTGTTGACAACCTACTTCCGAGGACAATTCATTAGAACGATATAACAATTTTGTTGGGACAGCGTAACTGAGAAGAAGATAATTGTATATTTCGGGTATATGTTTTTTTATTTCCCTATTTACCGAATTGAATGCATTTTTGACATCAATTTTGAGCAACACGTCAGGCTGTCCGTACGTTAGGAAAGAGCGTACGGCATGGACGGCTGCCTCACACCCTCCTTTTACACCAAAGCCTAACTGTACGGGTTCAAATTCCGAACTCAATTTTGGTAAAATATGTCGAACAGCAATTTTGGACGCCAGAACATATAATTGTTATCACAGCAAGTAACTTTACTAGCCGCTAGTCATATTTTCCTTATAGTTTCTTTGGTGTGCATAGTTGTAGGTTTTTTGGATGATGCTGTGGAATATTTAGAGGCAATCTTGAATGAGATGTAAGAGGGTAACGCACGCGGGAGCGACAAAAAGCTGCGATAGAAAAAACTCGGAACACTCGCTGTCATGTTTAACTAATTCGGGTGCGATGAACTTGCGGATACGATCTTTGACTCGGTTCGCTATCGAAAAAACTGTTTTCATTTATACAGTGATTATTTTTCCTAGCACCTAGAATTACCATGTATATAAGTAGTAATGTGGACTAGATTTTGAGTCTATAAATTTGGTCGTTGAGCAAAAAAGGCCATTTGAAGGATTGCTAGAAAGTGCGAACTATTGCCTAATAGGTACACTAATAGGTTTTTAAAATACCCGTTTCCAGTGAGAGGTATAAAAGTCACTATTGTTTTGAGATTATACTATTAGGCACTTATAGTCTTCTACTACACACTATTTTATACTTAATACTTGTGTGTTTGAGAGCCCCAATTTTAGTAACTGACAGTATATTTAAAAATTATATTTTTGTGCAGCCAACCTGAACTGGCAGACTGATACCACGAGGCACAGCTAGTTTTCGTATAAGTCATAAGACAAGGAAAACTAAACTAGGAAGTAATATTTGCAAAAAATGTGGTCATTCACTCTTATTAAACTAACGGCTTTAAATATATTGAATGATAAAAAGATTTTTAAGTTGTCTACGCATTATATAATAATATTTATTCCTTATTTGTTTTTATATATTCAATCAACGTCATAAAATAATTATAAATTATTTATACTACTTAATATGTAAATAGGTAAAGTTAATATAATAATATAATTTTCCTCCAACATTTCCAGGAAATTTTATTATATATAATTAAGATTAATTAATGAGATTATAATTTAATTTATTTGCCCATACTTAGCGCATTCTACATTATTTTAGCTTTACTACATATAAGATGTATAGTGTGATAGCGTTAAGTATACAATACGAGGGAGGCACATATTTTCATCAAGACATCAAATACCTCATTAATAAGTAGGGAACTTAAAAAAAATACTTACATTGCTGTTACTCTATTTATTCGACTCTACTTTATTCTTTTTATTCTACTTCAGTAGTCTATATTCTATTCTAGTTGAACTTAAAGACAAAAAATTAATAGATTTTTTTTAAATGTGATTTATGTAATTTAGTTATCGATAAGGCGATTTTTTTTTATATAACCCAAAAAATTGATAGTTTCCAAATATATTATTTAATTATTTCGTCGATTCATACAGCAGAATTGTACGGATTACGTCAACGTGGCGGTCATTGACACCGCCGCCAAAACTCTGTCTCCGTTCTGAATTTCCGTCATATTTTTGTTCGCTACCGAGAATTTGAATTACAATTGTCAATGTGATACATTTATCTGTTAAGTGTATTAACATAAACTTCTTCGCCATTTTCAAAATAAATTGTCACTCGTTAAGTTAAAATTATGTGCTACGCGTGAGTCATTTATGGATAAATATCTTAGACATTCTTGTAATTTACTTAGTTTTGTTAATATCTGTATATAATCTTAATTTGTTATGAATTCCTTAATTAAGAATATTACAGTTGTTTTTTTTTTCTTTTGTGTCTTTCAAATTGTAAATCTAGTTGAGTGTCGATTTTCGTCAGATAAACACTAAGGTATTTTCGCGATGAGCGGGATTTTCGTCATTTTCCAGAAGGGTCCATATAAAACCTAGATTCTAACGCAGTCTTAAATAATGATGCCCATATGAAAAGTACTGATCAAACTTGTATTTGCTTTAATTTTTTGATGATGATGTGTTCTAATGATTCAGTCTACAGCCGGCGCTCGCTATCAGCCAGCTCGTCTGTTTAACGCTAATAAGACATTTATACGAGTTAAATTTTCTCGGTAAACAGCAGCCACCCACACAGAATCCTCAATTACTCTTGAGCTGGTGTTACTAGTTAGTAGACAGTTTTGAGCACGCAATTAGGAACGATATGAGCGTTAGACACATGGAAATTTCTAGAACTGAATAGCTGACTGTCTAACAATTAATTCTACCCCGAATAGTTTGAGATATACAGTACTTTTTTTTTTTCATTATAAGTAGTAGTGCTAAATATTGGAGAGTTAATAAACTGAATCTGTATATTTCAAATCTACTTTCTTTTGCTTCCGTTACTACTACTAATTGATCAAGTGCTTGTACACAAGTACTGATGTTAAGCATCAGTTAATATGTAAACGGATGCGCGCTAATGATGATTGCTGAATGGAATACTATTATCATCATCACTCAGTTTGAGGAGAGTCATTATTTTAAGGTTGACGTGGGCGAGGCTTCGGGAAGCGGAATCGTTCAAAAGTTTAATAAAAAACAAAATGCTACTTTGACGAAGTCGTACGACACAAACAGGTGTTCGTGTTAATGTGTGTGTAATAATGTGAAAGGAATTTGCTCATGAGCAAGCGGGTTTACAGAATCGTTATAGAGTAGGTTTTAGCTTTTTCAGCCGCTTCACAAGCCGCACCAGCTCTGTTGTTGGTTCCATGTAGATGGGAAGGGGCCAGCGTGTCTGAACAGGTTGCATCCCACACCAGCACCCGGCCCATCTTCCATGGAATCAAACTCATACCGTCCGGTCTCTTGCCATCGTCTCTTGCAATACCAGTCGGCTCAAGTAGACTTGGCACGTTGACGGTGGCAAGGGACCGGCGTATGATATCGTTGAGTGCAGCATGTCTCGAGAAGCGGCCTGCACTTTTTTGGCATGACAGTCCGTGATGTCCTAGCTTGTCGACATCACTGCCACAGGGACATTTATGGGGAGCGCAGACCGGAACCCCAAGCCGTAGACAGGTTGCGATTCGGAGCGTGTCAGGCTCAAGAAAAGTTCCTGTATTTGACGAAGGGTACGCGTGAAGCCAGTAGCCGGCCTCATGCGTACCTACGGCCAAAAGCCTAGCACGCGCCGAACCTGTACTACAGCTCAAAAGATTCTCAAAAGTCAATTTGCAATTTATGTCGTCCCAGCTCCTCTGTGAATTTGGAGAAAATGGAAAATTTTGACCTGGGCATGCAATTAAGAAAGCGTTTCTAGCTTCTTCCAAGCCAGCAATCTCAAAGTTTGAAGGGGATGCCCTTAAAATTTTACTTATGAGATTTGCTGAACTATGGACAGAAGATAGGAAGGCTGGTAAAGCGACACTAGAAATTTTGCGAATCCCTAAACCACCATAACGGATGGGTAGGGATGCTTGGGACCAAGATTGCTCGTTCAGCTGCATATTAAGAATCGATTCTAAGCTAATTTTGATTAAATCGTCTACTTGTGCCAAAAGATCTGGGCGATTCCAAAAGGAGCAGCAACGGAGCACATACGTAAATTTTGGGACGAAAAGACAGAATTTTAAGATGCAAAATGCATAATGTGGACTAATTTCAAGGAGACGGTCAGCAGAATTTTGAAATTTAGTAATTGAATTATTAATATATTCAGAAATAGATTCATCAAAAATTGGAGAACCTAAAAGGTAAAGGGAATTACTGTTAACTATTTTAATATTTGGAGCCAAAATATTAAATTTTTCTTTTACGTCATTTAAATTTAAGTCGCAGTTATTTATAAAAAGTTCGCATTTGCTAAAATTAAGCTCCAAACCAATGGCTTCAAATTTATTTTTGATTAAAAAAAGGTCCGAAAACGCAGTATCCACATCACCTCCTAGGGTTCCGTCATCCAAATACCAAACGTTGAATTTAGAATTTAAACTTTTGATTATCGAATTTATAGCCAAACTAAAAATTGCAGGCCCAAGGGGATCACCCTGTTGACAACCTACTTCCGAGGACAATTCATTAGAACGATATAACAATTTTGTTGGGACAGCGTAACTGAGAAGAAGATAATTGTATATTTCCGGTATATGTTTTTTTATTTCCGTCAGCAGGGTATCCCTATTTACCGAATTGAATGCATTTTTGACATCAATTTTGAGCAACACGTCAGGCTGTCCGTACGTTAGGAAAGAGCGTACGGCATGGACGGCTGCCTCACACCCTCCTTTTACACCAAAGCCTAACTGTACGGGTTCAAATTCCGAACTCAATTTTGGTAAAATATGTCGAACAGCAATTTTGGACGCCAGAACATATAATTGTTATCACAGCAAGTAACTTTACTAGCCGCTAGTCATATTTTCCTTATAGTTTCTTTGGTGTGCATAGTTGTAGGTTTTTTGGATGATGCTGTGGAATATTTAGAGGCAATCTTGAATGAGATGTAAGAGGGTAACGCACGCGGGAGCGACAAAAAGCTGCGATAGAAAAAACTCGGAACACTCGCTGTCATGTTTAACTAATTCGTATTAGTTAAACATGACACACATACTATTCTGTATATAATCTTAATTTGTTATGAATTCCTTAATTAAGAATATTACAGTTGTTTTTTTTTTCTTTTGTGTCTTTCAAATTGTAAATCTAGTTGAGTGTCGATTTTCGTCAGATAAACACTAAGGTATTTTCGCGATGAGCGGGATTTTCGTCATTTTCCAGAAGGGTCCATATAAAACCTAGATTCTAACGCAGTCTTAAATAATGATGCCCATATGAAAAGTACTGATCAAACTTGTATTTGCTTTAATTTTTTGATGATGATGTGTTCTAATGATTCAGTCTACAGCCGGCGCTCGCTATCAGCCAGCTCGTCTGTTTAACGCTAATAAGACATTTATACGAGTTAAATTTTCTCGGTAAACAGCAGCCACCCACACAGAATCCTCAATTACTCTTGAGCTGGTGTTACTAGTTAGTAGACAGTTTTGAGCACGCAATTAGGAACGATATGAGCGTTAGACACATGGAAATTTCTAGAACTGAATAGCTGACTGTCTAACAATTAATTCTACCCCGAATAGTTTGAGATATACAGTACTTTTTTTTTTTCATTATAAGTAGTAGTGCTAAATATTGGAGAGTTAATAAACTGAATCTGTATATTTCAAATCTACTTTCTTTTGCTTCCGTTACTACTACTAATTGATCAAGTGCTTGTACACAAGTACTGATGTTAAGCATCAGTTAATATGTAAACGGATGCGCGCTAATGATGATTGCTGAATGGAATACTATTATCATCATCACTCAGTTTGAGGAGAGTCATTATTTTAAGGTTGACGTGGGCGAGGCTTCGGGAAGCGGAATCGTTCAAAAGTTTAATAAAAAACAAAATGCTACTTTGACGAAGTCGTACGACACAAACAGGTGTTCGTGTTAATGTGTGTGTAATAATGTGAAAGGAATTTGCTCATGAGCAAGCGGGTTTACAGAATCGTTATAGAGTAGGTTTTAGCACACGCTCATACACCGCCTTCTCTAGGTAGCGAACTTTATGTGTCCCACCGCTGGACACGAGTCTCCTTGAAATGAGGTCGAAAATAAGCTGGAAATCGACTGCATAGGTGTTAGCATACTTCGAGCCTATACCATCAAAGCCATCTCTTATTTCAATCTGTTAAGATTACGGTGGCGTTTGAGGAAACAGAGAAACAGTTAATATTTGCAGTAGGTAATATACAGTAACCGGCTAAAGTGACTGCGAGGAATCTATCCCGACTTGTCCAGGGATTGATGAGGACTGATGATGGCTATAAATGGTGTTTAATTTTTATTTTCTATTACGCTGACTGCTTATCACGGACATTTCCAATATTGAATAAACAAGCTGCCTTACAATCTCATATATTATTCTAATGGGTTTATAATGTTAATGGAAAAATATGAATGGTTGAATATGGCGTTGTTGCCTTAACCAGCGTGGTGTGAGGTGGCGGGCTTAATGATATTAGAGAATAAAAGGAAATTAATATACCACTTGGTAGCATATTTGTCATAAAGGCAAGGTAGCTTTAATACTACTAAAATGTATTAACTTGTGGTAGAATCAGGGTAAGAATAAGACTTGAGACCGAAATTTGATCGATTATAATATCTGTAACAAAAGTATAGAGATGTAAAGTATAAAGATCCTTTTTTTATCGTAGGGAAATGTTTTTTTGGTAGACCCCCGCCCTATGTGGGACTTACACCTGGGAATGCCGTACCCTTAAACTAAAATCACTGCAGCGCCTTCAGCTGCTTTTTAAGGGGCTCGGATCTGCGGGAAACAGGATCACCTCAGTGACAGGCTGACCGCCGGCGAAGGCCACTCCTTATAAGGGTGGACTGCCCGGCCGCTACAATGCAGTCCCCGCGACGTCGTGTCATACTAGGCCGGGGGTGCGTAGGAGTAGCGCCTCCTACGCACCCCCGTTCGTCACCCGCGGGGGTAGGTCTTTTTTTTCTTTTACGCCGGAAAATGCTCTGAGGCATCCCTCTGGGGAGAGTGCTAGAATCCACGACTGGGCTTGAACCGTAGTGGGGTGCTAGGGGAGGTCTCGTCGGCCTCCTTCTGTGACGATACTGCCTCTCATAAGGAGACCACCATCGTCCAGGACTTGTCATCACCGAGCAAAGTATAAACACCTACCTTACCTTGATTAAAGTATAAAAATTAGGTCATGTAGTTGTAACTTAAACAGTCGACTTTCCCAACAGTTTAGCGATGACTGACCTCAAATGTATCATAATTGAGCTTTAATAGCGACCGACGTTTTTCATATTTATTTTGTATTTTTACCGATTACGTAAAAACTTTTAAGTTGTTAAATAATCTCCTTCATCACTGTGAACATATTCTATCAACGAGCCTATATTATAAACGTCTATACACTACGCTACCAATTGAAAAAATCTGTGTTCATAATGTGGTATATGTCTATTTGACAAGTTGAGCAGATAGGCGTATTCCAGTGATCTCTGTCACAGCGACGGGTATGCCGTCCGATACAGACAATTTAGTAAAATATTCCACACTAATATAGCAAAAAAATCACAACCATAAAGTCAACCTTGAGACAAGGAACATAACTTGTTTGGCGGGGCATGTGTAAATGACTCGATTTACATACGATTTACTTTACACTATGTAACAAGCGGAGCAAAATGATCACTCGTTTGAATACATCTCTCCTGTTTATATCCTCAATCTTCACGTAGTAAAATGCTTTAAGACTTATCCGATGTAAAATATACTTAAGCACACTTCAATACTTCAACTTTCCTTGTTATATGTATATTAGATATTCTATGTTCATTGTATTAGAATGTATTCTTTTCTGAAATTTATTGGAACCTCCGTGTTATTAGAGTATACATTGGGAGTATATGAATCATATTTTTATTTTAATAAGTTGATAAACAAAAAATATTTATAAAAAATAAAACCTTAACCTAGTCTCATGGTATGAACTTGAATTATGTATACAAGAAAACGGAAATAAATTTAAGCAATTTACATAAATACGTCTGCCCTTGGCGAGATTTAAACCCGCGACCTCACATCGACCGTCAAGTTATGTTAACATCAATGCGAAAAGCAAATCGGTCGATTAACACCGGCGTTCGGTCGTAAATTATTTATTTAATAATGATTAATGTTCAACGACCATTTAATTAATGCGGTCTAATTAAGTGTCTTCATGTGACGCACCGGCGACCACCCTTTACGTTACACTTAATTAAGACTTATATAAAACTTGCAGGAAATATATCGTCTTACTAGTTCCGTCTGGCTTTGCCCGGTGTTTGCTGAAAACGACTATAGCCTTACTAGTTCCGTCTGGCTTTGCCGGAATGTCCTCGTTTGCTAAGAAAACCATATTAGGTCATAATTAATCATTTCAAAATTAATTTCAATATATTTTGAATATTTGGGTAATATACTTCTTTAATTTTATAAATTTGTACTTAATATATTATACCAATGATAGTGAATTATATATTTTAATAAATGCTTACCTGTCATTTAAATATTTAAATTTATAATTCATCAAACAAAATATAGTGGCTTCGTCAATTTCAACCTTAAGCTGACCTTTGCAAATAATCTAACAATGTGTTTATTCTAATGAATGCATGTTATGACACACAGACAAGACATTAGGAAAACATATTAATCATTTTCAAAGAGTGTTTCATAATATTCAACGGATTTTTCTAAATGCTTGTGTCTGGTCAATATCGCCAACTGCTAAGCTAAAATTCTATATGAATAAAATCTTTCATGACAATATTTTAAACCGTTTCACTTTGAAAGTGATCGAGCGTATATAAATATGAAATTAAAATCTTTATTTAGTCTCAAATACAAATAGAAATTTGCTATAGTGGAAATATTCATTTTTTTATATATAAATATATCAGTTTATACATATTATGCTTTTTCATTTACCTCTGCACGTACCTTCATTTAAATGTCTTTTTTGATATATAAGATAAAAATACGCGACCTTACATGGTAAACTCTTACTAAAAATTGGCAGTCATAGGGACTTTAGTAATAAATGAAATTTGAAATTTCATAATTAGTACAGTAAAAATAGAATTTAACCTCACACAAAATTTCCGAACCATAAGGTTATCTATGATCCAGGTAGAGCTTCAAGCGCCATCTTGAAAAAAAAGCTTTTGGCCGATATCTTTTTTTTTTTTTTTCTTTTACGCCGGGAAATGCTCTGAGGCATCCCGCCTGGGGAGTGGGTCTCCCCAGGTGGGTATGTGGGACTCGCTGCGCCCGAAAGATGGTGAATGGATGCAGCTCTACCCACTAAAACCCGGCGAGTGCCACCAGTGCCGCCTTGGTAAGGTGCCCCGGATCTGTTAAGCTAACAGGGCACCTCGACGGCTAGTCAGTCCTGCAAGGGACCGACGCCATCTCCACAGAGGGGTTGTCCCGCACCACAGAACAACCCCTTCCAACGTCGGGACAGTACAATGGGGTAGAGGTTCCCATCCTCACCCCTTGCCCCCTGCTCTTTTGTCCCCTCTTCTTGTAAGAGGAGTACAAAGAGCCCCCTCGGCTCAATTAGCTTCGCCCAAGGTGTTGGGCTCACCCTAGGCTACTGAGCCCCACCGCCACGTCAAGGCTTGAACCATGGTGGGGCTATCTGGGATATATGCACTTTAGGGCAAAAGTTCAGACCATTATTTTAAACAATAAAATTTCGCATCTTTATTTCAGCTGTAAACGTTTTTGTAAAACTTCCCGCTTACGATTTATGGTCCATTTACTGAACCAATTTTTTTTCGTTTTTCTATCTCGCCGATAATAACTCTTAAATTATCAATAAAATGCATCTTTATTACTTATATTAATCAATAAAATGCATCTGTCTGTGCTAGTTAAAAACAAATATCCTACAATCATAATATATAGCCTGCGCTACCGTCTACGCACAAACATACCAACATAATTAGTATTTAATAGCCTATTGTTAAGGCTTTAATGCATTCATATTAAATATTCAGTGTGGTGCTCGGTTCGTCGTGGTTTTTATTGAAAATAATAAAACTATGTACGTGTTATTCTGATATGGCTTTATTTTCTCTATATTTTACCATCATCAATTCTTATCTCATGCATTTTTCACTTCGTTTTCATTCATGATTAGGGGAGATGGAAGATGGTGATGAATGCTCATTAAACATTCTTCAACTACCCTCAACCTGAACGACCACTAGACAGGAAGATTTATCCAGTCATCATGTTGACTAAATCTTGGCGTTCATTAAAAGTGACCTATGCCCAGCAAGAGGTCGATAATGATGATGATGATTAAAATAATATGCTTCACTAACGTCCTGGTCAAACGTTGACTTGCCACAGACTACCACATATCGTGTTTAAAAAATTTGTCAAGCTGTGCCAATCTACAGTGCCAAAAATGTCAGTTAAATATTTTCACTGGATAAAGGAGTTTATCACAAACTTAATATTACAACGTGACACAAAATTGTCATATTTATAAAGATTTTCAATCCTTTACGCTGACACATAATACCAATTACCAACAGTCGATACTAACGAAAGCCCGAAAGGTGTAAGATGAAAATTCGTGTCTAAGGAAGAATGCCTGATAAACTCCGATACAGGACCTATTCAGGAAAAGCTAAGTCACTATCATAAGATAAGCGAGTTAAATTATTACTTCACATAACTAGACTTATAGGGCACGACAAAAACGGATCGGATTCTAGTCGAGTCGTTACGGACGCGCAGTTTTTTCGCACTTCATAAGGATTCAGTGTTTTTGCCTCCTTCACGCATGAACACGGAATTGCTTTATAAATGAAACGTGAATATTGATATCGAATCTTTATAATATTATATTTAAGCAAGTTGATATATCATCATCACCATCAGAAGCCTTTATCCGTCCACTGCTGAACATAGGCCTCATTAAAGATATTTTGCTCAGCTTAAGTGACTGAGTAACTTTAATTAATGCTAAAAAAGTAAAAAAAAATGTAATTTATTTGAAAATATAATTAAAACACCCCAACCCGACGCCAGGAGGCCGTGTGGTCGCAGACTGAACGGTTGTCGGGGGGCAACCCCCCACTTTTATAAACCAAAAGTGAGCCAAATGGGCTCACTAATCCGATGTAGCATTAGGGCCTTCGGGCCGTTAGCATAGATCCATCCGAAAAAAAAAATTAAAACACCCAGTACACTCTTAAGATCTCAATAAAATGGTAATTTAACCTTATGTTTTTATTTTCTCACGCCATTCATTCGGGGACCTTGGTGCTGTTTACAAAATAAACGATTTAAGAAGGCAATAAACTTCTGTTCAACATTTATGGTCTGTTCGTACCTATAGGTTGGGGAGTTCAATTTATTTATCAAAGACGGTAGAGCATATCATATACTACCTACTTTTCATTCTGTTGCGCAAAGAATTCAGACCCCTTTAATATACGGGTTACCTTTAAAGAGCCTATGTATACGAATGTATATACATACAATATTCAAATGGACATACTCCTTTAGAAGACCAGCTAGGTTGCTTTTCGCATATCTAACTCTACTACTATGGACAATCTGTTTTTATTGGTATGAATGCCAAATATATCACATAAAACTTCAACTCTATATAAAAATGATTTCTAACGATTGACGTATCATTGGGCCTTTATCGCTCTGGTGTTCATCAACAGATCAATTTCCAGGAGAGGTGATGACGGTGATAGACTATAGCTTGTTTCCTAATACAAGGTGGGGTCCTACGTATACAGATGTACCACGTACACCAATCACGACACAGCACGATGTTGTAACAACCAATCAGCGCGCTTCCCTCGCATGATGACATTTCATTATAATGATTACATATTTGGAACACGTTATTTTTATGAGTAATTGGAGATTGGGATACGAGTAGTCGGAGCTAATAATTATTAGATTAATTAAGACTAGCAGCGCCCGGCGGTCTCACACGCGTACTCCCGTGGGAGTACAGTGATAAATTATAGCCTTAGATATGTTACTCTGATGTATATGCTATGTTATCGTAAAATTTTATTCAAATCCATACTGTCATTTTTGCGTAAAAGTCCATACATTTTTACAAACTTTCGGGTTTATAATATTTGTAGGATATAATTAAAATTTCTTCATAGAGTATAATTCTACACATACACAATTGTAGGTAATAGGATAACGAGGTAACGGAAATTCATTTTCTTACATTATCTATATTTATTATTTACCCTCACAATAACAAAATTCTATTTACCTTTCACTAGATAGATAGATGCCTTTCTTTGTTAGTTGTTTTATAAAATATATTTTTATTAATATGAGTGACTGTATATATTTAGTTATCCGTTATTGCCGAACAATAATTACCGGTGTTAGTCTGTTAGACTTTCACTAAGAGATGATAATGACATCCATAAAAGCTTCGGTTTAAAGTAATGGTCGTTTTTACTTAAGCTTTATCTGAAGTAGTCACGGCTGTCTGTTTAGCTGTTACCATAAAACGTTAAAACACTATCAACGTATCGTAATCGTAGTTTCACTCGTTTTTGTAATTGTTTTGTAACCGATTTATTTTAATTTTCTCTCTTGTTTATATTCTATCAGCTTAGACTTTCGATCTTCCGGATCACTAATTCCGCAACTAAACTTGGAAACGGGAGTCTAATAATAAATGGGTATTACCATAATCGTTGTTACTCTTAAAATTAAAGAAAAGTCTTGTCTCCAAAATAGAGATCATTTCCAATGATTAAACTATTAAATGAATCAATATATAAATCAATATATAAATAATCAATAATAATAAATATTTCAGCTTTATATCAGTAATAAATTTGTTAAAATTTTCATCACATTACTGTTATGTCATAGTAATATGATTCTGAGAGCTGTCCAGTTAAGGAGCGATTCGTGAAAACGTTACGGTATTATTGTGACCTCAGGCGCCGGGGTCGAAGACCGAAATAATAATTCTATTCTAAATAATTTCATTTAAATAAGCAATAAATACATGGTTTTATCAAATACAACGTGTAACGTATTGCGGATGTAGAATAAGGAAATAGATTCATATCGGTATTGTGTATGTATGGGTTCTGTAATGTTTTATTGTTTCTAACAATTTACACTCGATAAAAACCTATATGGTATATATACAGATCATACAGGAAATCTTAGTATTAACCGACCAAAATGAAATGACCAAACTCGTATATAAAAAATGAAAACCATTGTGTGCAATTGTTAAGATCGTCTTTGTTAAAATGCTTTTGCATTATAACATAACGGCGCACTGTTATTTTAGTATTCGTCACACAATACCCAATCTGCACGGCTACAATGTTTTCACGGTCAAACAATGGACAGTGAAAAGGAACTGACGACTCGCAGGCACGATACTGACTCTCAGGCATTTGAGCAAACTAATAAAATGTTTAGGCTTCAGAGGCACGAGCATTCAGTCTTATGATATCTTGCTTCAGTTTTATATGTACGTCCACTTCTGCACATAGGCCTCCCTCAAAGAACGCCAAGACGGAAGATCCCTTGCCACTCACATCCAATATTGTATAAACATATAAAATTAATTTAGAATATAATCAGGACAATCGAAACGTAATAAGAAAAGTAAGTCATGTTATAAACTGAGTGAACGTAATAATTATATGCAATAATAAAGTAACACCTATTTATATTTCACAGTAGTTACAAAATGCTTTAGCGAAATCCTTGACCTGAACAATAATATTTTGCAAATAAATTCTTGTGACATTATGTTAATTTATAACTAATATAAAGATATATATGATAATAACTAAGAATAATAATGAGGATTTCTTATTTATTTATTTATGTAAATTTATTTGAAACAAAATTTAAGAGCATTACAAAAACAATTTAAGATTAACTCAAATTTGCGGTCAATTATAATATTTTCTCTTTTTTATGATTATAGTCTTGATGCATAATGTCTTTATTTATAAATAATATTGTTGTTATAAACTACATTATTATAAAATTATGTTTTTGCACGAATTAACTCATTTTAATAAACTGAACTTTCTGTGGAAATCCTTTGCAAATCGCGTTTTATAGCTATATGGGATATGTACTGTTTAAAACATAATAAAAAAGATGGCTAAGCACGAGGGCAACACTCAAAATTCTTGAACTAATTACTGATCAGTTGTAAAAAAGTGACCAGCACTTGTGACTATTTGGCGACGTCAGGCGAGGAATTACTGGGTCACCAGCCCTGCCCTCGCACCTTGTGATTTTTATTTATTCCTGAAAATTAAAGAAAAACTTCGAGGAAAACATTTTAAGGACACCGTGGAAGCAGTGGGCCTTTGTGCTTTTGTCAGTGGTGCCATGAGATGCAGCGATGTATTGATATGAATGGACACTATTTTGAAAAGGTATAACAAAAGTAATAACTTGCTATATTTTTCATTTTTTTATTTTCTAAGAAAAACTCTTAGCACCTTTGTTCACTGCAAAATTTTCGTCGGAGAAGTACTTATTTTACCTTTTTTTAGTTTGTTAGTTTTTACTGATCGTATACTTTATAACATAATTAATCGTTCAGTAACTTCAATCATTATCTAAATCGTATTCGGTCGTCTCAGTCCCGAGATCGCTCTCATTAAAAGTGACCAGCGGAGACAAAGGGACTGCCCCGGGCCTGTCCAAGTGAGGTCGTCTCATTTCCCAAGTTACACTCAGTCCCAACACAAATCCAGTCCTGATTTTGTCGGCGGTTAACGAGATTAAATCACTGACACTTTACAGTTTACATTAATGTTGGGCTTCTAATTATTTTACTGTCCTACTGTGAAAATTTGTTTGTCAGCGTGGATGTTTCTTACTCTCGTACACGTACGAGAGTAGAGTAGGAACATCTTTCTTACTCTTCTAAAGGTTGTATTGTACATAATATGTATTATATTGGACAGTATTGTTAAGCTGTTACACTGTGTTATTTATTAGTCACAAACAAAATTATAATAACTACACTACACTAATTATACTTTACTAGCAGCGCCCCGCGATTTCACCCGCGTACTTCCCATTCCCATGGGATTACAGAAATAAATTATAGCCCGTAGCCAGAAATATAATATTCTGATTTTATTGTAAAGTTTCATTAAAATCCGGTTAGTAGTTTTTGCGTAGAAAACATACATCCACAAACACAAATAAAACATACATATATTCTTACAAACTTTCGCGTTTATAGTATTAGTAAGATACCCATGACATATTATATGATATAATATGTCCCATTGCTAAATTTATTCGCGATTTAATTAGCAGATTAAGCGTAAGATAAATAAAAACTCACTTTTTCATTTATAATATTGGGTCGGGTAAACTATATAATTCCCAAATATTCAGAATCCACGAAGCTAACGGGCCGCGTCTAGATTTAGGTATTGAAATTTCAAGCATCTTGATTGGTTTAAGTAAACAGCGGCCATCTATTTAAATGCTTGTAACTGGAGATCATTTGTCTTAGTATTCGTTCGGGGAGCCATTTTAACGTCAATTCACTAAGAGATGGACGTGCCCTGATGAATTATCTCTGGCCCGTACTATGAATATTAAACGCTAAAGAGATATATGATATTTTTATTTTAAAGCCAGCTGCCACCGACGGTATTTCCGAACCGATAAGCCTTTGAGAAGAGAGCATGCACATATTTGAAAGGCCGGCTACGCACCTGCAAATCCTCTGGTGTAGCGAGTCTGTGGATATCACTGATTACTCGGCACCAGATCAACCTACTAGCTGTTAGCCCTTTCTTCTATAAAATACAATTCTTATATAATATTTTAAAATTAAAAATATCTTTTTGGACTCTTGCTCTTAAGCGGTCCAAATATTAGGCCACAATTTACGCATGCTCTCTATCAATACGAGTTTCCCAACATCACAAGCTTTGATATAATAATCCATAAAATATTCCCGAGCTTATCAATATTATATATATATATATATTATATATAGAGCTTATTAATATTCCTAAATGCGAAGTTATTGAACGATAGATTGATAAAACGACGAATAATTTATACTTATTATTAATAAATAATATAGGTTTATTATGAATTATTATTCATTAACCTGAGTTTTATTCAAATTATCGCGAATGTTGTTTGCCGCCGATTATCTATCGCTAGATATCGATGGTTATAGTGTGGGGCGGGTTTAATAGCACGATAATGTCTAGGCAAGAGATTAATCTTATTCCTCTAATCAGAGAATTAGGGCTACAAACTACGAAGTATAAGTTACTACTAAAGTCTTGGGACTTTAATAGTAACTTATACAAGCACAAGCCACAGAAATAAAGCATTTATGATTAGAGTTTTTTCAAGGCCTCACTTATAGATGCTTTCATCATGTTGAGAATAAAAAGCGCTGATAACATTATTACATGCATTCATTTGTACGAATGAATTATATATATAATAAAATTCGTATAATTATACAAAGCATAATTATGATTATGTCATCATTTGTGATATGATGGATTAGGAATAAACAATCCCGAAAATCGGCTTAATTAATTATTATCACGATAGGCGGATGTTATTGCGCGATATATGATCGCGGGGTTTAAGATATAGCCTGATGTATGATATCGTGTGATGCGTGACATCGCGGGATATAATATGATATCGCGCGTTTGATATCGGGCGATGGTTTTCGCAGTGTGTGGCGATCCTAATTGCACAGTACGCGTCGGCCGCGTCGCTAATTGAACGGTTAGTCGTAACCGGTCTCTTGGCCGTGTTTGTTAACCGATTATGCGGTGTATTAAACGCTGCAATATTTTTATTTGTCAAATTCAACAGCGTGTGATTCTAATACGAATAAACGCTTTAAACGAGATGGGCTTTTAACGTCAATATTTGATTTGGTATTAGCTCAGCTTGGGCTTTAGGATTTTCTGTTTTGATTTAATAAATTCGACTGATATTGAAAATTGAATGCATTTATGGATTAAATTCTTTCGATGACACACAAGTATAGTAGAATATTAATAAGAGATTTTAAACTTTCCACGTTTTTTATGTGTCTATCTAATCTGTTTAGCTGTTTAGGTGTAAATATGTAACAGATAGACAGATTTACATTTGTAATCTATAATATTGATAAAATTGTGGATGTGGTTTCATTTAATTGATCAGGTACTGCCGAATCTCAATACTTACTTTGTCTTTCGAATTATTTTCCTGTTTACATTTGCTGACGAACTTTGTTCCGCTAAATTTAAAAAGCATAGTTATAACCACGATTGGTGATCGTATTACTAATTAGTAAACAAGGTCATCGCCGTATTTCCTTGAACTATTATTGAGAAGTCATAAGTAAACAAAATAATTGGTATAACTTCGATAACTAAACGATTTAAATTATGTTGACCTAACATAGCTGTTTATTTAAAAACATGAATTATAAAATATTCCTTTGACGTTTATATTATTTTAGTATTAATATTTAATAGCTATTTAAACTTTTTATAATTAATATTATTTTAATCAATTGAGTTTAGAACTAATAATTTATTAATGGTTGCCATTCTGAGCACGTGCGCAAGTTCGCTTTCGAATCTTCGTCAAATTCTCAAATCTATGTGGATTACCTTTGGACAACACCATACAAAAAAGTATCTCTTTTATCCTCTTAATAATATTTTTTTTAATTATTACCTTTTAATAATTCTAGCCTTGTCTATCTTAGCTAATATGACAAAGCGGAAGAGTTAGTTTATTTATCTCCGGAACTACTACCGGATAAGGAAATTATTTTTTATTTGATAGTCCAATTATTATTGAGGAAGTTTGTATGTTATTTATTTTAGATAAAAATAAAGCAAACTTTATTTTCTCAATTTTAGAGCGGTTACAATCGCGGGTAACATAATATAAACCTGTGCACCCTTCCGTACATATAACATGTGACTCGTGATATATTAGCTGGTACAATCGTTTTGGGTTCGGATACAGCTTGTTTACAAATAAACCGGCCTCCCGACAGTAATGTACCGTTGCAGGCGCGAGAGCCTCGACAACAATATGCCCGCTCCAAGTTAACATGTTTAGAAATAGCTCGCGAGATTATAATGTTTGTATGGCTTCCAAACTTAATCTTTCAAGTAAGATGTGAAGAATATAATAGAAGAGAAAATGGGCAGTTTATGAAATAAGTGGATTATTACCTATTAATACGAGTCAGCGGGGGATCGGCTCAGATAAGACAAGATTATTGAAAGGGGCCTATTTCCAGCGATGGTCCACAAAATATTGAAAATGAAGAATATGATAATTAAGAAAACTCAATTTCTTGATATTTTGGAAAGAAGTCATTACTAAATATGGTAAACAGGCGTTTAGTATTTGTAGTAATGAGTTAATATAATAATATTATTTACTTGCTGTAACTCGCTGTTTTTGGTCGGTCGTGTTCGGAGTGATAACTTTTTTGATAAACATTCTATCCTACTATATAACCGACAATTGAGAGTAAAACTACTTTCGCATTTATAATGTTAGTATAAGTAACGGTAAATATGAAAATATCTCGTTAGTCTAACGAGCTCAAGATTTTAGAAATATTTATTAGCGGCCGAGGTGGTAACTCTAGACTTATTGAGATTAAGAATTTTGTAGTCATTAAATATATCGTCAAGAATGTTTAAAATTTTAAACTGCTATAAAATCCACGGAACACTACTAGTAAATTTAATGCTAAAATATTTATAGATGAAGCAAAATAATCGCTGCAACAAAATATCGGCATGTTATTTACCTGAAACAAAATAAATAAGACAAATTGAATCTTCATAACAATAATCGTAGCTAACATGGTTAGTGGTTACATTATAATGAAACAACTTTTTCAGATTTTATCGCGGTTTATTAATTATTAATTACATGCCAGTTATATCTTTACAAGCGCGATGTTTCGGTTGCTTTATTGCAACCATGGTCACGGGAGGACCGGTCCTCCAACCATTTTGTCGTAGAAAGCCCTGGTCAAGTTGATGATGATGAATTTCATATAAAATAAAACTCCAAGGACGTGCTAAATAGGTAAGTATCAAGTTAAAACGAATGCAATGATCCAGCGCACTATTATACGGAGTCACTTGAACACAAAGATCGACGCCAGCCGATCTCACAATGGAACCGGTAGATAAATAAATAAATGCAAAAAGTGGTTTAAATAAGCCCCCTTTAAGGAGCGGCAGCTGCCTTACTGTCAAGGCAAACCGCCCGGCTCTTAGGTCGCGCTGCAAGCAAATTCGTTTTTTACTTGCACCGGCTAGTGTAGTCGTTTACATTTGATAGTTCGTTTCTTGGACAATAATGACAAGATCCCGAATATTAAACGAGATATACAAAAAAGTAGTTAAGATTTATATCATCTTGGCTGTAGGTACCTACTACCTACTAGAGCATTGTTAATTAAGCCATATTTATAAGTTATTGAACAGCATAAATTGATGACTTGCTTAAAGAAAACTTTTACGAACTTAATAATGAATATAGATAGTGTAGTGATTTGGCTTCGTAAGTAATAAACATGCAACTTTATTTTATGAAATAATAAACATGTGGTGTTTGATTGGTCGTTTTAATTCCTTAATAAGCGGCACCAGTCGTAACAGCCGTCTACTGCTTCCCCACCATGGTGCAAGCCTTGTCGTGGCGGTGAGGCTCAGATAAACCTTGGGCGAAGCAAATTGGGCCGAGGGGGCTGCTCTTTGTACCCCTCTTATAAAAGGAGGGGACAAAAGAGCACGGGGACAAGGGGCGAGGATGGGAACCTCACCCCATAGTACAAGTCCTGACGTTGGGAGGGGTTGTTCTGTGGTGCGGGACAACCCCATCTGCGGAGGTGGCGTCGCTCCCTTGAGGGACTGACTAGCCATCGAGGTTGCCCTGTTTACTCAACAGATCCGGGGCACCTCAGCGAGGGCGGCATTTTAGTGGGTAGAGCTGCGTCCACTTTACCACGTTTCGGGCGCAGCGAGATGCCTCAGAGCATTTCCCGGCGTAAAAAAAGCCGTCTACTGCTTCCAACAAAATATAAACCCCAAAATCTTGGATTCCGCCTCACACTTTCACATGCAACTAGAATTTAGGATGATGAAACTTAAGCCAGTTCATTAGGCAAACTGTTATATTTTAAGCTTTATTTTGATAAAACTTATTATATTTTAACACAGTTGCACCAAATCATTGTAAAATTCAAGCGCCCGATATTATAAAATGAATCGCTTTGATTTTTACGCGTAATTGATTACGATAATTAATTTATTGACCGGATTTTAGTGGCGATAAAATTTAACGAACCTTATCGCTGTCATATTTTTAAATATAAAACCCATTGACAAGCGAATAATTATTATAATAAGGCCTTAATAAACTTTTTTATACAAAATAATTTAATCTTGTTACGCTGTAAGCAGAGCCCTCATCATTAATAATCAAAATGTGATACAAATATGAATTTTATTGTAATTAGCATGGATTATTAATATTATTAGAGCGCTGTTATTATTTGTAATTAAATTTAGGTAAAATACTTGTCTTTAAGTTATTCCTGATGATATGCTTAGAATCTTAAAGGTTCGGCTTTGCTAAATCCACATTTAAGAACAATAATTCAGTAGGGTAAGTCTATGAAAGATGGCCGTATAAGAAGATGGCCAACACAAAAAAGTTCGGAGTAAAATTCAGAAATAGCGTTACTGTCTTGCTAGTTTGCTTCTTGACTCGGATGCGATCGTTGGTGTGTGATTTTACCATAAAAAATAAGTAAAATTATGCTATTTTCTTTGAGATTTTCTTGTGTTGGCCATCTCTCCTATACGGCCATCTTCTCTAGACTTACCCAAAGCCTAATTTATCATCATCAGCATCAGCATTTATCCGTCCACTGCTGAACATAGGCCTCCTTTAAAGAACGCCAAAGCGACCGAACTCGTCAAGAGTTCGGTCGCCTTGCATCCAACACGGACCGGCCTCGTTGGTGGCCAACCAACACTCCGTCTACCTAAACGTGGCGTCCACTCTTTAACCTTATTGGCCCATCGGCCATCCGTACTCGTGATTGTGTGATCAGTGACCAGCCCACTGCCACTTGAACGAGCCAAGTTAAATAAATATTCAAAATCGTACCATAATTAACCTAATTATTAATACTTAACCTATTTACCTTACACCTAGCCGAGTATACAGCGATATGGTTACGATTAAGGGAGTAAAGGCAACTTAAATTAGCACGGCCTGATGATGATGATAATGGTAACCAGCTCATGTCATTTGTTTTTGTCCTCGTGCAAGGCGAGGACCATACATTAAAGTTCCACCTGCCGGATTACTGGAAGCATAGTTAATGCTCTTTTACATAAATATCGGTTTAAACTTGTTCGTACGACTGTTTTCGTAGTGTTCAAAATTTGATTTCATTTTAATTCTAGACTTCATATTTCTTCTTTTCTATAAAAAGTATAGATACAAATAGATAGAAAATATAACGTACATTACTAGGAAAGTATAATAATAACTTAACACACGATCAAATACTTAAAAAATGAGATACTATATCAAAAATATGTCGAAGGGTATTTAATAAATTAACTATAACTATTTGGGACATTTGGACTATCCAATTAGCACCTTAAAATGGTTCTCTAGATTTCCAGAAGGACTCACTCTTAGAAATATAAATCTGTAATCCGTGTTTAAGAACGAGTTCGCATAAAAATAAT
This sequence comes from Helleia helle, assembly GCA_963853865.1. Taxonomy (NCBI): domain Eukaryota; kingdom Metazoa; phylum Arthropoda; class Insecta; order Lepidoptera; family Lycaenidae; genus Helleia; species Helleia helle. The sequence continues at coordinate 10,737,409 of OY971431.1, forward strand.
GATAATAAGATTATAATTGTATTCCATATTATAATGTCGACCACACTCCGGATACACCTGTCCTTGTTTATAGGCACAAACATCATTATTATGAACACAGTACGCCTTAAGGTATAGTTCCATCTTAAATTGCACATGCATTTAAGAATTGTAAAGCCAAAGCGGAAAATTAATGATGTTTTTGTAAGAGTTAAAAAATAGGTGCTATTTTGATCCAATTATATAAAACGAATACAATACGTGATTATGAGGTGTATCTTAAAAAATAATAAATATGCATAAAGTATAGTAAGTTAATAAAATGATCTCACTGTGTCAATATCCTATACAATATCGTAATTCGTCTAAGACAAAGTCGTTGTGTAATACGATCAGCATAATGCAGATACCTAGCATATTTTCGTACAAGAAAACAGAACATCATAGCTAGCGCATTAGTTCGAAAAGTTGCAGTAGTCCAAGCTAATGCCGCCTCGCCGCACTTGTAGGCGGTACGAAGTAACGGTATTGAGACCCACTAGCGCCGCGCGGAATTAGCGGGAACTATAATTGTATCGTGTTTATATCTCATTATAATTTGCTAAGTGGGTTCAATTTGGAGAATATCTGACGAGATGAATTTAGATAACTGAGTGGATGTAATTGAAACTAACGCAAGGGTTGGTGCGTATATGAATAGAGAATACTAGTTCTAGACAGGTACCTATTATGGGTTACCTATAACTACTACCGAATCGAAGCATGTTACTGTAATCAAATCAAAGCAAAGAAAAGTATAGAGGGTAGGTATGTACCTATTATGTTTGTTTTTTTCAATGTATGATTTTTTGCCGCATTTTATTTACTTAAACGCGAGTACCAAAGCATGTCAAAAAATTCAAGTAACGTGCTAAAGCTTACATTTAAAGGGATGGACACGGATGGGCGATGATACTGACAAAAGGCTGTTATTACCGACCATACGGTCTCATGCTGGTAGATGAGAGGAATACGTTAACACGCTATACTGATTAATTGATAATATACAGAATTGTAGGTTGCAGTGGACTGGTCGGTAGATTTTAACCGACTACAAAAAATATATGTTTGTATATTAAAAACTTGCTGTTGCCCGCAGCTTCGCCTGCGTTAACGTAGACATACAGCCGTGCCCGGGATGATGTTTATTTTTTATTTTTATAGCCTTTGACACTCACAAATAATGGTAGAAGAACTTTCAAAATCGGTTCAGTGGATACAGAGCTTACCGCCTACACTTAAACTTAACCTCTATATAATATTAGTATAGATAAATCAAACAAATAACATCCCAAATGGATTTTGCACTTGCACCAAACCAGACACAAATAAAATATACAAATTCTTACGTAAACATATAATTAGTAATAATGTAGGATAATATTACAAGTATTGTAATTTAATGCTAATTGTTTCGTAGAATTATATTTCTTACCTGAGAAACTTACATATTTTTGGGTAAAAAATTTGTCTACGTTACGTTATCTGGGTACGTCAAAAGAAATAACGTGTTAAGACAAGTATTTATCACACGACTACGTATGTTCAACTTTACTGAAGGCTGAGTGAGAATATCAGAAATTCTATTAACTTATTATTCCATTAACCTAACTGGCTAGCGAGCTAGATCAATAAGCAATAAATAAAGTGTACAAATCAATCGATCTAAGCCTCACTCTGTGGCTATTTGCCTTTTCGGGGCGCACACCGAAACCTCATGGAAAGGGTAAATATTTCTTTCAATAGAATTTATGTTTAATTTATATTTGAAGTCAATTGTAAAGTAATGCTTTATGCTGTCTAGTGTGATTGTCAGGCAGTAGAGCGCATATTAAGAGAACCAATACAAAGAAAATGTCTTCCTTAATCCAATTTAATTTTAATTTGACTATTATTATACCGAATAGGTATTAAACATATTATGCGACTAATTTTGAAAAGTGAAATATGTAAACGCACAATATATTTTTTCGAATATTGCGCAAGTACCTACAGTCATCAACACAAGTGGTGACGTGTTTATGGGTTCCAATGTTCAGGCGCGTGGGACTGGTGCGGGCTTATCGACTGTGGGATTATTTACGTGGTTGGTTTTTACGTGTAGGCTACTATCTACACTCTACAATAATGTGTATATGTATTAGTGTTTTTCCATAAAGTATAGATAGATAATTTAAAAAACTAAAAATGTATACATGACAACGACAAAATTACATTACAACGACAAAATAATGGGAATTTATTCTTATCTTAACAAGCTTTGTGAATATAAGTAAACACACTGTAAATATGTTCTATTTAAAACATACTGATTTCAAAGAGATACCATTTAGTGCATCGGATAAGGATTAAAACATAAATCTTCCAATGTTACGTCTTCTAGAAATTAGCAACGGCCATAAATTGAGGCAACAAGTTAGCGTGTAGATAACAAACTTACGGACAGAAAATACTCTCGCGTCACGCACAATGATAGTTTGTAGTTCGCCTTTTATTACTATGTAGTATTGTGGGAAGACGAAGGGGATCTTTAAGTAGATCCTGGATGGCAATTAAAACGCTAAGAAAAAACTAATGGCTTAGGGATCATCCGTCTTGGCTCTCAATGAAAGCGAAGTATAGCAGTGGACGGGAAAGTGTTGATGATAATGATTGCTATACACGCGTATTCACACATTACTCTCGGTGTATCATAATCTTCATCAACACAGTTCTATCCACTGTTGGGCGAGAGGTCTCATCGACAACAATAATTCGACTGATTCCCGGTAGGTACTGACATCTTCCCGGACCGACTACCACGTAATTATTAAAAGGAACACGGAATAAGTAAAGACCCACAAATTTATTTTCTCGTGGTGTTTTATTTCACTAAAGAGAGAAAAGATAATTAAAGCTACGCCCGAGTGCTAGGAGTCGAGAATTTATAAGTCCGAATAACAATATCTAATAATGGTGTTTGGAGTTTTTTTTAAATTAAAAAAATATTCCTCTAAAACTTCAAATCCTAGAAGTTTATGTTTACATTAAATAACCAACTATACAAAGGTTATTATTTACAACATTTTGTAAGAACTAAGAAGTTATTTTTAAATGAAAAATATAAATAAAAATGTATTGTAATAATTTTGCTAAGCTCAATTAAAATAAATTTTCTTATGTGATGTTTCTTAAAGTTAAATATCACAAATAATATAATCATAAAACTTGCGGCTTATTTCAAGTTCGCTGGCCACTTCTTGTGAGTGAATAACTCTATTACACTCTACTACACTCTACTTAGTGTTTCAAGTGTGTAGAATGTCGAGTATGCACTGTAGTACCAGAGTAGAATCTTACCTAACGTTTCTATCGAGGTACACTTTTTGCACATTTAACTATCTATAAATACCTTTTAAATAAAGCAGATATTTTTAAATTCAAATGCCTGACAAACCAAGGAGGCTTACTCATTTTCATCTATCTTAGTAGATCCAAATCTGAGAATAGACGAAAAAGTGATGACGGCAATTAACTTAACTCTTAAGAAGGTATTGTGTAACAAAAAGTTTTCATCTACAATTCTTGTTAGTTTGTAGTTTAGTATATGTTCCCACACTGACCACGCATACATACTCGTGCCCCGCCCTCTGACCAATAAGATAAGCGTTAGTGAATAGATAAAGAAAGGCATGTAACAATCTTTTTTGGCCATTAATAAAGCCGTTTAAAAGGCGTAATAAATAAAAACTTTCTTGAATGCCTTTTTATGTTGTTCTGGTTGGGCGGCCCGCGCGTAAGTAGAAAAAATTGTAAAGTTATTACCAAGTCTCTTTCTCACAAATTTACCGTGTCTCAAGCCACTTAATACACACCTTGTATAGCTTTGTACTATAGCTCTTAGATTAAGTTATATTTAAGAAATTCCATACTTAATTAAAATGCAATAAATTATCCGCGTTAAAGCAGCTGTATCAGCAACGAATTTTTATAATATGAAGAGTCTTTTTAGGTCAGACTTAATAAATAAATAAACATAACGTTTGAAAGTTAAAGTTATACCTATGCATAAGCTTAAAAAATAATTTAGAAAAGCTATTTATTCCACTTATTTGTATATATGGAAGTTTAAAGTTGCGTTTTTTGTAGTTTTCTTCCTTATTGCATCTCATCATGCACATATGAGATGTCATACATACAATGATGAATAAGTCTCAAAAATGTGCTAAATACAACTTAAACCTATACGACAATTGCACATAGATCTCTATTCTATTTAGCCATAGCTGTACGGTCTACATCTAAAACTTATGTAACGAGTATTCGTTCAAAATTCAATAAATTTTCTGCCTGCCGCAATGAAGCAATGACTTTATAAAGAGTTTTCCATCAAGAAAGTTAAAAGCTTTTCATAATATTGCACAATGATCCAAAGCCTTTTGAGAATCGCCTTCACTCCTCTTTCATCCGCGAATGAGACGTTTTCCTTACCAGTAATTATTAATAAGACGGGAGAATGTGGTTGCTAGAGTGAGAGGAATATTTAAGAACTTTTAATTTTTTTTATATATAAAAGCATATTAGAGCCGAAGACAGAAAATTATGCCATGAGTTACACTTTTGAATAATTGTGGTACAACATAATATTAAATATAGTCTTATGTTCTAACCACTTACGAAAATAACAATTAAAAATTATAGTAAAACTCTTTTTTAAGGATCTTATTGAGTTTTACTCGAATTTTTGCATTTACTGAAAACGCTGTGCCGCCTGGCTGCATGGGTACCACCATCTTGCTTGTTTCTCCCGTGAAACAGCTTTGCTGTGTTTCGGAGAGAAGGGCAGTGTAATTACTGGCACCGAGACTTAACATCTTATGTCTTAGGATAGGCAATACATAAATGAATTGCCTGGGCTCGTTCCAGGTAAACTAGTTTATGTTCATGGGCGACGTCGACCACTTACCATTACTATCAGGTGGCACGTTTGCCAGTTTGCCTATCCAACTAACATTAAAAAAAACGGCAGTCGTAGTCATTGACGTTAGCATAATATATCGGAATTAACATATGTGTTTAAATAACATTTACATGAAAAATTACATGTAAATGTTATCATCATTCACTTAGGTACAACGTTGTAGATAGTAGTAGTTGCGACGTCAAAGGGATGTGGTGCGCCGCATCCGCTGTTAGACGATTTTGGTAACATCACTTATATTTACTTAGACGTTCATTTTGTAATTCTAAAATTAAACTTGTTTTAATACTGACTCTCGAGACCATTTTATAGCTAGTCGTATTATTCAGAAAAAAACCAGAGAAAGCTTAACTCACGCACTGAGGGTTCCGAAAATTGTGATCTTTGATTCCGACCATTTTCAAAATTTTTCTTTATTTATGTTTCAATACCTAGTTTCTTAAAAAATCATCATTCTATGGCAATGGGGGGTGCCCTATAGGTTTTGGGTTTACAAACAGACAGACGGACAACAGAGTGATCCTATAAGGGTTCCGTTTTATCGTTTTGAGGAACGGATTCCTACAAAGCAGTTGCAGATGTCCTTGAATAGTATACTTTTAATTATAGGCAGTTAGTGTTGCCATCGACTTCATTAATACAATACAACACTCATACATACAACCATGTTTGTAGAAAACACCGTGCACAAAGCAAAATGATTGCAGGCGGAATTCTGTGCCAATTAACCTTTAGAAAAATAAAAAAGTATATAATATGGTTACTAGTAAAATGTGCTTTTTTAAGTTTGTTAATTAGTTCAATATAGTTTTACTTTAAAACGTTTAAGACTGTAAATGTAAATTAAATTTTATGTGAATGAAACTAGAAACAGCCAAAAAATCATGAAGTTATGTAAGTTTTCTAAATTATAAATAGGAACCAGCTAAACGAAAAGCTTATAAAGCAGCTTTAGAAAAACAACAAGCTTTCGTAGCGGATGGTCTATTAAAACATTATGTGCTGTCATTGTCACACAAAAAAAAGAATGTAGGTACATCATCTATCAAAGCAAATGCGGTATCACCCCAATCGTAAACTAAAAAACTCCTAAATTTGAAATAGCTCGTATTCTCTTGATGACAGAGACCTCATGCTCTATTGTATGCATATACAAAGTTAATGATAGTAGTGATACGATATCTTATCTGAAATAAAAATCATAAAAATAACTAGCTGTTCCCCGCAGTTTTACATGCCACAAAATTGATAAGAAATACTCGCCTCCAAAATAAATAAATCAATAGCGTATAATCTTCTTCAATTAAGCTATGAAATAAAAAAAGAATTTTTGAAACCTAACTGTTAGTTCCGGAGAATAGAGCACAAACAAACCAACTTCGTTTTTTTTAAGTTAAGTAACATTTAGATTTACGATCTTTTGCTCTCGTCCTTATCATTGTATTCCTTGTTGCAGGATATTATCAGCCAGCTGGCCCCCTCATTAAGGAAACGGGAGCTGATGCAGAACGGGCTCTCGCCAGATACCATCCGCCCCCACACTACCACGCCCCGCATCCACCTGTAAGTACTACGTCATTGAATGTGCTAACTGACAGACTATTTTATGGTAAGTGGCTAACGTCGCCCATAAATGAGTACACATACACCAAGCCGTTACTATGCTAGTCAGGATACATCGATGTGTTGCCTATCCTGATTCCTGAGACGCAAGATTATACCAGTTTCTTTCCGAAACTTTATGCGAAACAATGTTGTAAATAAGCCTGATGTTGAAATAAGCCTGATGTTGAAATAAGCCTGATGTTGAAATAAGCCTGATGTTGAAATAAGCCTGATGTTGGTATCCTCATGGATACCAACATCAGGCTTAGGAGAGCTTGTGCTGAACCTATCTACATAGATAGGTTCAGCACAAGCTCTCCTATCGGTAAAACAAGGCTTTGTTTTTCTTTAACGCCGGGAAATGCTCTGAGGCATTCCGCCGGGAGTGGGTCTCCCCACGCGGGTATGTGGGACTCGCTGCGCCTGAAAGCTGGTAAGTGGACGCAGCTCTACCCAGTACCCACTAAAACCCGGCTAGTGCCACCAATGCCGCCTTTGCTGAGGTGCCCCGGATCTGTTGAGCAAACAGGGCACCTCAACGGCTGTCAGTCCCTCAGGGGACCGACGCCACCTCTACAGAGGGGTATCCCGCATCACAGAACAACCCATTCCAACGTATAATGGAATGAGTTTCCCGTCCTCACCCCTTGCTCCCTTCTCTTTTGTCCCCTATTCTTATAAGAGGGGTACAAAGAGCCCCCTAGGCTCAATTCGCTTCGCTCACCTTGGGTGGTGGGCTCACCTTAGGCTATTGAGCCCCACGGCCACGACAAGGCCTTAACCATGGCGGGGACCGGTAAAACAAGGCTGGTAATAGCATTCCAATGTATTTTTCCGAATCGGGAACTTTCCAGAACATCACAAAGCGATGACTCATAAAGTGAGGCTATTTTTACGGCACGTGACGGCCCACGTGAGACGTAGGCCGCTTTCAATAAAATACATTTTAATTTTCCATAGTAAGGAGTAGTTATTTTTCAAAGGCTTTTTTTACAGATTACACAAGTTATGATTTTGTGATGCATTAAAACAAAACAGAAGAAATTAGACAACGAATAATAATAATAATTAATAAATCATTTATTCTCAGGCACTATATGGCCCAAAGATATATATATATATACCTTACACACTAACTAAGTTTTGGGTAATATAAAACAAATAGTATTAGTGCCGCCGGTAACCGACCCCGGCTATCCGGTAGCAAAGTGTAAGCAAATTACGCCGGTACGTGTGAAAGCTGCCATACTCGCCCATACACTTCGCTACCGGATACCCGGGTACGCTGAGTACCCGGCAACCGGCTCGTGTTAAACGGCACTTAAGGGTTTTTACCTTAATAAGAAATCGTTAAGAAAATACTAGCATTTCTTTTTCAATTTTTTTTCTTCGTTTCATCTGTAAAAAAGCTTTACAGATTGTCTGGAAATGCCGTCATCTACTCTCGCTTCAATCTACATATGTAAATTAAAGCTAGTGGATGACCACGACATAAAACTCCCAATCACGACGATCATGATCTTTTTATATCAATGTTAAACATTGAAAATCGTGGTCGAGACAGATAGTGGAGGTTATGACTATTAAAAGTCGCCCCGATATAACTAATAATAATAATAAGAAAAATTCAACTTTTTTTCCTTTAACGCCGGGAAATAATGCAGCTCTACCTACTAAAACCCGGCGAGTGCCACCAATGCCGCCTTTGGTGAGGTGCCCCGGATCTATTGAGCAGACCGGGCACCTCGACGGCTAGTCAGTCCCTCAAGGGACCGACACCACCTCCACAGAGGTATCGTCCCGCACCACAGAACAACCCCTTCCAACGTTGGGACAGCTGAGGTTTCCATCCTCGTCCTTTGTCTCTCCATGCTCTTTTGTCCCCTCTTCTTATAAGAGGGGTATAAAGTTCACCTTAAACCTACTGAGCCCCACCGCCACGACAAGGCTTGAACCTTGGTGGAAGAAAAAATACAATATGTCATAGACGTCCAATGCTGTTTTTTTTTTCGAAAGGGTCTATGCTATTGCGCGTTGGCCTTTAATTCTGCCTCACAGCGGGTGAGCGGATGGCTCACCTCAGAACTGCTGGATTATGCGTCCTCTGATATGTCATAATTGTAATACTTATTTCCAGGTGCTACAGCAGTATGGGTCACCGTACTATCCAGCTGAACTATGCTACGGCCGATATTATAGACCTCCAGGGTCCTACCACATGACACCCCCACAACCAGATGCTCCGGTATGTTTTCACAATCTTTATATACAAAAAAATAATATATCACTTTGCTTGTTCACGATCAACTCCTTAACTTCGTAACCGATTTTAATGAAGTTTTGCGTACATTGCGTAATGAGCCATTTGATACAACGTGAAAGATAGGATGGGTTGGGCACAATGGATAGCACTTTTGACTGCGACAGTACATGTCATAAGCCATAAGCTAGTAATACTCATTTGTCATGGAACTGTACTTTTTTTTTGTTTGTCGCTGGGGAAATCCTAATGGATACCACCGGGCCCGGGGGGGCCTGGTGGTTATGTGGGACACTCACCCTAACTAAAACCCCAGCGGTGTTCTCCTCGTCGTGCTGATCCGGCACGGGAAATGTAAAGACTGCCGCGCCGGCCGCGACGCGCTCATCAGCACTGTACCTACCTCATGAATTTTAGCGCCGTTCCTAAGATTTTTAAGGAGTAGATAATAATTATGATTGTTCTCAAATATTATTTACTTTTTCTTTAATTTTTTATTTTTAGCATTAGTTTGTTTACATATTATGTTATTATAAACTTTTTTGATTATCTTATTTAACTTTTCGTTAATAACTATAGTTTAGTTATAACTTTAGTTTTTTATTTTGTTAGCCAGCTTACAATATCATTTTATATATTATGTATTTCTGTTTTTTTTTACTCATCTATCTTGTATTAGATTGTGTCTGCTCGTTTTTATGATATACCACCTATCTTTGGAAACTTTATTGGTTTGTGTATTGATTAATATTGTCATGATTTAAGAATAATTGTATCTACTGTTTGTTTCCTAAATAAACTAAAATAAAAAAATTAAATAAAATTTTTTCATGTCCCTTTTTTTAGTACTTTACAAATACAACTAACTTTCCTTACTTGTGACAATTATAAAAATTACAGTGGAGACATACGCGTATTCATAGATCTACATTTTATATTTTAGTGTGTTAGTAATATTGTCATTTTAAACATTACAGATGGTGGGAGTGGGGAGTGAGCCGTATCCCCCACCACAGTATTATGGATCTTCTCCGTGCTACCAACACTCACCACAGAGGATACCATATATGGGTAAGTAACATCTATCATACAGTCCACCGCTGGACCACCGCTGGGCATAGGTTTTTCTTATATACATCCTAAAAGATCTCCTAAATAAACTCGGTTACAAATTCGACAAAACACTAGTCTAAAAAACAACATAACAATAATTACCACGCCCACAATAAAAAAGTTTTTTCGAGCATCATTGAATTGTTAAAAGTTGTTTTCATTCCAAATCGAGAAAGTTTTTTTCGAAAGCTCATCAACGATGTCAAATAAAACTTATCGTTTCATAATTGTTTCAGACAAACAATAAATATTAAGGGGCATACTTTTTGTCGTATATGCTTAAGGTGTTCGATGTTATGTGCTAAGTGATCACTTTGTACCTAATTAAACACCTTTTTTATACCCATTAGACTATACTTATCGCTAATAATATTTAAGCAATCGCATAAATACTTTTTACTTGCGTTTGCGTGTAATTTAATTACTTATACTTAACATCAATTGTCGTTGTCCGCGGAAAGGTTTTTCGATTCACCCTAAAGTAGCTCTCGAGATACAAACCGCACCATCAGCGAACGGAAATAATTCCAACATTAAACATACCTTGGGGTATAATAATGTGTTATATGTGTGCTAGATTTCATCAATGAAATTCTTTTTTATATTTTAGGTGCAAATATTAATTCCGTTTCGAAACGATTAATAATTCTTTTTAGAAATAATACCCCAGGCTTCCCACGGGACATATTATCTCGAGCGGTGCACTGTGAAGAGATCGTTCATGGTAGCACTGTGTAGTTAGTGTTCATTGTAATGTAATAAATCCTATGCCGTTTAATTTAGAGAGGCGAACATAATTAACATATAAAGCATACATTTCTTATTTTTATTACGTCTGTAATATCTCTGTGCAGAGGTTTATTTTTTTACCAATTTACATCCGCATCTGATTGTAAATCATACCATTGGCTTGATACGTTTTTCGCCATATAACATTAAGTAATGTCAAGGTGAAATCTTGTACGTACATATCGAAATGTTAGGTCGGCCTCGGAATCGGTATTTGTTCATACTCGTCCGAGATACAAATGTTACACGTTGTGACTCTACTAATCTACTAAGGAATCTTTAAAAATAAAACCTTTTCATTAATGAATGTGTCGGTATTTCAGAATATCGTGGATGTCCGTGCCCTTTAAATGCCTGTCCAAAAAACGTCCTTATTGGGCCCGCTACTGGTAAAGCCCCTACCAGTGGGGGCCCGGATGTACCATCAGTGCTCGCGCCGCCCGGGGGCGCCTTCCGATCGAAGGTGTGGGCCGGCGCCCATGACTCTGCCGCAGACACACACGGCAGTGGAAAGGTACAGAAATGTTTTGATTCTTCTACACAATAAATACATAAACGTATGCTACATAGTGGCAAATAAATACTTAATAGTCTAAGAAAAAGTACCAGCTTTTTGCAGCCAGATCAATATTTATCAATAAAATATGAAGCCTTTTCACTAAAGTTTCATTAACAAACTATATGCTTGCTACAGGATCCACCGTTAGAGTCTGAACCACCGACAGCAGCCGACGCACCTCACCCCTGTCCGTTACCTGCAATCGGGGGAGCGTCGCCAAAAAGAGAAATGTATGATGTTCGAGAAAATTTACGTTTAAACGCCAACATCCCCGGACCGACTGAAGCAATTGGACCCCCTTCACCCGCTAGAGGAGCGTGCGCGCCGCAACCACCACCTTCCGCTCCTCGGCGAGCGCGTCTGGGGAAAGCAATGGCGAGGCGCTCGCTAGCCGGAGATGACACTGGTCTGCTTATATCAGTGCCTGTACCACCTTCGTCGAATAACAGCGACGGTGACGATGACGTTCTTGCAATATCACCACCCGCTTGTGTGCCTATTGATTTATCTTCATCCGATGAAAGATCCACGCCTTTAGTTGATATTAAAAAAGAAAATGAAGGACCAATTATTACAACCTCTAGAAAAACAGACGCGCAAGCTCTAAAAGAACACAATAGCACAACAACATTATCAGATTCAATAAATGGCACAGATATAGCAAAACCCGTCAAACGAAGACATTCAAGGCCAAAATTAGAAATTGATATGAAGGATGCGCATCTCGAAGATGTTTGCAAAACCAATGGGATTGGGGAACATGTTAAATTGCAAAAACGACGTAAGGTTTCCGGTGATCAAACCGAACTTCGCGTAGAAACTATAACAAAAGACCAAAAGAAAAAAGTTACGCAGGCTACTAAGAAAACCCAAAGAATATTATCGTCAGAAAAGAAAACGCACAAAAGAAAATCAGATTCCAATTTAAGTGAACCTAAAGTTAAAAAATTGATTTCCGACACAGTACATGATGATCTCCGACTGCATAACATTTCTGCTGTAACAAACAACTCATTTAGTACAACACCTAAGCATAAGAGCGCAGTATTACTAGACAACCTTCTGAAAAAGAATTGTCTTGACAGGACTGATTCAAAGGGTCTAATTGTAGATAACAATATAAATCCAGCTGATCTTTTCTTAACCCCGAGTGAGAATCTATCTGATAGTAATGAAGTAAAGAAAAATTTAAATATAAACAATAATATAGTAGATAATAAAATTACCGGTACTGGTGTAACCCCTAAAACTATCGCTGCTGTGAGCCAACTAATCGGAAAAAAAATTGCATACAAAAATGCATGTAAAGTCGATTCAAAAGTTACACATAAACATAAAGCGGTATTATCACCGACCAATGCGCCTAAAGAAAATATTAATCAGCTAATGACAAACTATGAAAATAACGTTGAAAATAAACATTCAGAATTGGTAGCAGAAAAGAAATATCCCGAAATAGAATCCAACAAAAGTAATACTAAAAGCGAAGAGTTTTTGAAACCAATCAAACAAACAAAGTTAGCTAAACAAAATTCTGGCACCGACAAAGCAGAAACAGATCAGAAACAAACGCTAAATAGGGATGAAGATCAATACCAAATTCCAAGCATAGCAGAAGAAAGTCAGTCCCCTTGTAATATAGATAAGACCCCTGTAAAGTGCAAGATTACAACGGATAAGTCGAATGGAGAGCTTAAAGGGAAAAACGTTGAAAAACTCGTTAAACTTTTAGCATCCAAAAAGCAGAGTAAAGATGAACCAGTGCCAATTAAGGAAATCGAAAGTGTAGATGTAACCAGTATTGATAAGGATAAAGAAAAAGAAAAAGTATTAAAACGCAACTTAATAAGCGACAAACAAAACGGAGAAACCAAGGCAAAGAACGTGGAGAAAGTGGTTAAGTTGTTGGTGTCGAAAAAGACTGCGATTAAAACTGACGAAGCAGCTCTAGTTGTTGAAGACGCGTGTTCGTCTCCTGTGCGCGGTCCCCGTAGAAGACGGAACGGATTCCGACGAGGACGCAGGCCCGTCCTGCCCGCACTCCCAGACCCGCAAGCCCGTGCGCCGCCCAGGTGGAGTAACGGCTGGACTTGGGACGGCGATCATTACTTATCTAAAGTCTACCTCAATGTAAGTATTTCATTTATCTGCTAAATTAAAATTAAGCATAACAATAGAGCTGAAAGTACAAACCGAATTAAGTCTAATTGGTTGACTGCATAATATTAAAACATAATATCCAAATTTTACTACAGTTGTTTTAAAAAAATGGTTCGACTTTGTTCAAAGAAAGGAGTGTCAAATATTATATATCAAGAATTTTCCGAAATTTCCCCAACTTATGGACGGACTTGCAATTAAAAACAAAGTAAAGAAAACAGAAACAAGAAAATCTCCTCTAATGTTCGGGTACAAGTACAAAGGCAACAAGGGAGTTGTTGCCTTTAGGCTTGTTACCGAATGGTCACGATTTTTGTTAAACATCATTATGTTTTGATCTCTTACAGAACGATTCCCGATTGGATCGGACGGCGCGGTGCTACAGTCGCATGTCGCACGAGAGCGGCGACCGCGTGTCGCGCGGCGACTGCGTGTTACTGCGCGCGTCACAGGCGCGGGCGCAGCCATTCGTCGCGCGGGTCGCCAGTCTATGGGAGAACCCCGATGATGGTGAGATACTAAAAACTTTGCACAACATCAATATTGTAAATAACAGTCGTCAACGAGCATTTTCCTTGCTTCCCACCGTCGGTCCCACGAGGGAGGAAATTTAGAAGCTCCGCGTCTCTTAGTAAACAGAATAGAATCACAACATTGAGGTTGTGATTTAATGAAATAAAACTCATTAAAAAATACGACAAGAATTTTTAAGTCTACATCATATATCTGCAGTAACGGACTACACGTTATTAAATGATGGTAACATTTTAGAACCTTCGAAGGTTGTTCGTAGTTATACTCTTTAAGATCCTGTATAGCCAGGAGCAACAATGGTAACCACCAAATGACCCTTTGATACGGTCTCAGGGAGCCTGAGATATACATTAAAACTGCTTTGGGCCCGCAACGAATCTATTCGGAATTCAGAATTAGAAAGTATTTGCAGTATCCCGCCCCAAGTAATTGCGGGTCTCGTAACGAATTTAATCAGAAGAATTCAGGAGAAGTAGGAAGTAGGTATTTGCAGTATCCCTCCCTAATTAATTAGGGGTCTCGTAACTAAACTCGTAAATTCAGGAGAAGTAGAAAGTATTTGCAGTATCCCGCCCCAAGTAATTGCGGGTCTCGTAACGAATTTAATCACAAGAATTCAGGAGAAGTAGGAAGTGGGTATTTGCAGTATCCCTCCCTCATTAATTAGGGGTCTCGTAACTAAACTCGTAAATTCAGGAGAAGTAGAAAGTATTTGCAGTATCCCGCCCCAAGTAATTGCGGGTCTCGTAACGAATTTAATCAGAATAATTTAGGAGACGTAGGAAGTAGGTATTTGCAATATCCCTCCCTCATTAATTAGAGGTCTCGTAACTAAACTCGTAAATTCAGGAGAAGTAGAAAGTATTTGCAGTATCCCGCCCCAAGTAATTGCGGGTCTCGTAACGAATTTAATCAGAAGAATTCAGGAGAAGTAGGAAGTAGGTATTGCAGTATCCCTCCCTCATTAATTAGGGGTCTCGTAACTAAACTCGTAAATTCAGGAGAAGTAGAAAGTATTTGCAGTATCCCGCCCCAAGTAATTGCGGATCTCGTAACGAATTTAATCAGAAGAATTCAGGAGAAGTAGGAAGTAGGTATTTGCCGTATCCCTCCCTCATTAATTAGGGGTCTCGGTAACTAAACTCGTAAATTCAGGAGAAGTAGAAAGTACTTGCAGTATCCCTTCCCAATTAAGTAACCGTATGTTATCGCAGGTGAGATGATGATGTCGCTGGTGTGGTACTACCGGCCGGAACACACGGAGCTCGGCCGCCAACCCACGGACGCGCCTGACGAGGTGTTCGCGTCGAGACACCGGGACGCCAACTCCGTCGCCTGCATCGAGGACAAGTGCTACGTGCTCACGTTCAACGAGTACTGCCGGTTGGTCTCATTTATACATTATACTAGCTGTTGCCTGTGTAGTTTAACTGTTTATTGGCGGTTTTTCTTTTGGGTGGATGAGGATTGAGGAGCAGCTTATTTTCGTGTGGATATTTATGGTCGTCGATAGTCGCCAAAAGGCTTCGACTGCTCGTTTGCCCTCCTATGCTATAAAAGAATACACAAAAATAGTTCACTTTTTTACTGTCTAGATACAGTCGCGTGCGAATATAGACGCCAATATTGTGTGACCGAGTAACGGATAGAAGCCCCTTTCACGTTCATGTGTACCATTTCCTATGTACATTGAATAAAATGGCGATGTAAAAAACTAACATCACTTTACTATTTTTACAGGTATAAGAAGCGCCTAAAAGCAATCGAGGAGGGCATAACCGTGGTGCCGTCGATAGTGCCGGCGCTGCCTCCCAGTGAGGTGACGTCCGCCTTGTCTCCACACACCACCAAGCTACCGCCTACCGTCTCTCCTGAGCTAGTGCTGTTCTGCCGCAAGATCTACGACTTCAGGTCGAAGAAGATACACGTGCCGAACAAATGAACTGACTTAGGTCGCGTTTGGATGTCGATTGAAATATACAAAGGTTGGGTTCGGACACATAAGATTTTTATAAATATTTTATGTATTTAGGAGTGAACACCAAAGCTTGATTAAGTCTCTCTCTCCGTGGCTCGCGGGCTCGTGGACTGGATATTGAAGTAGTGTCATCGAACTCATATTAGTACAAAGCGTCCCCCGATTCCTGTAGTTGTGTGTTTTCACGTAACCGGTTGTTTTGCTTGACACGTATGACGTAGGGTTTTTGTAAATTAAATTAATTTGCAGTTTTGTATTTACCTTGATTTCGAAGATGATACATTTATCAAAGGATGCCTTTTATAAAGTATAAGTAGATTTAAGGAAAAAAAATAAAAATGCATAATGTGAATAGCGATGTTCTTTTCGCGTAGGGTTGTCACATCCTGTATTGTCTTTGTAGAGGCATGTGTGTAGCGCCTTATTTCCTTATGTGATGAGTCAATCTGTAACTATAATGGCGTCTACGTTTTATACGAGTTCACCAATGTGATAGATTAAAGTACACAGCATGGCGACAGAGTCGTGTGTTAATAATTTCGGAACCGACAAAACCGGTAAATGTGTAGACGCTGTTATAGTTTAGCTAAACGAAACCGCATTTATACAATTATTTATAATTTAATATTACATTGTCAACTTTGTAGATGGTACGTTATTTTATTTAAATACCACGCGTGTGTATGTTTACCGCTTTGTAATGCCTAGTTTAAAAATTATGGAAATCGTATTTAGAAATTTTCTTTTTATAATTTACACAAAATCGAATTTCACATTAACGTAACTTGTAGAACGGAATTATGTGTAGGTATCGTTTATATTTTAGCAGTTCCTAATAAAAGACTTTTCATCACAATGTACATTTATATTCAAATCAACAACTTTTGTATGTTGATATGAATAAAAATATTGCGTTTTAATTTCCTTAGCTTTCGTTGACTTTGGAATAGTATTTGAGTTTATGTTTAATGACTCTAAGAAATTGGGAAATGAATTCGTGTGTTTGCTGTCCCTTGGGTGTGTTTCTTTGCTGTACGTTTTTGAACGCGACTATGGATTTCAAAATTTCGGCGTAGTTCCATAATTCCTAAATTGTCATTCACAAATCTGTTCAGCATCGTACAGTATATGGAAAAAAAGAAAGAAAGAATGGGAAGTGAAGGTTTCAACTAAGTGCCGAATCTTTCCCTGTGTAATGAACTGCAACAATTTAAGTTCATAATTTGTCTTTGAAGACTGATACAAAGGAGAGTCAAATTAGTTTCGTTTTGATTCACGTCAACCAATTCAAAAAAAAATAAACAAATGGGATCATTGTAACATATTTTAAAATAATGTTAGTGCATAGATGTAAAATGTATGTTGCATGAAACGATGTACGACTAAAGATGACCGCACATTTGTCATCGTACGCGCCGCATTTGCGAATGCAAGCAGCCATTCAATCAACCGCATTTTATGCGCATATCACGCATGCGGCACGAACGATGACGTCATATGCGTCTTCACTTTAAATTTTATGATTAGAACATTCGGATACACTAACGCAATTTAATTTCAAAAGACTTTAAATCTTTCGGAATTCTAAAACGATACTTATTGTATTTACAATAGAACGTAGAATTAGGCTTGATTGTTTTGCGTTGTATTTGTGTATGATTATGTGGCGCGGAAAATATATATTTGACGTTATATTTCCCTCGAGGAATGATTGAAAGGGCATTTAAAGTTCTTGAGCAGCAAACTTTTTCCGACTTTTCGATGTACCTTCTGGCTGTTTCTTTTTGTTCCTGCTTTTGTTTAGAGTTTATATGTTGTAAATATTCTTCATTTTGTTAGTAATATTAATGTTATCTTCCCAGTGAGATTATTTTCTATATTTTGAATCGAAAATATCGGACACGAGTGGACCACTCAACGCTTTAGAAATTGTAATAGTTTAATTTAAAACTTAAGAAAAGGTGTGAATTCTTTTAGAAAATCATAAAGGCTTCCAATATGTGCGACGCTATCCGCTGGATGGCGTGAATATCATTAGTAATCTTAATTTCAATAATGTACGTTTTATTAAAGGTACATTGCCTGCAGGGACTTTTTGTGGACAATCGATTTATGTTAATATTATATAGTAACTATATAGCCACTTGTCATTTATGGAATGGTGCCTCTTACGTATATCCACATTGTCAGTAAATTAAAATACTTTTAGATACCAAAAAACTTCAAGCGCCCTAACTAAATTAAAAAGTTAGCATTGAATACCATTATGTAACAGAATGTCACTGCATTTTTTTTCAATAATCAACTTCGTATGAACATGGTACCTATATATCTACGTATATGTAAATTCTTTTGTCTATAAAAAGTACCTGCAGTACGTACAATATTTTTCTACTTATCATCACAATCTCACTGGTTTATTCCAAAGCTTTTGTTCTCTATTCTTTATCTTTGCTTGATGCCAAAAAGACTAGCTGCAGTAATTCTATAATTCAGTAATATATTGTATTCTCCTTTCTTTTAAGTTACTCGAGTGTTGGTGGAATGGGCGTATGTCTTATTATTGCGAAGTAGAACAGACACATCAAACGTTTTTTAAATATTTACAATGCAACTAGTCTGTCTTAAATTTATTACTTTTCATTTCCCATGCGCGCTCCACCAACTCTCTTTATAACTCATTATTATTAATTATTTATAGCATAAATGAGTAAATTCCATAATAATAGTAATATTACTATAAGTAAGCTCTCCCTTGCTTGTAGATGGAAAGTTATTAAAGAATGTTACCTGGTATTCTGCAGTTGCAACTTTCTAATAGTCAATAATATTTTTTAGAATTAGGTTTACTAATAAGAAAAAAAACTTGTTTTTATTATTTATTTGTTTCAATGGAAATTATATAGGTATATTTTTATTATTGTAACCTACATAGTTACGTTGGCTGTAATTTAAAATTGATGTAAAATTAATATATGTATTTTTATTTCTATCTGTGTTTTATTATAGATGCCACTGTCACACTTGTTAAGAAGGTTATACCAACACTGTGATAGTGTTTCCCCTATGGTATTTGCTCATTGCACTTTTAAAACATTCCCACGGTATATAGGTATTTCTAAAGTAACAAAAACAATAAAATTGTTTGGGTCTGTAACGTTTCAAGCAATACGATAACTAGTAAAAAGTGATACATAAATAAATGATAGTAATCCGCTACTCCCAACAAAGTAGGCTGTAAGTGTAATAAACATTCTAAAATAACATGAGCAAATGAGGTCGTTCGATATTTGGAATTGAAGATTCAACAAACTTGGACGAAACTATGGACGAAAGAAGCCAACAAAGAATTAAGTTCCTCCAGGGCTTATTATTTGAATCTTTTGTAGGAGTTTGCAACTATATGCTTTTTTCTAAACCATACTGATTGCGTCGACGGTGTCATCCGCAAACGAACCTCATGTAGGTAACGTTAGACGTTCTTAGGATGTATAGAGTGCAGAAACAGAGCCTTGGGGCACATGAGTAAATAAACGGAGAGAGCCGAAGCTTCATACAACCGCGCGAATCGATTGCACTACTACAAGCGTCCTTACGCATGTGTGCGTTAGCACTCGTGGCTTGTCACGTACGAGTAGAAACCGGTTCGACGAGTGCTCGAACGCAGGGATGTGAGTGCACGTGTTAAGTTGCGTTGTATATTTGATATCTTTTTTCGCTTGGCGAGTATTTCGAATTACTATCATCGTTCTTAAATTTTTGTTAATTAAAAGTAAAAAGTGTCAATATTGTAAGTATACTGTACTGTGTGTATGAACAATAATAGAGCAAATAAAAAAGAATCATATTTTATAACATTGTTCTTAAATTATTGTTGATACTTAAAAGTAAAAAGTATCAATATTGTATACTGTACTGTATGTATGAACAATGATAGAGCAAATAAAACAAATCATATTTTAGGTATCCCAAAGATTTCAATATGTAAGTTGTATCTTATTATTTTATTTCTATTAATTATTATTACTTTTGTTCACTAAGTTTTTATGGATGTGCCTAAACTCTTGTTAGGGAAACATTGACCCGACTTTAAATCTTAGCTAAACTTTACAGTAAAAATACAATAAGTATAGGTACAGAATACGTAATGAGGAGTCGATTCCTGTTCGGAATAAAAAATATTATAATAGTTATGATAAAAACTGATATGCAATGAGAGTGCTTTCCATTAGAATTTACCACTTTATTAAAAGGTACAACAGATTATTGCAATTAAAAAATATAAACACAAAATATTTAGAAAAAATATTTTGTAATAAAGATAGAATATTTACATAGTAAAAAAAATCGTTTTGTTCGTTTAATTTTATCCACCTGTGACAACCCTACCATAATAGGTAACAATTTTACGCCTTAGACATGTCTATACACAGCTCCTGGTGGGTTAGCCAAGATGCAATTCTACAATCGTAAACGCTAGTAGGAAACTAATAAATGTATGGAAATGACATTTAAGACATTTAAATGACATTTCAAATGTCATTTCCATACATATATTAGTTTTGTATTAGCGTTTACGATTGTAGAATCGCATCTTGACTAACCCACTTGTTATGCCAACCCCTGTTTGATCCACTGCGGCCTACAATGATGTGCTCCGTTAGGCGGTGTTACCTGGTGTATGCAGAATTCAGTGTTCCTAAATCCATACCTACAACCACTGATTCTTCCCATTCGTTTGGAGCTGTGAGTACCTACAATATTGTAGAACAACAAGGGATGGCATTGGTTATCTTATCGAAATCGGTTGATTTTTGTTGACTTTCCTCAAAATGACAAAACGGAACCCTTATATAGGATCACTCCGCTGTCCGTCAGTCTGTCTGTCTGTCTAACCAAAACCTATAGGGTACTTCCCATTGACAGAGAACCATGAAATTTGGTAAAAAGCCTAGGTCTCACAACATAAGTAATCACAAAAGGAAAAAATCTGAAAACCGTTAATTTTGTATATTGCATAAAAACGCGTCTCAGCGTGCGACTCAGCCTCGCATTTGTCTTGGTTTTTTTTGCGTATCCTAATGATTTTTGTGAATTCTATCTACATTAACAGAATTTGCTTTTAAAAATTAGTATTATATATGCTCGTTACTCGTTAGTAAGTTTTAGACCAGTCACCAGTACCTCTACCATGAGTTTTTGCTACAAGCGCAAATGACATAACTATAGTAGTTACGTAAAAACGCAACACGTATAGAAAACTAAGGTATGGTAGGTATAATTTTCGATTCGTGTTGCGCTATAGTTATGTCATGTGCGAACTCATGGTAGAGGAACTCATTTTAATTGAAATGGCAGCGTAGTGGCGGTCTTGTCAATGTGAGGCCCTTCTAAAGTTCTACTTTACCCATCTATTATACTATACTAATATTATAAAGCTGAAATATGTTTGTTTGAACGCGCTAATCTCAGGAACTACTGGTCCGATTTGAAAAATTCTTTCAGTTTTAGATGCCCATTTATCGAGGAAGGCTATATATAGGCTATTATATAACATCACGCGGTGACTAACAGTAATTAAGTTGAATAAGTTAATGCGGGCGAAGCTGCGGGCTACAGCTAGTTTTATATACGATATGATCCAGGTAGTTGGCAGGTTCAGCAGATGCGGAATTTCATTAGATATTATTAAGTACCGATTGTATGTAATATAGAAGTACCATCTCTGGATATTAATAAATGCAAACAAAAACTCCATCGAACTTTTACCTTACAAAATGACGAACGAACAGCTAACGAGATCACAAGATACTACCACCGTCAGACGCCGCTAGCAACTTAAAATTTAAAAATGATAGCACGACTATGTTTTCAATTACTGTAGACAAAGGAAGGAAAGATGGAAATATATTTTTTTATCGCAGGGAAATGCTTTATACGCATGTAGCCAGGATCTCGGGTAGATCCTGACACTATGTGGGACTCGCACCTGGGAGTGCCCTACTCGTAAACTAAAACCATTGCGAGCGCCCTCAGCTGCTTTTTGAGGGTCCCGGATCTGCAGGCAACAGGATCACCTCAGCGACAGGCTGGCCCCGGCGAAGGCAAGACTACTCCTCGTAACTGGACTGTCCGACCGCTACTAAGCAGTACCCGCGACATCGTGCCATACTGGCTCCAGGCTCCCATCCTAAAGGCCAACACGAGCACGGGGGCGTTACTGGAGGCGCATTAACTTTTAAATAGCTCCTCCTACGCATCCCCGTTCGTCGCCAAAGTAAAGATGGAAATATAGGACAATCAACATTGTGACTTATTGTTCACTGTTGGGTAAATAAGTGTATATATTATAATGTCGACACTTTTTTTTTTCTTTAATGCCGGGAAATGCTCCGAGGCATCCCGCGGGGGAGTGGGCCTCCGCAACTCAATTCGCTTCGCCCAAGGTGCTGGGCTCACCCTAGGCTATTGAGCCCCACCGCCACGAGAAGGCCTGAACCATGGATTTCGAATCGTCACTGTATTAGTGCCATATATTAGTCTTCTTCGATCTTCGTCAACATTGGATCTATTTTAACATAATCATCAAACTATTTAAGTACACTGATTACTTTCAATGAACGTCGAAATCAATACCCTACCTACTACCACACACATCTAATTACTCTACAGTAACCAATTATCTGACTTGAATTTGTTGAATGAAATGAAAAATATTTTTGAATGCAATATTTATAACACTAACTTTAAAAACTATACTTTAAACTTGTAATAAAATAATAAACCCTTATTGTTTTATTACTTTTACAGAACATTATGGTGAATATGTTTTATTTCTAAACACAAATACTTTTAAAAAATATGCTGAATGTTTTTATTTCAAAAAAGCATTCTACTATATATTACAAGTGTTCTAATCAATAAAAAAATGTACCTATACCATATCTTGGACTATACAAAGCATATTTTAATTTTTATATAATTATTATAAGATTGCTTTTTTAATCACCATCATTTGGAAAAATTATAACATACTTGCTATTAAAATTAAGAGTAAATAAAGAATATAACTCTTTAAAAAAACGTCTAGAATTACTATTGTAGTCAAGATATCACAGTTTGACACTTTCTTTGCCATATTGATATGGCAATACTAAAAAATGTTAATTATAAGTAATAGATGAGTTTCATACTGCAACATTCTTACAACTTCAGAAAAACTATATTTTCTTCATAAGCAAATTCTTGCCAAAAGATTAAATACATAATACAATATATACAGTACTGTAAAACAGCTTACACTAATATTAGTGTAAACTAAAATGATAAAGGCTATATAGCCTTTATCATTTTTGTTTTAAACACAAGTTATCAGTATTTTAAGTTAACAGGGTTATTTTCATTGCTAAAATGATTGAAACGGGATATTTGCCATGTTTTTCACTTTTTTTTTGCTGAGCATGATATTTCGACATGTTCACAAGACTGAAATATAATAAAAGTGAAAAACATGGTAAATATCCTGTTTTAAATAATTGTAGTTAATAATATTGTTTGACAGGTGTTTTAAGGATCATTTTTTATTGTCACAACAAATAACATGTATTTCTATAAATATTTTTGACTGTAAGCTTTATAAATATTTATTTCAAATTTAATATAGGGTAAGATTCTCCTACTCTATTTTTAATCTCTACAATATGTTATATATTGTGTAGTGTGTACACAATAAATGTGTATAGTATACAAGTACATATTATAGACTGTATACATATACATATAGGTACTACAACAACATTAATTTAGGTACACAGTCATTTACACATACTACATATTGTGATGCATGATCAGATTTTATGAGAAAATGTAAGATAATGGAACATATATTGGAAAATTATAAGAAATGCTGCTCAGTAAATATTTGCTAAGAATTAAGATTACATTTACAATATAAGGCAATATAAGAACCCCCAATCTTTTTGTGTAAAATACTAATTGAATAGTTAGTTAATATACCCTTTCAGAATAGTCTAATCATCTTGTAAAAAAAATATCTACTTGGAATAAAAAAACCATATCTGTGGTTTGCTATTGCTGGTGTCAAGCAGTAAATTTAGCAGACGAATAGGTCCACATCTCAGTTAATAGTTAATAAATCCGCGAACAGCAGATACTATTGTAATTAGCAAATAATTTCCTTGTGGGCAATATTCAGACAGGTAGAAATCCTTATTTACTATGAATAAATACAGAACAAAATCTCATGTTGCTTAAACCTTTAAAGCAAAGCCCTACTCTAACATTCCTTATTAAGCATCACTCGCATCACTATATGAATAATTTTATGTTTCATAACAATTTAACAACATTGGTGAATAAATCGAGGTACCATACACATTAGAAATTACAACAGCTATTTGTCTTTTTTGCTGTCTTATAGAATGCTTTACTGTGCATTGACAAAGAATCCGACTTTGCGACAAGATCGTCTAACTTCTCACCTCTTTCTAAAACAGCTTTGATAGTGTCATGTAAAATAATTTTTGTCTCATCCAAGTCATTTTGAATTTTCGTTAAGGCATCTGCTTCTCTCGGATTTTGATATTTAGCCAAATATTGAGGTAGGACTGTAAAGTCTATAGTAGACTCGTTACCAGTGGCCCAGTTTGTGGCTGGAACTGTAGCAGTAAAGTCGTCAAGAAATTTAGTTATTAATGTGTGTGCCACTCGATTTGGATACTCGTGGTCCGATATCAACACGCCTGCTAAATTATCCGCTCTCACATACACATGGAGCATGTACTCTCCCTCTTTAACAGATTGCCTCGAAGCTTGCTGCGTTCTTTCCACCATAGTCTTACTCACGAAAGTCATAAACTCTTGCACAGAACTTCGTTGAAAAAAACTAAAACTTTGTAAATCATATGCAGCCTTTAGAATAGTAGCACTGTTCACTCCCTTGTAAAGAACTCCTAAGGCATATAATCTCACCATCTTTGTGTATCACTTGCTTCTTCAAAAAGTAATCTAAAAAAGTAAAAACGTATTAGAAGCAAACTTTGCACACTAATATCGACATACCTATTGGGAAATTGACATACTTCTATTAAATCATTTATCAACTGATATATACTGTATACGTTAAAAATATCAATTGTTCGATAATATATATTATTAGGTTCGCTTTTTGTTTAAACGTTTTATAGAAATAAATATACGATTTAGTTTAGCCACGATTCACGAACCAATTTGGTAAATCGTCGATTTGTAGAATTATGAAATGTCAATGTTCTTCATGTTGATTCCCGACAGTTGTGGCTATGGTCAATTGTCATTGCAAAAACTATGCTCACGTCGTAGACAGAGAATACTAATAAATTATAGTATTCTCTGTCTACGGCTCACGTAGTTTTTCCGATAATCAGACGCCAGCGCTCCGCGATTGTGTTAGGTGTATATTTTAAAAACTTGATTTTTATACCGGGTGTGTTGGAATTGCTTGCGAAGATTAAACCCTAATAATATACAATATAATGCATATAACCATTTATCTCAGAAACGTTTTTTAAAGAAAATTTTAGGACTTGTGTATTTTGCAAACCCGCAATGTATGTATACACACTATGCACTCATGCTAACCGCGAGATGCGCGACTAGCGGGCGCGTTCGTTCACCTCGTGCATGCGGCGAACGCTATCAGCTGATTCAGTCCGACCAATTACAATACATCGCTGTTTTTTTTTTCAAAAAACCATTAATTTCAAGCATTATCATCAAATTCCTGTAACATTGTGTTTACTAAACCGGATTATACAAAAAAAAAAGAAAGGTAACCAAAAAAAAAAGGCGTTTTTTTCACTTGTATCATGTCAGACTTATTTTTTTTTTTTAGTTTCGCTGGGGAATGCGTTTAGGCATACCACCGGGTCCGGGGGAGCCGGAGGTTATGTGGGACTCTCTGCACCCGAGAAGATGTTAAGGTGGACGCAGACTCTACCCACTAAACCCCAGCGGTGTTCTTCTCGTCGTTTGGGTGACCCGGCGCGAGAGCTGTGGACGTCCGTACCGGGCCACAACGATGTGCCATACGGCACTCTTCTCTGGAGGTGGGGGGTGGCATCCCCTCCTCTTTCTCCGCTTAAGACACACTAAACACACAAGGGTGCCTTATAGCTCGGACCTTACGCGCGAGTTAAGTGTGACGATCCCCTTACATTTCGCTTCAACAGCAATAATCGTCAGCTAGAATAAGTAGATTGTGCAACAATCGATTTTTGCTTAGTTTATAGATCAATTAGGTATAAATAGTCTTAATAATTTAGATTAAGGGATTATTTTTATTTGTAATTTCGATGTAGTAACTCTGTTCTTGAGAAATAAAGTATTTTTTTTAAGAAGATTACTGTATCAATATCTTCACTGGCGCTGAGGACAGCTCCCAATAGTACGGCATTCAGGACTACGTCGATAGCAGTCTCGACCACTGGATAACCATACGTCCGTTTTGACGGTTTAATTGGGATCGAACAAATAAATTTGTGAAGAAACCAAAGGGTATATACATACAAAGTACAATACGATAATCCAGGCATGGGAAAAGTTGCGGTACTGTGAGTAAATCTTTTTCACCTTCCTTTCAACTTTCCTATATGTAACCTTTTGTGCCTTGTAATAAAGTGTGTATGTTATTGAGGATTTCAAACGCCACAATAATTTAAAACCTATTTTACGGGTACATCATTAAAAAAAATTATTTCATTATAATATCTACTTCTAATTAGGTATTTAACTTTAGAAATTACATTTGAATATTTTATTTAGACTTACCTTGAATGAATGAATGAATGAATGAATGAATGAATGAATGAATGAATGAATGAATGAATATACTTTATTGTGCACACACAAAATTACAAACATAAAACGCTAAAAATTTAAAAGTTAAAAATATAAATGCAGACACAAAGGCGACTTTATCGCCGAAAAGCGATCTCTGCCAAGTAACCTTAGGGTAAAGGAAATATTCAAAATCTTATGGGTACTGCATCTTAAATATTATAACAAATTAAGTACAAATTATACAAAAGTTATTAATTAATATAACATACATACGATATATCTATAAACATACACCCTAACTAATAAATACCTAAACATAAAAGTACTCAAATACTTATATACACGTACATACACATGATTACACACATAAATATTATATAAATAAATAAATATATATATATATATATATATATATATATATATACATACATATATACAAAAGTTCAGTATTTTAAATAACTCGTAAAGAAAGGAAATACTTAATATGCGAATTAAATGTCATTTAAGTAATAATTTTTAATTAACGACTTAAAACTGTTAAGGTTTTTAGCTTGCCTTATATTAGTAGGCAAGGCATTCCATAATAAAATGGATTTTGTTGTGAAAGATGAACCGAAGTACTTGGTGAAGTGAACAGGGATGTGGAGAGTTTGATTTACAGATGACCGCAATTCTTTTACTTCAGATGTACGGAACACAAATTTTTCATGTAAGTAGGATGGAGATTTAGGGTCATGTAATATATAATACAAAAATGAAAGTATACGAGCATTCCGGCGAAGACGGATTGGCAGCCACTTGAGTTTATAGCGGAATTCAGAGACATGATCATACTTGCGCAACCCAAATATGAATCGAATAGCGAGATTTTGGAGGCGCTCAAGCTTATTAAGCTGCTCTTCGGTAAGGTTAACGTAACATGCATCTGCATAATCTAATATAGACATGAACAATGATTCTGCTAGTAATGTTTTTGTCCGAATTGGTAAAAAATTATGAAGACGTTTTAAAGAGTGCCACACACTATATACCCTTTTACTCATTTCTTTGATATGATGAGACCATGAGAGATTTTCATCTAAATATACTCCCAAATTTCTCACTGTCTTGCTAAATGGGAGACGGACACCACTTACGAGCACCGGAGGTAATCCAACCCAGTCTATCCGCGAGACGAGCCCTGGACTGCCTATAATTATTACCTGGGATTTAAGCGGATTAATATGAAGTCCGTTGTATTTACTCCACTCGCAGATCTTCTCCAGATCTCTATTCATATCGGAAACCATATTAGGAAGATTGTCGAGAGAAGACTGAGTATAGACTTGGAGATCATCGGCATACATGTGAAAGAAAGACGATATGGACTGAGTGATGGTATTAATAAATAGAGCGAAAAGAAGTGGAGATAAGACGCCACCCTGTGGGACGCCAGCAGCGACATTGGACCATGAAGAATAACTATCACCAATCCGTACACGCTGCCGTCGGCCCACAAGATAATCATGAAACCATCCAACCACTGATGGCGATAAATTAAGAGTCAACAACCTACTAACCAGGATATCATGATCAATCGTGTTAAAAGCGTTGCTAAAATCTAGTAAAGTAAGTATAGTAAGTTGTTTATTATCCATTCCCAAGCGAATGTCATCAGTGACTTTGACAAGTGCAGAAGTTGTGCTATGACCTGGCCGAAATCCGGATTGAAAAGGGCTAAGGAGGTTATTTATGTTTACATAATGGGACAGCTGTTGATGGACTAAACGTTCAAGGACTTTTGAAAGGAAAGGTAATATAGAAATAGGACGGTAATCAGCAACAGAGTTAGGTTTATGTTTTTTAGGTAAAGGGATTACTTGTGCAGATTTCCAGATGGACGGAAATAAGCCAGAATTTATGGAATAATTAAAAATATGAACAAGGATAGGAGCAATAACATCAAGAATAGGGATGATCATCTTTCGGCTAATATTGTCTTCGCCTATGGCATTCGATGAGATGGACAATATATTTTTCTTAACATCGCCAACAGTGAATTGGTTAAAACAGAACGGTGAAAAATCTGGCATTGGAAAAGTAGAAAGAAGACTTAACATATGAGATTTATTTATTTTATTTAGACTTACCTTTTGTTTTTATTGTGTGTGTGTTTTTAGTTTCTTTTGCGTAATTTTATTGTTTAGTATCCTTTAAAAATGGAAAAAATTGATAGGGTACCACAAGAATTAGTTAATATTATTCCAGTTTTTGATGGAGATAGTAGAATTTTACCGTTATTTATAAAAAAATGCGAATACATTTTGAAATCATTTCAAGGAGATGCATTCCAAATGGAATATTTATTTCACTTAATTACTAGTAGGCTTGCTGGAAATGCAGCTAGTCTAATCGGAGAACGGGACTCTATAGACTCGTGGGATGACCTAAAAGAACTCTTAAGTCAACATTTTGGTGATCCGCGTACCGAAGAATGTATGGCGATGGAATTAGAATCTACCAGAATATTTAGGGGAGAAAGTTATTTAGACTTTTGTCATAGATTACAACATATCAGGAATGTTTTATTTCTAAAATTAACGAAGTCTCAGATGAGGATTTAAAGAAAGCTAAGCATATTATCTATGATAAAACAACGTTCAATGTATTTTTATTTAATTTACCACAATATTTAGTTAGGTTAGTACGGTGGCATAAGGCGACTACCTTGGAAGACGCTATAAAAGTTGTTTTAGAGGAGGAAAACTTCCGAACAACTTATGAAAGTAAAAATAATTATATTCCAAATAATTTTAAAAGAAATTTTCCAAAACAGGGTATAAATAACTTTTCATTTAACAAAAGTCTAATTAGGCAGAACCATATGCAAAATTTCCCGAGTACGGATGTACTCGGGAAATTTTCGGAAACCAAATAATTCATTTAATAAACAACAATATAATTCATTAAATCGAATACAGTCTAGTAATAATTTCAACAATAATTTTTCAAATAACTTTAAAAATTTTAATCGTCCATTGAGTAATAGAACAATGCCTTTGCAACATCAGCAGTACGCGGTCAATACTCCGCGCTTTTCGCAGCCGCATCAAATTCCGCAGGCAACGCATTCAAACACTGACGCAACAATGCGAACAGTTAGTTCTAGACATATTAATTATATCGATCATAATCAGGAATATAATAAGGACGAAAACGATTATCGCTATGTTAACTCGGAAGAGGCGAATTTTTGCATACCGGCCTCACGGCGGAGGACGGCGGGAAGGGTCATTGGGTGCGGTTGTAGTTTTTTTGGTTTCCCGTTAATTAATTGCTAAGTACCTATTTTGTGTTTTGTTCATTCCAAGCGGTTTCCTATAGTGTTTATTTTAAAAATTTATCTGTATATATTGTGATTGGTTGGCGAATATTGTCGGGGACTGTCCTGGAGCAGTTTTCTATAGTAGAGCTGTTCTGGTGGTGTTTGTTTTAAAAACTTAATCTGTGTAATATAATATAATGTGATTAGTTGGCGAATATTGTGGTGGACTGTTCTGGGTGGATAGAATGGGGAGT
Organism: Helleia helle; assembly: GCA_963853865.1. NCBI lineage: Eukaryota > Metazoa > Arthropoda > Insecta > Lepidoptera > Lycaenidae > Helleia > Helleia helle. Next base: position 10,767,782 of record OY971431.1, read on the forward strand.
GATAGTTGATTGATGGGGGCTAGAGGGGCGAAGCCAGCGCGCCTTGGGGTTTCCCATTTCTCCGTATTATAGACCGAATAATTGTATTTTGTATGGCTAATAGCCTAGTAGCTAATGCCTTTAAATGAAAATAATAAATAATAAATCATTCAATGTCAAATGTCAGTATTTGTAATCTGTCTCAGATGACAGTCGACACTACAGACCCATAGTTGCATCTTTCTGTTAAACATGAAATATTTTATATTTCACATACATACCACATACTAAAATATTAATACGACGATTTTTTAAGTTATAAACATTTTTTTGACTGAAAATGACTGAAAGTACTGAAAAAGTCGAAAGTATGTGCGATGCTCGCCGTAGAATTTTAAACATAGCTGTGTCAACTGTTTTATTAGAAACAGGGTTTGATGCAGCAGACAAAATGTCTCTAGAAACTCTCACAGAAGTTATCCAATGTTGTATGTACATTCTTTAATTATAATTAGCTGTATACAGCTATACAAACTCTTAAATTTAGATGTTTGATTACAAATAATCCTGTTTACAGTCATGACAGAAGTCGGTAACGCTGCGAGAGGATATTGTGAACTAGCTGGTCGTGTGGAGCCAGTACTTGGAGACGTAACTATGGCTCTTATTAATATGGGTATTACTTTATTTAGATGTATAATATCTTGGCTGCATTATGAGCTCTTATTTCCCCTCAGCAATGTAGAGAATAATCAAAGAAATGTTTGTTCATAAAGATGTTTTTCTTCAACTCCATAACAGAGTAAATCCTTAAAGCCTGAATTTTCGTAACTTCAGCCTTTCAACATAATTGCTCATATTATAGTGATTAATATTTTTACAATTAGATTTATCTTAATACATAATATAGTTACCATATCTATAAAAATATATATATAATATACAAATATTTAAAGATGTATGTAATCGATTGTCTGTCATTTTAGGAATTAGTCTTCAGGGAGTAGAACAATATGCTGCGAGACCAAGCAGGCATATAATTCAGCCGCCACAACAAGCCCCGGTTCCTAGGACACCGGCTATGCTCTCAGCTGGTTCCAAGGCTAAAGCTGCTCCACATATACCATTTCATTTTCCGCCACTTCCCGACCCTCATGCCTACATAAGAACACCCGTAAGCTGATAAATGATTCTTATTCTATTATCATTACTAGGACAGAGAAGAGTAGTTAGAGATGTTTGATTATCACTTGATGATAATTATAAACCTTTTTTATGTCATCACGGGGCAAACGAGCAGTCTCACGGCACCAACACCCATACACATCTGCACAACCAAGGCCATGCAGATGTGCCACCCTCTCTTGAATGGTAGATGTGTCTGATGGGATCACCTTCAAACTCAGACACAACAAATCAGAAAAACTATTTATTTAAACATCAACATTTAGAATTAATATTTAATTAAATATGATCATTATAAAATTTATAGAGAATACAAAAATTATATAATACATACTTAAAAACCAAACAGATCTTAGTTGACATCAAAAGAGTATGTATAATCTGAGATTACCAATCAACACCCTCCTTACACATTACACACTTTAAAAAGAAAAAAATAAAAAACTTTGCATAAAAATTTATGAATAAGAATATGGACATTAAATTATATAATCAAATAATACAAATATAAATAATAAGCTTTGCTTGCAGACACATAAGCAACCAGTTACAGAATATGAAGCAATAAGAGAAAAAGCAGCAATACAGAAAAGAGACATTGAAAGAGCCTTAACAAAATTTCTTGCTAAAACAAGTGAAACACACAATCTTTTCAATACAGAAGATAACCAAGTTTATCCATGTAAGTATAATATTAAATGGATCTAATAAGAAATGAACAGGGTGATTAAAAATTTAAATATGTTTGTTTAGATGAGATATGAAATACAAACTACATAACCAATCTCAAGTTCCTGTTTACATGTATAAGAATTCCTTTTTAGTTATTTTAACAAAACTTATTATGTGTTTATTTATTGTGTTATACAACTTTAAACTGGGTGACAATCTCTATGACGTTGCAAGTTCAAGTCAGATGTTTATGCCCCAGTTATTCTTAATTGTTCACTGAAAGCATCCCCATGTCCAGAAAATGACAAATAGGGGCTGATAATGATTTATAATGAATCTTATTTATTTGAGCATTCATATTTCAAGTTTATCATAACATAAGCATTGATCAAGGCAGACAACAAATTGTTTCATATCACAACTTTCTATTTCAGTACTTACAAAAAGTTAAATCATGATTTTTTTTTCAGTAATAGCATGTAAACCAACATTCCCAGCTTATTTGCCCTGTCTTCTACCAACTGACCAAGTATTCGACTTTGATGAGTTAGAGTACCACTTTCAAGTTGCTAATAGAACAGAGGATATGCCTGCTGATAAAAAAGGTATATATATATTTATACTATTAATACTAAATTCTGTTAGTTCAAGTTGCTTGAAAAATAATGTGCATTTTCTCTCTCACTAAACTGGGGTGACTTGTAACACAATGAGATTGAATTGCTGTTGTAAATAATTATTATATTTTTTTGAGTAACATTAATTAAGGATGTTTAAAAATATTATTTCTTTGTGTATAAAGATTGTTTCTTTCTAGATCAATCAGACAATGAAGGAGAGAATGGCGGTGATAATGAAAATGCTAATAATTCCCAGTCTGAGACTCCAGATGTCCCATCAGGTTCTAGCCCTGAAAGAAGTAAAGCGGGAGGCTAAACAATATTATATAAAATGAAATTAACATTACTATGCACACCTAATTATAATATAATAAATATAATAAATAAATATTTTTCAAACAAAAAACAATGTTCGAAATCTTTTTCATAAGTGTTAATTACAATGAGGTATCTAATCATCATGCATCTTTTGGTTGGTTTTTTTTACCCTGACATGTTACTTGTGATCTAATTACCTTAAATCTGTTTAAGAGTTTTAATTTTCTGTTTATGATTAAGTACTAAAACAACAGCTCAAAATTGTACTCATTTAGAAACAAACTCATTCTTGGGTACTGAGCTGTCTTCTCTTAGGGTTCCTTGTCTGTCTTTTATTGTTTTTTTTATGTCATCAGGGGGCAAACGAGCAGTCGGAGCCTCATGGCGCCGACGCCAATACACATCCGCACAACCAAGGCAACGCAGATGCGCCGCCCTCCTTTTCCCTATCCCCCCAATGGGCCACCGGAAACTCACGAACCGCACGAAACGCGATAGCATATCTGTCACTTGACGCTGGTGTTATGTTTCCAAACCACCTAAATAATTTGAAGTCTCAAATGATCAGGATGACAATGAGAAAGTACCAATCCGAACAGTAACTGGTGACTATCTTGTGAGCCTTACTCTCATTATACCCCTTTTTTTTCCAACGTGTTCGCCTCGTCATTCAGTCGGCCTGGTGCGGGAACTGTAGTCTACCGCGCCGGACCCCGACGTGCCCATCTGCACTCTTCGAGACAAGGCACCCTGAACACCCAAGGGCGCCTTGCAGCTCAGACCATCTCGCGCGCGCGGCTGATCCCGGTCTCTTGCGGCGGTACGACAACATGTCACCGCCGCGTCTCTCCGCCTGCCGGAGGTTCCATGGCAACTACTCTTCCAACGCCATTGGAACCTCCTCCACCGCTAGGACCGTGAAGCTATTATTCACGGTCGGATAGGCAGGCTGGGTGGGGGCTGGAGGGCCATCACCAACCTTTTCAGCATTGGCAACGCCGTTTTTCCGCGCACGGCGTTTAGAGACGCACGCCGCGCCACCCATTTTGTGGACGGCAGGTTGCCCTGTGGCGGTGCACACCGCGCACTTGGTATTAGTCGCCGTACACGCCTTAGCGATGTGCCCTGCCTCCCCGCAGCGGAAGCAGAGGCCGCTTCGGTCTACCGCGGAGGTGCAGACCGCCGCCGTATGTCCCAGCTCCTGACATCGATAGCATCTGAGTGGGAGGGCGTCTAGCAGTCGAAACTGCGCTGACACCCAGCCCACTAGCAGTCTGCCCTTCGCTATGATGGCTTTTGCCGCCTCCACTGGGCAGTGGACGATCGCCGCACCCAGCCCGGTAGCGCTGCGGCCGATCTCGCCAGATCGCACCTGCTCTGGAGGGCAACCGCCCTTCTCCGCCACTGCTGCCACGACATCATCCTTCGTGACAGAGTCGTCCAGACCCGAGACGCGTACGCTAACGGATCTCGTATGACGTAACGTGACGTACGCCTGACGACGTCGCCGCCGACTACCTCGCGAAGTTTAGCGGCCAGGGCGTCCGCTTTCTCTCCCGTGTCCGCCCCTGGAACCACCAACAGGCGGGCACCGGTGGCCGCCTTCCTAAACCTGACGCCGGGCTCCATGCCAAGGTCCGTTAGGCATATATTGGTCTTCGCCTTTGATAGGACGTCGGCATAGGTCACCCCTTTCGCGACCGCGCCCGGCTGCAGCTGGAGCACCACAACCGAACTGTTAGGCACTCGGAGCTTGGGCGGGCCTTTCTTCGGCAGCGCCGACTTCTTGGGCTGCTTCCTGCGGGCGACGGTTGTCCAATTACCGTCGCCCTTAGCGCCCTCTGCACACTTCTTGGCTTGCTGGACAGTCTTTAGCGCCTTTTTTCCCTTGACCAGTTTTTTAAGGGCAGGCCCAGGGTTCGTTGGAGGCATCAGCGTCGTCGATTGGGGAGGCTCCTTCTCCTTTGGTGCCTTCTTCGGGGCTGCCTTTGGCCCCACATTTTTTGCCGGTGTTGGCGCTGCCTTCGCTCTTCGTTCCACCGTGAGAGGCGGGCGCATTCGCGGCTCGGGCAGGAGCCTACTCTCCAAGCCCTCGAGCCTGGCATTTAGGCGCGCGTCCGACAACGCAACCGCCTCCCGCATCGCCTTCTCGACAATCTCCTCGAGATTGGGCGATACGGGCGCGGCCAATGCTACGGGCGCGGGCGATGTCACTTCTATGGCCGACTGCCGGAAAGAGTCGAGCTCGCTTCGAAGAGCGGCCAACTCTTGGCGTAACTCCGTCACCTCCGCCGTCAGCCGCTTATTCGCTTTCTCAAGCGCTCTCGTCACGTCCGAGGATGTACGGTCCAGGTGCGCGACCGTAGCGTCCCTGATTACGCTGATCGCAGTCTTTAAGCTTTTCACCATCGGGACCTTGAGGTTTCTCGACTTACTGCGGACCTCATCTATGACCTGCAGGGCCGCGGTGATGTCGGCGCCCAGAGTCGCCGTCGCGATCTCGCTCAAGTCTGGGATCTCCGAGCCGGACGACTCCGATAGGCGGGGCGGGATCAGGCGGCGCGAGACCTCGTAGACATCTTGCTCAGCCTCCGCCTCCATAGCCGCACGCTTTGCCTTGGCCATGCCGACATACTTGCCGGTGGTAGGCGGTCGGCCTCTACCTCTTTTCACAGGTGGCGCCTTTTTCACCTTCGCCTCCTCGTCTGACGACGAGTGATGCGCCCTCTTTCCTCCAAGGCAGGAGCCAGACGACTCACTCCAGTCGCTCTGGCTCATCTCTTCCACCTCCGAGAATATTCTCGGGGAACCTCTTCCTTTCCTTATCGCTTTCTCCCTCACCAAACCGCGGGCAATCGTGTCCATTTTATCGCCAAAGTCATCGGTACTGGGACGAGCAGAGCCCGCCCCTGAAGCAAATTGTGCCCCCCCCCGTATACGTGGGGCAGACCTCCACCGATTTCGGTGTGGTGCGGGATTCCCCCTTTCGGGGACCCGCCCGGGGACTCTTTTTCATTTTGCTGTCTTCCATTTTTTTTTAATTTCATCTCATTTGGGTTGAGCAAACCCGTAGTCACCTCAAAACATGGTGCGCTAACCACTGGACACCCTCCAGCCATTCATCCCCTCGCCGCGCACCGGAGCTTATGTTGGGGTTGGGGTAATTTTTTAGAGAGGTTTTCTTCCTCTTAGTCCCCATCCCGACGTGGGATGGCGACCACCACCCCCGGCCCTATGGACCAGGGAGCGGCTTGGCCGACAGTGGCCAGAACCAACTGCCACCCGATTCGGATCCGATTGGTCGCCCAAGGTGCTGGATTGCACCCCAGGCTTAAGCCCCACCGCCGCGACAAGGCTCAGATTCAATGGTGGGGCTCATTATACCCCTAAATGTATAAATTATATAAGGTAAACTAAAATCAAGAAAATACAAATTAAAATGTTTCATTATTTAATCTTAAAATAAAATAATCACTTTAATGACGCAGAATTAATGACCGGCAACACTTTAATGCCGTCCCTGTTGACCACTGTCACTTGGAAGTTCGGCAGACTGACAAACAAACGCCTGTGTACTTCTTGAACACACTTTTTTAGTATTTCATAGGCTTCTTCCTCTGTAGCATCTGGGTAAACAAAGAATACACACTTGTCTAGTTTAATAGTTACTAGTTATATATACAATATTATAACTTGTTTTAGCTTTAGCATCTTCTGCATGGAGACTTTATATATAATAAGAGTTAGATAAGCTTAAACATTTAAGCCATTGTGCTCTTCAGTAATAATGAGCTTTTATTGTTAGTTTTACAGCAATAAGTAAACCAGTAAAAAAGGTATGATGTTTCACCTAAGATAAAAAAATCCTTTTTATTAAAAACAAAAAGTACACAGGTTGTATACTTTTAGACAAAAGGATCTTGTAACACTTGGTCACTAAACAAAGATAATGTTTTTGAGATCTAATTCAATGCAGGTATTGAATTGATATAAGTAAAATTTACTCATAATATTTTTACCTAAATATGATAATGTGTAACATACCTTTCTTGTGGTAGCGATCCATGATACTTAAACTCAAGAATCCACCAAAACCGTGAGCAGCAAAAGGCACTTTGACGCTGGACGCGAGGTAGTCCATGAAATACAGTTCAGGGCCATTTTCTTTATCATATCCACCCATCAACAGGTTTACGAAATATGGAGACTAAAAAATATTCATCAATTATTTTTTACATAATGATATGATGAAAAAAAAACCCAGGAGAGGGATGCACTGTGCTGCTCCCTGCTGCATGGGTACCATCTTGCTTATTTTTTCCATGAAACAGCTTTGCTGTGTTTTGGAGAGAAGGGCAAGGCACAGTGTAATAACTGGCACTGAGACTTAAAAACTTATGATTCATCTCATGATAGACAACACATAAATAAGTTGCCTGGGCTAGTTCCAGGTAAACTAGTTCATGGCCCTACCATGGTTCAGGCCTTGACGTAGCGGTGGGGCTCAGTAGCCTAAGGTGAAGCGACTTGAGCCGAAGGAGCTCTTTGTACCCCTCTTATAAGAGGGGACAAAAGAGCAGGTGGTAAGGTGTGCGGACGGGCACCTCACCCCATTGTACTGTTCCGAAGTTGGGAGGGGTTGTTCTGTGGTGCAGGACAACCCCTCTGTGGAGGTGGCGTCGGTCCCTTGGGGGACTGACTAGCCGTCGAGGTGCCCTGTTTGTTTATTAGATTCGGGACCTCTCACCAAAGGCAGCATTAGTGGCACTCGCCAGGTTATAGTGGGTAGAGCTGCGTCCACTTACCTGCTTTCGGGCGCAGCGAGTCCCACATACCCGCGTGGGGAGACCCACTCCCCCGCGGGATGCCTCAGAGCATTTCCTGGCATTAAAGAAAAAAAAAACTCTCCAAGTAGTTTTGCCTCTCCAAGGAAAAACATTAGCTACAGCTAGTAATATTATATTACACATAAAAAAAAGTATAATGTAATATTAGTAGTCAGGTTATTCCACAATTATAAAAATGTTTAGGAAGATTTAACTTATATAGTTTTTATTTGACGGGTACTTACGCTACTTCGAAGGTATTCGGCAAGATTTCGCCGAGTAAAGTTAGCGGCGGCAGAGGGACCCAACTCATAACCATTTCGCATTTTATACAATTGAATATTCTTTGCGATGTACTCGGCAAATTGTGTCGTATCACCAGAATCTCCAATTACTCCCATTACCAGTCTGTCAGAAATTTTATAAATCTTTTCTTCATCTGAGGAAAGAGATTACAGTTTTTAATTTGTTAAATACTTTCGTCTAAAATTAGTTTACTTACAATTTGTTTACTCACCGTCCTTCATTACCATAATACTATGGCTGTTAGTTTGATCAGCAGCGATCATTACAAAATCGTTGCATTGAATTCCCAACAAACATTGCAAATTAATATTGGACATCTTCGTGAAAATATTATTTCAAATTAATAATCCAAATAATTAAACAGCTTCGCCGCTTAATGACAAATGACTTAACAGTTCACGAATGTCAAATAACCTAAATTTGTCATATCATTTTACAGATAATAGTAAAGTCGTATCAGACTAACTAATATCATAAAATATGGGCGATTTATATAATAAATCGGTTGCAATAGCCTAATAATGACGTTAAAAGTACAAACAGGTGATATCATAAACATTATAGAGAAGATAAAAAGGATGGGTAAATGGATTTGTAAATTACTGTATGTAATGTACGGTGTTGGTTAAATAAAACTTCTGATTATTAGGTCTGTAATTTCTTTCTTATTATTTATATTGGTGTTCTTTAAACATTTCACCAAAGGAATCTTGTGTAATATTCCCCTTCAATAAATAATGAGAGGGGAATGATCGTTGATTGATAGGGGACTGGAGGAGAGGAGCCGCACGCTTCAGGTTTCCCGCTGTTTTTCCATGTTTGGACTAAATATTGATTACGACAGAATTGGCAGTATGGCCGCTGATCTTAGCCTATTCCAATAGGAACGAAAAAAAGAAAAAAGGAAAACCGCTAACCAGGCCTTAGAGGCATAAAATATTATTTAAAAAGAAGGTGAACGGCGGAAAATGGGACACACGTGCTTTTTTAGTTTCCCGTAATTAATATTGTTATTTGGTATTTTGTTCATTCGGAGCGGTTTTCTATAGTTTTCAAAACTTTATTGTGATTGGTTGGCGAATATTGTGGTGGATTGTTCTGGGTGGATAGAATGGGTAGTGATAGTTGATCAATGGGGGCTAGAGGGGCGAAGTAGTGCTCCTTGAAATTTCCCGCCGTTTCTCCAAAACACAGACAAAATATATTTACGACAGACTTGGCAGCATGGCTTCTGGTCTTAGCCGGTTCCAACAGGAACAAAAGTAAAAAAACAAACAAAAAAATGACAGTGACAATTGAAAATGGCGGGAAGCATCGGGACGCGCGGTTGTGTTTTTTTGGTTTCCTGTTAATTAATTGTTATTTTGTGTTTTGTCCATTCAGGGTGGTTTTCTATAGTGTTTGTTTTAAAAACTTGATCTTTATATATTGTGATTGGTTGGCGAATCTTATGGAGTTCCGTTCTGAAGTGGTTTTCTTAGTAGGGCTGTTCTGGCGGTTTTCTATAGTGTTTGTTTTAAAAACTTAATCAGTGTAATATATAATGTGATTGTTTGGCGAATATTAGTGGACTGCCATGTGTGGATGGAATCGGGAATGATAGTTGATTGATGGGGGCTAGAGGGGCGAAGCCGCACTCCTTGGGGTTTCCCGCCATTTCTCCGTATTACAGACCGAATAATTGTATTTTGTATGACTAATAGCCTAGTAGCTAATGCCTTTAAATGAAAATAATAATACAATGACAATTGATGGATGGAATTGGGAATGATAGTTGATTGAGGGGGGCTAGAGTGGCGAAGCCACGCTCCTTGGGGTTTCCCGCCATTTCTCCGTATTACAGACCGAATAATTGTATTTTGTATGGCTAATAGCCTAGTAGCTAATGCTTTTAAATGAAAATAATAAATAATAAAACAATGACAATTCAAGGGAAAACGGCGGGAAATTTCAAGGCGCGCAGTTGTGGTTTTTTGTTTCTCATTATTTTTTTATTATTTTAGTCATTCAGATCAGTTTATTATAATATTTATTTTATAAATTTTATTTGTATATATTATAGTTAGTTAGAAAATTCTTGGTTGGTAAGTTTCTTTTTACATTCTATTGCAACATGAATGAACCTCCGGATCCCGGGGGAACATGTAAAGTGCCCGAAGCTTGCAGTTTTGTTACAGTAGAATATAATGATTCTAGTATGGACACTGACCAATCTTCCAAAAAAGTTAGTTTAAAACGTGGTCGCCTGCATAAAATATGCAAAAATTGTAACAAAAAGAAAAGAAAAAATACGGGAAACCAAAAGGACATTGGATGTCGTTGTGTAGAGTCCGATAAATCAGATGAGGGTAAAAATTTAACTAATATTCCACTTGCACAGCCTTTATTACAATCAGATAATCCAGTGCCTCATAATATTAATGATTCAGTCAGTAAACCAAATACTCCAATTGGTCGAAATATTTACAATGAACTAGATGCACCTCCTTACATTATTCATGTTCAGAAGATCCAATCCTCTGATAATGACGGAAAAATATTGCACCCGATAACCTTCGGAAATTTTCTTTTAAAAAATAAAATTTATAATATAGTTAATGGTAGTGTTAAGAGAATTGGTCGAAACTGTATGTCTGTTTCCTTCACAAATTATGTTGATGCTAACTCTTTTATTAACAATAGTATAATCACCGACAATAATTATAAAGCATATGTCCCTTCATTTAATATTTTAAGAATAGGCATTGTTAGAGGAGTTCCAACAGATTGGTCTCCTGAGGAAATTATTTCTAATATCTCAACCCCTGTTGGCTGTGGCAAAATAGTTAAAATTAGACGACTTAATTATAAAACTATTGTTGATGGGTCTCCAATATGGAAACCCACACAGTCGGTAGTAATGTATTTTGATGGTCAGGTACTCCCAAAAAGAATATTTATCTGCTACAACTCTCTGCCCGTAGACTTATATGTTTTTCCCACCATCCAATGTTATCACTGCTGTCGTTATGGTCATACAAAGATGCAATGTCGTTCCAAACCAAGATGCCTCAAGTGTGGTCAGGATCATGTTAGTGACTCATGTAATGTTGAAGATGACTATTACTGTTGTCAATGTTCTGGTCGCCATATGGCAAACAGTAAATCTTGTCCGGAACTTAACAGACAAAAAGAAATAAAACTATATATGTCCCAAAATTGTGTTTCTTATCAAGAAGCAAGTAAAATGTTCCCTATACTTAATAAATCATTCGCTGAAACCTTGTCCAGTCCTCAAAGAAAATTATCTTTCCAAAATATTAATACTCCATCTTCTTATACTCCACAAAAATCTTACAAGAAAACAGTTATATCTAAACCTTCCCGCCCTATACAAGTTGGAAAAGGTTACGACAAAACTGCACATGATAATATCATAAAAGAATTTTCCTTTAATCAATTAGATAAAAATTATAGCCCAATTTCAAATGATACTCCCTCCACACAAGAACCAACAAAAATATCAGATATTATATCTTTATTACAAACCTTTGCCCAGACCAATAATAATATACCGTCCATCGTTGCCCCCTTAATGGAGTTAATTGTAAATATAATCAAAATAAATAATGGCCAACAAAATATTACAATGGAACGCTAGAAGCATAATTAATAAAAAAAGTGATCTAATTTACTTATTAAATAAATATAACCCTTTTTTATTTTCATTATGTGAAACTTGGCTTAGACCAGGTTTTACATTAAATATGAAAAAATATAATACTGTTAGAGAAGACAGATTAGATGGATATGGTGGTGTAGCATTTCTCATTAAGAAAGGCTACCCTTTTAATATAATATCCACTCCTGTACATAGTTCTGAAATTTCTATTTTAGCCGTAATTGTAAATAAAATTTGTTTTGTTTCTGTATATATTTCACATATTTCTATTAATATATTAAATGAAGTTGGGGATATATTCTTATCCCTCCCTAAACCATTAATTATAACTGGTGACTTTAATTGTCATCACCAGTCTTGGGGCTGCTCCATGACAACCTGTTATGGTAATAAACTTTTGGACATTCTAGATAAAAACAACTTGTGTATCATCAACAATGGTAATTCTACTAGACGTACAAACTTATCTGAAGGAAATAGTGTAGTAGATCTAACTATTTGCTCACCCCAATTTGTATCTCAGCTGTCAAGTTCTGTTTTAACATCCACATTTGGCAGTGATCATTATCCCATTATTACCTCATTTCCTCCTGGCAAATTAATTAAAACTTGCAATAAACTATTCCCGAGATACAATATATCAAAAGTCAATTCTGACACTTGGACTCAATTTAGTAGTAAAGTTGATTTAAAACTTAGTCAGAAAATATCAGAAAATATTAGTGATTCTTGCGGTGCCCAAATTTTTTTAGATACATTAATTGAAAGTGCCAATGAAGTTTTTAATATAAAACATGGGAACCCTTATATTCCAAGTCCTCCATGGTGGGATGTCGAATGCAAAGAATTTTTAAATAAAAGAAAAAATGCTGAAAAAATATTTAATAATAATATGACATTAGAAAACCTCTTATCACTAAAGGAGATTACAAACGCAACAAAATTACTTTTTAAAAGAAAAAAAGAGACAGCTGGCGAAAGTTCTGCTCATCTTTATCTCCCAATACTCCCTCATCCAGTGTTTGGGAAAACATTGGAAGATTTAGATCAGCTTATAATACCACCCCATCCCCAACTTTTCCATCTTTTCTAGTAGACGATTTTCTTGATAGAATTGCTCCTCCCACTGTTAATTTTCGTAAAGATAACTTAAATGATAACGGTGCCTTATACAATGAATCATCTGAATTAAACTCTCCCTTTTCAATGACAGAATTAAAGAACGTTTTAGAATATGCATCAGATTCTGCACCTGGTCCAGATGGAATATATTATTCTTTCATTACTCATTTAAATGACATAAGCATGACATATTATTTAAATTTAATCAATTCTATTTTTCACTCTGGTCACATTCCTGCAAATTGGAAATCACAAATTGTAATTCCAATATTAAAACCTAATAGAGATCCTTCTTCTGCTTTGTCTTACCGTCCTATTGCCCTTTCATCTGTCCTCCTAAAAATCTGCGAACAATTAATTAAGAATCGTCTAGAATGGTTCGTTGAAAGCAACAGTTTGCTATCAACAACTCAATTTGGCTTTAGACGAAACAGAAGTAGTATAGATAATATTAGTTTACTTACAACCGATATCAGGCTAGCCTTTTCTGATAATAATTTTGTCATTGCAGCATTTTTGGATTTATCTAATGCTTATGACAATGTCGTGATACCAATTCTTAAACAAAAACTTTTATGCCTTCAGATTCCCAGAAAAATTATTTCTTTTGTTATAAATATGCTTAATGATAGATCGATTTTGTTTACTGATGGTGAACAAAAACATTCTAGAGTGTTATCCAAAGGCCTTCCACAAGGGTCCGTTTTGAGCCCCTTATTGTATAATTTATACACATATGATCTAGACTTAGCTATTGATAGAAAGATTGAAGTTTTGCAATATGCGGATGATTTATTATTATATGTAAAAAGTAAAAACATTAAATTAGCATGCACAGAGTTAACGTCATCACTTCAATATTTAAAAAAATGGCTTGATGATCATGGACTATATTTGTCCCCATCTAAAAGCTCAGTAGTTTTATTCTCCCGTATGCGAACTATCACTCCAGTTCATGTTTATTACGATGAGACCATTATACCACAAAAAAATGATTTTAAATTTTTAGGTGTCATTTTAGACAGGAAACTTACAGGCATCCCTCATTGCAATTTCATCGCAAATAAGTGTGAAAAAATAATAAACATCATAAGATGTTTAGCAGGAGTTTGGTGGGGTGCCCATCCCTTTTATTTGAAACTCGTGTATAATGCTCTCATACGTAGTGTCCTCGAATATGGAACCTTCCTATTGGAACCGGGCCTTCTTTCTGGATTTAAAATGTTGAACAAAATTCAAAACAAATGTTTGAGAATCATTTGTGGAGCAATGAAGTCTAGCCCAATTAACGCTTTACAAATTGAGTGCTGTGATCCTCCGTTACAACTACGTCGTCAGTATTTGTCTGATAAATTTCTCTTTCGACGTCTACAGCTTTCCAATCACCCTCTTATTGAAAAACTTCATCTTTTAGCTTACTTCGTATCTAATTCACCGTATTGGATACATAAATCGAATCCACATTTAATTAATAGCTATTATAAGTTTAAATCTCTCTCTGCACCTTTACATCAATCTAACATGTTACCTTTGTTTTCTTGTTCCTTCGAATCTCTTATTCTATCACCACAAATATTAAATATTGGTATAGCTAAGTCAGATTTTTTAATAGCTAATGAAAAATTTAATGCAATTGTTGAGAAAAAATTTAAAAATACCCATCTCATATTTACTGATGCTTCGAAACATAATGTTAACGGTTTAGTAGGCGTAGGTATCTTCCACCGCCAATATAACATTGTACAGAAGGTAAAACTCCCTCCAGAATCTTCTGTTTTTTCTGGAGAGTGCTTGGGTATTTTCAAAGCCATAGATTATATAATACTAGCTAAACTCAAAAATTCAATCATTTTTACTGACTCACTTAGTTCTTTACAAGCCTTAGAAAAAAACCCGTTTAAAATTAAGCAACACAACCCCATAATATTTGACACAAGACAATTACTAACAATATGCATAGCAAAACATTACAATATTAAATTTTCTTGGATTCCTGGACATTCTGGAATCCAAGGAAATGTTATAGCAGACGCTCTCGCTAATGAAGCTATTTCATGTGGTGACCTTGTTCCGTATAAGATTTACTGCTCAGACTTGTTATCAATACCTAAACTCGATCTTGATACATGTTGGAAAACGTCATGGGAAAAAAGCAGTAAACAAAAAGGTAATTATTATTACTCTCTTCAGCCTGATATTTTATCAAAACCATGGTTTTTCTCAATGAATTTTAATAGGAGGTGCTCTAGTATCATCTCAAGATTGAGACTTGGCCATACTTGTACACCTGCTCATCTTTCCAAGTTTAAAATTATTAACGACTCTTCTTGTTTGTGTGGTTGTGAAACTGGCGATGTAAATCATTTTTTCTTTTCTTGTCCTTTATATGACCGTTCCGATTTCCTGAAATCCTTACTAGATCATCAAATCCCTTTTCCAACCTCAATTACTTGTCTGTTATTTATAAAAAAATATTACATATATAAAATAATTTCAGATTATATAATTACTAATAATATAGAAATTTAGGTTTAGTATTTATTTGATGAAAGTCTTGTGTGTCTATAATATAAGTAATATATTTAAATATATGTATAGCTATATAAATTAATATTTCATAATAATATTGTTATTATCTTGTCATACATATCCTATATCCTGCCCTGAATGATTCCTAAATTTAACATCTCTCGTCCCTTTATATACATGGAAAAATTTCTCCCGTTTGATAATGGCAAATGTACTACGTACGAGAATTGCCAAAAAAAAAAAAAAAAAAAAAAAATGACAATTCAACAACATTCGAGCAAAATTCTCTCCAAATTTGGGGGGTTTTTCCGACCACAGGGAGATTTTTGGGGGGTTCTACGGGGGGATTTGGCAAGTTTTTATAACTGAACGTGGTGGAACTACTCACTAGCACAACAATAACTGTAAACCTCCAGTCATGGAAACAATCGCTGAATTAATTTAATTTTTTTTGGTTGTAAATATACATAATATATATATATATATATATCCGACCGGTTTCGGCCATGGCGACCACTCACCATTCCTAGCCGTGAATTTAAATAAATAAATATTATATAATACTACCATTTTGGGGGGATTTCGGAGGAGATTTGGGGAAAATCCTAGATTATCATCTGGCAACACTGAGTAAATCCCTCTTAAATACTCTGAATCTTTAAATAAGTGATTATAATTTTTATATCGTAATTCGTAAATAGTTAATCACCGGATCATTATTACACTAATTTATGGTAGACTGGACTTATACTCTTTGCACTAGTTATTAAGTAATAAGTACTAATGTACACCACTTCCTTGTTCAATTAGATTTTTTGCCTTCGTGCCCTTTTTAACAAAATATCATGCTTTATTTTATTGAATTATGCCTATTCATTAAATGAACAATATTCCGTAAAAATGTTTAAAAAGGTTGCTGTTGGCATTTCTGGTGGTGTTGATAGTGCTGTTGCAGCTTTGTTACTGAAAAGAGCAAGTAAGTATAATAATTATGGGACACAGTTTGTAATTTGTACGCTAATTAGACGATAAGAATATTTCAAGTGTTTCAGGAATAATTTTAAATATATGACAAATTTGAATTAAATTTGTTTTGATGTATAGTCCTTGTATACAACTAATATTATAGCTAATTTCTTTAATCTATACTATTGTTATTATTGCTTAAATTAAGTATACATATATTTCATAAAACATTTTAGAGTATCAAGTGGAAGGTGTCTTTATGCGAAACTGGGACAGTAATTATGAATCGGGTCTTTGCTCTGACGAAAAAGATTTTGAAGATGCCACATTTGTCTGCCGTAAGCTCGATATTACCTTGCACAGGGTTTATTTTATAAAAGAGTACTGGAATGAAGTATTTAGTGTACTGCTAAAGGAATACGAGTCTGGATTAACACCTAATCCTGACATCTTATGCAATAGATATATTAAATTTGATAGATTCTTTGAACATTGCAGGAATAACTTAGAAGTTGATGCTATTGCATCTGGACACTATGCAAATACTTCTTTTGGTTCATATTTAGAACATTATAAAGAGAATGAAGGTATTATATTAAAATACATCTTATTTTTTGTGCTGATTAGTTTAATGTTTTACATACTGTCAGAAGATAAAGTTTGTTTTATATTTCTTATTGGAACTTTAATAAGAATCTAAGTTTTGTTATTATTTATTTCAGTAACTTCTCAGTCTGTTCCTATTAAATCTTCCCACCTTTAGAGGGAAAAGTGGACTTAATGAGTTGAATTATGATTAATTTGATTATGTTTATGAAGATGATGATGAATTGATGATATTGTGTAATAAGTAGCAAATATATTATGTAAGTAATAAATTATTGATTGTTTATTCAATAAATAACCAAATTATTTGATTACAGGTGCCAAGTTACTTCAACCACTGGATAAACACAAAGATCAAACATTTTTCCTCTCACAAATAAAGCAATTCTCCTTAAGGAAATGTATGTTCCCTCTGGCAAATCTATTAAAGAATCAAGTAAGAGAAATTGCGCGGAAAGAAGACCTTATAAGAGTGGCAAATAAAAGGGATAGCACTGGAATATGTTTCATAGGAAAGAATAAATTCCAAAATTTTATAGAAGATGTATGTTAACTTCTTATTTGAAAAAAAAAATGTTCTAATGCCTTACAGCGACTGCCTTAGAACATTTTTTAGCTAAAGCTATATTAAACCTATAAATTATGTTACAGATTTGGAGTTTAAATGTATTCTATATGATTTTTTATTTATTGTTTTACGATCTCAGTGCAGTGGTTGGCCCGTGCTGGATGAGTGTGGCCAGGGATAGGTCATCTTGGCGTTAATTAAAGGAGGCCTATGTTCAGCAGTGGACAGATAATGGCTGATGATGTTAATTGGATAGGATACCTAAATTCTGTATTTATTTAAAATGAATAGAAGATTAATTCAATAAAATAATTCATAAAAAGACATCTTTGTCTAACTGCCAGTGGCATAGCTTGTTCAAGGGTTCCCACATCGACATGTTAAATAAAAAATTTTAATTGCATTTTGGTTCTGATTCTTTAAGAATTTTGCTTGGCCTAAAGCCCGGGTGGCCGTATCATTAATACAGCTGATACTGCAGTAGCTACTGCCTATGCTAACTGTTACTCAAATATTAAAATTAAGGATTTATTTTTAGTTTATCCAAACCAGAAAAGGACAGTTTATAGACATTGAAACAGGTTGTGTAGTTGGAGAGCATAGTGGAATACATAAATGGACTGTAGGTCAAAGATGCTGCCTTAAAAGCTATGTGAATGCATACTTCGTTTTTAAAAAGGATTTAAACACAAATAATATTTATGTTGTAAGTTATTACATTTATTTTACAAAGTTATTGCCTCAAAAAATAAGGTTTTTACAATAAACATCTTTCAGGTACCTGGAACAAAACATCCCGCATTATGGAACAACATTTGCTTCACAGAAATTCCACACTGGATTAATCAGAAGCCATTGGAATTAGAGAGAAATGATGTTTTGTATTGTCATTTTAGGTTTCAACATACAAAACCATTAGTACCCTGCAGGGTAGTAGATAATTCAGATGGTTTAACTATATTACTTGATATTCCTCAGAGAGCATTGACTGAAGGTCAATTTGCAGTGTTTTATAGGAATGGTGAATGCCTTGGTAGTGCAAAAATGAACAGTATCTGTCACAATGTAGACTTTTAAAATACTTATAATAAAATGCTAGTATAGAATAATAATGCCTTTAATTTCACTATTTTTTATATTACTGATATGTATACTAAGATTTCGTAACACCATCAAACACCATGTGGAACCAGTGCAGGAGGAAGGTCTTAAAAAGTTGCTAAATACGTCACGTGATTAATGGACGGCCTGTGGCGGCACATCACTAGCCACTACGCACAACCGTAGTCGTTAACTGCCAACTGGTCAGGGGTGGTCAACTTCGACATTATTTAAGACCTATTTGGGGATTGTTCAGTGCTGCAAGCCTATAAATAAAAATGGGTCTTTCATAATAAAAAAACTTCACAAAGCTGAAGGGTTATTATTAGTAAAAATATTTTACTATTATTATAAGTTTGAAAACATTAATTGTTGAGCATTTTGTGTTTAAAAAGTAAATAAACTTAAAATAAAATATACAGAGTGGCCCGTTTACAGTGGTCCAAAAATTTTTTTTCAGCTTGAGAGCATCATGAGTAACCATTCTAAACATACTTTAGTTAAGCGAAAACTTATGGTTTAGAAATTGTGATTTTTTTTTTAAATAATCCGAAGTTTCAATATTTTTGACACAAAACCACTCTGTTATGAAAACTACTGGACCGAATTGAATGAAATTTGGTATAAGTATAGCGCAATGACCTACCTATCGCGTTATAGGCTCATCTAGTGTAAATAATTAGACTACATTTTTTTATTTTAACTTTTACTGTAGTTTTTTGGACTTTTCGGCAAAATATTGATTTTCGAAAAAATCCTGTGAAAAAAAAATGTACCGCCAAGGTTTTGCTGGCACTGCTAAAAAGTACCTTAATATAGGGTTATTCTTTACACAAAAAATCATAGTTGTCCTTCGATTGTAACATCTTCAAAAACAACATCATGTACATTAAACACATGAAAATTGAAAAATATTTAATGTGATATCATGAATAATTTAACTTTTGAATTGATTCAGGGCACTTATAAGATCTGTTTATGGAAGTGTCGATATATCAATTCTGAAGCCAAAGTAGGTATAATCTATTTTGAATAAAAAACCATGCTTTTTTTTTATGTTAGTTGGATAGGCAAACTGGCAAACGTGCCACCTGATGGTAAGTGGTCGACGTCGCCCATGAACATAAACTAGTTTACCTGGAACGAACCCAGGCAACTCATTTATGTGTTGCCTATCCTGAGACATATGATGTTAAGTCTCGGTGCCAGTAATTACACTGCCTGTCTTGCCCTTCTCTCCGAAACACAGCAAAGCTGTTTCACGGAGAAACAAGCAAGATGGTGGTACCCATGCAGCCGGGAGCGCGGCACTGCGCATCCCTCCCACCGGTAATGCTAATCAGGGTTATTTAAAATTGCCGCTTAAACAGTTTCTGTGGGACTAACAGAGATGGCAGCTGTGTCCTGTCCTAAACTTTTTTGTATGAAGTTGACCTTCTTCCCGCTAGGGTAATATTGTTCTGTGCAACTGGTCCTGACGCTCGAGACGTGCGATAGAGATAATTCACCCCAGTCGGCCGGCGCAGAGCACGCCCTGCCGCCAGTGGTCAGCTCCACACATCAATAAAAGTACTCTGTGCCAGAAACGGAGCTTAGATAGAAAGGAGAACGATCTACATAGGCGTTATAGATTATAAGTTGTCCATTGAAATAGTGGCCATTTTTATATGACAATGGTCTTATTACTTATAATGTTACTTCATATTATTTAATTTAGGTTAATATCACTCCGTGACGTCACTAAATAATATACATTTAACAACTAGTTCATCCAAACATTGACTTTGTGAAAACTTATTCTAATTTCCTATTTAATTATTTACTTTTCTAATTAATGATTATTTTTTCTTTAAATTATATTTTTTTCATTTTTATAAATTCAATCAATTTCATTCATAAATGATCAACCCCTTTTAATTTCTCCGTATTACAGACTTATGGCTAATAGCCTAGTAGCTAATGCCTTTAAATGAAAATAATAATAATAATAAAATAAAATCAAAGTTTGACATTTGTTTTGACATTGATGTATGGTTAAATGACAAAAAAATTAAATAAACATTATTTATGTATTAATTAGTATTTACAAAATTTAATTACTCTTTATTCAATGACATCAATAAACATTATAATTTAAAGAAAAAGCTTTTATATGCTATTTATAGAATGTATTATTATTAGTTTAAGGTATTAAGTGAAAATAATTCTGATAAAAATGTCTATTCCACCGGTAAATTTTACTGTACCGCCACCTCAGTTAAGTGTACCTCCGCCGGTCAGACCTCCAGTGACTGCATCTCTGCTACCAACTTTGTTTAATCGTCCTCCTCCATTCCCACCACCTATGGTTCCAACAGATTTTCCACCTCCTTCGTATTTATCAACTGTACCCTTGAATGTCCCTCCGCCTTCCGTGTACCCCCCTCTTTCAACCACTACAAACACTTTCGCTCCTCCTTTACCACAAACCTACATGCACTCAGAAACATGTTATCAAAATCCTAGAGAATCTGATAAATATGCAATTAAAGGATCTTCACCTTCATGGAATTATAAATCAGATGTTGAAAGCTTGGATGCATACAGTAGTAGCAGCAAAAGTAGCCACATAAAACGAAGTAGGCATTCACCATCTATTGATAGAAGATATGAGAGAGATAGAAGTTATGAAAGAGAAAGAAAAGCTAGAGAATATAGACGTAGCAGGGAGCCACGTTATTACAGGTCTAGCCGCAGTCCGAGTTCTAGCCGAAGTAGATATAGTAGAAGTCCCTCAAGACATAGCTATAAACACAAAGACGAAGCATACTACAGAGATAGATATTCTAAGGAAAAGTATTATGAGTATAGAAGGCATGAATATGAGAAAAGAAGGAGTCCTTCTCACTACCGTGATCATAGAAGTCATAGCCAGAGACATGACATGGAAAGGAGGCTTCACAGGTCTCCAGAACCCCGACACCATTCTCGGCATCCAGAACTAAGTTCACCATCGGTCAGTCATAGTCATAATAGAAAGGCTTCTCCGGGTCCTAGAAGCAGATCGCAAACCCAAAGACCTATGACTGATAGGGAAAAAATTCTAGAAGATTATAGGTAAGAAGTATTATCTAGAGTTTAACAATAGTGCTCATAAATTCCAACCCAATGCCAGGAGGCTGTGTGGTCGCAGACTGCACGGTTGGCGTGGGGCAACCCCCCACTTTTACAAATCAAAAGTGAGCTAAATGGGCTCACACTAATCCGATGTAGCATTAGGGCCTTTGGGCCATTAGCATAGATCCATCCGAAAAAAAAAAGGCTCATAAATTTTAATTATTATTATATATAAAATAGTCTCACTTAACAATCAAATTCATATGTGCAATTTGAAAACATTATAACAAAATTAATTTTTACAGGAAAAATTATTGTAAAACATCAGAAGATTTTATTAGAAAAATGGAAAAATGGTCTAAAGAATATAATTCAGATGAAGAAGAAGTGAGTATTACTGATTGATTGTACTGATGGTTCTTTCATTCATGTTTCACAATAATTCTACAAATCTTTTTTCACTTTATTTTATACAAATTACAAATTTAATAAAATTACACGATCGGTTTCGACAAAGTCATTGCTAGGTGTAGGTACATTAAAATTTTTAGATAAAATAAAGTGGAAAAAGTGAAACAAGATTTGTAGAATTGTTGTGAAGTGTTTGGGTATAGCTTTATGTACACAAAATTTTATATATTGTGTGTTGGATGTGAGAACTATAATTAGTATGTTGTGAAAAACATTGTCTTAGAATTTCAAAAATTATACAGCTATTTGTTCGCAAAAAAGCTGTAAAGCTATAAAAAAAATTTATATGACATGTTTTATATTGCAGAATACAAAAATGTGGTACAGAAGTTCACCAGCTGAACTGTATTATAAAGTGGTTGAAGGTGGTGTCCAGCAAACTAGTAAATTGGAGAAAATCTGTGAAAAGTTCTTTAAAAATCTCATTGAAAGGGGAAGGAATGCTAGACCTGAACAAGATGAATTACCTCCACTGAAACTACCTAAAGGCAAAATGTGCAGGCATGGAAGTGAGATCCCATTGTTTATAATTCATTTATACATACTTTCTTTGTTGTGAGCGACAATGGTCTGGACTATGGACTCTGCCTCTTGAGTGAGAGGTCCGGGCTTAATCCTGACCCCTGTGATGCCTTGAAATTGGTGTGTGATATTCACCAAGCCGCATTGAGACCCATGCCTAGCAGTGGGCATATAAGGGTTTCACACTAGCATTTATAACCAAGAATATTCGTAAATTCTTTAAAAAAAATATAGGGTTCATATTGCAAGCAAACTATTATCTCAGATAAATCTCACTCTAGGAAATAATCATGGCTCTTTCATTCCAATTTTAATTTATTGTAAACTCGCTGTTGCCCACACCTTTGCTTTCACAAACTAAGATTTACAGCCGTATCTGGATTATATATTTGGGTGTTTTTCAGTGGAGGACAAAAGCTCATCATCATCGTCATCAGATAGTGATGGATGTTTGGACGACGATGGGCTACAAGGGTACACTGATAGAATAATGCTAGAGCTGCAGAGAAAACAAAGCCATCCCCGAAGATTGCATCCTGAACTATGGTAGTATTATATTATATATCTTAATTTATTGCATGAATTATTAAACTAAAGTTAAAAATAATCAATTCGTTTCACTTCCATTTCTACTAAGAAAATATTAAGACTACAGACGAAATAACTATGCACAGTAGATGCAATTTCAAACACAAGGTTTACATTTCATTAAGGCGTATGATGCGCGTCGAGAATTTTGGCAGAAATCACTGAAAGTGACGTTTTCTGTTCACCTGATTTCATCCAAATTAAATGGCGTGCTAATCGTTCCAAATGTATAAAGAATTAATCTACGATACAGTCTCTGTAAGGTATGTCAACATCTTAATAAACAGCAATAATTATTAAGGTTTCATTATGTACGATAAAGGTTCAACAACACCGGCGAGATGAACGGCGGGCCGCTGTGTCGCTGCAGCGCGCGCGCGCGACGCTGCGGCATCCGCCACGGTGTGTACGCGGGCGAGGCTTGCTTCCCAAAGTGTGTGCCCAACCACAGCAATATGGACAAGTTGTACCATTACCGGTGAGTGGACAAATTATGGAAACATCTACACGCCTTGGCAGTATCGAATTTAATGGCGTGACGACAAATGGCATGACACTGTCATTTACGGTTTGTAATGTATACAACTGCGTGAATTGATTTTACACACTGAACTGAAATGTAAGAGGTAGTGCCATGCTGCTTTGCAGCCGAATTGGGCCTGACTGGGGTGTTACCTCTCGCTCACATAACACAGGCGTCAAGTGACAGCTATGCTGTCGCCTTTCGTGCGGATTTTTTTTATGTCACATGTAGGCAACCGAGCAGTCGGAGCCGGAGGTGACTACCGACGCCCATAGACATCGGCACAGCCAAAAGTTATGCAGATGCGTTGCCCTCCTTTTCCCTATACCTCCCAATGGGCCACCAGAAACTCACAAACCACACGAAACGCGACAGCATAGCTGTCACTTGACGCCGGTGTTATGTAAGCGAGAGGCACCACGGTTGTGCCGGCCCAATTCGGTTGCAAAGCAGCATGGCTACTACTACTTTATTTGAAAAATAAGATTTAAAACAATACTTCTTATACGCGGACGAAGTTGCGGTTAAAATCTATGAAATAATACATACAAAAACAAAAAACAATATATAAGTGCAGTATCACTTACATTAAGAAAAACCATTTTTGTCCGTCTGTTTGTTCCGGTTAATCTCTGAAACGGCTAAGCCGATTTTGACGAGGCTTTTACTGGCAGATAGCTGACGTTATAAGGCGTAACTTTGGCCATAAAAATAATCATCATCAATCCGAACGGCTGTAAATCTAAGTAAACGCGGGCGAAGCTGCGGGCAACAGCTAGTTTTTGATAAAGTGATATTTTAATATTAATATCGATGTTATATAATCAAATACCCGGCGGCCAGTGACGGTCGATTTTTTTTTGAAGATGGGGTAAACGGACAGTAAGTTACTTTGTGGTAAGATCCAGCACCCATAGAGACCGCTAGTGGAGGAGTCGCACATGCGGCCTTTTGGGTAGTAAAGTAACAATAATGACGTGGTAAACGCAAAGATTGTATATTAGTAGAAGAACAAGTTGATTATAATTTGTAGGCACAAAAATTAAGGAAATTATTTTATTACTTTTTAGTTTTTTTTTTTTTTTAATTTGAAGTCGGTTTTAATTTTTGTTTAAAAAAATTTAATTTCTTAATTTTTTGTGATTTCAAAATTTGATAACTGATTTTATTTGTCTGAAATATGGGTAGAACTATTAAACGCGTTGCTCAGATTAAATAGCGCTGTATTAATGAGATGAACGTAGGAAGTGTTTAAATCATTACATAACAAATGAAATGAAAAACCGAAATGGAATGTTTCAAATTTTATATACATGTAATTGAAAGCAATCACGGCAGATTCGTTGCTATTCACATATTGTTTTCTAATGTTTACGCGAATTTCACTCATTATAATGAAACACTTTTTTACGGATTTTATCGCGGTTTATTAAGATTTTTACAAGCCCGACGTTTCGGATACTTTACAGCAACCATGGTCACGGGAGGACTCCCGTTATTATTAACATAATTCGTTGCTATTCGTTAAATAATTCCATTATATATAGGTATAGAACATCACCAATATATAGATATAGAATGGATATTATGATGACCTTGAAAAACTATGATGCGCTTCTAAGGCATTTGTTCATTTAACAACGACAAGTAATAAAATTACATGATTTTGGCATAATATTATTTACCGTATGAAGTAAGCCCAATAAAAGCTGTAAATCGTCGAGGATTCCCCTCGACTGTGTATGATCTCCATCATCACACCTGTAATGGCGCTTATAACCCATATGGGTACAAAGTTCTCATCAATTTAAATTAATTAAGTCCAAACAAAAGGTAGCTACGGTAAACTGTTAAGGAGTTCCCTTAACTGTCCTTTGTCTTCATCATCAGACCCCTAATGACAGTCACAACCCATCTAGGTGTAAAGTTCTCATCATTACAAATTAAGCAAGCCCAAACACAAGGTTACTGATGTAAATCGTTGAGGAGTTCCCTCGATTGTCTTTCGGTTCCAGCATCAGATCGACTCCAGACCTTCATTAAATTGTAGTCCTTCAAAACACTATAAGAAAAATATCAAACGCACTAGTCGCCCCTACGATTTTCGAAAGTTCCCCTCGATTTCTCTGGGATGCCATCATCAGATCCTGGTTTCCTTATCATGGGACCATTTAGGAAGTATACCCTTTAGAACAAAAAAAGAATTTTTCAAATCGGTCTAGCTATCTTCGAGTAATCAGGTAACATACATTAAAAAAAAAAAAAAAAAAAGGATTCCGACGAATTGATAACCTCCTCCTTTTTGAAGTCGGTTAAAAAATAAAACATTGAAGATCACTCCGTATTATGTTTTACAATTAGTAAACATCCCGTTTTGAATAGTGTTAATAGCAAAATAGTTGTAGTAGCAATAAATTAAATTTTGGGGATCAAAAAGATAGATTTTACTTTTTGATAGATTGAAAAACAGCAGTGTTTTTCAATCTATAGGTCGCAGGCAAAAGGTTTTTTTTTTTTTTATGTTAGTTGGATAGGCAAACTGGCAAACGTACCACCTGATGTTAAGTGGTCGACGTCGCCCATGAACATAAACTAGTATACCTGGAACAAGCCCAGGCAACTCATTTATGTGTTGCCTATCCTGAGACATAAGATGTTAAGTCTCGGTGCCAGTAATTACACTGCCTGTCTTGCCCTTCTCTCCGAAACACAGCAAAGCTGTTTCACGGGAGAAATAAGCAAGATGGTGGTACCCATGCAGCCGGGAGCGCGGCACAGCGCTTCCCTCCCACCGGTAGAGATGAAGAATGAAAGCAAGATTCTGCATTACAGTGAAAACCTTGTCTATTTAAAACAATATCATATATGGTCCAATGGGGTCTCCAGAACTTTGAACCTGTAAAAGGGTCGTGTATTTAGAAAGATTGAGAAACACTGCTTTACAGAATTTTTTTCTTTATTATGTTTCAAGTATCACCGTGTCTCCGCCCACGAATTTCCTCATCAAAGCCCCGACCATCATCGCTCATGATGAACACGAGTTTCTGTTCTCCGGCTTCTCGATGTTCTCCCACTACAAGCTCACGAAGTTGCCCAAGTGCAAAGTGATAAGGTTCAACATCGAATACACCATATTGTATGTGGAAGAACCAGCCCCGCAGAACTTTACTGTGCAAGAACTGGATTTGTTTGGTAAGTGTACATTATTGTTTTATTCATATCCTTTATTATTACCATCCTTTATTGTACATTATTGGAAGAGAGAGTGCTATGCTGCTTTGCAGTCAAATTTAGCCGGAACGACCGGGGTGGTACTTCTCGCTCTCACAATACCGGCTTAAAGTGACAGTTATGCTGTCGCGTTTCTTGCTTTTTTGAGTTTCCGATGACCCATTGGGAGGATAGGAGAAAAGTGGGTAACGCAACTGCATAATCTCTGGTTGTGCGGATGTGTGTGGGCGTCGATAGTCTCCAAAAAGCTTCGATACCTAGATACCTTTACTACACTACGTACTTAATATAATCTTAATCTGTTGGGTGATTTTAGAGGAATATCTGTTCACGGAACTATTGGAGCTGATTGATTTGGACCTGGGCAAAGGGACGGAGACCACATGCTCACAGTTCCATTTCATGCCGCGGTTCGTAAGATATCTCCCAGAAGGTGGCTGTGAGGTAATAGAACAGTCAATAAATTTATAGACATTAATATATTTATTCCTCGAGAAAGAACATCGCTTATTTTGATATATGGCAATACTATTAAAATAAAGCTGATCAATTTATTTCTTTAGTTGTCTGAACAAGAACAAGCACCGGAGATTATCTCCGCTGCTAACTTACTAAGGATTTGAATAAATCTTTTTTATAATTGTTAAGTATCTAATGTTAAAAAATATTTATTTTAAAATATTTTTTGACGTGACAACGTCTTGAAATTCGATGGAGCGGGCTGCAAGAACGTAAAAACATGACGCATGCGGCGTTATCTCGCTCTGAGGCGTTCCTATTTCTTATGGCGTTGTCACGTTCAACTATCGTCAGTAAACCGACTTTACAGACAACCGATTTTTTCAGTTTTCATATAGGTGAAACCGTGGGGATTATAATATTCAGTATTTTAATTTTCAGGTGCTATCGATGTGCGAAGTATTAAAATACCTGATCAACGAATGTGGTTATCTCA
This sequence comes from Helleia helle, assembly GCA_963853865.1. NCBI lineage: Eukaryota > Metazoa > Arthropoda > Insecta > Lepidoptera > Lycaenidae > Helleia > Helleia helle. The sequence goes on from OY971431.1 coordinate 10,795,627, forward strand.
TCGCGCCGGAAATGCTAAAGGAGGTGCACGAAATGGATCACTTCAGTTGGCAGAAGTTGGTCGACAGAATCAAAGGTACGAATATCACTTTGTTACTTAAATCTTAGTTCATATATTTTGAAAAATGTTAAAAACTGTTTATATAATATGTCAAATTAATTGAAAAATAGTGTGTCATATTTTTTTTCTTTTTTTTGTGTCATATGTGAATCACATCTGCAACGTGTAGGTATGTGCAGGTATGATAGTGACACACCTGAGGCGTTTCATAGTTGGCCATCGTATGTGCCGGTATGATAGTGATGTACCTGAGGAGTTTCATAGTTGGCCATCGTATGCGCAGGTATGATAGTGATTTGCCTGAGGCATTTCATAGTTGGCCATCATATGCCAAGGTATGATGAAGTACCTGAGGCATTTCATAGTTAGCCATCGTATGCGCAGGTATGATAGTGACGTACCTGAGGCTTTTCATATTTGGCTATCGTATGCGCAGGTATGATAGTGATGTACCTGAGGCGTTTCACTAGTTGGCCATCGTATGCGCAGGTATGATAGTGACGTACCTGAGGCGTTTCATAGTTGGCCATCGTATGTGCAGGTATGATAGTGACGTACCTGAGGCGTTTCATAGTTGACCATCGTATGCGCCGGTATAATAGTGACGTACCTGAAGCGTTTCATAGTTGGCCATCGTAATATGTGCAAGTATGATTCTGACGTACCTGAGGCGTTTCATAGTTTTACATCGTATGCGCAGGTATGATAGTGACGTACCCGGGGCGCAAGCCGTGCTCGGTGCGCGTTGACCAGCTGGACCGCAGCCCGCCGGCCGGCCGCCACGCCCCACACTACTACCCCGAGATCGTGCACTTCGGCATCCGTCCCCCGCAGCTCAGCTACGCCGGCAACCCTGAGTGAGTAGCACTTGCATTTTGCCTTAAACTAAGTACCGTATTAATAAATCTTAGTATATTATAGTAATAAGAACTTAACCTGAAAGAAATATCTTTTAAACAAGTCCAGGAAACTTATTCACGTATGGTCTATCCTGAGACATAAGATAAATAAGATAAATCGTAATCGATAATCTAGGATAGATTCTTGTGTTCTACACTTCTTTCCAAAGCACAGCCAAGCTGTTTAACGGACAAAATAAGCAGGACGGATGATACATAATATACAGACGATCGCGCACAGTAGGTACATTCATTTCTGTAGGTATTGAAAGTACTTTTAATTCCTCCTTCATCGTGTTCCTCAGTCCGAGGGTCGTGACCTCCAACGACTCCTCCTCCGTGACCCCATGACTTTCGTTCTCACGGTGCTATGCCAGGTTTTCAAAAAATTCTCAATGATAAGCTACAGGGAAAATTTAAAAAAGGATTTGTATGTTACAAAGGTACCAAAAGGCGTGGCGTTATTACGTCAAGTACCGCCATTTGATAGCCAATATGGCGAAACCATCGTACGAGGAGCGACAGAAGCTGTCTGCCAAGGAGGCCAAGTTACAAGAGATGAGGACGCAGAGCAAGATGAAGAGAGATGTCACTGTTGCTATATCCTCTGAGGGGTTCCATACAACTGGACTCATGTGTGACGTTGTACAGGTATGTTTGTTGCGTCTCTCGATCGTATATTAGTATCTGTGCATTTCTTGTCAGAGTTATTTCTTGATGGTGTTTTGTGTAATTTGGAACGAATAATGAAGCTGCCTATTAAATGCTAAGATATGAAAATATGCTAAAGTATTTGTATCTCAAAAATCTAGTTCTGTGCTGAGGTATTTTGCTATATTTAGCTTACACATTGGCTACGGAAAATTGCGAGGTATCATTAGGTATAATATGACAAAATATTTTGATTACTGCAATTGACAACATTTCATTTTTTTAACACGCCTATTTTTATATTTTTAACTGAAACTAGATTGAAAAATAGGATACCCGAATTTTTTATATACATTAATTCATTTTGATATTTATTTTAACTGTTGAAATTCTTCCTTTTCCAAATAGACGTAAGTGCCAAATGACGTCATTTATTCAACTGAAAGGTGTTACGCTTGTGCCTGTGACCCGACAAAAAAGCATATGTCATCTCTGACATCTGTCAAATCAAGCATTGTAAACAATAATACGTAGGATCCTTCATTGATGTACATTGTTCATTGGGATTCATTTTATTGCGAAATATCATATAACTCCAGTAGGGCTAGCATGCGCGCACGACAAAATGTTGTCTACCCCTTTTCTCGTATAACTTATATGAAATAATTCATATTATTTTTCATGAAAAGGGGTAGACAACATTTTGTCGTGCGCGCATGCTAGCCCTACAGGTGTCGTTTACAAATAGAGCAGAGCGAAGTCGCTGAAGACCGTCTCATATTCTAACACAAATAAACATTAAGGAGAGAGGTTATGTAACAGAATGACATATTTGACATTGTCGATTATCGTATGATGACATTCCCCATTATACTTTTTAAACTATATCATGTTTGCGCAAAGATACCTTATTCTGCCATACAAGTGACGTCATCGCACGTTTTTTTTTCATTTTATATTTTTTTTATCCAGATACAGACAGACGCGGAAAGCGACTTTGCTTTATACTATGTAGTGATATTCAATGAAATATTTATGTAGTTTTTAGAAGAGTGTGTTTGTAGATATAACAGTCAACTAAGCAGTCAACAAAATATTGTCTGGGAGATGGTTTTATACCGAAATATTCAGTCATAGGAAAGTACGGTCTACTACTTAGTACCTACAGTGAATTGATAAAAGATTAGGTCTGTACGCTGTAGTCTGTACATAGTAGAAGTACCTACTTACTTAAGTTATTTTCAACAAAGTTACAATTATGATTCTTTAATTAAATAATGAGTTTTTTCTATGAATAAGAGAGAAATAACGAAAGTTTAGGCGTGAATCGTAATGTAAGTAGGTAGTAAGTAGGTACGCAAGCACTCTGTCAGAAAAAAAAACTATATTGCCAATATAAAACGATATGTTCAATTTGACTCGCCTTCGACTGGCCTGTTCCCTGAGTAGTTCCCTTAATTTTCCTTCGACTTCATCTTCAGATCCCTAATTACAGTCACAATCCATCTAGGTATAAAGTTCTCATTACTATTCTGTTCACATTACTGATAAGTGATTTGTCACTGACGTAATGTGACAAATCGCTGATCCGTTTCGGATTTTTATGGTTGACCTTACTATTTTGTTCACATTACCACTTAAATTGTTCCGAAACTGATCAGTGATTTGTCACTGACGTAATGTGACAAATCACTGATCAGTTTCGGATTTTTATGGTTGACATTACCACTCAATCCGGTTATATGCTCGATGTTATAATCGTAATATTAGCAACATCGCCAAACTTATAGGACTGACTTCGACAACGACTAGGTACATAACGTAATAATATTATTATGTATTTCATAACAATTTATAATTTATATTATTTACACGACACTTCACGTTCGTATCCAAGTAACATATGTAAGTATTAAATTATCATCACCATCACCATCATCATCGTCGTCATCATTATCAGCCTTTATCCGTCCTTCGCTTATCCAAGTAAAATAATATGTATTTCATCATCACCATCATCATCATTATCATTTATCACCATCATCATCGTCGTCATCATCATCATCATCATTATCACCATCATCATCGTCGTCATCATCATCATCGTCATCATCATCATCAGCCATTATCCGTCCATCGCTGAACATAGATAGCTACTGTAAACCGTTGAGGAGTTCCCTCGACTGTCTATGGTCGCCATCATCAGACCTATAGTGGCACTTATAACCTCTATGGGTGCAAAGTTCTCATAAATTAAACAAATTAAGTCCAAAAGAAATGTATCTATTGTAAACCGTTGAGAAGTTCCCTTGATTGTCCTTCGTCTCCATCATCAGACCCATAATTACAGTCACAACGCATCTAGGTATAAATTTCTTATCAATACAAGTTAATTAAGCCCAAACACAAGGTTACTGCTGTAAATTGTTGAGGAGTTCCATCCACTGTCCTTCGGCTCCATCATCAGATGGACTCTAGACCATCATTAAATTGCAGTTCTTTAAAATACTTAATGAAAAAATTAACAAACACACTAGACACCCCTAAGATTTTTGAAAGTTCCCTTCAATTTCTCAGGGATGCCACCGTCAGATCCTGGTTTCCTTAACTTGGGACAATTTGAAGAGTTAGACCCTTTCAAATAAAAAAAGAATTTTTCAAATCGGTTGGTAAATGACGGAGTTATGTTCGAATTTTTAGAAGTCGGTTATATTACGTTGTACATGACATACACAATTTATAACGCAACCCCCCCCCCCCCCCGCGCCCGTTCGAATTCGTCCCGCGCTTCTCCGTATTATATTAAAATCCATAAAACATATTTTACTAGGAGAAGCGTTGTATGAAACCGGGGTTATAAAACTTAAGTGACCAAGTAGTTATGTTTATTATGTACCCTATACTAACGTCATACAGTCTAATATACAATATTTATTTACACTAGAAACTTAAAAACATTCTGAATAAATTATGTCTTTTTGGTCTGGAAAAGAGCGCCCGGGACCGACCATTCTCATCGAGCGCTGCTCGACATCTGACAGTTTCTGTGCATAATTTTTTCATCTATCCGCTTAGTTTAGAGTCGAAAATCGCATGATACTGTTAACGATAAGTTGGCTCTGAGTGGCTCTGAGCTCCAGATTATAATTTGAATTGTAATTTTATATAATTATTCAAAATATAGGCATTAAAAAAAGGGATGGGTTACTTTATTAAAACATTAGTCTAGCTATTTAATTAGTAAAAAATAATGTGGTGTTGTCGCTGATAATTTTGAGAATTTAAATTAATACCGTTTTTTTTTCGATACGAAGTTTTTTTTTTTACAAAAACCAGATATTTTTTTATAATTCTACTGGGTTATTTAATTTTTACAGGGTTTTATCTACCTATATAATTTTTTAAATCAGAATTAATTGGTTCTTTCCCATTAAACTATGGGCTTAAAAATAGACCGTTTCTCTCAATTTTCGCGTTGGGCGCACTCTTAACACGGTCAAAAATGTAATACTATTTTCAGCACGCGATGCTTATACCGGTGCTAGTCCGGCATCTTCGTTTCCACAAGTCATTGGACGGACTAGAAGAGAAGATAGGTTATGTGTTCAAGCAGAGGGCGCTGCTGCAGACGGCGTTCACACATCCTTCGTACAGAGAGACTTTCGGGACCAACCCCGACCACGCCAGGAACAGTCTGACTAACTGCGGGATACGGCAGCCGGAGTATGGGGATAGGCGGATACATTATACGCGAAAGAAGGGTATGAAAGTTTCTTCAAACATCATAAATAGGACTTTGTAAGAGGTAGTGCGATGCTGCAGGCGGGTATGTGGGACTCGCTGCGCCCGAAAGATGGTAAGGTGGACGCAGCTCTACCCCACTAAAACCCGGCGTGTGCCCCCAATGGTGAGGTGCCCTGGATCTATTGAGTAAATAGGGCACTTCGACGGCTAGTCAGTCCCTCAAGGGACCGATACCTCCTCCACAGAGGGGTCGTCCCGCACCACAGGACAACCCCTCCCAACGTCCGCAGTGTGTAATGGGGTGAGGTTCCCATCCTCGCCGTTAGATATATTTAAGATTTTTATTATATAATACACATATTGAATATAGCTGTTGCCTGCAGCTTCGCCTGCGTTACCCAACTCCTATAAGTTACAGCGTGATGTTTTATAGCCTATAGCCTTCCTCGATAAATAATCTGTCTAACACTGAAAGAATTTTTCAAATCGGACCATTAGTTCCTGAGATTAGCGCGTTTAAACAAACAAACAAACTCTTCAGCTTTATCATATTAGTATAGATACATCCATGACCCAGGAATACAGAAAACTTGTTCCCAGGCGGGATTCGAACCCGCTACCTCCGGCTTGAGCGCCAACGCGCTAACCATTGAGCCTTGTGTAATGCTCCTTCGTTCCAGGTATCGTGACGCTGATAAACATAATGTCCCGCTTCGGCAAGCGCAGCGAGACCGAGTCAGGCATCAAGCACAACGAGCGGCTGGAGTTCCTGGGGGACGCCGTGGTGGAGTTCGTATCGTCGGTGCATCTGTTTCGAATGTTCCCCGGACTAGCCGAAGGGGGGCTAGCCACGTACAGGGCGTCCATCGTGCAAAACCAGCACCTCGCGCAGCTGGCCAAGGTAAGGAGCTTTCCGAATGAGGGATTTTTTATGTTAGTTGGATAGGCAAATTGACAACGTGCTACTCGATGGTAAGTGGTCAGCGTCGCCCATGAGCATAAACGAGTTAACCAGAAACTCCACCTCCATCAGACGTGTTCCTCAAGTCTGAAGGGTCGTGAACTCCTCCGTCCATGACTTGTTCTGTTTGTTACGCCAGCCTTTCCTATCTCCGGCCATCCGGAGCGCATCGTAGACGGTGGTGTACTCGAAACTAGCCAATTTAGGTGCATCAGTTACGATAAAATCCTGACTAGATCCAGAGCAACTAATTACAAATACTTTATTATAACTGAGGTCTGAGGTAGACGGCATACTATATAATTAAATATATAAATAGTTCAGAAGCAATATTGAAATCACACACTGATAATTACATTATACACACAAACTAAGTGTAGTTACGTCAACGAGCTCGAAACAGCAATATTAACTGACAATAAGTAGTGACAAAGACGGCTATATGGAATTCGATACTATATAAGACCGCAAACACATTTCACAAAACTTAAAAAAACCAACAAAATACGCATTAGGTATGTATACTTACTTTCTGATTTTCGTGGACGTTTCCAGAACATAGGCCTGGAGCAGTACATGCTTTACGCACACGGCTCGGACCTTTGCCGCGAGGTGGTCATGAGGCACGCCATGGCCAACTGCTTCGAGGCGCTCATGGGCGCGCTCTTCCTCGACGGCGGCTTGGAGGTACATAATATACCGACTGACATGTAAAGTGGGTGTGTGTTTGTCCCGATTTAGCCAATGCCATGAGTGTCCTATTAATATGCACGTTGATATTGGTACCAACTCTTATTTTACAAAATAACAGTTATCAGTGTGTTTGTTGGTCCTTCTTTCATGTTACAATAGAAAACCGAATCAGTGGGTTTTTCTTCACCTAGGACTTCTTTTGATGATATTGGGTCATGTATTAGGGGCCATTAATTAATTACGTAAGGACAATTTTGGTATTTTTTGACCCCCAGGGGGGGTCAAAAATTAGTAAGTAAGTATGTACCCCATGTAACACACAAAATACATAAGATTTCTCGAATTCCCCCTCCCCTTTCTTACGTAAGATTCTATCTCGTTCTTCTAAATCATAAAATGTTAGAAAAGGATCTGTTCCACTAAAACTTACAGTTCAACGTGAATAAAAAAATGTATGTAACAACTAATAAATAATAATTTAAATTATATTCGTCTACTGCTATAAGGTTTAAATAAAAACTATATTATTATCAGACCACTAGTTAGTATTTGGAATATCAATATCAAAATTAAAAGTGATTTTTAAGTAATTTTAAAGTCAGCAAATATAAATCAGTAAAACTACAAATTAATAATACTTTGCATAGAATAATAATCGACTAATTTCAAATTAGTCTTTAAAATATAAATTATATAGTGAAAGGTAAGTTAAGTCATCTGTCATAATCTTTGTCCGGACTGAATGGATTATTCAGCCATGTTGTCCAATAGGAGACAATTGGTAACTCATCGGAGGCAATGGTAGATGGAATTTCGTTAGGGACGTCTAATAGCACCTCATCCTCCTCTAGCCACACTATAAAATGAAGAAAACTATTCAAAATCCAAAATGGGGTTAGATTCCTAATGTTGAATTTTGATATACAAAATATTACGTAATAATGAGTTTAACCCCCCTGCCCCCCTACATAAGGACATGTAGAGATTTTCTTAACCCCCCTCCCCCTCAGTACCCTTACGTAATTAATGAATGGCCCCTAAGTTAACTTTGGCAAATTCGAAAAATAAAATTAGGAAGAACGCAAGCAAACTACTAACATCAGCTAGTCAATAGAAGAAACCAACGCTTACCAGTAGGGTTAGCATGCGCGCACGACAAAATTTTGTCTACAACTTTTCTCGTATTAACTGTATGAAATAGTTTTTTAGAAAATTGTCGACAAAATTGTGTCGTGCGCGCATGCTAGCCCTACATTTTGTTTTTTAAATTTATGGTTTAAAAATAGCACTAAACTCACAATAAAACCCATTGATATTTTTTTCAATTATGTAAATCCCTAAATGACGAAGTGTGATACTTTTCCCGTCCGCTTTAAAACTTCTCGGTGGGCGGCCTCTGACGTCACAAGTCTCGCTCGCTCGCTCGAGTCGCCCACACCGTTGACAAGGCGAGACTTGTGACGTCACAGAGCAAATGCTCCGCGCGCATTCGGGATTCAGTAAAAGTTGATTTGTTTTGTAATTTTTCAAGTTATGTATTGAAATAATTCTCTCACCATATTATATATTATAATTTCTTTGCCTTTCAATTTAAATAAGAATTTTATATTAAAAAAAAATAAAAACTTCCTTATTGATGAGTTTAAATTTAATCTTACCGTTGTGTAGTCCTTTAGACTAATCATTTTTAAATTTAACTTTTGGTCAAAATGTGTAGTTTAGCGACAAATACATATATTTTATAAACATAAATATGTAATTAGGCCTCAAATCAATTATGTCAAGAGGGGATAAAAGACTATAAAACTCCCCTTTGCTTTAATTTCTATTTTGGTTTGCTTTTTTGATGACCTACTCTACTATTATTTTTAATTCTCCTCTACCCTAAGGTTCGAGAAATCGCTTCCTTAGCGATAAGACCGCCTTTCTGCATAATATTATTTTGTAAGTTTTTATTTAAGATGTAATTGTTGTTTATATGCACAATAAAGTATATTTATTCTTCTTCGTCTATAAAACTTGTTTTATTACTAATGTGTTTATTTAGCATACAAGTATTAGTGGCCGTGAATGTTTTTAGTTACCTCCAAAATATATTGTGGCAGGTGACTGACCGCGTGTTTAGCCTGGCCCTGTGGTACAACGAGCCGGCCATGCTGGACGTGTGGAACAAGGAGCGGCCGCACCCGTTGCAGGAGCAGGAGCCCCTCGGGGACCGCCACTACATTCGAGACTTCGAGTTCCTGCAGCGGCTCACGCGCTTCGAGGATTCCATCGGTGAGAGTCACCTACCACCAAAAGCTAGAAACATATAACGGGTACCCACAGATACGGTGATACAAGGGGGGGGGGAGCCTTTCATTGTATATGGTTATTAATTTCAAAACTAGATTTCTGGTCCCTAATAAAATGTTTTATATAGTACGTATGGTCCCTAATAAAAAAAAACTAAAATAAAATAAAACAAATATAAATATTATTCACAATTACAACACAAACAAAATATACAAATCCACCCTAACCTAGCCCCGTGGTAAGTTCTTAAGAACTTGTGTTACGGGTACTAGGAACAGGAATAAATTTAAAGAATTTACATAAATCCATATATACATGTCCATGACCCGGTTTTCGAACCCAAGACCGCTGCGTAAAGTGTCCAGTAGCCTGACCACTCGACCAGCCGGCCATCTAAAAACATCTCTAGCCTAGCTTTCCGTAATAAATGTGACTCAGCATTTTTTTTTAGTGTAACCGGTAATTCTAATTCGGAATTAATACTAAACACAAAAACGTCAGCATTATTTTATTAGTATATATACAATTTTCTTGTTGAAGTTATACTTCTAATGCGACTTCCAAAACAAGGTTGCGTTATTCGTTTAACGCTACCATGGAGGGGGTATGAAAGCACTGTTGCGTAATCAATAGCGCGATGTAATTCACTGCACAACGCTATTGGTACATCAATTGAACTGAAATTAAATAAGAATTTTTCATGCCATGGTTAGATCGCGCAACTACACGCGCGAGTTATTGACGTTACAACGCCATCTAGCAGCAGATTTATGGAAACGTTATTAAGAATTTATAATATTAGAACTATAGAGTGTGTGATCTAAGTGATTGTCATAAGTTGAGTACTTTAAATTAATAAAATAAGTTACTCATTATTTGTATGTATGTCTATCAGTATAATGAAGTTGTACTATGTATTTGTATAACTTCTAACGCGTGTAACACACACTTTTTTTCCAACACGTAACTACTACATAAGAGCGGCGCACATTGCAGGCGTGCAGTTCAAGCACATCCGTCTGCTGGCGCGTGCGTTTACGGACCGCTCGGTGGGCTTCACGCACCTCACGATGGGCTCTAACCAGCGGCTGGAGTTCCTGGGGGACACCGTGCTGCAGCTGGTGGTCTCCGACCGCCTCTACCGACACTTCCCCGACCACCATGAGGGGCATTTGTCCGTGAGTAGGAAGAGTTAAAGAAAAATCACTATTTGCACTTTGTGTATAAAGCATAGATTTAGAATTTTATTCTACGCAAAAAGATCCACGAAGCGTGGGAGCGAGAAATTCAAATCCAGTGTAAACCACCCGAGAGAGAGTGAATAAATAAAATATGTAACTGTTTTTGCTAGTAAATAAGAGGCCATAGCTCCGTGTTTTACGTTAAACTGTATTTTTAAAACTCTTTTTCCATATGGGGGATATGTCTTCTTAATAAGTAATATTTTTCCAATGGGCCACCGGAAACTCACAAACTGCACGAAACGCGACAGCATAGCTGTCACTTGACGACAGTGTTATGTGAGGTAGAGTCGTGCCGGCCCAGTTCGGCTGCAATGCAGCATGGCCCTACCTCTTTACAATCAATTCGTATGTTTGTATGTTTTTTTTTAGAAAAGCTAGTCTATATCTTTCCCGCCAAGACTTGAAAATGTAAAATTATTTGAAGTCTCACTTTGTACTTTCGAAAGCATGAATAGCATACATGTCGTTTAGTAATTTATCCCATTAGGGAACGGCAAAAAATAACTAAAGTCCATACAGCCTGTATTTATTTGGTAAGGCCGAAGCCAAATTTGAAATATGGGTAAACGGCGGGAGACTCCAAGGCGCGCGGCTTCACCCCTCTAGTCCTCCATCACTCAACCATCACTCTAGAACAGTCCTCCACAGTATTCGCCAACCAATCACAAAAAATACAACCGCGCGCCCGGAAATTTCCCGCCGAAATCCGAATAGCATACAATTTTGTTTGACAGCTGCTGCGGTCGTCGCTGGTGAACAACCGCACGCAGTCGATGGTGTGCGACGACCTCAACATGTCCGCGTACGCCATCTACAACAACCCTAAGGCCAAGCCCACCACCAAGAAACACAAGGCCGACCTGCTTGAAGCGTTCTTAGGGGCCTTGTATATTGACAAAGTATATTCTTAACTTTTTGTATTATCCGAAATTGTAGTTTTTATATCGACTTGTTTTTATAGAAGTCTTCATTTTAAAATAATAATTAAAAAATGGGGTACAGATACATCTTTGATCTAGTGATTTTTTTGTTAAAACACAATGTTTAACATTTTACATGATTAAAAAAAATCTGAAGTAACGTCGATTTTAAAAGCATTTTGAGTAGTATGAGACTCTTGGTAATGCAATTTTAATGAAACTTTTATTTTTAAATTGCTAAACGGAGATGACGTTGATATGATTGGATAGATTTTTATTAAGTCACTTCAACATTTTTTGACAAATAAAAAACGATAAAAATGACTCGCGCATCGCACCACGTCGGCCCGAAAATTTATAACGTTCTCAGAAACATTATTTTAAAATCTGATTGGGCATTTATAATGCTATACATTGACTTTATATACTATTAAATTTTCTTTGATAAATTTAATTTAACGGCGTATATCTTTTATATCTGTTAGAACCTGGAGTACTGCCAGGTGTTCTGCAATGCGTGCCTGTTCCCGCGGCTGCAGGAGTTCATCATGAACCAGGACTGGAACGACCCCAAGTCCAAGCTGCAGCAGTGCTGCCTCACGCTGCGATCTATGGAGGGAGGGGAGCCCGACATACCTATATACAAGTATGGCTGATACTAATACTTATTATAAAGTTTTACCTTATCATGTTTTTATATTTTTATTCAAAGTAGGTACTTAGTTTCTGTACAATTGTGACGCATATATATCTACATACGGATTAATACGTATGCTTTTTTTAATAATGATATATTAATGTTTAAATATTTTTATTTCCAAATATCTTGTTTAGTTTTTGGTAGTAATTTGTTAATCTTTATTTAAAATAAATATATTCGTTTTTTAATAATTCAATATTTATTTATTTGGAGAACGGTACAAAAACAATTACAAGATTAACAGCGTAGCAAAAAACAGAAAACTAGATACAAATTGTTCCCTCTATGTCTCACTAAGAATTGCTATAATCTACATTTCAACATTTTGTTTTATGTACACCATCTCTCTGTTAAAAACAATAATAATTAAGTTCTCAGCATTTTCAAACAATAAAGTTATTTTCAACGTCACCTATCCTAAGTTTACCTCTACCGTGTCAGGGTGATCGAGTGCCTGGGCCCCACCAACACGCGCGTGTACACGGTGGGAGTGTACTTCCGCGGGGCGCGCCTAGCGGCCGCGCGCGGGCACTCCATACAGGAGGCCGAGATGAACGCCGCGGAAGCAGCGCTCAACTCCGCGCACGGTGAGATCACATTCTATACAGTCGGCCAACGGACGCGTCTAGACAGAGCAATTCTTTTTAAAATCTTATTTTATTTCGACATATTCAACAAATATCGATATATTTTATCCAATGTAAAATCATCATCATCATCAGCTCCTATCCGTTCACTGCTGAACATAGGCCTCCTACTACGAATATAATACTACATACTACGAATAAACAAGTGTAGAATGGATGATATAAAATAAATATAGATATTGTGACAACCCTGCAGCAATGATGAATGCCTGCACAAAAGCGGCATTTCGCGTGACTTCAAACGCGTTTTCCCACTGTTGTTCCTTACGCTGTGGTGAGATATTACTATAATTGTTATACAAAGTTCTGAGAATTATGCTTTAATTAAATTACGTAGAAATTATAGGCTGTTATTGGTGCCAAACAAGTCTTGATGTGTTATTGCAACTATCTAATTAGAAATACATAATATATAAGATATCCGGATATATGAGATAATATATTTGGGCTATATAGCTAAGTATTAAATAATCTATTTTTACTTCTAGTGTCAAGCCTAAATAAACACTGTATACTTATTAAGATATAATAATTTATTAAGATTCAAATTCGCCAGCTGCATACATTTTGTATGTTGTATATTTATGTATATATTCTTAAATTAATTTTTGTTCCTTACACTTGAATCATAGTTTTGACGAGCTCAGCAGGACGTTATCGTGGAAGGATTGTTCGTTTCTTTATTTAAAAAATATAATAATTGCCAGTCCATATGTCCAGTTGTTTATCATTTAGGTATAAACATTTTCTATTCTTCCAGAACTGTTCCCACAATTGGACCACCAAAAGCGAGTCATCGCGAAGAGTATGAGAAAGAAAAAGAACCGCGCGCGCGATCGATCCTCTCTATTGGATAAGCTGGCGTTCAAACGGAAGAGCCTCAACGACAACATGCCCAAGGCGTATAGACTGGATACAAAGGACAGCTCCGATGACAGCAGCGTCCATGAGGCCTCCGACCAGGAGCAGAATGTGAACAACTCTGATGATGACTCAGGGTGTGATGCGGAGTCGGAAGAAGGGGAGGATAAGTTGGGAGATGTCCAGGTAAGTAGCCTCCTCAATGACATGGAGAGGATCAAGGAGGACTTCATCAAACGGAACGAGTACGACAAGTTGAAGGAGAAGTGTAAGAATTCTGATTCGGAGGGTTAGTTTATTGACATATATTACATATAGTAATAGATATAAATTATAATTACTACCAATTATGTTTTTCGTTTCAATTACCTTTATCTAAAGGTTGCATGATTGGTTCTGAATCTACACAGATAAATAAAATTGGAGTGTCTGTTTGTAATATTAAAATAACCACTTTTTACTAATGCATATGTACACGGTACATATACCAAAATAGCATTTTTTTTAACAATTTTTGTCTGTCTGTCTGTTTGTTTTGGCTAATCTTGGAAACAGCTGAGCCGATTTTGACGGGACTTTCACTGACAGATAGCTGATGTTTTAAGGAGTAACTTAGGATATAAAAATAATCACCATCAATCCGTCTACGTCTGTAAATCTAAGTTAACGCAGAAGCTGCGGGCAACAGCTAGTATAAAATCAAGCTTTAAACTGCCACTCACCTGATTAAGTAACTACCCAACTACCCTATTACTCCTAGGAGCAATAAAAATTATATTTGAAGATTTAATTTAATATCCTTACAGTATTTTCAAGAGGAAGCTTTGCAACATAGGTTTGATTTCATTTCAACAAACTCCCACACTTACAAATAACAATTTTCTAAATTAGTAAATTTTTCATACTCCTAAATTTTAGCAAATAATTTTGCATAAAAAAGTAATCTCATACTTTTCTCGTTGAGTAAACACAGGGCTGCTTACTACAAATTAAAAAAAACATGTAACGCAATAAATATATGTATTTGTCAGTGTATTACAAAACTAAGCAACAAAATGTGAAGGCGAGGGTCCCCTTCAGTCTGCCGGCGCGGAGAGTCAGCCACTGCTTCTGGTTGGGCACGTACATTTCCGCCGGCATCAGTTGTTCTGGAGCATCGCTCTCTGTAACAACAACAATAAACTACATAATATTTGTTTCAACTTAAATAGACGAGAAGGGGTCAACATCGCCCTTGAACTGACTGAGACATAAGAAGTTAAGTCTCGGTGCCAGTAATTACACTGCCTGTCTCTCTTCTCTCCGAAACACAGCAAAGCTGTTTCAAAGGAGAAACATGCAAGACAGACTATGTTCACAGATGGCAAGACTTAGTGTAGCGACGGTGTTTTAAATCAGCTATATGTTCTTTGACGCGAGTTTTAATAGATCTTTTAGTTTGGCCTATATAAGAGAGACCACAGTCGCAATCAAGCTTGTATACTCCTGCATATTGTAAGGGTATATGACACTTGACAGATGGTATGAATTGACCTATCTTTTTTGGCGGCTTGAAAATCTTAATAAACCGCGATGAAATCCGTAAAAATCGTTTCATTATAATACAGTAATTCCTGAGGGAGGTTATAAATGTAATTTACCAAGATTTTGTATAAATTGGTAAATAATATGTAGGTATTATTTACCATTTATTGTAAGAGTCGGATTTAAGTTTTAGAGCTTACATTGAAAAGGACGCCTTATATCCTTTAGAGATAAAATAATAATAATATAACTTTATTGCACACCATTAACACGAACAAAGAAAAATTAAAAAAAGGAAGGAGTTGTACATTGCGACCTCATAGCTTTAAAGCGATTTCCTCCAGGTAACCAATAACTATCCATTTAAAGAATATTTTTTAAGGAGAGAGGGTGTGATGGATGGCTTATAAAATAAATAAGATTTAAAAAAAAGGAGAGAGGGTGTGCGCCAAAATATAACAAAAATAAAGTAGAAAAATGATCATCATCAGTCCGGAAACGTTCGTAAATAGAAGTTAACGCAGGCGAAGCTGCGGGCAACAGCTAGTAATCATATAACAATATTACCATCTTTTCGTATTTTAGCGGACTGCATCGTCGACTCTTGCATGGATATGAGATCCCCGGGCGCGTGTAGTAACAGTCTTCCAACCCCTTCACAACGCCTGCAAAATATAAATGATAGTCCGTGTACTGCACAATCTATACAGATAAATAAGATTGGAGTGTCTGTTTGTAACATGAAAATGATCGCTTTTTACTAAATGCATATGGATGTATACACGCTACATATACCAAAATAGCATTTTTTACAATTTCTGTCTGTCTGTCTGTCTGTCTGTTTGTTCCGGCTAATCTTGGAAACGGCTGGGCCGATTTTAACGGGACTTTCCCTGACAGATAGCTGATGTATTAAGGAGTAACTTAGGCTATAAAAATAATCATCATCAATCCGTCTACGGCTGTAAATATAAGTTAACGCAGGCGAAGCTGCGGGCAACAGCTAGTATATAATATAATATTATTATGTAAATTTTGTAAATTCTAAACTAAGACTCATCCACAAGTGATGAACGCGTCAATGAGGATGATAAACCACCCCAGGGGCTTAAAAATAGAAAATGCTCTATTTAATATGATTATAAATTAAAATAATAATGGACCCAGCAACGTTCTCCCAAGTCCCAGGGATTCATCCTCATAAGACTTCTTCTCTATACAGATAAACAAAATTGGAGTGTCAGTTTGTAGTATTAAAATAACCGCTTTTTACTAAACGCATAGGGATGTTTGTAAGTAACACGTCACATATACCAAAATAACATTTTCTTACAATCTTTGTCTGTCTGTCTGTCTGTATGGTTGTTCCGGCTAATCTCTGAAACGTCTGGGCTGAGTTTGACAGGACTTTCACTTGCAGATAGCTGATGTT
Organism: Helleia helle; assembly: GCA_963853865.1. Taxonomy (NCBI): domain Eukaryota; kingdom Metazoa; phylum Arthropoda; class Insecta; order Lepidoptera; family Lycaenidae; genus Helleia; species Helleia helle. The sequence goes on from OY971431.1 coordinate 10,812,258, forward strand.
ATAAGGAGTAACTAAGGCTATAAAATATCATCATCACTCCGGATACGGCTGTAAATTTAGATTTACAGCCGTATAAGTTAACGCGAGCAAAGCTGCGGGCAACAGCTAGTACTAATATAAAAAGGGAAATTTCCGAAATTACTCATCCGATTAAAATAAATATTTACCAGTATAATGCTAACATATAACTGTGACATAACCCACCATGGTTCAAGCCTTGTCGTGGCGGTGGGGCTCAGTAGCCTAAGGTGAACCCAGCACCTTGGGCGAAGTCAATTGAACCGAGGGAGCTCTGTTCTTTGTACCCCTCTTAAGAAGACGGGGCAAAAGCCCCGCTCTTTTGCCCCAAACAAACAAGGGGCGAGGATGGGACCTTGCACTGTCCTGACGTTGGGAGAGGTTGTTCTGTGGTGCTGGACAACCCCTCAGTGGAGGTGACGTCGGTTCTGTGGGGGGCTGACTAGCAGTCGAGGTGCTCTGTTGCTCAACAGATCTGGGGCACCTCACCAAAGGCGGCATTGGTGGTACTCGTTGGGTTTTAGTGGGTTTTTCTGCGTCCACCTTACCATCTTTCGGGCGCAGCGAGTCCCACATACCCGCCTGGGGAGTCCCCCGTCCCTTATACCTAAGAGCATTTCCCGGCGCAAAGGAAAAAAAAGACCGAAGTGGTAAGTAGCTAGTATTTTCTAAGCGTAAACCATTATAAATTACATGTATAACTAACTTACCTCAAGACTTCATTCTGTAGCATCTGTTTCTTAGCGAGCGCTGAGAGCGACTTGCATTCGTTAATCCAGACGCGAACTTCGTTAAAATCAGCCAGCAATTGCACAGCCGCGTCTTTCCTATTACGAAATATCTTTTACTACCTACACAATTTACAACTTTTTAACCGACTTCAAAAAGGAGGAGGTTATCAATTCGTCGGAATCTTTTATTTTTTTATTTTATGTATGTTACCTGATTACTCGAAGATGGCTAGACCGATTTGAAAAATTCTTTTTTTTTGTTCTAAAGGGTATACTTCCCAAATGGTCCCATGATAAGGAAACCAGGATCTGATGATGGCATCCCAGAGAAATCGAGGGGAACTTTCGAAAATCCTAGGGACGACGACGTTTGATATTTTTTTTATAAATTGTTTTGAAGGACTTCAATTTAATGAAGGTCTGGAGTCGATCTGATGCTGGAGCCGAAAGATAATCGAAGGAACTCCTCAACGATTTACATCAGTAACCTTGTGTTTGGGCTTGATTAATTTGTAATGATGAGAACTTTACACCTAGATGGGTTGTGATTGTCATTAGGGGTCTGATGATGAAAACAAAGGACAGTTAAGGGAACTCCTCAACAGTTTACAATAGCTACCTTGTGTTTGGACTTAATTAATTTAAATTGATGAGAACTTTGTACCCATATGGGTTATAAGCGCCATTAGAGGTGTAATGATGGCGACCATACACAGTCGAGGGGAATCCTCGACGATTTACAGCTTTAATTGGGCTTACTTCATACGGTAAATAATATTATGCCAAAATCATGTAATTTTATTACTTGTCGTTGTTAAATGAACAAAAAACAACTGTGGCTTGGAAGCGCATCATAGTTTTTCAAGGTCATCATAATATCCATTCTATATCGATATATTGGTGATGTTTTATACCTATATATAATGGAATTATTTAACGAATAGCAGCAAATCTGCCGTGATTGCTTTCAATTATATATAAAGTTTTACACAATTCCATTTCGGTTTTTTCATTTGTTATGTAATGAATTAAACCCTTTCTACTGTCATCTTATTAATACAGCGCTATTTAATCTGAGCAACGCGTTTAATAGTTCTACCCATATTTCAGACAAATAAAATCAGTTATCAAATTTTGAAATCACAAAAAATTAAGAAATAAAGAATTTTTAAACAAAAATTAAAACCGATTTCAAATAAATTAAAGTAAAGTATTCGCATCACATGAATATAGTGTTAAAGACTCATAAAACCTAAATATTTTTGTTAAAAATTATTTGTAAAAAATTTTTTAAACAAAAATTAAAACCGACTTCAAATTAAAAAAAAACTAAAAAGTAATAAAATAATTTCCTTAATTTTTGTGCCTACAATTTATAATCAACTTGTTCTTCTACTAATATACAATATTTTTTTACAAATAATTTTTAACAAAAATATTTAGGTTTTATGAGTCTTTAACACTATATTCATGTGATGTGAATACTTTGCTTAATACGACAATATATTCATGTACTCATGTGTTCTATTGTACCAATGAAAACTTATAGAAACCATTAAAAAAGTATTATTTAATTGTAGTTTACTAATACGCTCTTACACAAAGCAAGCAATAACGAATAATTAAAACACTTTATGTTAGAATTAAAAACACTAGACCATTGATTAGGAACAACCCAAATCTGTAGTTAATATCGAACTTTCGATCTACAAGTTACAACTTTACGTTTTTTTAATACTTACGTAAATTTGACTTTGGCCACGTAGATGTGGTGTAACCACGATTCGCATATTATCCTTAGTATCATGTTAAGTGTCGGACTGTCTTCCGTTGCTCTGATGACCGGATATAGCATTTTATCTTTAATAATAAAGTAAAAGTTTAGATAGGGATAAACGTCACAGGCAAAATTTCGCATCTTATTTCCTGTAAACTTTTTTGTAAAACTTACCGTTTACGATTTATGGCCCATTAAAAGATGTGAAATTTTATTCTCTACAATAATGATATCAATAACGTTTGCCCTAAAGTGCATAGTTTCCGAGATATCCGCCAAAAACTTTTTTCAAGATGGCGCTTATAGCTCCACCTGGATCTGTCAGCATTTTGTTATTTTATACTCAGTAAGTGACCCTAAACCTTATGAAAAATATTGGATTGTAAAAAAAGTGACATCCATAGTAGGACGCAATAGACACAGGCTAGACGTACGATTAGACTCACAAAAGTAAATAATTCTTTTAAAGGCAACTGTATGTAAGCTTTACAATAGGATTCCAAAAATTGAGAAAATGTTCGGAACCTCTCCATTAAAAAAATCAAAAAAGTTTGTGTGGTACAGGAATAAAGTAAAAGATTTTAATGTTTACGCGAATTTCACTCATTATAATGAAACACTTTTTTACGGATTTTATCGCGGTTTATTAAGATTTTTACAAGCCCGACGTTTCGGATACTTTACAGCAACCATGGTCACGGGAGGACTGAGGTGTCATACGTCCTAATGTTACAAAGTTATTCGAAACTACCCTATGATACATCAATATTTTGGTTAGTCCTATCTACGCAGAAAGTGCTAACTGTATCTTTAATCTGTGACATATTATGCTTGGATTTTGATTTGATAATATTAATAATGGGATCCCAAGCAGGTGGTAAGAGCCAGCCATCTTCTCTATTGAAATTAGGATGTTTTTTAATTTCAATAGCCTCACGGATCATCCTTGGTTGGAATCGGTGTTCTTTTGCGAGGACTTGTGGTTTATCAAATCTGATATAATGGCGAGCTTTGTCAAGACTATGTTCACAGATGGCAGACACCGTCGCTACACTAAGTCCGATTCCAACCAAGGATGATCCGTGAGGCTATTGAAATTAAAAAACATCCTAATTTCAATAGAGAAGATGGCTGGCTCTTACCACCTGCTTGGGATCCCATTATTAATATTATCAAATCAAAAGCCAAGCATAATATGTCACAGATTAAAGATACAGTTAGCATTTTCTGCGTAGATAGGACTAACATGTATCATAGGGTAGTTTCGAATAACTTTGTAACATTAGGACGTATGACACCTCAGTCCTCCCGTGACCATGGTTGCTGTAAAGTATCCGAAACGTCGGGCTTGTAAAAATCTTAATAAACCGCGATAAAATCCGTAAAAAAGTGTTTCATTATAATAAAAGATTTTATGGAAGATACCACAGCTGGGTAATTGGGCGTTCCTCCCAAACAATATGCAAAATTTGTCATAGAATATTTAAAATAATAAGAAATTTGTTTCGCCGCATTTTCTTAGTGGACTCACCTTAGAACTTGTGGTAGATTCAAAAAGATACTTTGTTGGCACTATTTTGTATAAAAAAAAGTTTTTTTTTTAATGACAATGTATGCTTAGATATTAAGACGTCGTTGTAAATCTAACATGACGGTCTAAGATGGCGGACTTGTTATTTGTATGATAATAAGTTTAACATTACTTACCAAGAAACTCGTGGACGTAAATCGAATGCGCGGGGCTGGGCGGTCGCGTCACCTTCCGCCACTCAGCGTTGCTTGGGAACATCATTGTCAAATTGGCGAGGCTGGTGGTGGCACAGACCGATGACAGGACACACGTGATATCTTCTGATGCGTCCTAGATAGTAGTATAAGTGAGGTTCTTCTTGAGGCAGCGCATTGTTAAACAATAATTCTAAAGCCAGTCACCAAGGCAAGAGGGTACTGAGCGTCCAAAGCGGGGCGAGGCTTGCCATACGCGCAACTAAAGACGTAATTACGACAAAATGGTATTTTTGATTTTATTTAGTTAAAAACCATAATTTGAGAAATTCCATCTACAATTTTAAAGAGCATGTATAAACTCATCTACGGAGAAAGTTAAGATGCCGGTCCTGTTTGCCCATAAGATGTGAATCTCTTTTTTAAAAAGAGGTAGGTATGTTTGATATTTTTTTCTCTGTTACAAAAGATACATAATCGTGTATTGAAAACTAACAAAAAGAGAGTTTTTATTGTGAACCATCAGGTCTTCAACTTATATTTTCGTTAGTTTTGGAATTACTAAAAAAAATGAGATTATTGACGCCAAAATTTCCAATGCAGGACGTATTGGCTTAAAACTTAAATGTTAACTATATTGTATACTCTCGTACTAATTTCAATCCTAACTGAAGTTATGAGGGCTGTAATGTTTTCATTTTAGTTGAAAAATTTCGATTTAGGATAAGAATTTACCGTGGTCTTTATTCTTTCGTTTCAATATGTACAAACAGTAGCTAAACAATATTCTGAATTTAGTTACTTTTATATACATTTACAAAAATATTGTAGGTACTATTATAAACATTTTAAGTATGTGGAAGTATTTTATATTTAAATTTATTTTAAGTCGGTTGGAACCAGAGGGATCACTTGCCTAGAGATTTATCCAAGTAAAAAATATTTTTATTTTTATTATATTACATGTACACAAATATCCTTCTCGAAATCAAGACACCGTGACGAATTAAAGAGACGCGTTAACATGACCTGGAATAAGTTCTGGGGCCACAAAGAGGTCTTAAAATCTGACCTACCCATGAGACTGAAAAAGAAAGTCCTTGACTCATGCCTCTTACCATGCCTTTCGTACGGAAGCCAAACGTGGATCTATAACACTTACACAAAAAGTAGAATTGAAACATGCCAGAAAGCCATGGAGAGAAGTATTCTTTATTTGAAACTAAAAGATAAAAAAAGACATTGCGAAATAAGAGAAAAAACAAAAGTCATAGATGCGTTAACCCACTGCAAAAAACTTAAGTGGAAATGGGCCGGTCATGTTGCACGTCAGGACAAAGAAAAATGGGCTAGAAAAATTACTACATGGGTGGGCCCTCCCGGGAAAAGACAGAGAGGCAGGCCAATGGAAAGATGGGAAGATGAACTCAACAAGATTGCAAATAACGAATGGATCAAAATAGCCCAAGACAGGGAAAAATGGAGAGAGATGGAGGAGGCCTATACTCGTAGAGAGGTCCTTAATAAAAAATAGAAAAATTACTATTAATGATAACTTTTTAGCAAATACTTTATTATAATATGCACTTAAAACTATACCTACTAACCTTTCTTAAATTTGTTACTTGCTTTTTACTTTATTTCTTTTATATGGTGTATTCTAAACTAAATTAAATTAAGTTATATTAAGTTAGTTTTAACGAAGTGTGTATTATTATTAAGGAAATAAAAGGCTTTATTATTATTATTATTATATTACATGATATAGCTTACCTTTAGTTTTTGTATATTGGTTTTAACTTCCGAAACTAATTTTTCTCTCATTTTTGCGCAAACGTTTTCATGCTCGCCTATTTTACCTAAAAATATTGATAGCTTTGTATAGTAGAAATATTGTATTAAAATAAAATCATATGCCCAGGACATGGATCTTAACTAACTAGTTGATTTTTTTTTAATCATTGATACACTGGTGGCACGTAATACGTATCATTCAAATATAAAAAAGTGTCTTTATTTCGCAGCACTACACGCAGTAGAGTTGCTCTAAGGGATTGACTTATAATTACCCGCTTCAATTGTAGTTGTATGATCAGCAAATCTGAGATTAGTTATTTGTTCCAAACAAACTTGCATATCATTTTGCGCGACTCTGAAGAAATCATCCATCTGCCACGAGCTGACAAGCCTTCGCGTCTCGGCGAGACTCCAAAGGCGGTATGTATGTATGGAATGATCTGAAAATGGTTTTATATGATGTTTAAATATTGTATGATCTTTGATGTGAATCATCGATTGGCGCAATCTTTCGTTAAAGATTCTTATTAAATTTGAATGAATTCTAATATTAACATGGATTTTACCCATTTATTCAGAAGAATTTTTCCTCCTCGGGCTAAACTAAGCTAAGCTAAACTTAAAAAAAAGTCCAATTGTATATTTCAAATCCGACATTTAGATGGAGTGGGTGGTATTTCTGTTCAAAATAACATCACACCATTTGTAAACTTATTTTTTTCTCTTGTAGTTTCAAAAAATTGTAAGTATGTAGTACATACAGAAAGACTGATATCGTTTGCTATTCTTTGCTAAAACACGATTTCTAATGTAGAATAAAATATACTGCTCGACTGAGGTTAAAGACATTTCAACTAATACAATTAGTACCTACTAACCAAGCCTGTGCAAAATGGGTATTTGTTCTACAAGCGGCAAGTCTTCCAACGGAGCTCCTAATATGTAGTCCCAGGTTACTTCGCAGTGATTATTGAGGGTAACTAGGTCTTGAAGCATCAACGCGAAATACGCACCCGATTGGGTAACCTACAAAATTAATAAATAATAATAAAATATTATTAATTACGTTAACCTAGGCTCGTGGTAAGTTCGTAAGAACTTGTGTTACGGGTACTAAGAACGGAAGTTTTTTAAAGATATTTTTACATTACATTTTGATATTTTTATTTTAAATACATATATTACACGTCCATGACCCGGTGTAGACATCTATATTCGTCATACAAATTATCTGCACTTGGCGGAATTCGAACCCGCAACCGCTGCGTAAAGTGTCCAGTAGCCTGACATCTACACAATTATATACCTACTGGTGTCAAAATATATTTATCCTCTAGATATGAGAGACAGATAAGGGCAAGGCTCGTCAAAACCTGCTATGGGCATAAAAATTCCGCTGTAGTAAAATGACGTCATGTACCCAAAAGCGACGAAACATAGAGTATGTTTCCGCCACTTTTTTAAATTGATAATTTTCTGTTACTCTTTGCTAGTCAGCGTCAGCCGTGAGGTGAAGTGAGAGGTCATTGTACAGTATTAAGGTTTTTATTAGTAAGCAATGATATGTTACCATCGCAACAAGCTATCTTTGGCTCATTGTTAGTAAGCGACAAGCGTAAAAAAAAATACTTACATATGAAATGTAAACTGATAGATCTGGATATTCTTTAAGTGAAGTTACGTTTAAATTCGTAGTTAATGTCGCTCTGAAAGTTTAAAAAATATAATATGAATTTAGAAAACAAAGTAGGTACATAACTGGCAAAGGGATATTTGTTTCTAGCCCTCGTGAAATTAGAGCCCTTTGGGTAATGATTCTCTATCAAAAATTTAAAAAGAAATTAAATATCGTGTAGCGATCTTCAACAACGAACTTTCCATATTGTTGATATGAAAAGTCCGTTAACTTTTTATTATTAACTTAATAACTTACAATATTTAACAGGTACACGAGATTTGACTTATGCTGAAATTGATTGAGGGACGGGGTGACATCGAAAAGGATTCTTGTAGGTATGCAAAGCGCATGTGTCTAAGTAAATTGCGCGTACTCTACTCGGTATGAAATATTTTTTCAAAATAAACTTCATAATTGGTATAATAACAATGTAAGGAAATATACGTGAATACCCAAAACGTTTATCCCACGACGTGGACGTGACGTGACACCCCAAGGCATCGGCCAAAATTCTCAAAGATGATAATACTAAATCCGGTGTGTCTGTAGACAATAAAACATTTTATTAGCTATTTAAGACTAAACGTAGAGAGTAATAAAACTACTCTTACGGTTCAAACTATGACCTCATACCCCATACAAGCAGTGAGGGTTGCTTATGCTAATTACTAATTTATTTTGCAATCATGATTGCTTTCAAGTATCTGAAACAAAAAAGCCATAATACGTAGATTTACAGCAAAACACGTAAATAATTGACCAAATAACCATAAAACCCTTGTGTTAAACGAGAAGGCCCAGAGAAGTATGGAAAGGTGTGATCTTAGAGTATACATACATACTACTACAGTAACTGTCAAGCCGCTTCATTGTGGCGATTGTAAGCAGATGCCTTATATAGATATAAATATCTTTAGTAAAGCGCTGTGAGAGTGACGTTCCATGCGAAATTCATAAAAAAATATCTATATTTTAAATTAGGACATTCATCATCATCATCATCAGCCTCTATCCATCCTTTTTTTTCTTTTTCGGAGGGATCTATGCTAATGCCCCGAAGGCCCTAATGCTTCATCGGATTAGTGTGAGCCCATTCGGCTCACTTTTGATTTATAAATTGCTTCCGCCTACCGTGCAGTCTGCGACCACACGGCCTCCTGGCGTCGGTTGTGACCACTCCTAAATCCACTGCTAAACATAAGCACTCCTTAATAAACGCCAAGACAGAAATGTTATTGCTTTATTTTATTTTGCTTCCAGGAATCATTCTTACAAATTGGCACTTCATATTTCACCATTTTAACATAAAAACAAATATGATCAAAAGCGCGTATGTTGTTTTGACACTGATTGAACGTTTCCAAGACAATGGTCTTGTCTATGTTCATACCCGTGCTTACAGTTCATACTTAGTGACGCGCGCTCTATATATTATGTATACTTAAGGGTGTGATCATATTTAATAAAATGTCGAACTCCTTTTATCTTCCAATCCTCGTCTTTTTATTCAATATTTATTTTAACCAATAATTAATATGAGTTACCTACTTTATAATTTATACTAACTTTTGTCACTGAATGTGGTAAATAACCATTGTCGAAGGTTTTGACAAGTTTGTGGTGACCTGAAAATATACAATAGACATATAATTTACTATAATATCCTTATTTAAAGTACGCCCAAATCCCAATCAAACTCGACCGGATTTCAGTTTCACAGAGTTTTGAGCAAGCGTGTAGCATTTTGTTAGATCACAGCTAACTTCGGTCAGGCCAAGTAACATGGCGCGTACTTGTCTAGACCACTTTCTTAGACTTTTACCAGTTTACAAACCAACCTCATTGCCAGCGGATAGGAGGACCACCATAGTACGATATGCTCTAAACAGCTGCCGACATCTCCCCATAGTAAATTTTGATAATATTCTGTCACTTTTTGAGCTGATTTCTTACTTGCGTGTACCTGACCTGTACAGAGGAAATGTTTAAATTTAAAGATACCTCTTTTAATTAAGATCTTTAATGAGACGCAATTTTAATATTTAAGTGAACTAGTGAAGAAGTATAAATAGCATTGAATAAGCCCCAACGCAACTTTTAAAAGAGGTCGTTTTGATATCCTAAAATATAGTTCCAACCCATTTAGAAAAAGGATTGACGATACAAAAAAATGCTTAGATAAATATGTCGATATATTTGTGCGAACTAAGCTACGTTTGCCAAACTTAGGTAGTGCCATGCTGCTTAGCAGCCGAATTGGGCCGGCACGACCGGGGTGGTACCTCTCGCTCACATAACACCGGCGTCAAGTGACAGCTATGCTGTCGCGTTTCGTGCGGTTTGTGAGTTTCCAGTGGCCCATTGGGGGGGTTAGGGAAAAAGAGGGCAACGCATCTGCATAATCTTTGGTTGTGCGGATGTGTTTGGGCGTCGGTAGTCGCCAAACGGCTTCGACTGCTCATTGCCCTACTATGCCATAAAATAAAAAAAATAAAAACTTATTACGAACTTATTTGATTTCTAATGTTTACGCAAATTTCACTAATTATAATGAAACAACTTTTACGGATTTTATCACGGTGATTAAGAATTTCTACGAAATTTATTTAAAACGGGATATTTACCATGTTTTTCATTTTTATTTTGCGGATCTCGATATTTCGACATTATCTACGAATGTCTTGTTCACGAGACTGATCGTGACATCGAGATCCGCAAAATAATTTTTTTTTTTCGAAATTCGTAGTTGTTTCATTATTACTAACTTCCTTAAAATAAGTAAAAACTACCTGATTTAAGTTTTTTGACACCTTTAGGACCAAGTAATGTTGGAGACAAGTTTGCTACCGTGTCTAAAAGGATTTCTATGAAAATTTCTTCACTCTGGAGAATTTCGTTAACGTTTTCTAAAATAAAAAATATTTTTAAATGTTCCACATTAAATAATAAAATTAAAAAAAAATTAATAAAGGTGTAGTGCTATTCTTACCATCATTATTAATTATATTATCTAGTATACCTTCAGCACTCAATAGTGATGTATAAGGTACTTCAGAATCCGAGTTCTGGTGATTTAGCACCTCTGAAAGTTTTTGGCAGTTTTTTATATCTATAAGACTTTGGGCCTGTTTCATTTTTCTTTTCTTACTCTTGAGTATGTCCTTATCCTTTTCAATACTAAGTCGTCTAGATACAGACGACGTTGGGGGCGTTATATGTTTAGTTAATGTGCTGGAACAGAGGTTTTTCTCAAATAACAAATGATTAATTAAAGTGACTTAACAATTTGAAGAAGATTGTGAAAAACATAACAAAATATTAGGTTAGGTTAGTGTAAACCCACCAAGGTTTTATCGTGGCGGTGGGGCTTAGTAGCCTAAGGTGAACCCAGCACTTTGGGCGACGCAAATTGAACGGAGGGAGCTGCTCTTTGTCCTCTTATAAGAAGAAGGAATAAAAGAGCAAGGGGCGTGGATGGCCACCTCACACCAGAGCAATGGCACTGTCCCGAACTTGAGAAGGGTTGTTCTGTGGTGCGGGACAACCCTTCTGTGGAGGTGGTGTCGGTCCCTTGCGGGACTGACTAGCCGTCGAGGTACCCTGTTTGCTCAATAGATCCGGGGCACCTCACAAAAGGCGGGATTGGTGGCACTCGCCTGGTTTTAGTGGGTAGAACTGCGCCCTCCTTACAATCTTTCGGGTGCAGCGAGTCCCACATACCCGCCTGGGAAGTTCCCCTCCTCTCCCCAGCGGGATGCCACAGAGCATTTCTCGGCTTAAAAGAAAAAAAGGTTCTAAGTGTAAACCTTTGGTTTATAAAGTTTTGAAATTACGGTTTCGTGCGTATTAAATTGCCGAAGAGAAAATTCTTCTAAATTATTCATATTTAATTAGCTTATTTGTACTTCATTTACAGACATAAAACATGTTTTTGGTCTCATTATACACATTGACAACCTAGGACCTATAAGTATAATTTTAAGGAAACAACATAACTTCTCTCTAGGGATGCCAAGAAATGCCATTGTACAAATACTTACTGGTAGATCTCCAAACTCTCCGCAGTGCTCGAACCCGAGTCACTGTCGTCGTCGTTGCCAGGTTTGTACATTTTTACCAAGCAGTTTATTAGACGATGGCAATTGACCTCCGTGCGACTCTTGGAAAGCACCTACAAAAGTAATAATTTATTATTAAGAATAGGTACTTTCCAAATATTACTTTACTCTTTCTTATTTTAAATTTTAAATCTACATCTAGGTATACATTAGGTGAGCAATCAGCTCCCCACCATGGTTCAAGCTTTGTCATGGCGGTGGGGCTGAAGTCTAAGGTGAACCCAGCACCTTGGGCGAAACAAATTGAATCGAGGGAGCTGCTCTTTGTACCCCTCTTATAAGAAGAAGGAATAAAAGAGCAAGGGGCGTGGATGGCCACCTCACACCAGAGCAATGGCACTGTCCCGAACTTGAGAAGGGTTCTTGAGGGATGAAGAAATTATATATATATATATATATATATACATATATAATTGGAATCTCGGAATCGGCTCCAACGATTTTCATGAAATTTAGTATATAGGGGGTTTCGGGGGCCATAAATCGATCTAGCTAGGAATCATTTTTAGAAAATGTCTTTTATTAAAAAAAAAATAAAAAAAACCGAGCAAAGCTCGGTCATCCGGGTACTGTAAGTATAATATTATTATTATTTTTATAATTACGTGTTAAAATATGAAGAATGACCAAGGCACCGGCGACGGCGGTTTTCATTCCTGACTGCCCCGTTGGTCTAGTGGTTAGTGACCCTGACTGCTAAACCAGAAGGTCGTGGGTTCGATCCCCACCCGGGACAAATGTTTGTGTGATAAACATCATAATTTGTTCTGTGCCTGGGTGTAATTTATCTAAATTCTACTTTAGTATCATTTTACGAAACCTACATATGCACTCGCCTGCTTCTTTCATACCGTATTGTAAGAGGTAGTGCCATGCTGCATTGCAGTCGAATTTTGCCGGCACGACCGGGGTGGTACCTCTAGCTCATATAATACCGGCTTCAAGTGACAGCTATGCAGTATGCTATTGTGTCGTGCGGTTTTTGAATTTCCGGTGGCGCGTTGGGGTCAGGGCAGGGCATTTGCATAACCTTTGGTTGTGCTGAAGTATATGGGCGTCGGTCACCATAAGGCTCCAACTGCTTGTTTGCCTCCTTATGCCATAAAAAATTGTATCGTCTAGCGGCTTTAAATGTTTAAAACAACAATAACACCAAAACCACATGCATCTGTCGCTGACGCTTCTCTCTTGGCCCTTACCTTCGACCTCCCTAAGAACGAGTTCGATCTTATATAAAGGCTTTATATTATCTCATAAGTTTAGTATCTTCTCGGCCTTCAAGAACTTTAAAAACTCATATAAACGTAACATTTGATACATTTATTATTATAATATACATTTAGATATAGACATTTGAAAAAATGAGGGAATATTATTGTATATTGCTTATATTGAAATGTATCTACGCCAGGGAAATACGCCCTACAACATTGGTTGAGACAAAACAAGGCCTGATAAGAGGAGTCCAAGCTGAAGATGGAGAGTACTCTATGTATCTTGGAATCCCTTATGCTGATATTGATGAAAATAACCCATTCGGAGTGAGTATTATATCATTCGAATTTTGTAATGACCATAAAATTCCAATTTGAATATAACGTAAAATACTACTAGTCTTTATTTCTTTGACAAGCCTTTTCTTTCGTGTTTATAGCTGGAAATAAACGGACTGGAAATTCGAATCGGGTCCTTCGAACCGCCCGATTTCCCACCTGAGCTATTATAGCTTTTCGTGCCTCAATTTTAAGCTAGATTTTGAAGAAGAAATTTTATTACCTTTTCTTATGTTATTTGGATATGTAAACTGGAAAACGTGCCACCTGATTGTAAGTGGTCGACGTCGCCCATGAACATAAACTAGTTTACCTGGAACGAGCCCAGGCAACTCATCTATGTGTTGTCTATCCTGAGACATAAGATGTGTCTCGTTGCCAGTAATTTCACTGCCTGTCTTGCCCTTCTCTCCGAAACACAGCAAAGCTGTTTCACGGGCGAAACAAGCAAGATGGTCGTACCCATGCAGCCGGGAGCGCGGCACAGCGCTTCCCTCCCACGGGTAATTTATATTTTTAATTTTGACTATCTAACTAAATAAAATTAATTTTAATTTATTTAGTATTATTATTAATTATATCAATCTTTTATTAAAGTGAGTATTCCCCATTACCTAACTGGTGTTGCCTGCTGAGTAGACTTAGGTGTATACGGGTAAATGGCGAATACGAAATAACTTCGATAATATAATATACGGACTTTACCCAAAGAGCTTGGGTAAGGTATACCCGGGTAAACCTAAATTTACTTCACCTCTTGCTTCAATTTAGCCAAGTTTAACTGCGTGAAATGTATTTGGATGTAGGTTGTAGACATTTTATACCTACTCGCGGAATTGATCACAATAATTTTAGTAGTCTTCAATTTTTTACCACATCCATCAGATATTTAAAAGCCTTGATAATTATGATGCAGTAAAAAGTAAGTAAGTCTTTCAAGTTCGCTGTTACGATGACATATTTTGTTTCCCAAGTAATTATTTTGTGATAAAAATTTTATTTTATTTTTATGCGGTATGCAAAAAATAATTATTATTTATTCCGTTATAACTCGTTATGTTTGGGTATAATGAATCAGAGTAAAACATGTTTCACACAGGTGATTTTTTGTAGATGTATGACAGTTACTCGTTTACATTACAGTTACTTGTACGACGAGGTAGCTATATCACGAGGTCTCACACACTTTAAAATAAAATAATAACCTATACTTAATAATCCTGTTTTTTTAGATTATATATAGGCTCTATATAGTCTAATATTTAGCTCTATAAGGCTGTTTATTTGAGGCGATAGTTAAGTAACCAGGCTGCGGCGGATAGCGGACTGGTACTATATAGTACACCTAAAATTGTCGCAGACTGCTATGTATTTTTTTTATGTTAGTTGGATAGGCAAACCTGATGGTAAGTGGTCGACGTCGCCCATGAACATAAACTAGTATACCTGGAACGAGCCCAGGCAACTTATTTATGTGTTGCCTATCCTGAGACATAAGATATTAAGTCTCGGTGCCAGAAATTACACTGCCTGTCTTGTCCTTCTCTCCGAAACACAGCAAAGCTGTTTCACGGGAGAAACGAGCAAGATGGTGGTACCCATGCAGCCGGGAGCGCGGCACAGCGCATCCCTCCCACCGGTAGAATTCAATATAAACATATCTATCATACATATCTTTATATTTATATATATATATAAATATAAAGTATATAAATAAATAAATAAATATATAAAGATATGTTTATATATTTCTTGTGTGCGTGTGTATGTCACTGAACTCCTCCTAGACGGCTGGACGGATTTTGATGATTTTTTTTGTGTGAGTTCAAGGGGATTCGAGGATGGTTTAGATTCACAAAAAAAAATATGTACAGGACAACGTCTGTCGTTGCCACTAGTCACATATAATTCTATTGAATTCATACATTATAATAGACAAGTTAATATTAAAGTTCTTGAATAATAAAAATTCTTCTAACCCATTAACATTTTACAATAATTAGTCTTATACGAAATAATAATATAATACTATAAAATTTAAACTTATACACAGTATTATATTATTATTATAATTTAAATTTCCTTTTTTCAGGATGCAACGCCTCATCCACCGTTTAAGGCTGTCTTTGAAGCTCAGGACGATTCATCGAAATGCCCTCAGCAGGACGAGTTTAGCAGAGAATATGAAGGAAACTTTGATTGTCTACGCCTAAATATTTATGTTCCAAATACTCTCATTCCTAATGAAAAATTATCTGTTCTCGTTTGGATACATGGCGGAGGATTTAGACAAGGAAACGGTGGTAGATTTTTATACGGCCCAAAATATCTTATTAGACACAATATAATTTTCGTAACGATGAATTATAGACAGGGTGCATATGGATTCCTATGTCTTGACGTCCCTGAAATACCTGGAAACCAAGGCTTGAAGGACCAAGTATTAGCATTACGATGGATAAGAAACAATATTAAAGCTTTTGGTGGTGACTCCGAACGGATCACAGTCATGGGGGAAAGTACTGGCTCCATATTAGTTGAATCCCATATTTTGTCTAATAACGAGAAACTTTTCGACGCAGCGATTTTGCAAAGCGGTTCCATATATTATCCATGGGTAATATTAACTATAGAAAGGGCAAAAGAAATATCAGTTTATATAAGCGAACAATTGGGCTTCAAAAGTAACAATACTGCAGAAATAGCTCAGTTCCTGACGAAGACTGATCCTAAAACAGTTGTTGACGCTTTCTTTGCTTTGGGCCCAAAATACGGTTTATGCATTGAGAAAAATTTTGAAAATGTTAGTTCATTTTTAACTGCCCATCCGGAAACCTTGTCTGTTACTAACAACAAACTGATGCCAATTCTAGGTGGATTTAATAGCAGAGAAGAGCTGGTACATTACACAGATACACCACACACGGTTCTTACTCCAACAGTTTTTGAAGATTGTTTGAAATCACTCTTTCACATTGATAACGATGAAATGGTAGACATAATGCGTAAATACTATATAGGTGATGAAGAAATATCTCCCAATGTTAAAAATGGACTGATTGACTTCTTGTCAGATTGTCAGAATAATTATCCGATGCAAAGATATATTTTACAGCAAATGAAGGAGGGAGCTCCGAAGGTTTACCAATATTTATTTTCATACAACGGCACGAGAAATTTTGTAAAGAAAAGATTCAATGTTACTGAGCTCGGTGCCTCTCATGCAGACGAGATTGCCTATTTATTCGATTTATCTTATGATAAAGATATAACCCCTGAGGATCAGTTGATTATTGATAGGATTACTACATTGTGGACTAATTTTGCTAAATACTGGTAAGATATTAATTACATTTTTACTTTGAATGTGTACATTTTACCAAAAACAATTATTTGTCACTGTGCGACTTGGCCCTCCATAGTTGAAAGATAGGCAATGTCTTTTTAGGAGCCACTCGGAACCTACAGGGTATGTCCGAATCAATACCTCCGTCCATTGTTTTTTTTCATAAATCAATCCCTCCGTCCCAATTGAATCTGCTGAGAAATACTATATTAGTGTTTCGACAAATGAGCAGGATCACGCCAGAGCCCTCCCCTATTTTAGGCTGACTTGTCCCTTGACTCATCTTTGATTGTCCAATCAATAATTTCCATTTCTTTGTTCCTTTTTAAAATTCTCATATACATATATAGTAGGTATCTAAGTAATGTCCTACCAACTCGAAAGTTGTGGGACTGGGCGTTATAATCACCCAAGATAGCGAAAGCATGGAATGGACCAATTTTTATTTTACATACCTAGGAAAAAAATATTTTTTTATAATAATTGTATCTTACTCATAAGAATGTTTTTTTGATTTTAGGAATCCAACTCCAGAGACAACGGACTTAATCCCTGTTAAATGGAATCCAATCACTGAGAAAAAACTGAATTATCTCAACATAGACTTGGAGTTATCGATGGAATCCAGACCATTCCATTCGAGACTGGCATTTTGGGATTTATATTATAAAGCGTATGAGAAAAATATAATCGGGCGTGATAATAATTTTTAATAATAAAGAAGTAAGTAATAATAAACAACACAACTGTCAAGAACGAAGTTAGCACCTACATGATCTCAGTGACTTACTATAAGTTAAAATAACTTAATTATTAGTAGTTAGTTCATATAATTATAAAACAAACTGAATGGTTTTACATTGTTCGAAGTTTATATTACTTACATATAAACGATTCTTATTTTACGGGTGAGATAAAAATTCCTATATCCTTCCCAATGTCCAATCCAAATTATTATGAAGTAATATCCTGAATCAAACGTTTTGTTTGAAATTCGAACGAAAACACCATTTATGTAGTGATATGTTATATAGGTATATATTTCATATTACATACATCACTCAAATAATAATTTACAAAGTACAAATACTGAAATATTCAGTTGGAGCTTGTTTCCAGTACTGTGTCATTGTTAGACATAGATTTGGTATTTTTAATAGTAGGTAACCAGGAAAGGTATTATTACATATATAATAAGGATTATTTCCCCAAGAAAATTTGAAATGATTATAAAGCTGTATGAATTTAGCTCAATCTATAGTGTGTACGTGTAATCTTTGTCTAAACTTCAATAATAGTAAAAAATAAAATAGTTGTACTATTTAAAAGGGCATATTTACCTAATACATTATAATTGAGCCTTATTGTTTATTTTTATTATTGTTACAAACCACTAGCCGAATGTAAAGCGATTACCTATCTAAATGCATCAATTAAAGTAATTGAAATTGTAGACTTCCGGTGGGGCAAAATGGATGTGCTATTCATGAAAATAATGTTGATTAATAATTGGAGTATAACACTGGTACATCTAGATATGCATGATTAATGAAGCTAATAATTAAATATATATTTGCAGTACTTAATTATTTATAGTATTATGGCGATATTTATAATAATTATTGGTAAGCAAATAGTTGTCTATTGACTATTTATATCAGTTTGGTATAAAAGGACGCCAATGGCGGTCTGGCGCCTTTTGCCGTGTTTTTTTACATTATTTATCGTGTAAATTGAAAATATTTACTTACTTATATGAGATTTCGATTGAGGAAATGTTTAATGAGGGTTTAGCATGTCATAAAACTACGAATGACGATACAAAAAATCAATTACTTAATATATTATTTTGACATTGAGTTTCATTTTAAACTATGTAAATTGTGTTTAAAAAATACTCGTTAATTACACACTAAAACACAATCATAAAGAAATAAAAAAAATAATAACTCACTCATTAAGAGTAATTATCTTTGTTTTACGTGTAAATATTATTTCATGAAATAATAAATAACGATTTATATCTACAATCAAAACACGAAAAAGTGATTAAAATATAAATAAGGTATTCATTCAAATCTCCACCATGGTTCAGGCCTTGTCGTGGTGGGGGCGGCTCAGTAGCCTAGGGTGAGCCCAGCACCTTGGACAAAGCGAATTGAGCCGAGGGGCGAGAACGGGAACCTCACCCCATTGTACTGTCCCGACGTTGGGACGTTGTTCTGTGGTATGGACCTGAGGGACTGACTAGCCGTCAAGGTGCCTTGTTTGCTCAATAGATCCGGGGCATCTCACCTGAAAGGCGGCATTGGTGGCACTTACTAGCTTTCGGGCGCAGCGAGTACGACTGCTGACATACCCGCCTGGGGAGACCCACTCCCGCGCGGGATGCCTCAGAGCATTTCCCGGCGTTAAAGAAAAAAAATCATTCAAATCTAATTCTGTGGACGTGATTCTTTTACCGGTATAGATGCCCCTGTTCGGCGCATCTACATAGGTACCTACCACCAATTATCATCCTGCGTATTGCTTCTTTTTTATAGAAGAGGGGGCAAACAGACAGTCAGCCGGTTCACCTAATTGTGATGATGTGATGGTAATTGTGATCACAAAAATTTTACCGGTGGGAGGGTTGCACTGTGCGCGTTCCCGGCTGCATGGGTACCACCATCTTGCTTTTTTCTTCCGTGAATCAGCTTTACTATGATTCGAAGTGATGGGCAGGACAGGCAGTGTAATTACTGGCACATAGACTTAATATTTTATGTATCAGGATAGGCAACACATGAATGAGTTGCCTTTTTTTTTTTTTCTTTAACGCCGGGAAATGCTCGGAGGCATCCCGCGGGGGAGTGGTCCTCCCCACGCGGGTATGTGGGACTCGCTGCGCCCGACAGCTGGTAAATGGACGCAGCTCTACCCACTAAAACCCGGCGAGTGCCACCAATGCCGCCTTTGGTGAGGTGACCCGGATCTAGAAAACAAACAGGGCACCTCGACGGCTAGTCAGTCCCGCAAGGGACCGACGCCACCTCCAAAGAGGGGTTGTCCCGCACCACAGAACAACCCCTCCCAACGTCGGGACAGTACAATCGGGTGAGGATCCCATCCTCACCCCTTGCCCTCTTCTCTTCTGTCCCCTCTTCTTATAAGAGGGGTACAAAGAGCCCCCTCGGCCCAATTAGCTTCGCCCAAGGTGCACCGCTCACCCTTGGTTACTGCAAACCCCACCGCCACGACAAGGCCTGAACCATGGTGGGGATGAATGAGTTGCCTAGGCTAGCCTCAGGTTAACATGTGCATGGGCGACGATGAACCCATCATTAAAAAAAAAAAAACCACAGACACCCGTAACACCACAGGATTTGTGTGTTGCCGGCCTTTCAAATATGAGAATACTCTTTTCTTGGATGTCCCGAACTCTTATTGCGTATGTAAAACAATTTTCTACGAGGGGGCTCTTTGTACCCCTCTTATAAGAAGAGGGACAAAAGAGCAGGGGACAAGGGGCGAGGACGGGAACCCCACCCCATTGTACTGTCCCGACGTTGAGAGGGGTTGTTCTGTGGTGCGGGACAACCCCTCTGTGGAGGTGGCGTCGGTCCCTTGGGGGACTGTCTAGCCGTCGAGGTGCCTTGTTAGTTTATTAGATCCAGGGCACCTCACCAAAGGCGGCAATGGTGGCACTCGCCGGGTTTTAGTCCGACAGCGAGTCCCACATACCCGCGTGGGGAGACCCACACCCCGCGGGATGCCTCAGAGCATTTCCCGGCGTTAAAAAAAATAAGAAAAAAAACTTAATTCTTATCTCACTACTTTTATTACAATTTATATAAGTATATATTCTTACCTGAACAATTTTTGTAAGCGTTATAGCTTTTGTTTCGCTAATCGTACTTGGATACGTGTTGCTGCAAGTGTTAAATTTTGCGATGAATTTCTTGTGACTTAACCCAAGCAATTGATTATAAATGTCGACTAAACTGAAATGGAAAATAGGGCTTGAAATTAAATGAGGTATACCTATATAGCACGGGATATTACCAGTGTACCTACACTGGGTGGTCCGTGATGTAGGTTATTATCTGTGATGTTAAAGAACTACTTCAAAGATGCCGTTTAAGTAATCCTTAGATTAATTATATCTATGGCTATAAATGCTTCAACAAAAAAACCTGTTATTTTAAATACCATATTCGGGTTTTCATTCCCTTAAAGGTTTTTGAAGAAAACGTGAAAAAGTGTGTGTGTACTGTGTACACCATAGAAATCTTCTGACGTCTATTATATACTGTCATTATGTGAAAATTGTTCTATAGCTAACTTCATGGTGTCGGTTTTTTTTCGTGACGGTGTACGAGCGCAGCGTAATAATTTAATCTCATCATTTTTGCCTAATGCGCCAAAAGAAGTGTAACTTCAATAACTTTTTGAAATATTCAATTTATTACCATTTATTACGTTTTTTTTACCATTTAGGCCTTGAAGCATTACCTACATTTGTATTACATTATAACTTACCTTAAGCATGATTCTAACATCTTTCTAGAGTCTTCTCTGTGCAAGCATGTTGATAATATCGTAACGATTAGACTATGTATGGATTGTAGCATTATGAATCTTTTACTGCAAAGTTTATCATAAATTCGATCGTGTTTACTTAATATTAGACCATCGTCCTTTTTCAAGCGTGCCAACCTGGGATGGAGCTTATAAAATGATTTAACTACCTTTGATAAATATTCAATTATTTGATCAAGTATCTGAAAAAATGATGAGTAAAGTTTGTTAAGTGCCTTTAAAGGACATAGTTATTGAAATTAATCTCATTCATTTAAAGAATACAATATTTATGTGCGCAAAAGTAATTTTTATTTTCTCTTTCTTCATAAATCATTCATCTTATAGTAAATAGGTATAAGTAAATAAAAATTGGTTATTATACCTGTATATTAACTAATTCCATGATATACTTTCGATTTGTGAATGAATGATCATGCTTCATACTTTTATCATTACTTCCATTCCATTTGCTATCCGCAGCTAATATAACCTTTGTTATTGCAAAGCAAACGATTTCCATCTCCATACAGTGGTTGAATAGTTCCTCTTCGTCTACAGTTTCTTCGCTTACC
Organism: Helleia helle; assembly: GCA_963853865.1. Taxonomy (NCBI): domain Eukaryota; kingdom Metazoa; phylum Arthropoda; class Insecta; order Lepidoptera; family Lycaenidae; genus Helleia; species Helleia helle. The sequence continues at coordinate 10,834,136 of OY971431.1, forward strand.
CATTTCTTACTACTGACTTTGGACATAATAAATAAATATCGGTAAATTTGTTGCTAGCTACGAGTCATGGTTTCGACTGAGGTTTGATAAATTTTGTGCAAGAAATCGATGTGTAGCGACGTCGGTACCAGGTTACTTCAAGATCGCTTAATCGTTGCAGAATGAGCTTCGAAAGTTTCGTGCTATTCAACCTCGACCTTGTGTTTTAGGACACTAATCATGTTAGACTGTTGTAAAACACGACTAGATTATCAACCTTACAATGTTTATGGGTTTTGTAAGTAAAATGTCTAAGCATTTTATGTCGTCTGTCGTTGATGTGTTTCTACACGAAGAGAATTTTTTTATAAGGTTCCGTATAATACATAAAAACTCCTCATCCATATTCCATATGCGTCTTTAGTATATCAACAATTACATTTTACAGCCTATAAGAAAGTAGACTTCCTAATGATTACGAGCTATGATACTACCTTCACCCCGTTGCACTGTCACGACGTTGGGAGGGCTTCTTCTGTAGTGCGGGACGACCCCTCTGTGGAGGTGGTGTCGGTCCCAATAGATCCGGGGCACCTCGCCAAAGGCGGTATTGGTGGCACTCGCCGGGTTTTAGTGGGTATAGAGCTGCGTCCACTTACCACCTTCCTGACGCAGCGAGTCCCACATGCCCGCCTGCCTCAGAGCATTTCCCGCAAAGCAAGAGAGCAAGCCCGCGGTGTTAAAGAAAAAAATACCTATCAACTAGAAAACTTCGATGCACCCGTCGATATTAACTTATATTACACATGGTCTAAGCCGTCTAGGAAAATAGCTTACGGGTTAGCGGGTTGGCTAAACCGGACACAAAAAGCTACAGGTCCGGATAAACTCCTTCATGTGCGGAAGCAACGTTGACCGCTTACCATCTTGTAACTCGTCAGCCGAATCTAATAATAAACATTAGATACTAGTTGGTACCCACAGCTTCGCCTGTGCAGTTCAGCCGTTTTGCCGTGAAAGATCAAAAAACATCCAAACATACAAACTTACAACTTTCTCATTTATAATATTAGTAAAATTAGAATTGGCAGAAGACTCACAAGATGGTAAGATTGTATTTATATTGTAAAACAGCGAGTTAAAGTAGGTATTTCAATGTTTTCAGTAACGGATGTTCTGCAGTATGGGATCCTTTTTTTTATCGCATGGAAATCCTTATGGATGCAGCCAGGACCTTCGAGTAGATCCTGGCCCAATGTGGAACTCGCACCTGGGAGTGCCCACCCTAACCCTAGCGCATTTAGCCGCTTTTTGAGGGTCCCGGATATTCAGGCAAAAAACAGGAAAACCCCCGCAACAGGCTGGCCCCAGCGAAGACCAGACCGCTCCTCGTAAGGGGGGACTGCCCGGCCGCTACTAAGCAGTCCCCGCGACGTCTATGGTGATCCTGTTGCCTGCATATCCGGGACCCTCAAAAAGCGATTGAAGGCGCTCGCAGGTGGTTTAGAATAGAATAGAATAACCTTTATTCAGCGAAACGATACATGGCACTACAGTGCAGATGAACATTACAAATAAATAGGTATAAAGAAAAATATAGAGTTTACATAGTAAAATAGGAAAAGAAATAAAGAAAAAAATAAAATAATAGGTAATACATAAAATAGGAAATGAATCTATCATCAATATAATCCTATTTCCACGAGCCAAAGTCAATTTCTTAAGGTTATATTATTATTTAATCAAAATTTTAAGCCTTTTAAAATATACATTTATACATAAAAATGCACGGTTATTAACATAGTAATTTAAAAGATACAGTTTAGTGGGTAATGCATTCTCAAGTGCGAGTCCAGGAGCCTTACCCGAGGTAACACTGGATCATGCGAAAGCATTAACCGGATCATCAAAAAAGGTATTCCAAAGATAACTAAGTACCTAATTATAAACAAAATATTAAGTCAATCAAGAACACAAGTTCTTCGAGAACAGACAAAGGAAATATATATAATACTTTTATACTATACATATATTTAAGATTTTTTATTATATAATACACATATTTAATACACATCCATGACCCAGGAACACAGAAAACTTTTTGTTCCCTGACGGGATTCGAACCCGCAACCTCCAGCTTGAGCGCTAACGCGCTTCCCAAAATGTATAAATATTTTCTAATAAACATGGGACAGCTATAGCCACGCAAGCCCTGCCACTATCTGCAATGCAGGTTACTTCGTCAGTGCAAATAAATAACTTGTGGTATAATAAATCACGGCGAACCCTCCTTCTGTCCTAGACATATCGATTACCTTACCCTACTCACATTATACGGTCTACTCACGACTACCGTATTTTCATGGATTTGTCATGTCAAAGTGAACATAAAGGATTAAAAAAATAACGTTTAAAAATTCCGTAACAATTACATAGATATAATATACATACATATATACATACCTAACTATGTACATGCAGCTGAAGGTTATAAAAGGTTGTAAATAAATATTTTTTATGAATACTTAATTAGCATCCGAAAACTTGTTTTAACTTTTTTTTTCTTTAACGTCGGGAAATGCTCTGAGGCATCCCGCCTGGGGAGTGGCTCTCCCCAGTGAGCATTTCCCGTTATGTCCCCTCAGGGGACCAACGCCACCTCCACAGAGTGTATCTTCCTAGAGAACCTAGGGTCAGCCCAGCACCTTGGGCGAAGCTAATTGAGCCGAGGGGGCTCTTTGTACCCCTCTTATAAGAGGGGACAAAAGAGCAAGGGGGCGAGGATGGGTACCTCACCCCATTGTACTCCCAACGTCGGGTTGGGAGGGTTGTTCTGTGGTGCGGGACAACTCCTCTGTGGAGGTGGCGTCGGTCCCCTGAGGGACTGACTAGCCGTTGAGGTGCCCTGTTTGCTCAACAGATCCCGGGCACCTCTGTAAAGTCGGCATTGGTGGCACTCGCCGGGTTTTAGTGGTTATAGCTGCGTCCACTTACCAGCTTTCGGGTGCAGCGAGTCCCACATACACGCCTGGGAAGATCCACTCCCCCGCGAGATGCCTCGTGCATTTTCCGGCGTTAAAGAAAAAAAAGAACCATCTAAAGTGAACTCAGATAACGATTCCGCATCTTGACCTTTTCTCAAGGCAGTGCGTAGTCGTTTACGTCATATTTGGGCGATGAGCATAAGAACTTCTGGCGGAACGGCTGCAATGAATATCGTACGTGTTGCTAGAGACCATCTCACGAGATTTTACGAACAAGTTGCATTCACAACTTGTGGAACCCTGACTGCATATTCGGCTGCAAATTCGTACTATACCGATACACATCAAAGACAAGATTACGAATATATTAGGTGAAAATAATGAAGGTCGAGGTCGCTCTTCATCCAGCAATGACCTTAAACCAGCAAACAGTTCTACAAAGAAAAGCCTGCGGTCTATGCTCCTATAAGAAAAAGAGAATACACTGCACGGTGAACATAATTTTTGCACAAAATGCACTTCTAATAATAATAATTACTTTCTGATAGTATTTAGTTTTTCAAATTATCAGTACTTTTTAATCATATTTTGCCAAAGAAGAAGGCTGATTTTGAAATTGTTTAATTTCATGTTAATTTTTAATGTAGCCAGGTAGTTATAATGGTCTGATTTGATCCCATCAAACATAGTACCTTATTAAAAATAGTATAAGATAAATTTGTAAAAGAAACTAAATTAATTGTTTTATTTACTTGATTAAAACTGTTTTACATACCTATGCAATAGTCTACATAAATAGGTATAATCTTACCGTTGAAAAAATATATATGTACTGATAAACGTTCGTTGAAATGACGATAGGGTTAAGAGGCATAGGCGAACGTAAGATGCCTAGGGTGAAAAGCAGACCTTTAACGCTAGATACAGATATGATAAAAAAAATCAAAATATCATCAGTTAAATCGTTTATTAACGGAAAAATAAATACGAGCTGCTATACAATATACATATTAACAAAATAATTTTTCTAACCTATACAATATTGCGAAGCGACATTCGGGAAGAAAATATCACAGTAAAAAAATTCTTGATATATAATTCTTTTCACAAACTGTACAATATTCAATACTCTAGTTTTAGCGCTACATCTACGAGATAAAACGCTATAAGCTCACGAAACAGTCATTTCTACTGTATCAATTTTCTTTACATAATATCTGATTTTTTTAAGTGTCAAAATCCTACCAATAATAGTAACTAAGTAAAAATCTTAATAAAGCGCGACAAAATCCGTAAAAATTGTTTCATTATCATGAGTGAAATTCGCGTAAACATTAGAAAATAATAACTCATAAGTTTTAAAAATATGTTACAATTTACATAGAAATTCAGTCGTGTAGTTAGGCGCGATAGTTGTTCTATCAACAAATTAAATTATAGCTGCATACGTCGTTGACGAAATACTGAACAAGGATACGATGAAAGGATTTTTAAAGAGATAAAGACATAGAATAATAATAAATGACCATGCTAAAAACGTAATTATAATATCCGTCACATAAGTAACATTTAGTTATAATTGGAATGATGATGATGAAATGATATTGTTTGTCTCAAAAGTCACCGGACGAACAGCGATATAATAAAATTTTCATCACAACATCACCGCAAAGGTAAATAAAAAAACGGATAAATATAATTTACAGAATTAAATATGACTTAAAAATCGTCACTTAAAAAGTATGATTTAAAGAGCATAATAGATATAATTAAAACACTAGCTACCGCCATTCTATTAAAGCATTTATCACTGGTTTACTGTTGATATGATCTAATACATAAAACCAAACATCAATTTCTAAAACATTTTACGCATCACTATAAATCACGTGATGCCAGTGATTTTTATCGAAGATATTGGCGAATATCGCGAGGGAGATATTTCGCGGAGTAACAATTTAAATTTAATAGTTATAATTTCCACCTTTATAAATAAACATGATAATTGATATACATATATACAAAGCAAAATAAGTTCGATAAGTCTTTAAATTAGCCACATATTCAAATTAAATATAATATACAAGCTATGTATAGATGTGGTGAGAATGCAGAGCAACATTAGCTGTTGCCCGTAGCTTCGCCCGCGTTAACTTACTCAACTGAACTACTGTTAGTCACAGCGTGATGTTATATATATATATATAATAGCCTTCCTCGATAAATGGGCTGTCTATCACTGAAATTTTTTTTCAAATCGGACCATTAGCTCCTGAGATTAGCGCGTTCAAACAAACAAACTCTTCAGCTTTATAATATTAGTATAGATATTAAAATATGATTCTCTAAATAGGCACTACTTATTTTATTTCCAGACCTTAACCTTAATAAAATAATATTACCATGTTAGTATTTACATTTGATAACTATCACACGTGTTCTGTACAAAAAGTGTTGCCATTAACAAATTATACATTCTATTAGTATATCTACAAAGCTTACCACTGCCCAAACTTAACAACTTATTGCTTCATTTCATTTATACAAGCGCAATATTTTCAATGTATATACATTGTGTGAAATATGTCGTTTTATTATTTTGAGTTTAAGTATCTCACCTATCAATGAAATAGCATAGGTATCAGACATGAGTAATAAAAATATATTATTGTCTATTGAATATCAAAAATGAATTTCGTGTGATTGAAAATCTACTTCATCAAAACTTCTAACAGCTTATCTATTATAATACTAATTTATTCCAAAAAGTTATTTATTATAATACTAATGGTTAACAACACTGATACTAATACAGAAGAAAATATTGTCAGTTATTTTTTTTGAAAAAACTTATCTATGATACGTTAAACTATGTGGCAACACTCAATAAAATACAATACCTTCACCATATAACAAGTGATGAACACAATGCTCTTTAAACCCACAACTCCCACCGGGTTTATCAATCGGGCATATCTATACTAGTCATAGGCACCACTGGTTTCATCGCTTCGTTCTTCTTCTGATTCTTGCTAGACTTCTTTCCTTCTTTCACTTTCTTATCAGCGTCCTCGTCTCTGTAAGGTTCTTGGTTAGGCTCGTTGCCTAGGCTAGATCCCCTGTTTACGTTGTTATTATATGCAATATTTGCGTACTCTTGTAATAGAGGAAACACGGATAGTAGAAATTGACAGAAATCTTTCCTGATACCAAACCACCCTGTAAAAAATATAAAAGTTATTGTGAAATGGGCAAATTCATTTATAACAAGCCAATCAAGCCAGTGCAAGCCTTGTCGTGGCAGTGGGGCTAAGTAGCCTAAGGTGGACCACGCAACTTGGGCGTAGCCAATTGAACCGAGTGAGCTGCTCTTTGTACCCCTCTTATAAGGACAAAAGAGCAAGGGGGGACAAGGGGTGAGGATGGGAACCTCACCCCATTGCACTGTCCCGATATTAGGAGGGGTTGTTCTATGGTGCGGGACAACCGCTCTGTGGAGGTGGCGTCGGTCCCTACGGGGACTGACTAATCATCGAGGTGCTCTGTTGCTCAACATATCCGGGGCACCTGACCTAGGGCGGTATTGGTGGCACTCGCCGGATTTTAGTTGGGTTGGGTTTAGCTGGGTTTACCTTACCATCTTTCGAGCGCAGCGAGTCCGACATACCCGCCTGGGGAGCCCCTCTTCCCCCGCGGGATGCCTAAGAGCATTTCCCAGCGCAAAAGAAAAAAAACTGTTAGACGGAAATCCACAATGGTGTAGCACAAGTCGGACTTTTTTTACACCAAATTAAACAAGACAATAAGACAATTTTGTTTATCTTTCTGCGCAGGGCTATCTTAGGCCATGCTAGTTTGTGCGGATACAAATATTTTGGGCCCTTTTGGAAAGAAAAGAATGAAATGTATACCAAATAGTATCACAACAAATTTATTGAATGAAAATATTGCATACTTACATTTGTTTCCTCCTTTTGAGCTGAATGACATTATAATTAGTGTGGCATAGGTTACAAATAATGGGCTCACAACAACCACATATGGGAAATCAAACCCATCGTCAAGTTTGTTTGTCAACAATACCTAAAACAAATATATTTTTAACAACTAGGTTTTAGTTAGAAGTCTCAAAAAAAGAATAAGCAACCTTTATAGCCTGCAACTCAGATCAAGTAAAAAAAGGTAGATGACGCACGGCCTTTGATAATACTGAAGCCACAAAACTCGGCTCCTTTCATGTAAATACACGCGCTCACGCACACACATGCACCAAACTAAGCTCATTTTTCGTTACTATCATATGAGTCGTCGTGCAGTAAGTTTGCCAAAAAAATACAGTTCTGTGTAATTTTATGGTGTAAAAACAATACAAAAGTGACCAAAACGTCTGAAGAATTATCGTTTCACACATAAATACACACAATACTATATTTTTTCAAGTTATTTTAACATCATTTTGGGGTTATTCGACATAAATAATATTATTGCCGCGAAATGACTTATCGGGAGAGTGTTGCCAGAAGTTAGTATTTCTAATAGCCCAATAGTGGGTAAGTCAATTGCAGGCAAAGCCATAGCAAAATAATTAAGTACAGAGGTGACATAATAATTATTATATTATTTGATGACTGAGTCGAAATGACACTCAGTGACATCCATTCTGGCTGGCCAAGGCTGGTATACACAACATAGACTTCGCCGAATTCATAAAACAGGATATCCAAAAAAGATATTTTATTTTTTATTTATTTATTTAACAATTTATTTACACTAGGATAGATACAAAGAAATAACAAATACAAATAATGCAGGTACAAAGGTTTAATTGACTTCAAAGAAAAAAAGAAGTCTTTCTCTAATCTTCCTCCATAATTATGTTATGAAAAAAGGGTAAAAAATAATTAATAATTATATTCTATAAATATAATTATTAATTATATTATATATAAATTTAAATGATAATATAAATTAAATTAAAACTACATTCATAAGAATAAATAAATAACTAAAACAATAGTCTTAATAGATATTTATTGAGATAATTTATAAAGTGGATCACTACACGCCTCCTACATATTCGTAATGTTATTGTATTTTATAAAAATATTCACTGTCGCATTCACTTATTACCTATTTTTATCAATATGCAATTATAAGGGATATTTAAAAAAATGGCAACCCTTCATTCACTCACACATACCTAAAAAAGTGGCTTCACTTTCATGTTCCAAGTGCGCTATCTACCTTTTTTTACTTGATCTGAGGCCTGCAATGCATGTTGGCCGAGTGTTGCCGAGTGAAGGCCAATACCAACGTATAGACAGTATATTTGCATTGTCTTGCCATCGCTCGGTGTCGCTCGCCTAGTTGGCCGAGTAAAGGCAAGCGTCAACGTGTATAGGATTTATTTGGCGTAGCTTGTCACAACTTGAAGCCGCTCGTGACCACTCGCTGCACTTCGAAGGCATGTCGGTTTTTCTGCACAAATCAAAGGCGCTCGTGCGCGCTTGGCCAATAGTGTTCACATGTTTGTCCGTACGCCATACAATTCAACAAAATTGCAACAAAAAAAAAGAAGATATTAGAATTTATTAAATACATAAGTGACTCTATACATAACTTGTTCTATTTCTGTGTATACTCAACATCCACCAGCTTCTTTTTGCCTTTCCTTTTTCACAACTTTTAGTGCGGTATACACTGATATAATATTTATAAGCGCTTATTAAATAAACAGCAGCAGCTGTAAGAACTTCTAAGTCGTCCATATTATTTCAATGCATAATGCACAAACTGATAGCGTCCAACGTGTGGACATCTCTTTAAAACTTGTCTATATTGGCCATTTGCATTGGTTTGCCAAACGTCTAGGCAGTAGCGCTTGCCTTGTATTAATTTGCATACGCTCGCATTGGTCTAAGCTGGACCAACATGTATTGCAGGTTTAAGGAATTAGAATAAAAGTAATGTAGTTAATGCAAAAAACATCCAAAGGTTTGTTAGTAACACGAACAAGTTCAAGTTGATTAATTACAGGAAACTCATTTATGTGTTGCCCATCCTGAGTCGTGAGATGGTAAGTCATGGTGCCAGTTAGTACACTGCCTGTGTATAACACATCGAGCATATAACTGCATAAAGTAGATGAGAGACATAGAAATCCGCAACTAGTCAGTGATTTGTCACTGACGTAATAGCAATTCAACCAACCAGTGATCTGCATGTACGACCAATCATCCATCAGTCGGCTAATCAGAGCGCAGAACTGGCGCCGGATGGCAGCACAAATATGGCGGAATTTGTCTTCATACAAAACACACAACATTACACTCTATTCGGGTTATATGCTCGATGGTATAAAAATTATAAATAAAGGAAACTCAAATACAAACCTGAAACACCAGTATAGGTATAACAGTAAATGTGTATGCCAACGCAGAGTTAAAGCTAGTCCTTCTTTGTTGTAAATTTGCATCAGGTGCTCTCAACAATATGCCTGCAAATGCTATGCTATACAGCACCCCTGAAAAATAGCATATCTTAACAAATCGATGTTAAAATATAAAAAAAATATTTAATGTATGTAATAAAAACGTATCCGATACTATCTGTTGCCTAAAGGAAATAAGATTTTCAGACCCATTTGGACTGAAGATGGTTGAATGTGTTTAGACTTTAGGTAATGGATTTTAATATGGGTGGGTGGTTACTTCAACTCTATTTAAAGGTACGCGTCCATTGGGCCGCGCCGGATGCAACGCAAGCACGGCACGCAACTTAGTTTGATTTGTTTAGAATTTTTTTATAAAGAAGAGGGAACAACCGGACAGTCGTTTCACCGGGTTAAGTGATAAGCGACATCCAGCAGGTGCGTTGACGATCTTTCAAATATGAGAATGCTCTTTCCCCTAAATCGTATCGGTTCGGAAATTCTGTAGGTGGTAGCTGGTTCGATATATTCGTCGTGCGAGGCAGGAAATGCCGTGAAAATTAACTTTTTGTGGATTGCCGGACATCAAGAAGGTGTGGGTGAAATTTGGAATTTTTACTCGATGTCCGGTGGTGGAATTCTGATGCAGATATTAGTCCGAACAATTCCTCCAACAATTCCGAACCTTCTCCGTGATAGATGCGGTATAGTGATCCGACATCTCTACGCAGCGCCAGGAATCAAGCTAATCGGAGAGAACCTTGTCATCGACGATTCGAGCCGCCTAGCGTTGAACGCGGTTACATGGAAGGAGCTAATATTGGGGTGCTCCAGCCAGAGGCGAGAGCTTTTTTAGGGGCTAATTTTGCCTTTCCTTCCAAATGACCACGAAATTGCACATTCCTCAATATGTCGACGCAAGTATTCTAATACTGGCTAAGGCGGTTAAGGAAGTGCCTTAAAATTGTAGATGAACGATGAGGGGTAATTTTATAGCGGTAAAAGCGAAAACTTGTGTTTTGTTGGGGTTAAATACGACTAGTTTAAGTCGCCCCCATTCCAAAACTTTGGCCAACAGAGACTAGATTTCAGACACAAGTTTGTTCCGACACTCATCGACTTGTTCCCGAGAAATATTAGAGCGGCCAGTGTATACGGTATCTCCAGTGCTGTTATCTGCATAACAATGAATGCCGCTAGTTAGCAGCGTATCATTGATATGCGGAAAAAAACAAGGTAGGAGATACTACACATTTATTATCATTGATTAGACTTTATGTACGAGCATACACCATCGACAACAACCTTGATGTTCCTGTCTGCAAAAAAACCTGGTGATCCATTTAGGTACATAATTTCTTGGGCATGTGTGGGTGGCATAAAACATTTCTAGCAAAGCTACGATCCTGTAGTTTTGCTAGAAGTGCTTTATGCCACACCCGATCAAAAGCCAGCGCTTTCTTGCTCTCAACAGCCTCCGTCCATCGCTGTGTTAGAAATATTAGAAGATCACCAGCTAAGCAATTCCGTTGAAATGATCGGTCTAAGCGATCCCCTTTCTTAGGGATCAGGTGCACTAAAGCTGTCTTCCACGACCATGGGACTATGTCTAATGAATAAGTGTGCCGAAAAAGACGCGTAAGTACGGATGCCAACTCAGGAGCACAAGTCGAGTTGGAAGCAGAAAGAGAGTCAAGAAGATCGGCCTTCTCCTTCACGGTGTGGGCCAACGAGTCGTCTCTCAGGTGCAGTTATGGTAGGGATGTCGATGTTGAAGTCGAACCAATCTCTCGCCAATTATGTTTGCGTCCTTCCGCTTTTGCCTCAGCAATAACTCTTTTAAAGGACCTGGAGGCAAAGTTATACATCTTTTTTAATGTGCTTGTCTTTACATCCTGGGACATCGATGCATTTTCCCAAGCTTGGTAGCTTTCCCGTTTATGGTGTGCAGTCATCTTGCAGGGCTGACAAAACCAGGGCTGGGTTTCGCCACCTATAGGCACTGCAGAGCTAGGAATGATTAGTTCCATGGCTTGCAGCACCACCTCGGCAACAGAATCGGCAACGATGTCTGGATCATCCAGCGAGAAGCGAATTCGCCCCCATGGGGAGGAAGCAAAGGAGCGCATCCCATCCCAATCAACTGACCTATAGTGCCAAACGCGGCGGGATACCAGTTGGTGACACCACCAATTGTGTTAGATCATAATACGCCGAGGCTAAGTTGTAAACTAATCTTCCTGCATGATAGTCGTGTGATGGTTGTTGAATTTGGATGTGCTCCATGAGTCAATCGGTTTCGTCATTACTGCTGTGGGACCTATATAGGCAGGTACAGACACGGGAATGGTCGTCGCTGTCGTTTAATGTTATATATAATACATATTGAGTTCCAAATCTGAATAAATGAAATACATATAAAAAAAATACATACACTCACCTACAAGGCTGAGACACATAAGTATCCATAAAGGCACAAAAACAACTTCCCATGACCAAGTTATGAATCCATCTAACTTTAATGCTAAAAATATGAATTGAAGGATATTGACCGCACAGAAAAGCTCCAACTGAAAAGATACAAAAAATAGAAGTATTTAGTATTAACATGATTGTAATTTTTTTTTTATAACATAGGAGGACAAAGAGCAGACGAAGCCTTTTGGCAACTATCGATGCCCATACACATCCCGAACAACTAGAGATTATGCGTTGCCCTCCTTTTCCCTATCCCCCCAATGGGCCACCGGAAACTCACAAAGCGCAAGAAACGCGAAGGCATAGCTGTCACTGGTCACTGGTGTTATGTGAGCGAGAGGTACCACCTCGGTCGTGCTGGCCCAATTCGGCTGCCTCTTACATGTCATAATAAATCCTTAGTTTCAATATTAAAATCTGAAATTGGTTTTATTTATCTGTTTGTAATAAAATCTCATATGTCATTTCCTAAGTGATGAAAAAGATGCTTCATGATGCATAAAATATATAAAGTAAAAATTAATCATCAATTTTGTAAATTCTGTCCTGAAAGATAAACTTCAATGAAATAACAACAAAAGACATATCTTTAATCATTCATCAATAATCAATAGCAAAAACATATACATCAGAATCAGACTGACAAATATATACAAAAACACAACAAAAAACACATCATACAAGCTTTGTTTATTTAATAAATGGAAATACATACCTCATAACTACGGTCATGTTTGACACACCATATACAGATAGCAATTGAGACTATGCTTATAAAGATTAATGGTATAAAGACTAGTATCCAAAAATGGCGTTGCGTGGTCAGCTTGTCACAAACAAGTAGCTCAAACATCAGCAATATCAAATGTATTGCGAGGCTGATAAGCATTGCCTTATAGTGAATGTATGCCTCACCTTCCAACCTATAAGAAAACCGGCTGAATTTAGAAAAAATACAAGAAATATTGCTATGAATATACTGAATTATATGAAAGAGAGAGATAAAATTATATCAATACAGACAAATAAATTTGGAGTGTCTGTTTATAATCTTAAAGTAACCGTTTTTTACTACATATGCATGCATATTTATGTATACATGATACATGTACCAATTTTTGTCTGTCTGTCTGTCTGTTTGTTCCGGCTAATCTCGGAAACGTCTGGGCTGATTTTGACGGGACTTGCACTGACTAATGTTTTTAAGGAGTAACTTAGGCTATAAAAATAATAATCATCAATCTGTATATGACTGTAAATCTAAGTTAACACGGGCAAAAGTGCGGGCAACAGCTATTTATTCAATAAAATTCAATTGGTTTACATATACTATTAGAATGAAGGCATAAAAATGGTTAAGGCTGAAGAAGAACTTTAATTTACCATTGCATTGTATACTGTGGCATTGCTTAAATGGACATTGCATATATAAACATTTATTGTAAACTGTTACAATAGAACCTTAATACCAACACCTATAAATCATAGCATAGGCTATGAAACTTTACAAAATATAGGTTACACATCAAAATAACATATAGATGTTATTTTGATGTGTAACCTATATTTTGCAGTGCGCACTCCAAATTCACAAAGCCACTTTCTGTTTTTCTGTTGCTGTATCGCAAACAATTATTGCTGATAGTGGAGTGGAAACTACAGACACAAGTTTTTATTAACATAGGTAACATAATTGTTCTGTACTGAATTGTACTGTACTGATAAGATCTGTGAACATGGGAATTAGGTCGCTATTTTTTTACTTGAGAATAGTGCTTATGCGAATAAGGGAAGTGATTATGGAACTCTTACTGTATGTACCAAAATGGCTTGGAGGGACTCACTGTTTATTTTGATTATTAGAGGGTTGAGATTTCGAGTAATTGAGGTTTTGTTGTTTGAAGGGAAGGAACTAAACATTTTTTCGAGATTTGGAGGTTTTCAACTTTTCTATAGGTTCTACTGTACCTATATACTAATGTTTATTTTTAGTATGTCATTGCTACATTTTATCAAAAATAAATAGTTTTGAAAAATATATTGAATATTCTAACATTAAACTTTTGCATTTAAGATGTAAATTGTACAATATGCACTTCAGTATCCAAATATCAAATGAATAGTAGCGAAGTGTTTTACCTGAAATGTGGATATTGCCACCAAACATATGTACCAACTGTAGCACCTAGGACCACAAGGAATTTCCAAATCCATATTGGAGTAAACACAGCCCAATACGACCACGATATAGTGTTATCAAATTTTAAGGCTAAGAGAGCTGTGAAAACTAGCAAGCAAGTATGAACGACGAATTTGCTGAAAAAAAAAGCAATGTTATTAATAAAAAAATGTACGTTTATCAGAATTAACCAATGATTGCAAAACAACAATTTAAATAATACCTCGGATTAAAATCTTGAAATAAAGTTTGTAAATTCATTTCCATACACATTTATTTAACTACCTTTACAGATATTTAAAAGTATGTATACTTATTCTGTGTGTTTTATGTACCTATTTATTTTTCTACTAGATTTATGTCAAATCACAAATGCCAATTTTTATTTATTATTATTTTCATTTAAAGGCATTAGCTACTACGCTATTAGCCATACAAAATACAATATTCGGTCTGTAATACGGAGAAATGGCGGGAAACCCCAAGGAGCGCGGCTTCGCCCCTCTAGCCCCCATCAATCAACTATCATTCCCCATTCCATCCACACAATGCAGTCCACCACAATATTTGCCAAACAATCACATTATATATTACACAGATTAAGTTTTTAAAACAAACACTATAGAAAACCGCCAGAACAGCCCTACTAAGAAAACCACTCCAGAACGGTACTCCATAAGATTCGCCAACCAATCACAATATACAAAGATCAAGTTTTTAAAACAAACACTGACACTGAAACAAACACTCCGAATAGACAAAACACAAAATAACAATTAATTAACGGGAAACCAAAAAAAACACAACCGCGCGTCCCGATGCTTCCCGCCATCCACCATTATAAATATCATTTTATGCTACTCATATTCTAATCTGTTCGAATTTTTTATATCTTTGTTACTGTATAGGGTCCTAGGACTTAATAGAAATAAAACTAGTGGACTGTATACTGAACTGGTATATTGCACCGTATAAAACTATGTATATCAAGAAAAATGAGAGGTAACGTCCGTCGCCGGTGGTGTCCCGATGCAAGTAGTCTCATGCGCGGGGTGACTGACCGTGCAGCGGTCCCCGCCCGCTACCCGCTGCGCCCCCGTTGCAGCGCTCGGGCGATATCGCTCGAACAAGCTCCCCGGGTTGAAGGGTAAGCTTCAAAGAGGTGGTAGTGGGCAAATGTTGTTGAAGGCGCGCCCGTATCGTGCCCCTCTTTGTCTTGATTTCCGCGACTCTTGTCGCTCCGTCACTTCCTGGGTACACCTGCACAATACGTCCAAGAGACCATAATAGAGGCGGCAGGGCCTTCTCTTTGATGAGGACTAGAGACCCTAGTTTAATGTCACCGGAAGATGTAGGCCACTTGGTCTTCTGTTGCAGTAGATGTATGTACTCCGTGTGGTACCTGTTCCAAAAATGTTGTTTTAGCTGCTCCACCTTTTGGAAGCGTTCTAGACGGCCGACACCGATTTCTGCTAACTGTGGATAAGGTACAGATATAAGTGGTCGTCCAATCAAAAAATGGGCAGGCGTTAAGGCAGAGAAGTCAAGAGGATCGGAGGAAAGAGGAGTTAGAGGTCGGGAGTTTAAAATAGATTCAATTTGTGTAAGACACGTATACAGCTCTTCGTAGGTGAAGTGGGCCTGGTGCAGCAGTCGCGTCAAATGATGCTTGGTAGACCGCACTGCGGCCTCTGCGACACCGTTGAAATGGGGAGAGTAGGGTGGCGTGAAACTAAACTCGATGCCTTCCTGTGCAATAGATGAGTCAAGATTAGATGTCTGCAAAAAAGTATTTAGTTCCTTACAGGCACCTACAAAATTAGTTCCGTTATCGGATAGAATTGTACGTGGTTTACCCCGACGGGCAATAAATCTATTTAAAGCTGCCATATACGCTTCCTTCGTAAGGCTTGTGACAAGCTCCAGATGCACTGCTTTTATAGACAGACAAACAAATATACATAGGTAGGACTTTATTAATTTACAACCTCTACCCAGTCGGTCAGCTATCAGTATTGGTCCAGCATAGTCGACACTAGTATGTAGAAAAGGAAACTCAAATGTAGTCTTAGCAGTCGGCAGTTGACCCATTATAGGTGTGGACATTGCGCCTTGTGTCTGAAACATGTAATACAATGTTTTACGACCGATTTAGATAAGTTTCGACCTTCTAGGGGCCAATAAGTTTGTCGAACACTTGCTAGAAGAAGCTGAGGGCCCGCATGTAAAAGCTTTTTATGCATCATTTCGAATAGAATTTTGGTGAAATGATGTTTAGAGCAAATTAGTATTGGATGTTTAACATTGTAGTCGTAGGGGGCATTGTCAAGCCTGCCGCCCACACGAATGAGCCTATCGGAATCTAAAAATGGAGTAAATGAAATTAGTTTATTCTTACGTGGTAATGATCCTTTAGCAGTAAGTATACGATGTTCCTCCGGGAACATTTCTAGTTGGGCTGCGTGCGTTATATAAATCAATGAACTTTGTAGTACTTGATGAGTAAGTGAACCTAGTTTTTTATTTTGTATATTTTTTAAATTGTATATAAATCTTAGTATGTAAGCGAAAACTCTTTGTAAATAATTAAAATTAGAATATTTAGATATTAATTGTTGAATTACATTTTGATTATAATTACTATTTTGTATGTTCATAAAATTAGAAATGACATCTGGTAAATGCTGTTTACCATTGCTATTGGGCATTTTAGGCCAACTATATTCATTTTGAAATAAGAATGGTGGGCCTGACCACCACAATTTGCATGCGCTGATCTGATCAGCCTTCACGCCTCGAGTTATGAGATCGGCTGGGTTTTCCCTAGACGGTACGTAACTCCACTTAAAGCCAGAAGTAGTCTCTGTATCTCATTGACACGGTTACGTACGAAAGGCTTAAGCTGATGCGCAGTGTCGACAACCAAGCCAACACAATTGTTGAATCACACCAAAATCGACATAGTTTTATAGATATTGTTAATGATTCTCTAACCTTTGTACACAGTCTTGAACCTAGCAACGCCCCGCACAGTTCTAATCGAGGTGTCGTGATGGGCTTAATGGGAGCTACGCGACTTTTAGACGTTAAAATATTAACTGTAACCATTCCTGACTCATTGACTGACCGTATGTAGACGCAGGCACCGTAAGCCTTTTCTGAGGCATCTGTAAATATATGAATTTCATTTATATGATAAGAGCACTAAATCCATCGTGGAATATTTAATCTATTTAAATGCGGCAATGTATTACAAAATATATTCCACTGGCTTGAGATTTCGAATGACACTTCTTCATCCCAGTCACACTTATTTAACCATAATTTTTGTAAAATGACCTTGGCCTCCAATAAACATGGGCTAACTAAATTTAGTGGGTAAAATATTTGACTAACTATGGATAAAATAATGCGTTTAGTGACTTTTTTAGAGAGAGTTGTGTTTATTATATTTATTAAAAATGATAATGTATCTGTATCGCTTAACCAATATAAACCTAACGTTTTTGATGAAACTTTTCTATCACTAAGATTTAATATATTATTAGAAGTATCGCAATTGTTTATTTGATTTTCATTATTGTTTATTTGTTTTAAAATTTCGGTACTATTTGATTTTAATTTTCGTAAATTAAATTTAGCTGTAGATAAAATTGACATTACTTCCTTGCATAATTCGACTGTACCTTCAATGGTATGACTGCCACTCAGGTAATCGTCGACATAAAAGTCACGTCGGAGAGAAGATTTTACGTGGTTACTAGATGCATCATCAGCTATACTAACCAAGCATTTTGTTGCTAAATACGGCGCGGATGCGGTTCCGTAAGTGACCGTATTTAATTTGTATGTCTTTAGTGGTTCCGAAGAATTTTTACGAAAAATAATTCGCTGTAATGAACGTTGAGAAGGATGTAATTCTATAGCCCGGTACATTTTCTCAATGTCACCCGTGATTACAAATCGGTGTTGTCGAAAGCGCAATAAAATTGAAAATAGGTCATCTTGAACGACGGGTCCCACCATCTGTATTTCGTTAAGCGATATACCAGAGGTAGTTTTTGCCGACGCGTCAAATACTGTGCGCAATTTAGTTGTAGTACTAGTTTCGCGTATTACACCATGATGAGGCAAGAAATAATTCACACCAGATGAAAAATCATTGTCCTCTGTCATGTGACCTAGACTTAAATATTCTGACATGAAATCAATGTACATATTTTTGTACTTAGCATCTTTCTCAAAACGTTTTTCTAGAGATAAAAATCGACGTTTAGCCACTTCGTATGAGTCGCCTAAATTGTCGGGACTTTCTATAAGTGGCATTGTGACTACAAACCGTCCCTCGTGATTACGGAATGTATTTTTGAAAAAACTCTCTTCACAAGCGCGTTCTTCCGCGGAAAGAGAGTATTTAGAAGGAATTTTGTCAATTTCCCAAAAATTTGTTAAATCGGGAACATTGTTTGTATTTGTAAGATTACATAGATGTGAGCGGGGCGAACAGTGTTTATTAGTGGCTATTGTACCTGTTACTATCCACCCTAGCTTTGTGTCACATAACTTTGGTTGGTTTTTACCTAGGTCAATATGAGCACATTGTATAATGCTCCAAAAGACCTCCGCTCCTACCAGGATGTCTACGACTGACGGCATATTAAATGTAGGGTCAGCTAGACGTATAGTCATAGGTATAGGCGTGTTATCAATGTTTATCACCTTAGACGGCAGAAGTGAAGTGATCACCGGCAGTACTAGGCAATCAATGTTGAAAGAATAGTCCCCGTAAATAGACTCAATAGTGAGATTACAGGACAGTGCACTTTTAGTAGATTGATTGTTAATACCTGATATTGTCGTGGAGAACGCATCGCGTAGGGGCAAACCCAACTTAGTGCAAAGGCTCTCAGTAATGAAATTGGCTGTACTACCGTCGTCCAATAGTAGCCTCGCATCGCATTTTGTTCCGTCGCTCCGGACAACTCGCACCATCGCTGTGGAAAGTAAGACATGCGAACGCGTAGTATGCTGTGGCGGCAAAGCATTAGCAGATAGAGTTACATTCTCGAGCTGTGTAGGCGAAGGTATAGGATTGTGAATAGGCACATGCTTTTCTAGATTCAATAGCGTGTTATGTTTAGATTTGCAGTATTTGCAGTGCGATAGTTTGCATCGGTTTTCATTGTGGCCTGTACGCAAACAGTTTAAACATAAATTTAATTCACGAGCTTTTTGGTTACGAACTTCAATAGGTAACTGTCTAAACGAATCACAGTTATATAGAAAGTGATTATGTGAACATAATGGGCATTTTATTGTAAATGATTTTAATTGCTTATTGTTTGTGTATTTATTATTATTATTGTTATTATTATTAGATGTAAGTAAAAAGTTTTTATTTTTATAATTTTCTGTTTTATTTATTTTACTGAGTGATTTATTATTTTCGTACAAGGTTTCTAGTAAATCAGCCCTGTTACTAACAAACAAACAAAACTGTGATAGGGAAGGGGCATCAGACAATGTGTTGCGATACTCCTCCCAATATCTACTAGTGACAGCATCTAATTTGGTGGACATCATATAAATAATTAGAGTGTCCCAGTATTGTGTAGGTTGATTTAATGTTTTAAGAGCTCGTAAATTCTTATTTGTAATATCTATAAGCTGGCGTAAATAAAAGCAAGACTCTTTAGCTATAGGCTCAATATTAAATAAAGCTTGTATGTGATTGTTCACTAAAAGGCGATTGTTGTCGTAGCGGTTACATAGCAATTCCCATGCTAACTGATATTGGTCACCTTTAAAATCAATATTTTTAATAATTTCTGCAGCTGTTCCCTTGAGAGAAGCGCGTAAATAATGAAATTTACTTATATTATCTATAGAAGTATTGTTGTGAATTAATGATAAATATGTAGGTATCTCGAAACTCGAGCCAATACTGATAGTTGCCATCAAAACACGGTTAGTCGATTTTGGGTAGGCGTATAAAATTATATTTAGTCCCACCTGAGCATGAGCCATCGGAGCCGGTCAGAAAGCCCGCCATGTCACGATCCTTGGCCTCATCGATCGCCAGTAGACTTCGAGCTAACGCAGCAAGTGAGTAATACTGCTCCTCAAACTGGGCTCGGGTCGCGTATGTTTCATCTGGTTGTTCTGATAGCAGTTCGATTTCTGTCTGCAAATCATCATATTTAGTGAAACGAGCTTGTAAGTCCAGACGTTGCAGGTTAGATAAAGTGCTATAGCTTTTAATGATATCTAAATGATTACTAAAATGAGTAAGCTTAGCCTTCATTGAGCTTCGTTTTTTAATCAATTTGTCCGACATTTCAATGTGTAATGAAAAAAATTTAAAAAATTTGGTAGGTACTAATAGTTAGAGAAAATAAAAATAATATTAAATAAATAATAAATGAGCACTAGCTATTGAATGATTATCTAATTTTGATTTTGTTTTTGATTAATGAATGAGCTGTATAACTATGAATTTACGCAAAATGAAATACTAATAAATGGAATTTAATGGATGATAAAATGGTTATGAAAAATGGGATAATGAAAAATGATGGAAATTGGAACAGACTCACAAATATTCTAGACCTTCCACTTGACAATAATATTAGAGATTTGTCTTGCTTGGCGATGACTTGCGGTTTCTTGGGTCCAAAGTCCGTGTCCGTTTGACCTCCAATTGACTTTCCGAGGCGTTACGGTTGCCAATAAAAGAATCCTCTTCGGAATAATTATTGTATATAGGTTTCTTCTTCAGCTGTAGGCCGCAACTTATAGGTCCCGGGAGTTATTCTTCTTGAAGATACGCGAATAATTGAATTTTACGGCGATCCTGAAGGACCAATGTATAGGGTCCTAGGACTTAATAAAAATAAAACTAGTGGACTGTATACTGAGCTGGTATATTGCACCGTATAAAACTATGTATATCAAGAAAAATGAGAGGTAACGTCCGTCGCCGGTGGTGTCCCGATGCAAGTAGTCTCATGCGCGGGGTGACTGACCGTGCAGCGGCCCCCGCCCGCTACCCGCTGCGCCCCCGTTGCAGCGCTCGGCCGATATCGCTCGAACAGTTACAATAGAAATTGCCACAAGCGATAATATAAATAAAATATTTATAAATACCAGCTTACAGAAAAATAGCACTTGTAAATTTTCTGCTAACGCATTACACGAAAATATCTTCTTATATCGTCTTTTGAGAGTGCGCGATTGTGCGAAGCGTTGCTGTAATTGGAACATCAACGTTGAGCATTATACTGCATAATGTGCTTTTGTATTGCATTTGGAAATCATGCTCTATATATGGATTTGACAGTTTAGTGAATGATAAAATTGATTCGACAAAACACATTGTTAAAAATAAGGAAAATAGGGATGTTGACATTTTTGAGAAATGTTTTTAAATCATTTATAAATATCTATCTAATGGAGGCCTAAATATTATTAACTTTTGCTTAAATACGTCTAATGCCTATATAATCTTACATTTTATAATGCATTTTAAATTTCGTTCCAAAACGCTAACACTTGTCACGTGACATCATATGCTGTTATGTATAATATTCTTTATTCTTTCGCTTCCGCTAAATAAGAACAAGTGACGTCATTTCCATTTGTTATCACGTGACCTATTTTAAATTTTGTTACATTTTATTTACAAAATATTAATTTAATCAAAAAAAAATAAGGGAAAATATTGTATTTTTTCAGAATTCTATCATATAAACTACCAATTAACATCAAAATTATATTTTTATATGAATACTGTCAACATCCCTATTGTATGAGAAAAATGCATCTGTAAATTTTTTAATTTATTTAAATAAAGTTGTCCGCCGGAGAGCAAACTACGCACACTTTCACTCGGTTGTGAGGCGCTCGAGCGAGTTAAATATATGGCCACGCAAAAGAATCGCCCGCTCAGCCAGACCTTTCCGCAAATCAGTGCCAAGTGTTTCTTTGTATGCAGTGTGAATTGTGTTTTTGTTGAAAATTTGTGTTGCCAGTCGGTACCCTGTACTGCGCTTGCTTTTACGCTTCTGTGGTCTCTTCGTTGCGACATACTCACCCTGTCACACACGCACCACCACCCTAGTGGTGAGGTGCAGGTATGGTATCTTTGACTGATTATTGAATGATGCTTCATACTATATGTGCTGTGAGAGACTATAATATAAGAGATTATTGGGAGTCAATTATATCAACACTTAAAGAACATTCAGTTTAATACAAAACAATTTCTTACCTTTTCACTAAATGCGAGAGTATATTCGGTACTTACTTACTTTAATTTTTTTTTTAAATTATTGTCTGTCTGTCTGTACAAAACACAGACATATAAGAGAAGCAGACCGAACATGACAGCTACAAAAACGTGGCAACTACACCACATAGACAACTTACACACACATAAACAATGGCATGGGCCGTATTCAGTACTTGATAATTATAAAATTACAAGACGGATTATCTTATTTTAAAAAATTGATAGCAATTCCAATATCTGCTAAAACTCGAGAACGGCTAGACGGATTTGGCTAATTTTTAGTCTTAAAATAATCGTATCAGTACTAGAAAGTTGATGAGAAATTTCGGAAAATATTAACACTTAAAAGGTGAGAAATATTGGAAAACGTGTATGTAGGTGTAGATTGTAAGACTTGGTGTAGATTTAGTTGTAGTTATTTATTTATATCAGGTCATAGTTAGGACAGAACTATATAACTAATACTAATATAAAGCCGAAAATAATATGTAAGTTTGGACATGCCAACCTTGTTGTTATTTTACGGCTGAACTAATTTGCCTGAAAGTTTAAATGCTTATATCTCGAATTAGGACATAGGCTATAAAAAGAATCATAATCATTCCAGATACGGTTGTGAAATTAAGTTAACGCAGAATAACTTGCGGGCACCAGTTAGTTTATAAATACGGAGATTGGAGTTGGAAATTAAATAAAACCAATAATAATTTACGAATCATTTATTTTTAAAAGATAGGTATATAATATTTTTTTAATAATTTCGTTCACTTAGGTTAGTTTTATGTGCATCGTTTTTACACCTTAAATCTACGTAAAACTTAATAACTAATTAATAAATGCAAGTGATTATAATCATGATCTTTATTTTTCGAATCAAATGTCATAATAACGTCGACCACTTACCATTAGGTGGCACGTTTGCCAGTTTGCCTATCCAACTAACATAAAAAACATAATTAATTAATTATGCTTCTGTTTTTTTTTAATCAAATGCCTTTATTTCCTTAGTTTTAAGCTTAATTATGCTTAGCAGTTGTAGCTAAGGCAGGTTTGCTTTCGTATATCTGCAAATATGCATGTAGATAAGTAGTAAGGCCAGTAAAAAAAAAATAACCACCTATTATGTAACCTTCAATTGCCATTCTCAAAATCATCAATATGATGTAAAATTTTGAAATACGGAGTACATAGCCATCATGTCGAATCAAAGTAAGAACTTTCCAAATAAAATTTCATGATACCATAATGGTTTTATGATACCATAATGAGAACGGCAATTGCATCTCTGATTCATCCTATTCTGCTGAGCCTGGACCTCCTCTTAGTTCTTCCCCTCTTCTCAACTCAGCGCAATTTCCACACACAAATAAAAATAGGAGCACAATAATGATAAATACCAACTTCCAGAGTAACTAAAAAAATGTTATGAACATTATCTACAGATAGGTGAAGGTAATAATAAGACTTTATTAATGTATATTTTTATATCAATATCTCTTTAATTGATCTTTTACTTAAATCCTATATTGTAATTGAAATGTTGTCACTTTGCTTTTGAAGTAGATGGTGATGGTTCTATTTTGTACACTCCTTTTTCTTGCTGATACAGAGTTTTGGTAAATTTTCTTTATTCAATCACAGATGTCTACTACCATTTACCAACTATTATACTTAAAATATTAACTGCCCAAGCCATATAGTACACCTACCCTAAGACGTCCAATGAAGTTTTTCAATTCATATCTTTGGAATAGTACATTTTTCGACAAATACAAAATTAAATGCCTGTAGATAGAATATTATGCGATATTCAGTACCCTACTTGTGACCACTTTATACTTGCAACCCGACGCCAGGACGCCGTGCGGTTGCAGACCACACGGTTGGCGGGGGGAAACCCCCCACTTTTACTAACCAAAAGTGAGCCAAATGGGCTCACACTAATCCGATGTAGCATTAGGGCCTTCGGGCCGTTAGCATAGATCCATCTGGAAAAAAAAACTTCATACTTTATATAAAGTTTTTAATATGGTAAATACACATGGCAACCATATAAAATTAAAATCTTACCTCTTGCAACAGTAAATCAAATATTGTCGCAATCGTTTCATTAAAGCCACTTTTATCTATATTACGACTGTCAAAATGTTTTGAACATAAAACAAGATTTGTGGGTTGCCAATTTGTCACGTTCATTTTTGCCAACCAGGAATATCTCAAGTGCACATCATTTGGAAACCTGAAAAGAAGTAAATGTATCATTCAAGAATGTTTGTGTACCTATTATGAGTTTATAGAAGTACTTATCTATATTAAAAATAAATTAGGCAACCTTAATACATTGAAAGTTATCTTTTCTCGAATAACCTAGTCTAAACTATTAAAATAAAATAAATCTAATAAAATATATAAAGTAAATCTAAATCCGGCTCCTGTAAATAACTAAAGTACCAAAACTGTCAAACAGGATTTCAGGGAAGTAAAATGTTGTATTATTTAATTAAACTTAGTCAAATTTGCTGGGTATCATGCGTATTCCTAAAATATACACGTAAAACCAACGCTTAATGTTTATATTTAGCTAAATTAAATATAAATAGTAACATAATAAACAAAACAATTTTCACGATGTTATTTTGCTTCACAATACTTACTTAGGAAATATTATGTCAGGTGTTTTATTATATGTAGCACTACTACACCGAGGGGCACTGCACATTACCATATTTATCCCGTCTTATTTTTACAATTCACATATTAATATTTTTAAGAAACAAAAACACTTGAGCGAATTTGTTATGACGCCATTTGTCATCTATCGTCATCTATCAATATGGCGGATGGCTTTACTTTCTGTTTTGTCTATGTATGTGTCTGTGTTACTACATTGAAAGACAAAGAAAGGTGTATTTGGAGTTCAGACAAAGGAGAACGAGATGGAGATATTGCTTATTACTGTCTATGTGTTTGTGTTAAAAGTGTTCGGTCTGCTTCTATTATATGTCTGTGGTACAAAATAATGTGTTAGCTTATATTGTGAATATTAAATAGCAGTGGGTTTTAGTAATTTTAAAATTGTAAATACTTACATAAGAGTGGCAAGGGAGCGGCCGTCTTGGCGCTCATGGAAGGAGGTCTATGTTCAGCGGTGGACGCATAAAGGCTGATGATGACGATGGTGTTGGTGGTGATGACAACTTTTACTGTATACCTATACAGCCTGATTTTTTGAAGAACGGACATATTCAAGTAGCGTATAGAGCTAAATATCCTCATTCCAAAAATATATCACAAGTGAGGTCTTATTTTTTTTCAAAATTATCCTTCACACTTGAATTAAAGTAAACACAGTATTATGAAATAGGTAAGATACGATGCATCAAATACGCCGAACCAAAAAAAAAAGTGGCCGAACGTTCTGCCGCCAGCCATACCTAAGGCCCCGTTCACACGAGTGTTTTATAGTGTGTCGCGGTAAAACCCGACTTTGGAGTTTGGTATGCTCAATTCGATGAAACGCCAAACACTTAAGGTCGAAAACCCAACAGCTCTTGACAAAAAAGCGCCGCACTTTAAAAACGCTTTCGTATGAACAGATACATGGTTATCTATATATATTATATATAGATAACCATGTATCTGTAGGTATATTTGTCCCATTCAAACTCTTTTTTAACGGTCGGTCAAAAAACTCTCGTGCGCACAGGGCCTAAGAAAGTCCGGCGCAAGCGATGCCGTTGTCGGCTTTTCACAAAGTCACGGCAGTGCGATACGCGTCATTGTCCAGAGCGTTTGTTTTGTTTGTGTCAACCGCGTGTCGCGTATAATACGTAATTACTAATTACGTATTAAATCATGTCGAATGAATTTTCAAATGGAGAATATTGGGAGATGGTAAGAGCTTATGCTCTATCTGGTGACAGTGTACGTGGTGCGATAGACTTGTACCGCGAAAGGTTTCCGAATCGTCGCGTACCTTCATACAGCGTGATATTGGGGGTTAATCAACGTCTGCGGGAATTCGGGCAGTTTACAGTGCCAACGCATGCTCAAGGGAGAGGGAATCAGCCACTCCCCGTTCGTCTTCAAGTTGCCATTCTGGAGTATTTCGAGCATCACCCGCAAGGAAGTACTCGAGAGGCCGCTAGATGGTTTGGCATTGCGCAGTCGACAGTATGGCAACTTTTACACCGAGAAAGATTACATCCATATCATTTTCGGCCCGTACAAGAACTTGGACTGAACGACCATGAGCCCCGGGTGGAGTTTTGCCGTTGGTACTTATCCAACCTGGACAAGAACATTTTATTTACGGATGAAGCCACATTTACAAGACTGGGAGTGTTTAATGTGCACAATGAACATTGGTGGAGTGAGAATAACCCATATGTGACGCGACAGGACACTTATCAACATAGATTCAGTGTAAATGTGTGGGCTGGTATTATTGGAAATTGCCTGTTAGGGCCATATTTCATTGACGATAGACTCGACGGTGAAAGATACTTGACTCTTGTGTCAAATGTGGTGAACGATATGTTGGATGACGTGCCTCTCATCTATCACCGTAACCTCTACTACCAGCATGACGGTGCTCCCGCGCATTACCAGGTTCGTGTTCGTGAGTATCTCAATTGTCAGTTTGGCGAGAGGTGGATAGGTCGTGGAGGCCCCGTGTCTTGGCCGGCTCGTTCGCCTGATTTAACACCCTTACACTTTTATCTGTGGGGCGAGATCAAACGCCTAGTCTATGTGACAGAGTACACAGATAGGGAGGAATTAAAAACACGGACAACAACAGCGTTTGAGACTGTGAAAAGTGATCCATTTGTACTAAACCGTGTCAAAGACAATATGCGCAAACGTACCGAACTATGTGTTGACCGGGGAGGTACTCATTTTGAACATTTACATAGATTAATTTAGTAGTTATGTAAGTTGTGTAAATATGTTATTTTCAATTGTTGTAAATAGTATGATTCCACTTTTTAAATGCGCCAGAAGTACATAGGTGCTACAATTTCTTTTATCTAACGTCATGTGAATACATTAACCCCTTGGCTTTCGTTAAGCACGCGCGCACCCAGACACAATGAAAAATCAAATGCGTCTCAAATTCGTAATGCAAAGGATTAACGATAAAGATAAATCAATTTAATTAAATTAACTTGTATCATTACTTTAGTACCTAGGTAGTTTTGCCTGTCCTAAGCCAGGATCAAAGTATGAAGGAAAACTGAGACCATATTTACTTTATTATTATTATTTAAGGGGTGGGGACACCAGCAAGGCCAGACGGGTGATCAGTCCTCATTAACGGGACCATTTCACCCAATTCCCCGGGCTCGCCTCTGGGATTAGATGCGGGGACGGGTTATCATTTGCCCCTCTGGTGTCACCCCCTCAAACCTACGTGTTGATCTACAAAAACTACTTAGCTGCCTTATGGTTAGATATGCTAAATCTTCCTTCTTCAGCTTGTCCGCTCCAAACAGCTCCCATCTTGCGTATGCATATGCTGGGCATTCCGTTATGAAGTGCAGACTGGTCTCTTCTTTCTCTTTGCACTTAGGACATAGAGGGTCCTCTGTTAGCTTCATTATTGACAGGTGTCTGTTGAGTGGGCAGTGTCCCGTCAATATTCCCACAACTGTTCTAATGTTGCTCCTATTGAGTTTGAGCAACTCTTTAGTCTTCTTGCTGTCAAGCGTCGAGATGAAGAATTTCGACTGTCTACAGCTCTTCGTGTCATTCCATCTCTGGTTTGTTTCTTTGTTTATTCTCAGGGTTATAACATTTTTTGTTATCCTGTGTGCTATTGGCAGTCTCGGCTCAGGGCCTATGAACGTCTCATCGGCACCTTCTCTCGCCAGTCTGTCTGCTTCTTCATTGCCCGCATTTCCCTCATGTCCAGGTACCCAGGCAACTTCTAACTCAGTCTGGTCTGCTAGATCTTGCAGGGTGTTTTTGCATTCTTTGACCAGTGCTGAGGTAGTCTCCCTCTCACTGAGGACCTTCAATGCCGCTTGACTGTCACTGTATATGACTGCCTTCTCAATCCTCTGTGCGCTAGTGATATTTTGTTTAATCATGTTGGCGCATTCTCGTATTGCGAATATCTCCGCTTGGAATACGCTGGAGAATCTGCCTAGATTAAACGATGCTTTCATTTCAGTTGGATGGCTAATATATACGCCAGCCCCTGATAACTTTGTCGATTCCTTCCTGGATCCATCTGTGTAGCCGACCATCGTTGTTTTTGGGTGGTCGATGTTAATGTTCCAGTTATCTCTCGAGCCTATGCTTATCCTGTATTTCTTGTCGAAGATTCTCTCCTTCTTTATCAAATCATTGTTTGATAAAATCATGGATAGATTTTCTTCGTACTGTTTTGCTATCTCGGCGTGACCTTTGTCATAGTGCCCTCCCTTCCATAATTTGTTGCTCTTAAGCTTGAACCATTGTTCAGTCGCTTTCTTCTTGATCGTGAGATCAACTGGGTTGAGGCCGAGTATCATCTCTAGAGCCGCCGTTGGTGTTGTTTTCATGGCGCTCGATATCATGATGCTGGCTAGTCTCTGTACTTTTGTGAATTCTTTCCTGTTCGTTCCTAATTGTGCCTTGTGCCACCACACTAAGGCTCCATGTAGAATTCTTGGTAGTACTATGGCCTTGTAGATCCAATGAACCACATTTGGTTTCATGCCCCAGGTTCTACCTACCGCTCTCCTGCATTGCACAAGGGCACATTTGGATTTTGTGCAGATCTCTTTAACGTGGGCTCTGTAGTTCAGATTTCTATCTAGGATTACTCCCAGATATTTTATTTCATTGACTACCTCTAGATTTTCGTTATCGATTCTCAATGGAATCATGCTATCAATCTTCCTCTTGTTTGTGAATAACACTAGCTCGGTTTTTGCTGGGTTCAGGTTTAGCCCGTTATCCCTGCACCATCGTAGCGCTGTGTCGATTCCTCGCTTCATGATGTCTCTGGTCACGCTCAGTACTTTACCTGTGACCAGAATTAGACCATCGTCTGAGTACGCCTGTATGTAAATGTGCATGGCGTTTATCTTTGATACTAATTCGTCTATGAGAATGCACCATAGGAGCGGAGACAGGCATCCTCCTTGCGGAAATCCTCTTCTTGCTCGAATGGTGCATGTTGTTCCCGCTAAGTCAGCTTGTATCGAGCGATGTTTTAACATATTAGCTATCCATCCCGTTATCTGTCCAGATATCCCCTCTCTGTTAAGTGCTTCCACAATGGATTGAGGGGTGGCCTTGTCAAAGGCTCCCTCTACATCGAAGAAGCAGCCAAGGGCATATTCTTTGTTCTCTATAGCTCTTTCAATTCTTATTACCGCGTTGTGTAATGCCGTATCAATGGATTTCCCTTCCATGTAGGCGTATTGGTTGGCGTGTAGCGGCATTGAACTCTTTTCTATCCCTGCTCTCATGTGTCTATCTAGTATCTTCTCGAGTGTCTTCAATACAAACGAAGAAAGGCTTATACATCTGAAGGATTTCGCCTCGTGATATGTAACCTTCCCTGGCTTAGGTATGAAGACGGCTTTGACTCTTCTCCAGCTACTGGGGATGTAGTTTGTTGCTAATCTACTCCGGTATATGGTGAGGAGGTCATCTTTGATATACCTAAGGGCAACTTGTAGCATCTTGGGAAAGACGCCATCGGGTCCCGCCGCTTTATACGGTAGGAATGATGAAATGCTTCATGTTAATGCTTCTTCGGTGATAATCAGTTCCGCTTCCGCTTTCGCTTCTGCTAGATTCTCACCGGATGTGACAACCATGTCTTCTTCTGAATAGCTTGTGCTATCCGGGAAGTGTGTGGCCATCATTTCTGCAAGTATTTCTTTGGGTTCCACTACTAGGGTGTTACCTTTCCTTAGGCTTCCTAATTTACAGGTTTTGTCTTTTGCTAGCGTTTTTACCAGCCTGGCCGCTTCTGGTTGTTTTGTAACGCTTTCGCAGTATGTACTCCACCCGTTTCTGTTTTCTTTGCTGCTCTGGTACTTAAAATTGTTGCGTTCTTCTCTGTATTTCCTCCAGCTTTCGTCGTCTTCTACCTGTTCAAGGCGACTCTAAGTGCCCTTCTAGTCCTTTTCCTTGCTTTGTTCAGGGATTTGTTCCACCAGGGTTGTCCCTTACCAGGTCTTATCTCTTTCTGGGGGCAGGCTTTGAGGTAGGCATCGTTAAGAGCTTTCTCAAGCCTACATGCTTCTTGCTCTATTTCTTCCTTTTCTCCTAATTCTCTTTTACCGGGAATCCACTCAATATTTACTTTACATTACATACATTATTTATTTACCACTTATACAAAGTTCATTCGATTATTTTATACCTACCACTACCGTCTGTCTAAATTTAGTGCGTAAAATGCACGTGATAATACAATAGGGTGACCATATTCTGAGGCCAACAATGCATTATTTACATTTGCCTATATTTTGTTATTTATGTGGTTTTTTTTGGTGAATATAATTTTCTTTGATTGGTGAAACCATGTTCTATCACGTCCATGATTATGTCCGTTCTTCAAAAAATCAGCCTGTATAAGACACTCTATTCCACCATTTTTTTTGTTATATCTTAAAGGGTTTAGGCAGCGTGTTCGTTAAAAGCTTCCCAGACGGCTTATTTTATTCCGACATATTCAACAAATATCGATATATTTTAGCCAATCTAAAATCTTACAATGTGGCATTACTTTACAATGGTAATTAGCGGATACGCCAATTTAGATCATTTTAAAGTTAAGTGACTCGCTTACGCAGTATCCCTTCCAGCGTAGGTAACGTGAGAGCGTCACCGAGAGACCTTTTTTTTCTTTAACTTCGAGAAATACTCTGAGGCATCCCAAGGAGGAGTGGATCTTCCCAGACGTGTATGTGGGACTCGCTGCGCTTGAAAGCTAGTACAGCTCTACCCACTAAAACCCGGCGAGTGCCACCAATGCCGACTTGAGAGGTGCCCCGGATCTGTTGAGCAAACAGGGCACCTTGACGGTTTTCTATAGTGTTTGTTTTAAAAACTTAATCTGTGTAATATATAATGTGATTGTTTGGCGAATATTGTGGTGGACTGCCTTGTGTGGATGGAACGGGGAATGATAGTTGATTCATGGGGGCTAGAGGAGCGAAGCCGCGTTCCTTGGGGTTTCCCGCTATTTCTCCGTATTACAGACCGAATAATTGTATTTTGTATGGCTAATAGCCTAGTAGCTAATGCCTTTAAATTAAAATAATAATAAAAAAAAGAATAAGACTAGTCAATTAGGGAATGGCGGGAAGCATCGGGACGCGCGGTTGTGTTTTTTGGTTTCCCGTTAATTAATTGTTATTTTGTGTTTTGCCGAATATTGTGGTGGACTGCCTTGTGTGAATGGAATGGGGAATGATAGTTGATTGATGGGGGCTAGAGGAGCGAAGCCGCGTTCCTTGGGGTTTCCCGCTATTTCTCCGTATTACAGACCGAATAATTGTATTTTGTATGGCTAATAGCCTAGTAGCTAATGCCTTTAAATGAAAATAATAATAAAAACTAGTCAATTAGGTACGGGAATGGCGGGAAGCATCGGGACGCGCGGTTGTGTTTTTTTGGTTTCCCGTTAATTAATTGTTATTTTGTGATAAAACAATTTTTTACGGATTTTATCGCGGTTTATTAAGATTTTTACATGGTCCTCCCGTGACCATGGTTGCTGTAAAGTATCCGAAACGTCGGGCTTGTAAAAATCTTAATAAACCGCGATAAAATCCGTAAAAAATTGTTTTATTATAATGAGTGAAATTCGCGTAAACATTAGAAAACAATATGTTATTTTGTGTTTTGTCCATTCAGAGTGGTTTTCTATAGTGTTTGTTTTAAAAACTTGATCTTTATATATTGTGATTGGTTGGCGAATCTTATGGAGTACCGTTCTGGAGTGGTTTTCGTAGTAGGGCTGTTCTGGCGGTTTTCTATAGTGTTTGTTTTAAAAACTTAATCTGTGTAGTATATAATATGATTGTTTGCCGAATATTGTGGTGGACTGCCTTGTGTGAATGGAATGGGGAATGATAGTTGATTGATGGGGGCTAGAGGAGCGAAGCCGCGTTCCTTGGGGTTTCCCGCTATTTCTCCGTATTACAGACCGAATAATTGTATTTTGTATGGCTAATAGCCTAGTAGCTAATGCCTTTAAATGAAAATAATAATAATCAATTAGGTACTTGTTTATTTTATTTGATTTTTAATCAGAATATTAAGAATTTGTACTTCTTTGAAGAGATTTACATCTACTAGAATTAAATAAAAAGATATCTAAAAGGTATGGCTTCTCCATCTCCCAAATCTCCAGAACAAAGTGAAAAAACAAAGCAATATGACCGGCAACTTAGATTGTGGGGTGATCACGGTCAAATGGCTCTAGAAAAATCTAATATTTGCTTAATAAATGCAACAGCTCTTGGTACGGAGATATTAAAGTCTATAGTACTTCCCGGTGTTGGCGCAATCACTATCGTTGACCATAACATTGTGACGGATGAAGACATAGGCTGCAACTTTTTTTTAGAATCTTCTAGTAAAGGCCAAAATAGAGGTACAGAATGCTTAAGAGTTTTGTTGGAATTAAATCCCGCTGTGGTAGGTCACGCAGTGCAAGAACAGCCAGAACAAATTTTGCAGGAGAATCCAGATTTCTTTAAATCATTTACTATAGTTATAGCAACATCTCTAGAAGAAAAATTAATTACTCTTTTGGCGCAGCATTTATGGGATATTAATGTGCCTTTTGTTTTGTGTAAATCTGTTGGATTTTTGGGATCTTTTAGAATTCAGATTAAAGAACACTCAATCATTGAATCCCATCCTGAAAATGAACAAGTAGATCTACGATTAGATGTACCATTTCCGGCTTTGTCAGAATATTTAGAAAGCATTGACATAGAAACTGCAGATCTGAAGGACCATGGTCATATTCCATGGATAGTAATATTATATAAAGCTATTCAAAAATGGCAAATCACAAATAACCGATGGCCAATGAGCAGAAAAGAGAAGAGTGAAATAAAAAATGTTATTGATGACTTCATTAGAAAAGATGAAAATGGCATACCAATAAATGAAGAGAATTTTGAAGAAGCTAAACGAGCTGTTAACACTGCTTTATTACCTACCTTTTTACCACTCAAAATTCAAGAACTTATATATAGTAGCTCAGCAATTAACTTAAAAAAAGATAGTTCACCATTTTGGATAATGTGTTCTGCTCTGAAAGAATTTGTAGAAGCAGAGGGTAAAGGTAAATTACCTCTGAGGGGTGTTTTACCTGATATGACCACATCAACAGAACATTATGTTAAATTACAAAATATATATCGCGCCCAAGCTGCTATGGAAGCTGACATAGTGTACCGAAAGGTTCAAGAGATAGTTTCACAACTGCATTGTGAAGATATCAGTGAAACTGATGTCAAACTATTTTGTAGACACGCTCATGACTTGCATATAATAAAGGGCAGCAATATAGCTACTGAATATCAGTTAGACAACAATGTAATATCATATATAGCAAGACATCTAGAGGAACCTAATGTTATGATGGTGCATTATATTCTGTTACGAGCTGCAGAAATGTTTCGTTCAGAACATTGCAGGTCACCAGGTGAATGGGAATCGGAAGGAGATATTGCAAAATTAAAAACATGTGTATCAAAATTGCTTAGTGATATAGCCTGTTCTCCATTTTCTAAAGATGATCATGTTCATGAAATGTGTAGATATGGGGGAGCAGAAATTCATAGTATAGCTGCCTTTGTAGGTGCTTGTGTTGCTCATGAAGTTATTAAGATTGCTACTAAACAATACAAACCTGTCAACAATACTTTTATTTATGATGGTGCATCAACGAACACTGCTACATTTACTTTTTAAATTATTATATAATAAATAGATGTGAAGAATATATGAATTTCATTTACATTTAGTTTTCAATAATAATGCATGTAATGATAGCTTCTTTTGTTACCAGTGTTATTAAAGTCTTAATTTATTTCGTACAAATAATTAAAATATATATTGTTATGGTACATAAATAATTATTAATTCAAGTATTTATATAAAATTATGTGTAATAATTCAAACTAAGGTTAAATAGAACCAATTTGTTTTGAACAGGGGATTAAACCTTGAAAAATCAGGTATTTATTTTCTGAAATTTCTAATAATATGCAAAGGATACCTACAAATGAATGAATATACAAAATTATTCTTCAAAGTTGTGTATTTTGAGTTAGGATATTTATAATCAGGATATAAAAAAAATGGCAGAATTTTTCTCATTAAATTTTTAACACATAAATAAAATAAAACATCACATGACTAAAAACTCAATTGAAACAATACATTTGGCTAAAATCCACATGGCAGGCTTATTAGGTTATACCAATACAACAGTAGGTATATAATGCCTGAGATTGTACAATTCCCAGAGCTGTGTAACACAACGTTGAGAATCTCCTGTTTATTTCCTACATATTTCACCTTAGCCACAATTTCAATCTTAACGCATCTACACCATTAAGGTAATATCGGAATAAGCGTTTATCCCTCACAAAACCCAGATTTTCATAGAGTTTTAGGGCTGGCTTATTCGTGATTTCTGTTTCTAATACAACTTCATCAGCATTATCATCGATCATTGCCTGTAAACAAATAAGTTTGTTTTATTAACATTCATTCATTCCATATGTTTCAGGGGTCTTATTTTATTAACATTTGAATTTAAGTATATTATTGCCTTGACAATTTTTTATCATAGCTATACAATTTTGTTTATTTTCTATCTATAAAAGCAATAAATCATATTTATTTATATTAAATAAGGTAGCTATAGTGTACATATACATAAAAACCAGCCGCATGCAAGTCAAACTTGCTCACTAAGGGTTCAGTACCATTACCAACAACAATAAATTATGTTTGCTGTTTGAAAGCCCCCCTTTGTTTATTTAAATTTTATATAATAAATAACTTATGAAGAACATAGACAAATAGATTGAAATATTTTCATTCAATTCACAGAGTTTTACCTGTTGCCATTATTAATATGAGGCAAAAAACATGTTTGGTGTATGTGAGCCCCTCTTAAATATTTATTCTAAACTGTTTTAGTATTTGTTGTCATAGCGGCAACAGAAATACATCTTGTATGAAACTTTAAACTATCTAGCTAGTACATGAGATACATCCATGATAGACAGATGGATGGACGGACAGCAGAGACTTAGTAATATGGTCCTGTTTACCACTTATTACATTTAATTTCATTAATACAATTATGTTATTCATTTTAATCAATAGCTGCCTGCATCCTAATTTTGCCTTTTAATTACTGAAACATACATAAAAGCATAGTTTTTTTTTAAAGGTCATTTTTATTTTATGATAATTACCTGAATTGCTTTTTGAACTAGTTTTGAGCCAATCTTTCTGTTCCTGTACTTTGCATCCACTGCTAGCATAGCAATATATCCCCTTTTAACTGCATTCCGATGCATATCTAACTTACAGACAATAGCTCCGATACATTTTCCTTCATCACTTGCCAGAAAGCACAGCTTAGGCCAGTTGTGTATAAAATATCTATATGTATAGATTGAGTAGGGTTCAGAAAGATCTTTTTGTATAAGTCTCATAATTTCAGGCATTTGTAATTCAGATTCATAAGATATTATATGAATATCTTTTTGAGCATCTTCCGGAGGATGGGGAGAATTATCTACCTTTTCATTATTACATTCCCTGACATTTATGACATCACTACACTGTACAATATTTACATTCATATCGACTTCACTAGGTGTTGCGTCTTGTGCTATAGGTATTTTTTCACTTGATTCATTATGACTATCTTTAGAATGATCACTTGTACCATTTGTTAGTTTGCTATTGATATTGTTAATGTGAAGAGTATTTACTAATGCTGCACTCAATGACTCTTCGTTCAGTTTATTTATTTCGTCAGTCGGTTCTGAAGAATCTTTGGCTTTTTTACATTTATTTTTCGCAATAACATCCCTTTGACTGCACTTGATATTTTGAACATTTCCATCTACAAACTGATTCATATTGACGAAGAATTATCCTTTGTACACATTCAAAAACGTAAAGGTTTATTTTAAGTAATATACAAAAATTTATATGATTTTACACAAACATTATCTTGTCAAAATTTTAGTAAAATATCACCGACATCTTGGCCTATAGTATAAAGTTTACTTTATGTATAATCGTTATGTGTCAGTATATATTAGTATTATTTATTCAAACTAAAGCACTAAAAAATGTTTTAAATAAAAAAATGGAAAGGTTTTTAATTAAATTTATCAAATTTTGTTGATCTTTGTTTAAACCTACCACAATCACATTGCAAAAAAGAATTGTTGCCAATTAATAAATTGAAAAATTATAGATCAAAATGACAGTACAGACTACAGAGTACAGACTACAGACGACAGCTTGACAATTTTATTGTATTATATATATTTAATGTAGTAAAAAATCGAAATATTTTAATTGTAAAGTTACATATTTTGTAAATCATGTCTTATGAACTGCAGATTCCTACTATATTGCCAGTATTCTACATATAATATTTATTTAGTATTCAAGTACGTAGGTATATTTGTTTCTTTTGTCGACTGTCCAAAAATTAGTTTTTTATGCATATACATATTTAAAATGGTAGTAGCACTTTTTACGAGTTAAAAATTATAATTTTTCATAACTTAAATACCTACACAAAATTTATTTGATGAAGAATGGGCTGCTAAAATATTAACCGTCAAAAAGACCTTTACAATAAAAAAAATCGCAAAAATTTCGGAAAATTCGCGGCACGTGGTTGTATTTTTTAAGTTTCCCGTTATTTAATTGGTATTTTGTACTTTCTTCATTCGGAGTAGATAATATTTGTTTTAAAAACTTAATATGTATATATTGTGATTGGTTGTGAATATTGCGGAGGACTGTTCTATAGCAGTTTTCTATAGTGTGTGCTTAAAAAACGAAATATTATGTATATATTGTGATTGGTTGGCGAATATTGTTGAGGACTGTCCTGGGATAGTGTGATAATTGATTGATAGGGCCTCTCCATTCGAGAGGCGAAGCCGCACCCATTAGGGTTTCCCACCGTTTTTCCATACTTCAGAATTGTCTTTGGCCTTACTACATAAATACAGACTAGGCGGTATGGATTATAGTCCTTTGCCTTTCCTCTTAGGGATAAATTATCAAAAAAAATGTATAATAAAAAGTAAAAATGGTTTTGGAGTGCTAATATGTAACATCTTGAACAGTATTAATAATATTAATAATAAACGTAGTGATTACATTCTCTTTGAATAACATCTTTATGGTTAATAACTCTAAAGCTGTGGGTGAAGTAAATAATAATAAAATAAAAAATGTCATACATAATATTATTATCAACATTGGCATATTTTCATGGCATATTTTTAAAGTTCTAAGGACACATACAATTCTCTTACTCACAAACCGCACGAAACGCGACCGTATAGCTGTCAGTTGTCACTACTTACTTGACGCCGGTGTTACGTAGCCAGCGAGAGGCCCGGTTTGGGCCCGGTCGTGCCGGCCCAATTTAGCTGCAAAGCAGCATGGCACTACTTCTTACAAATTACTATAATATTAAGAATATTATGCAATATGCTGTGTGTGGAAGGAAAATGCTGCAAAGAATGTGAAATTACCATAAATTTTGAAAAAACAAATTAGTACCAAAGAATCTTATCAATCTAAAACCGACGATGATGTAGATAAAAATGATTCATCTGAAGAAGACAAATTAATTTAAAATAAGTAGATGTTGTTACTGAATATATTCCTGATATTAATTTGTTGAAACACATAATGTACGTTAATTTACATTTATTTATTGATTGCTAATGTTAATATTTTATTCCATAATAATAAACCATTAATTATTAATACGCTTATATTTTTCTTTCGTCAATTTTGTTTAGTGGGAAATTTTGTAGTAATGAGATTAGGCCTGTTATTGGTTTTCTGGTGGTTTAGGTTATTGCAGTGCAGATGAATCTGGCGGAAAGCTAGCTTAATCGTTGGCAACACTGCGTTTGAGTTCACTCTGGTTCACTCATTTCAAGTCATTTGACATTTCAGTGAGTCAGTACTCAGTATCCGGTTGACAGCCGGTGAGGCGGCGGCGTAATGTTACGATAGCCCACGCTTCGCGCGCCGCCTCTGCGCGATTTTATCATTTTGTAAATATTATGTACTAAATTTTTGTACACATGTTTATTGTTCCATTTCTTATAAATTTTCACACAAATGTGGTATCAAGAATAATGAAAGACTTAACTTATTAAATGGTTATGGACATCGAACTGCAATACCTTTGATACATTTTTAATGCGTACATTAGAATAAAGTTTTGTGGTTAAATAAAATAGCCAAATTTGTTCATTAGTATCGATATCGTGCTTTGCGATTAGACTTAGATTATAAACGGACATTGATAGTAAATCGTACTGCTATAAGGATAAAAAATAATTAAGTTCATTAGAAAATATTAGTGAAGTGTTATTCTCACCTGAATTGATAGATTATATTTGAACAATGGCGGATCGGGATCGTCCTGCGAAAACCCCCATCAGGGTGGGTTTTTACGACATAGAAAGGACCATTGGCAAAGGAAACTTTGCTGTTGTTAAATTAGCACGACATCGAATAACGAAGACTGAGGTATGTAATCTATCGTAATACCCCTTTTTATTATTTACAGTCGGTTAAACAGAACGTTGTGCTATATTTACAATAAACACATGGGGAACCCAACACATTCTTTAGGTACCTCTT
Organism: Helleia helle; assembly: GCA_963853865.1. NCBI lineage: Eukaryota > Metazoa > Arthropoda > Insecta > Lepidoptera > Lycaenidae > Helleia > Helleia helle. The sequence goes on from OY971431.1 coordinate 10,873,390, forward strand.
GAATTAAAAACATTGTTAAATATACTGTTGAAAAAATGAAGGTAAAAAATTGTCAACACCAAAATAGAATTAACAGTTTTTTAATCTCCTAACATACTTCAAAAAAAGAACAGGAAAAAGTAATTTGAAGCTAGGTAATCTAAGTTTATCGACACGACCCGCGGACGAAATCACAATCACAGTCTGTATTTCCAAGATTGTTAGTAAAATGTAATTTAAAACTGCTAAAGAAGCTTTTTACACGATGCCTACTTATAGTGTGTACGAAATGGCTGTATGGATTTCAATGAAAACGATATTTACAAATTACAGTTATTAAAACTTAAAACATCTGTAGGGTTCAAAAAAAGGTCTGCGGGGAAAGCCGTGTGGAAAACCTAGTGGAAAATACAAATAATCCAAGAATTTTCACTGTACGAAGTAATCGTTAATTTCCATTGTATTTACTTAATAAGTGATGCATAAAACTATAATTATTGTATTTTTGTTACGGTACATACATTCGATTCGATATTAATATCAAGTAATATTTTACTTAGTCATATCAGAACCATTAAAATACAATTACAAAACCATTAAAACTATATTCTAAACGAATAGAAATTATTAAAGATAGATTTTAATTATAAAAAATATTTATGTCTAGATAAATACTTAGGTAATAAAAACAATATTTAGACATAGGGGAACGTACCTACCTATATTTCGCGACCCGTTTTTCCAATTTTGAACCCCCTCCCCTTTGATGACCATCTATAGTATTTGCTAAGACACCCTCTCGAGATTTCACGCAGTAGGCTATTCAGAAGTATGGTTTAAAATTAAAATATTATTTTTTTGCAAGCAATAAGTAAAAAAGATTTTGGCTGACTTGTGTCTTTAATAGGTGTTTAAAAAAATGCCATATTTGAATATAGCTCAAAAACGCGTGAAATTTTTCTAGAGATTTTTGACTACGTGAGTCGTGTCACTCGTGACCAAGCATGGTATTCAAGAAAGAACGGGTCACGTAGAATGGCACGTTCCCTAGAGTAAAATGCTCATTCGTCAGTAGATACGTCGGCGGCGTAGTCTAAAAAACCTCAATACTTCATATGTATATTTACTTAATGTAAAAAAAATGAATGGTGCTGCAGGCTGCTATTGACACAGGTGTTAGATTGACACAGATATCATACAAACCTAATAAAATAGTCATATTTAATTGACTACTCATTTTTCGTTTGTCGTCAAGATAATTCACCGATGATGATGATGTGTCGTGATTCAAAATTATTTATCAACCTGTCTGAAATATTTTTTATCCCGATTAAGTACATTTTATTGTTTTCAAATGTTTACGCGAATTTCACTCATTATAATGAAACAAATTTTACGGATGTTATCGCGTTTTTTTAAGAAGCGCGACGTTTCAGATACTTTACAGCAACCATGGTCACGGGAGGACCATGGAGGAGGTGTCAGATGTCCTAATGCTACAAAGTTATTCTAAACCACCAGTTGATGACCATGCAATGTAAAGTTTTCGAAACGTCGAGCTTCTAAAAAACTTAATAAACCGCGATAAAATCTGTAAAATTTGTTTCATTATAATTTCCTATTACAGTCAAGAGATCAGGATCCGTGAATCAATAATAAAATAGAAATATACGTTTTTCCTGAGTGACAAACTTTGTTTATTGTAAATTTAAAAGATATTGTCTAATATTACCTATCTAACCTAACTTAGCTTATTACAGTAGAGAGTCGATCGACACATCTGTGAGATTGATATTTGATAACACTGCGAAAAAGATATTGAATTTATTCGCTAATCACGACAACTACCTATAGGAAATAACGCTCTCGGATTCGCCACGCCTTAACCTTAGCCTCTCTGACGTAGTGGTAAAGTGGATACAATTCCGAGAGGTCACGGGGTTAAAATCCCAAGGGCAGACGTTTATATGATGCATGTCTTTACCAATGCGTCTTAGAAATGACTGTGTATAAATTCAATATTGTTTCCGTAATTAGCTGTAGAAATAGGAGGACGAAGTACTTTTTTGGCGTTAATTAAATGAGACATATTCAAAAGTGGCCAGAGAAAGGTTGATTTTTTTTATAGGATAGGAGGGCAAACGAGCGGTCGAAGCCTTTTGGCGACTATAGACGCCCATACACATCCGAACTACCAGAGATTATGCAGATGCGTTGCCCTCCTTTTCCCTATCCCGCCCAGTGGACCACGGGAAACTCCGAACCGAACGCAACAGCATAGCTATCACTTTACGCTGGTATTATGTGAGCGTGAGGTCCTACCCCGGTCGTGCCGGCCCAATTTGGTTTCAAAACAGCATGGCACTACCTCTTACAACTTACGGGATAAGATTTATTTATTTCATTTATTTATAGCCGTTATTGACTAAGCTGCAATGCTAAATATATACATACTTGATACTATGATATAGCGACAATATACCTTCACTATGCTGGGTACATAATAATATATACGTCATGTTTTATATAATGATTCTAATAACTATTGATAAGTACTGTATACAAATAACAAAACATAGTTGGTTCTATTACGGCACGACTGTACGCCCGAAGGTCTTTTGACATCCTATAACAGTCCAAGTTGAATGCGAGTGACGAGGGATAGCCTGTCATAACATTCGTGGTGGATGATCTATAGATAATAATCATATTTAACTAAAGACGTCTTGGTCAAAAGCCCGTATTTTTTATGTTAGTTGGATAGGCCAACTGGCAGACGTGCCACCTGATGGCAAGTGGTCGACGTCGCCCATGAACATAACCTAGTTTAGCCCAGGCAACTTATCCTTATGCCTATCCTGAGACATAAGATTTTAAGTCTCGGTGCCAGTAATTACACTGCCTGTCTTGCCCTTTTCTCCGAAACACAGCAAAGCTGTTTCACGGGAGAAACAAGCAAGATAGTAGTACTCATCCAGCCGGGCGCGCGACACAGTGCGTCCCTCACATAGTCCCATCTATCTTTGGAAATACCCCAGAAATGTGAGAATTAGAAAAACTTAAAACCAAAATGATAATAATAATAATAATACTAGACCTGACATGTTGACATGTTTTGACAAATGGTAGGTAATCGTAAATACGCAGATATTGACCTTAATAGGTGTAACTATGGTGTAACTGATACTGCTGTGACACTGAGTCATGATTTTGGCATGTATCAAATCAAATCTTTTTCTTAATGGCATGTATCCCGTTCTACGTATCATGATACATGTCATAACTGGTCACTATTATATCGTGATCATCATGATATTAATCACCACTCAAGCCTAATCTATCATCAAAGTCAATAAAAGCCTATATTTTACTTTCTAGCCGTGGTAAATTGTGTCATATTTATGTAGCTCAGGGTGTTGAATGTTGATCCGGATTCCGTTGGGGCTTACGTGTGTATATTAGGAAAAAATCATAATGTTTGTTATTACACAACGAACATCGGCCGTTTTAGTTGTTTTAGTAAAATATTGCACCACTAATATTTTACTAAACTATTAGTAGGTAATCAATATAAAACTCAAGTTGATATTTGTCGCAAGTTGTGTTGTTTACTAAATAGATAACCTATTTTCTACTAGACAATTAACTGGGTTAAACATGAGTCATTTTTATAAAATATGTATTTAATTGGTTATACTAATTTTGATGATACTAATTATTAATTAATTAAAATCATCATTTCCTTAATCGTCTTTAAGACATTTTATAATGAACGACAAGATAGTCTATCGTGTACTTCTTTAGGTCTATTACGATTTACGATACGTAAAATGGAGACAAACACACATAGCAATAGATAATAAATCTTACGTAATATTGTGATAATATCAATTCCTGCTGCATTAATGATAACGCTAGAGAATGTTACTGGTGCGATTTAAATGGAGTTTGTGTCGAGAATAGATATAAAAGTTATTCTTCTTCTTTATTTTATTCAATATATTTTAGACAAGTGAATTAATTTGTCTATAATGATAGCGAGTAGAAAAAAAATCCGACCTCGCATAGACCGCGATACCGACCTATAACAGAATATTGTCTTATGTTGTGTATTTGATAAAAATGGTTTTTTTTATTTGCAATACAGTTGGCTTGCTTTAATAGTCAAGTAAACAAAATCAAATTATAATTAGAGTAACAATGAAAATAATTTTGGAATGACTATGAATTCGGTTATATAATTTGCTGGCATCGCCCCGCGGTTTCACCTGCGTACTTCCCATTCCCGTGGGAGTACAGGGACAAATTAAAGCCTATACTATGTTATTCTGATGTTATTATTAACTTTTTAACCGACTTCAAAAAAAAAGGAGGTTCTCAATTCGTCTGTATGTTTTTTTTTTTTTTTTTTTTTTGTATGTATGTGACACGATATCTCCGCCGTTTGTGAATGGATTTCGATGGTTATTTTTTTGTTTGAAAGCTGGTGTTTCCAATTTGGTCCCATATTAATTTTATTAAGATCTGACAAGCCGTTTTTTAGTTATTCCCAATAATGCCTATTTGGTTGGTTTTGTTTATCTTGATGATATGATAATTTTATTACGTGTCGATGTAACTAACAATTGTATAGGATGCTTTGGTAGCACACCATAGTATGTCGCGGTCATCGTAATCATCATCATCATCACCATCATCACCATCATCATCATCATCATCATCATCATTTATCCATTCACTGCTGAACATGCCTCCTTCAATGAACGCCAAGACGACGAATTTCGGAATCACTAAAAATTAAGAAATAAAAACATTTTACAAAAAATTAAAACCGACTTCAAAAATACTAAACTAAAAAGTAATAAAATAACAGTTTCTTTAATTTTTGTGCTTACAACATATAATCAACTTAATCTTCTACTAATGTACAAACTTTGCGTTTACCACGTCATTATAGTTACTTTTGGAGTCGGTGTCGTATTTGTTGCTGTACATTATCTACCTACCTACCTTGGCTGACACCGACTCCAAAAGTAACTATAATGACGTGGTAAACGCAAAGTTTGTACATTAGTAGAAGATTAAGTTGATTATATGTTGTAAGCACAAAAATTAAAGAAACTGTTATTTTATTACTTTTTAGTTTAGTATTTTTGAAGTCGGTTTTAATTTTTTGTAAAATGTTTTATTAGAATCCATTCAGAAGCTATTGCTTGAAAGAGTAACAAACATACATCCATACATTCTTACAAACTTTCGCTCTTATAATATTAGTAGGATACACTGCTTCGCTTTTATTTCTGTAACCCCCAACAAGGGATTTGTTTATAACACTGTCAACTTCAGTCATTGTTTATGAAAAAGTAAATGGAACTGATCCAAATATGAGTTTAGTTAATAACGTAAATAATTTGATAATACAGAACGAAAGAAACTTAAGGTCACAATATATACCTATATTTTTTATCTTTTCTAAGTCTTTTGTTGTTGTCTTAAACTGTAATTGTAAAGTTGACGTCAAACAGATAAGCTTACATATACAATGCTGTTTATAGGGGTAATACAGTTTTATACATATATCTATACTTCTATACTAATAATATAAAGCTGAAGAGTTTCGTTTGTTTGAACGCGCTAATCTCAGGAATTACTGGTCCGATTTGAAAGATTCTTTTAGTGTTAGATAGCTCATTTATCGAGGAAGGTTATAGGCTATATGGGTGGTGGTGGCTAATGGTGACTAACAGGAGTGAAGTTAAGCAAGTTAACGCGGGCGAAGCTGCGGGCAACACCTAGTATTGGTATATTATATAGAAACGAAAACGACGCTTAGGTTGTTCTGACGAAGCTGTAGAGGCGAAATAATAGGTTACCAACATAGGGCCATTAAAAAACTTTTCTTATAACCGAACTGACTAGTGACAACGAGATACATCCTTAGTATTTTTCCATATTTGATACGATTTGAATGCAGATTTCTTTTGTTTTATGTTAGTTGGATAGGCAAACTGGCAAACGTGCCACCTGATGGTTAGTGGTCGACGTCGCCCATGAACATAAACTAGTTTACCTGGAACGCGCCCAGGCAACTCATCTATGTGTTGCCTATCCTGAGACATAAGATGTTAAGTCTCGGTGCCAGTAATTACACTGCCCGTCTTGCCCTTCTCTCCGAAACACAGCGAAGCTGTTTCACGGGAGAAACAAGCAAGATGGTGGTACCCATACAGCCGGGAGCGCGGCACAGCGCCTCCCTCCCACCGGTAAAGTATATAAAGCAGATAAAGTATTGACTTTAGAATAGGTTTAGAATTTCCTTATTTCACAGAATTCCACCAAGTACCTACCCAGTTGCAATGTAAAATTACATAAATAAGAAGAACAAGAAATTACAAAAAGAACGAAATAAATTGTAGCACAGTGAAACAACAACAGAAAAACAACAAGACAAGAAAAGAGAAGAGAAAAATAACAAAAACATTATTAGTGTTATAGTAATATGTAGGTACAAAAAATGTCTTTGCCAATTATTATTACTGTTGCCAAACGCAGATTCACAGCTTTTCACTAAGTGAATATGAATGTATGTATATACGGTACCTACTTACATCACAAAATCATTATTTTTTAATTTTTGTCTGTCTGTCTGTTTCACATATTGTTTTCTAATGTTTACGCGAATTTCACTCATTATAATAAAACAATTTTTACGGATTTTATCGCGGTTTATTAAGATTTTTACAAGCCCGACGTTTCGGATACTTTACAGCAACCATGGTCACGGGAGGACTGAGGTGTCATACGTCCTATTATTACAAAGTTATTCGAAACTACCCTATGATACATCAATATTTTGGTCAGTCCTATCTACGCAGAAAGTGCTAACTGTATCTTTAATCTGTGACATATTATGCTTGGATTTTGATTTGATAATTTTAATAATGGGATCCCAAGCAGGTGGTAGAAGCCAGCCATCTTCTCTATTGAAATTAGGATGTTTTTTAATTTCAATAGCCTCACGGATCATCCTTGGTTGGAATCTGTGTTCTTTTGCGAGGACTTGTGGTTTATCAAATCTGATATAATGGCGAGCTTTGTCAAGACTATGTTCACAGATGGCAACTTATCTTTTTTGGCGGCTTGAAATAAGTTTTTATAGAAGCTCGCTTTAGGATGAAGCCAATCTTGTCAGTGACGCCTTTAATAAACGGGAGAACTGCAGGTACTCGCTCGACGGTGGTTGGTTTCACACGTTCACTGTGACGGAGACGCGGTACCCGAAGCTTGTTGTCACGCAGTACTTGCTTGACATGTTGAAGTTCGGTCTCCAGGTGTTGCTCATCACAGATCCCTTGTGCTCTCTGAAACAAAGATTTACCCACGGTAGCTAACTGTGTTGGATGGTGGTGAGATTCGCCGTTTAGGTACTTATCCGTATGGGTATGCTTCCTATACACTGTGTGGCTTAAGGTATTGTTGGGATTACGGATAACTAATACATCTAAGAAGGCTAGAGAATTATTTTCTTCTAATTCCATTGTGAATTGAATTTTGGAATTAATGGAATTAAGATGGTCTAAGAATATGGTTACTTTATCAGATGGTAACCATATTCTTAGACCATCTTAATTCCATTAATTCCAAAATTCAATTCACAATGGAATTAGAAGAAAATAATTCTCTAGCCTTCTTAGATGTATTAGTTATCCGTAATCCCAACAATACCTTAAGCCACACAGTGTATAGGAAGCATACCCATACGGATAAGTACCTAAACGGCGAATCTCACCACCATCCAACACAGTTAGCTACCGTGGGTAAATCTTTGTTTCAGAGAGCACAAGGGATCTGTGATGAGCAACACCTGGAGACCGAACTTCAACATGTCAAGCAAGTACTGCGTGACAACAAGCTTCGGGTACCGCGTCTCCGTCACAGTGAACGTGTGAAACCAACCACCGTCGAGCGAGTACCTGCAGTTCTCCCGTTTATTAAAGGCGTCACTGACAAGATTGGCTTCATCCTAAAGCGAGCTTCTATAAAAACTTATTTCAAGCCGCCAAAAAAGATAAGTCAATTCTTACCATCTGTCAAGTGTCATAAACATATAGCAAAGAACACAGATTCCAACCAAGGATGATCCGTGAGGCTATTGAAATTAAAAAACATCCTAATTTCAATAGAGAAGATGGCTGGCTTCTACCACCTGCTTGGGATCCCATTATTAAAATTATCAAATCAAAATCCAAGCATAATATGTCACAGATTAAAGATACAGTTAGCACTTTCTGCGTAGATAGGACTGACCAAAATATTGATGTATCATAGGGTAGTTTCGAATAACTTTGTAATAATAGGACGTATGACACCTCAGTCCTCCCGTGACCATGGTTGCTGTAAAGTATCCGAAACGTCGGGCTTGTAAAAATCTTAATAAACCGCGATAAAATCCGTAAAAATTGTTTTATTATAATGTCTGTCTGTTTGTTCGGGCTAATATCTGAAACGGCTGGGCCGATTTTGACGGGATTTTCACTGGCAGATAGCTGATATAGATTTATTCTCACCATCCTATACTGCTCACACCAGTATTTAAAAAAGTACCTTATTATACACATTACACACACAGTTTTTCCTAGTTTAATAAATTTTAAATACTCTTGCAATATATTCCATTTAACATGTTAGATAAATTTCGCTGTGAACTCAACTCACAAAATATGTGTTGAGAAAACAAGTAAAGCAACCAAACTCCACAGTATGCGTCATATACCTACATATCTCATATACCTAAGGGGTTTTTGGTAGGTACACGCTGTACAAGTAAGAGAATACTTCAAACTGGGTCATTGGCCGAATACCGAGCTAGTCACTGTGAATGATTCACTAGCTGCGTTTAAAATGGTCGACTGCATTTTTAGTTACAATTCTATTTAGTCTCAATCGCTGACTAAAATTTGAAAACTATGTTTGATGCTAAAAGCGAAAAAAGCTGACTAAAATCATTTTCGATAGAATCATAGGCGTCATCGAATGCACCGAAAAATAAACGCTCTCGGCCTTGTAAGCCAGTTTTACGATACTTGTTGATTTTACATTTTTATCTTCGTAATGCCATTGTATTGGAATGTTTTTGTTACGTAGGTCTACGGTTTCGTTTGTATCTTGACAATTAGTTGGCTATGTTCTGATGTTGACGACAATCCCAATGAAATAAACACGATTACAAAAAACTACTTAGCCTTTTTTGTGATGGTGTAAAATCCGTATATACTGGCAATATTTAGTTTTATAAATTCTTAAGCTAGGACTATTTAGTACGATATTTTATACATAAATTTGTTTTATTTTTGCTGTATTTAAACTTGTTAAAAAAGGTTGGATGAGTTTATTTAAACATATTTTTATTGATACAGAGATTGTTTCTCTATTGCTGAAATTGCTCGTACTTGTATAATTTAATACACATAATTCAACATTTGATTTGCGAATAGCCTTTACCATAAGCGTTTAAACTGAGCATCTGCAAAATATTTCGAGAAACAACCATCAATCAAGCGTTCAACATGGACGACTGAGGTCGAATGTGTGCGCGTCCCGAAATACCACGGCATCGACCTTGCCTTCGGATGCACGCTCCATGTGTTATTTTTTAATCATGTTTCCTGTAAACGCAAGGGAATTGTTGGTATCACAGAAAAAAAAAACAATATGTCCATTTAGAAAATTCTGTGTGCGTTTTTCGCAGTACATGATATCCATGATGTATGATGCATTATCACGATCATGTGATATATACAGAACGAGATCTCACGCAATCTGATTGTAATTAGCTGTGAAAATTTTAAGAAAGTGGGCACGTAGATAGCGAATATTTTGCCAGGAAGTTCCGAGCGCTTACTCCGTGGCGCTTGAAAAATATTCTTGACGCAAATGCGTTATCTATTTTGGAGTTCTGCGTCAGAGGATCGAACTTATCTGTTCTGCAGTCTGGCGGTCACCCTCGCAATGCCTTCGATTTATTTGCGAAAATTTCACCGAATCGTACGTTCCCTTTTTCAGGATTCTTTAAATATATTACTCTTTTTCTGCGTAAAAAGACTATATCATATACCTATGCTTCTAAAGCAATATTGTGTGAAGTAGCTGACAAGTGTGTTAGATTATTTAGAAACAAGTATTTTTAAAACTTTCTAGTTTCTATAAGACTCTTGGGTTTATTGAATAATTGAATAAAATGAATGAAAGTGAAAAAAAATATGAAGTGTGCAAAGTTTCAATTTCATTTGACATTAAATATAATATAATGAAATGGAAAATATAGATAAATTACTCGGAATATATTTCTTAAGTCTACAGTTAATATAATCTTAATTGCCTGCAACGATATATTTGCAAGCAAAAAAAGCTCGTTACCACGCAGTGTGACTACAAATACGTATTTTTATTCGCAAGTACAATATTACACTATAATGAAAACTATTACTAATTATACTAAACAACTCTCTAGGGCTTTGTAATCGGGTAAACAACTGGAATAATTGTTAATACCTCTCCGATTCATTGCGTCATCTACACAAGTATAAAACAATATTAAATTTATCTAAAACTGTCCCAGTTATTACTTTATACTATTATTATAGCTTTCTGGACGACGGAGTGGCCGATTGACAGCGCAGTGGCAGATGGTAATGGCCCGACTGGCCGTGTTTACTTTCATCGAAGAAGACCTATGTCAACAGTGGATACGGAGGCGAGCTAGTGTTCGCAAACTGAGCTTTACTCTGATATTGGCAAACCCTTCAGGGAGCCAAAGTAAAAGAAGAAGGAGAGCTAGATTTTTTTGTGTTTTTGTTTGTGTGTTAGTTGGTAAGTGGCCAGCGTCGCCCTCGAACATAAAAAAGTTAACCTGAGACTCATTCATGTGTTGCCTATCTGAGATATAACATGTTAAGTCTCTGTGCCAGTAATAACACTGCCTGTCCTACTCTTCTCTCTGTTTCACGGGAGAAAAAAGCAGGATGGTGGTACCCGTGCAGCCGGAAGCGCGGCACAGCGCAACTCCCACCGATAATAGATAGAGTAAATGAAAAAACCTATTCAGAAATTCACAAATAAATGCTCAGAAATAGGATGAATTTTCTATTCATATCGCAAACTAGGTTCTAAAATAAAATTGACGTCACGATGACGAAAACTATTCGTTTTCTGTAAAAGTGGGCATGACGTAATTACATTGTTCTTCGTTTCATTAACACCTACTGTTGATTTTAGCAATACGTATCCTTGTCAATGACATCATTAGAGAGTGGCTGGGTCATTACAAGCATCATCATCATTCTGTCGCAGGGCTGTCTCTCATAGGCCCTTACCGCCCTGTCAGCTGTCATTCTCTCGAGACCTGCAAACTTACTACATTACATTTAACATTATGAGCATGTAGCCTTCGTCGTTAGTAGCGGTTTTAGTGATAGTGACATTGTATTGTATATGCCATAAAAAATTTGCTATTCGATTCATTGTCAGGATGGGCAGTGTATTTAATGGCAGGGAGACTTATCATCTTTGGATACGTCTGGGCTAGTCCTTAAGGACTTTTTTTTTCTTTAACGCCAGGAAATGCTCTGAGGCATACCGCGGAAGTGGGTCTCCCCCGGCGGGTATGTGGGACTCGCTGCGCCCGAAAGGTGGTAAGTGGACGCAGCTCTATCCACTAAAACCCGGCGAGTACCACCAATGCCGCCTTTGGTGAGGTTCCCCGGATCTAATGAGCAAACAGGGCACCTCGACGGCTAGTCAGCCCTCAGGGGACCGACGCCACCTCCACAGAGGGGTTGTCCCTCATCACAGAACAACCCCTCCCAACGTCGGGACAGTACAATGGGGTGAGGTTCCCGTCCTCGCCCCTTGCCCCTGCTCTTTTGTCCCCTCTTCTTATAAGAGGGGTACAAAGAGCCCCCTCGGCTCAATTAGCTTCGCCCAAAGGTGCTGGGCTCACCCTGGGCTACTGAGCCCCACCGCCACGTCAAGGCCTGAACCATGGTGGGGGGTCCTTAAGGACCTAGTTTATGGGCAGTTGACCACCAACGGGTCTACAGTTGGCCTATTCGCTTGTCAGGAGTAGTCAGAACAGACGACACTATTGCCGAACAAAATAACAATGTCAACAACTGAAGTAATCGCAAGATCAGCTGCAGACGTGTCGAAGATTACATGTGATACGGATTTTATAATATTATTTTAACAAACAGTAAGCGACATATTGCATAAGAAATTTATAGTGTGACTATTTGCATGCTATCCTTAGAAGTGGAAAAACCCTGATCAGAATCCCTTGTTTAGCGTGACGATTATAAGCGGGTTTTCCGATTTTGTGCAAAAACCGGTACGTGTTTTAAATATTTATAATTAATTTACTTATCTTTGTACCCATTTTTAAGGTTATTGCCCGCGGAGATACATGGATAGCATAGTTAGAGTTTAAAGATGATATGCACTATACGTGTATACAAAATATAGATTTCCAATTTGATTTATAAACTATGTACAACCTGAAACATAGGTCTAAACCCACCAACCTGATCGACTTGTGGATCAAAAGCATTCAAGCACTATATGTATCAAAAAAGATCCAGCCGCTTAAGAGTTCAGTGACATACTTACAAAAGAGTAATATATAAAATACTAGCTGTTGCCCGCAGCTTCGCTTGCGTTAGCTTAGATTTACAGCCGTATACGGATTGATGATGATTATTTATATAGCCAAGTCACGCCATATAACATCAGCTATTTATTTGTCAATGAAAGTCCCGTCAAAATCAGCCCAACAGTTGCAGAGATTAGCCGGAACAAAGAGACAGACAAAATTGTATAAAATGCTATTTTGAATTTTGATATATGTACCTGTATAAATGTACTAAAAGACATGAAAATTTCCTATACAAACATTCATTGTTTAGGATAGTATGACGATCGAAATACATAATTAACCCTTTCATTTTATAATAGACGAGGCCACTTGGAAAAATAGAAATTTTATAACAAAAATACATAATGAAACTAATGAATGACAGCCAAATCTCGACCCCTTCAGGGCTTTTATTAATAGTAAATTCATAGATTGTACTCCATATTTAATTATAATTTAATAATTACAATAATTATAACATAATTTATTTAATGAGGAAGGTAACGTTACTCTTATCTCTATCCCGTAATATTTTTTTATTACTCCCGCGTCAAAATTAATTAGGTTGTTACCGTGAAACGCGAGTATCTACATTATATACGTTGTACTAAAATTACTATGATATTCAGAGAGTGGGTAGTTAGTGTAAATCCTTGAAAAAAGGATTGCGTCTAAAATGAGGGAAGGGAGACACTAGAATGGAGGGCACTAAGCTTTGCTAGCGTGGTTGTACGTAGCCGAGTAATGCACTTCGAGCACTCTGTACATAGTGTAGGTAACACTTTTCTAGAATTTATTCTACGTTTTTCTAGAATATCATAACGTTTTCCTGGAATATAACTTTGCATAAACATAATTTATAATGCTAATGTAAAAATAATAAGATACTTACGCGACGGTTTAATTACCCTAAAATGGAGGTAAATCTTTAAATTATTATTGTTTTCTGTGGAATTTTACTGTTTAATACCATTATCAGTCGACATCTATTGTTCAAGAATCAGTGAGAGGTCCAGGTTCGATCCGGGATCGAATTTCTACGTGCACCTGAACATGAGACCATCGCTTGCTTTACGGTGAAGGAAACATCGTGAGGAAACCTGCATGACTGATGAGATTAAGTATTCGAAGGTGTGTGAAATTCACCAACCCGCATTGGGTCAGCGCATCGGTGAACTATGGCCCAAAATCCTCCTCGCCTGATTTCGAGGATGAGACCCGTGCCCAGCAGTGGGACATATAAGGGTTGGTATTATTATATTATCACTTTCTCTATTTATGTACATGTAATATGCAGAGTAAAAATAGTAGCAAAATAATACTACCTACTTATTAAGTAAAACTAAACCCCAAAACCCCTGACTTCATAATGGCTTAAATATAATATATTATATTTAAATATAATATATTATATATTTAATACGGAATAAAGCAATAGGTATATTGAAAAAACGTTTGAAACAGTAGATGAAAGATAATGCCTTACTGATAATAAGTAGCAAAGAAAGCAAATATTTTGACGACCTCTGTGGCTCAGTGGTAAGCGCGTTGTCGCTCAAGCCGGAGGTTTGAAATCCCGCTAGGGAACAAAAATATTTTCTGTGTTCCTGGGTCATGGATGTGTATTATATAATAAAAATCTTAAATGTATGTATAGTATAAAAGTATTAAATATATTTCCGTTGTCTGGTCCCCGTAACACAAATTCTTCAAGAACTTACCACGGAACCAGATCGACGTGGTGTGAAAGCGTCCATAGATATTATTATTATTGTTACTATATCAATCTTTTGAAACGTACTTAAAACATTCAGGGTATGTATATTCATCGCTACAGTGGCAACATCATTAATTTTAAAAAGAAACGATGGCCGGGCTTCGTCCTATTATGCATGTAGTACTATACTCCATGATACTCAAAAATACTACGTACAACCGTTATTCCAGGCGAACCAGCCGTGGGGTGGGTGCCTCTATCCCTGTCACCGCTAGCTATCCCGTTTGCACCGTAGCTATCCCGTTTGCACCGTAATATTGATCGTCGTCTGGACTTGTTGATCTCACTGAATTCGGGGTGAAGGCTTGAAGGTTTAAATGCACGGCTTTGACGTCTACGCCTTCGTTGCATGCCCATAAATTATATAGCGCGCCGAACATAGCTTTGGAGTTTGGTTATATGAAAATACCGCTCTCATGTAGTATGATTGTCTCTCAGGCGTCCTCGATGATGTGTTTATGGCATGTAAAAAACTGTAAGTTGACATACAAGCAGGTGCGTCACTGTGTTAAGTGCACAATATTGTCTTACATCTTATCAACACAATTATTAGATAAGGATTGACGCAAATGTATGTATACATGTAAGCCTCTTAATTGATACCAGAATTATATACTTAAAGATAAGCTCATCATTATTAACTCAGCATGGTATCATTATGAGCTCGATCGAATTCAAAATCAATTGGCAGTGTAACAAGAACGTAAAGACACGTTGACGTTCAAAATAAGGAATTTGTTTATGGTTGCCAACCAGAATAGGCGAACTGGCAAATTAACTTGACACATCTATTTAGTTTATCTTCGAATATCCATCATTTGGGTAATTGGAATTAAGCATTATCTTATTCTCATTATGATAACATTAAGCCGATGCTTAGGCCGTGAATCTAATTTTCCTCAATAACAAAACTAGAGACTTAAAAAAATAATTATCACTTCGCATTAATATTTCAGGTCAGTTATAATGGTTAATCAAACCTTATAGATATGAAAATTAGAATATTGCTTTCACTCCTTATTTATAAAAATCCTATCCGGCTTTCACAAAATGGCCCACCTTTTTTACTTTCTTGATGTTTATTTTAGATATTTCGTACCTTTTATGTTATTACGTGGTTATTACCGTTTTAAATACTTAGCCAGACATCCGGTGTTATGTTTTGGAAAATGTCCGTTTTAAACAAAGCTACTAATGTACAATAGTAGTTAGTTTAAAGTACCTACAGACTGAAATAAGTACCTATAGATTTGATACACAATAGTAGTGTCGACTACTTACTTTTAAAATCCCCACAAGCCACCGTGGTAAATTCCCCGCATATTATTCTTATGTGACACAATGTGACTGGCAAAATAGCAAACAGTGTAGGTAATTACTGGAACTGAAATATAACATTTTCTGGCATGGACGAGTTTTTCTATCGTTTTCATCTATGGTTTTGATGTTATTTTAAAATGATAAGGTTTATGATGCTTATCTTATACTGTCTTTTTATGTACGTTAGAAACACAAACGGACAGCCACGTGATGGTAAATGGTCAGTGTCGTCTACGAACAGAAAGTGCTACTAGAACTTGGCAACTTATTTGTGCATTTCCTATGCCCTCTTTTTAACCTAAAGGGGGCCCTGGGAACTAGGAAGATGGGGCCCCTGACAAAAAAATGGTGAGATCTGTGAGCCTGATTTTTGGACTAAAATACTCAATCATATTCTGATTGGAAAAGACGGCCCTGTGCATTTCCTATCCTGAGATGGAAAATAGAAAGTTTCATTACCAGTAATTACACTGTACCCTGCCTTTTCCGGAACACGGCAATACTGTTTCAAGGAAGAAACAAGCAGGGTGTCTTTGTTAAAAGTGAAGAAAAGCAAATGTCGCCTGCAAAAGACTATTTCAAACATGCATTTTATATGGTCTCAGGCTGTATTTCTCCACAATGACGTAATTTGTTAGCACGATTACGTGTATGTTTAGCACTTGTGTAACTATTGCCTTTTTATTGGAAAATGAAGGGGACATAATATGCTATAATATACCCTATTGACGACTAGTGCTACAAGGATGAATCGCCTCATGATTTGAGGAGAAAGGACTACTACATACTATAAAAGTTAGAAACGTCTAGGTAGAATTTTAAGTAGAAAGGCAGATATCGAGGTTAGTAACCTCGATATCTGTATATCTTGTCCACAATAGGCGGTACAGTTTTTTATGACTCAAAAAACTTTTTTATGCTATTTACTTTCAAACGGTAAATATTTTTTTCTTTGTATATTTTTAAGAATGTTTCATTTTATTCTTATCTTCTTTACTATATGTGTGTACCTTTGTCTTGTAAACCACTCAACATATCTAGATTGTAGAAAAGATAGCGTTTGAGACAATGCGTCAGACTTACATGAATAGCTTTTTAAATGGCTATCTCATATGTCGACACCCTTTTTAAAACTTGATGTCACTTGATAGAGGACATCTTGTACTTGTCAGAATTAAGTGCTGACATTGATCACAATGACATTTTTCATTAACATCAAGTCGCGATTGTCCTTTGTTTTGGTATCTCAATAAATTTCCAATAACATGATGATGGTTTGATGATATCATAATTATCGTCAGCCCGTGTCATACTCATAGGACTACACCAAGACACACCAGAATGCTCGGTCTACGGCATCTTCCTACCATTGCTTCTACAGCATATAGTAGTCAATAGTCAACCAATAGTAGTTAAAATTAGAAGTAGTAGTAGTGTCAATAAAAAATTTCTAGATTTTTTTTTCCTTTTCGGGTTACCTGGTATTGGTTTTCCTTTCATTTCCTTGAGTTATTTTCCTTTAGAAACACACAATACCAGTCTACGCTCGGCGACGTGGAGCCTAGATGTGACTGCAGTCTATGCAGTCACATGTACTGTCGTAGCAACAACCCAGATACCTAGATTTTCAAATTAATTGCTCATCTATTAAATAGTACCCAGTCATGATCATTAACAGATATTAGCGATTTGCGTCATAATAATAGATATTATCATGTATATCTGGAATCTAAACAGAATGGATTAAACGAGAAGCAATTACGTCAGGAGATAACATTATCAGGGTATGTAAATCAATCAGCTCGCGTCTAATAAATGGTGTTTTTCCGAGACTTGTTTTTTTTGGTGGGCAAACTTGTAGAGGAACGACGATGGGGAACCCACCTTATGAGCATACATGAGTCCATCCGGGGGAGCACATTGTGCTTCCTTTATACTTTGCCTAGACGCAATACGAATGCCATTAATAAATCCAATGTCAATCTACATATATCCTGTTTTCCAATACAAAGAAAAAAACTCCTTCTTTCGAGTATAAATGAAAGTTAATATTTTCTTATAAATATTTTCCATTCTATGATACATCATATAACAGTGAATTAAATCCTGGATACACCAATGAAGATGATGATTGACCTTGAAATGTCAATGACGTACGTGATAACATTGAACATCATCATACTCAGCCCCTATCCGTCCAATGCTGAACACTGACCTCAATGAACGCCAAGACGACCGATCCCACGCCACTCCCATCCAACACGTGGAAACATTACGTTAATAAAATTAACTGTAAAATGTATATTTGCGATATGTCCGAGTAATAGTAATAAGAGCGTTCAAGTTCAGAGAGGCCAATGTGAGTCAAATAAGCAACGTTTAACACAGAAAAAAAAACGAGAAACATGCATTCGATTAATTTGAAATACAAATAATCAAGGACCCCAAAAGACGCGACAGTATAATAGTTTTTGATTTTGAAAATGTACTTAAAAGTATAATAAAAAGTATTTTACTTTTAAATACATTTTCAATGCACTCATTCTATCATTTAATCTTCTGAACTAATGGTGTGTCGAAATACTCTTACGAAGCTTCCAGACATAATAAATTACGTATATATGACACGTATTAACTCAGAATTATGCTTTAATTAATATCTTACATTAGTTGGAATATGAATTGAAACGTTTGTGATGAATAACCAGAATTTTGTAAGAGGTAGTGCTATTGCTTTGCAGCCGAATTGGGCCGGCAATAGCAGGGTGATACCTCTCGCTCAACCCAAACTGAGTCCATTCTAGACTCCTGAATATCATAATTTCCTTTGGGTTGAATATAAATGGGGAAACCCTCAATCACTTACGCTTTGCTGATGACCTGATCCTATTCTCTGACTCCCCAAAAACTTTAGAATTAATGTTACAGCAATTAGCTAACGAAAGTGCTAAGGCAGGCCTTACAATGAACTCCAATAAAACCAAGATACTGACTAACTCCTTGCAAACATACACTATAACGGTGAATAACGAACAGATCGAATATGTACAAGTATATCTACTTAGGACAACTCATATCCACTGAAGATTGCATGCACAAAGAAATCACGAAAAGAATAAATAGCACTTGGAAAAGATTCTGGTCTCTTAGTGAGATAATGAAAAACAAAGACATGCCTATGAAAGAAAAAAGGAAGGTTTTCAATGTGTGCATTCTTCCGTGCTTACTATACGGTTGCCAGATTTGGGCATTGACAGATAAGCTTGCACAAAAAATAAAGGTCTGTCAGAATAGTATAGAAAGAAGTGTATTAGGAGTAAAAAGAAGAGACAGAGTAAAATTAGAGGAAATAAAAGGAAAAACTAAATTTAAAAACGCACACACAGTATATAAACAACTAAAATGGCGTTGGACAGGACACATGATGAGAGAGAGGAAAGAAAAATGGACCGCACAGGTAACGGAATGGTATCCACGGGATGGGAAGAGGCGTTTCCTCTTCAGGTAGGCAACACAAGAGATGGGACGAGGAAATTAAAACTGTAGCCGGTCCATTATGGACTGGGACTGCAAAAGATAGAATGAAATGGAAATCTTTGGAGGAGGCCTTTGTCAGAGGACAAGCTGTTACATGATATACACTAATAAGGAAACCGTTTACCGATGTAACTATGAGATAATATAACTTAAAAAAATATATAAAACTATTAACATTAAATCAATGTATGTTAAAAAAAAGAGTATGTTTTAAAAATTTAGAATGTAAGTTAAAATGTTTAGTATTAGATTTTAACCAATGTACCTACATAAGTTAACAGCAATAAAGGCTATTATTACCTCTCGCTCACATAAACCGGCGTTAAGTGACAGCTATGCTGTGGCGTTTCATGAGGTTTGCGAGTTTCCGGTGGCCTAAAGGGGGGGGGGCATAGGGAAAAGGAGGGCAACGCATCTGCATAATCTGTGGTTGTGCGGATGTCTATGGGCGTCGGTAGTCACCTGTGCCTTATCACAATAAAACATGAGGTAAGAAAACTTTGAGATTGATGAAGTTTTAATAGGCCAACTTATAATGGTACATTGTTGACATCCAACGGTGAATCGTAACATTCTATAAGTCCCTGAAGGTGTGTCACCTCCATTAAGCCAGCGCACAGGTTAACTAGGGCCCAACACACAATAATGATGATGATAATGGTTGTGATCTTTTCTTTTATTTTCTTTTGCGCCGAGAATTAATACTCTTAGGCATTCCGCGGGGGAGTCCCCAGGCGGATATGTGGGACTTGGTTATATTAGCGACGCAGAGCAGGCATCGATTATAAGAATTAGGTAGATAACAATAGAATCCCAGGTATACAAATTACCTTCTTAGCTAATTTCAGATGTTGAACTCTCTTAGTGCCGTCTACACTGCGTCTACCCCAATATTAATAAAAATATTAATAATAGAAAATCAATTTTACTTTTCAAAACTGTTTTTTTTGACACGTCGAGAGTAAAGCACTCTCAACACATCTCAACGCTTTGCTTATGAAGCGTGCAAAATAAAAGTCGTTTGGAATGTAGGCTCCTCTTAAGAAAAACGAGAAAATATCTTAAGGGTTGCTCTTTTGTCAAAAAAATACGTAGAGTGTACATACATTTTTAGAACCTTAAGAACGAAATTCTTATACCCAAGGTCTTCTATAAAATCTTTTATTTCATATTAGCCTTTTCCACACAAACGTTACTTATTGTTCCATATAATAATGTAATATAGAATGTATGCAACGGCATGTAAGAAATGTATGTATTGTATTTTTTATGATTGGAGTTATAAATCATAAATTATAATCGAACTAGAACTAGCGATCATTCGCACTCGATAAAAACTTATTACATTCCTATATAAGGCGTCAAACGCAAACGCCAACTAGTTAATTGAAAAACTCACACTTGGGACTGTTCGTTGCCGCCTGCCGGACAAAAGCCTTTAAACACGATTGTGATTCTAGAAGCTTGTTCTCCAATAGCTTTTATATTGGATTACGGATATTTTTAATCTAATTTCGATGCTATTGTAGAATCATGTTCCTTCAATTGAGACCATGGCCTCTTCATATATACACAGCTAGTTCATTGTCATAATCGCTTTTAATTTCAAGCATTGTTTTCCAAATGAAAGAGGCAAGGCAAATTAGAGTTAATAAGTTCTAAGTGGAGGCCGCGTTTAGGCAGACGATGTGTTGGTTGGCTAGGTGGGAAGACGATCTCCGTGTAGTGACCTGTCCTTGTTGGATGGGAGTGGTAAGAGATCGGCCGTCTTGGGGTTCATTGAAGGAGGCCTATGTTCAGCAGTGGACGGATAAAAGGCTGATAATGATGATGAAGTGTAAGCTGAGCCTCCTAACGTAACTCGGCGTACGCTTCACTCTATTTCCGTTTAACAAATGACCGCACATCGTATGCGTTGAATCCGTGACAAGGATTTTTGTCCTATGGGGACAAAAGTCCCTCTCCTGCGCAGGCCTCAAGAAAGTACTTTCATATATTATAGTCATTTCCATATAATTATAAATCAGTAAAAGTATTTGCATTGATCTTAAGTATTTAAAAGAAAGGCTTAACGTAAGCGAAGACTTTCAATCTGGGACAATCTTGTAGCCTGATTGATTGAGGCAGCTACCCTAGTTCGTGGCGTCGCGCCGCACTGTTTCCGCACAGTTCAATAACATTAGGTCATCGACCCACTGCCAGGTACTGTATATGTCCCGTAAAATCCTGCTAGTAAAATTACAAGTCATTACTATAAACGTCAAACGACAACCGTATGATTAACCGTTAGATGAATGTGTCATTGTATGACATTATACCTACTATCGTATTCTTATCCGACTGTGTGAAACATTTTTCCATTTTGGAAACTGTCTCATGTGACAATCTTTATATACCTATCTTAATATATATATTTCTAGTGTGCGTGTGTATGTCACTGAACTCCTCCTAGACGGTTGGACCGATTTTGATGAATTTTTTTCTGTGAGTTCAAGGGGATTCGTGGTTTAGATTCACAAAAAAAATGTACAGGACAACGTCTGTCGGTGTCACTAGTATACATCTCACATTCCTTTTAGATTAGATTTATAGTCTTGAATCATCAAATCTCTCGTATCCTGCCTTTATTGTACCTAATATAGTCATTTGATATTGACAAAATAAGAAAGAAAGAAATTTAAGCAACACCGCAGTTGAAGAGAAAATCGATTTCATCCATTCATAGCGAATAAAATATGCTGTTGAATGTATAATATTGGTTGGTATTAAAATAAAAAAAATCTGCCTCAAGATGTGGCCAGGGTCACTTATTGACCTTTATAGTTACAAAAGGCCCTTTAGAGCAACGTTTAAAGTGAGACAGACGAGGCTAACAATTTGGCTGTTTTGATTCGTCTCAAACATAATGCGAAGTTTATTAGTCCGAACTCCGAAGTCACTAGACCAAACCGACCCTAATTAGTACTTGCTTTCGTTTGAACTATAAATTCCTTTTAAAGCTAACCAGTAATTATACCTGTTAGTGCGAATAAATTATAGACGCTTGAGCACGCTTGTAACAGATACGTATTGGGTTGTACATAAAGCATTGTTTTTCATCGTACGTTTTTTTCACAGAATGACGTAATAAAACTTTAATCAGTACAGTACGAGCAATCTTCTTTACATTAAAAGTTATAATTGTCTATATTATGTAAATTCATTTTATAACGCATGCATAACTTCTTGCATAGATAACTTTGTGTTCGTCACACTTAGACAATTTCAGTTAATCCAAGTAAATTGCTCGTACTATATTATAAGTATACGTATTTAATTTTATAAATTTGTTTTAAATATCTTATCTAAGATAAGTAAGCAATTATAGCTATTATATGAGATCGCGTCATAAGTTTGCAAAATTGATCGCTATGAGGAAAATAGATGCGAAAAATATAAATACATATAAATAGACACCAAATTTTAACTCCACAACTCAAAATTGAATAGAAAAATGTTTTTTTGTAACCATAATAAAATCGTAACTTAAAACTTCTTTGACGTTACAACGTCTTATAATTTGATGGAGCCGGCTGCACGAACGAAAAATCATGACGTATGCGGCGCTACCTCGCTCTGAGGCTTTCCATTTTCTTATGACGTTGTCACGTTCAACTATGGTCAGTAAACGGACTTTACAGACAACCTACAGCTTGGCAAAAAAGAGTATGACGTGGTGACAGGTGGAACTAAATATTTTACTAAATGGAAACCTATGATGTTGACAGTAATTGGCCGACAAATACTAGATTTTGAGTAAAGTTTAGTGTTCCACATTTATTTTTAACGATTTAATTAAATTATCTTGCTGATTTTCTATATTATGATAAGACCTAAGTGAAAGTGGCGCCCTCATTTTTTCCATACTCTTTTTTGCCAAGCTGTATTTTTTTGTAAAAAAGTGTACTTTTTGACTTTAGATGGATCGGACAATGGTACCGTTTTCCACCGAGTTTCTTTACAAAAAGTAATCTTCATAATATAATATATATTTTATATAAATATACAAAACATATAACGCTGTTACGAAACCCTACAGTCGATATCTGTTGCCAATTACTAAGTACTAACCACTAACCACTAACCAACGTCGTGGTCTTGTAAAAATGAGGACAATTAAAAAATAACATTGATATGGCGTGTTGCAACGAAAATGATAAACTTAAAAAGTAATATCGTGTTTACACAGAGAGTTTGATAAGGACTCAAGGGCTTCTGAGTTCTGACGTGTGGATAAGAAATAATCGGGTCAATGTCAGTCGATAGACCGCCAGTGATTCATATGACTTCTATTTCAAAATTTGCAATAAAATTTCGCATTTGCATACTAAAATGAATTGAAATGGCTTATGTAAATAATGTTATGTAAATGTTTTACGCTACAAAGTTTTACAATATTTAGAATAAGTGTGTTTACGTTAAGACGACAAATATTCCGCCAAGTATTTTAGGATTTAAGTTATTATTTTTAGAATAAAAAGTTAAAACAAATTATATTTTTTAATATTCCTAAATTATATAATATATCATCATCTTCAGCCTCTATCCGTCCATCTGCCATCCGTCACAGGACAATATAAGTTGTAGGTCATTGTGGGTTGATGAACTTGACATTTCCTCAGAAACAAAGTTTTGAAATGCTTTCTTCACCTTGTAACACGACATTGATAATGACAATATTATGTTACATGTGTGTGTACACGACAATGTAGAATATAAATCTATGTTTTGCAATTCAGAAGTAATACTTACCTATCTTTAAAATATAAACAATAGCTAAAACTTTAATTTAAGAAATAAAAGAGTGTCTGTTTGTAATATTGAAAATAACCGATTTCCACCGGCAGATAGCTGATGTTATAAGGAGTAACTTATAAGAATAATCATCATCAATCATGGTACGGTTTTAAATCTAAGTTTACGCGGGCGAAGCTGCGAGCAACAGCTTTTTTTTTTTTTTTTGTTCTGCAGCGGAAATTTGCAGACCAAACCATTACTAGGACCGGGGTGGGTTTTAAACCTAGCCGTGTGTGGGGTTCGCACTTGGAGATGCGTTACCCACTAAAACCGCTGCAAGTGCCCTCAGCCGCCTTTTATGAGAGTCCCGGATCATGCAGGCAACGCAGGACCCTCGGCGACAGGCTGGCCCCGGCGAAAAGGCCAGACTCCTCCTTCTAAAGGGGGACTGCTCGGCTGTTCGTTTGCACGATACTTTTAGCAGTCCCCGACGACGTCGTGTCTAGCTTAGAAAAATATTCAATCTATAAATGCGTCAATAATGACGTCTTTAATTAGAAAAGAGATTAATGTGAATGCCACAAAAGATGCGTTTGGTCGGGTTCCAAATGATTTAAATTCCTATAATTTTTAGCTATCACCTTTTATTGCTCTGATGAGAGGTCGTCGGGTAACGTCAATTGACTGGGGAGTGGGTGACGCATGTCCTGACGTCAGCATCTCTTTGTGTGGAAACGCAAATCATCAAATAACCATTTTGTTCCGCTGATAATGTGTTTTAACTTTCAACGCATGTTATATTAAATTTCTTGCTTTGAAACAGCTTTGCTGTGTTTCGGAGAGAAGGGAAAGACAGGCAGTGTAATTACTGGCACCGAGACTTATCATCTTATATCTCAAGATAGAAACAAATGAATGAGTTGCCTGGGCTAGTTCCAGGTAAACTAGGTTATGTTAATGGGCGACGTCGACCACATACCATCAGGTTGCACGTCTGCCAGACAACACATTTAAAAAAACTATAGCTACCTTCTCAGTCATTTTCTTTTACGCCGGGAAATGCTCTGATGCATCAAGCGGAGTTGGGACTCCCCAGGCGGGTATGTGGGACTCGCTGCGCCCGAAAGGTAAGGTACCTTGTAGCTCTACCCACTAAAACCCGTCGAGTGCCACCAATGCTGCCTATGGTGAGTATTGGTGAGGTGCCCCGGTGCCCTGTTGAGCAAACAGGGCACCTCGACGGCTAGTCAGTCTCTCAAGGGACCGACGCCACCTCCACAGAGGGGTTGTCCCGCACCACAGAACAACCCCTCCCAACGTCAGGTCTGTGCAATGGGATGAGGTTCCCATCCTCGCCTCTTGTCCCTCCTGCTCTTTTGTCTCCTTTTCTTATAAGAGGAGTACAAAGAGCAGCTCCCTCGGCTCAATTTGCTTCGCCCAAGGTGCTGGGTTCACCTTAGGTTGCTGAGCCCCGCCACGACACGGCTTGAACTGAATGCACTTTGTCAGTCATCGTTTACCTTTAGTTAAAACATGCTCATATGAATGGTTATTACCATTTATATAAGCATGTTATGCCCAGCGTGATATTACGTTGTTCAATAAATAATAATATACGTTACGTACGTTTACCAGCGACCCATAAGTCACTTTCAAAAGGTGAATTGGTTTAGAAAATAAATAATTCGATTACAGATTATATTTAAATGTTGCGAATATAGGTTACGGAGGTTTGACACAAAGGAGGTTTATACAAAACCACCCACGAACCATCCTTAGTCTGAACTATGTCACTCTTCTATGTCGAGTACATATCAGAACGACATGTTTAAAAATCTGTGTGTGAAAGGCCTTATTTGAGGGGGAAATTCAAACTTCATTCTTTAGTTTATTTTCCTTTTTTAAATTAATATTAAATAAAGAATGTTTCTAATCTGTCAGAAGTCTAGTCACATTTCACACTTCGTTCAATAACTTTTAAAAAGTACAAAGATTGTTTTCACGTATTGTTATAGAGTTTATTATACCCGGTTCTAGGGACAGCAACAGTATCTATTTATAGGCATTGGGTCCATACATGTATCCGTGTTATTTCAGGAGGTTATTTGCCCGGAAAATGGTCTAGTAATTATGATAAAAGGTGTCGAGTACCACGTGCGACCTCTGGTATTCTAGGGTTACATTTACTTGTACACGTGGTGAAATGTGGGACGTGATTAAATATTTTATATAGTAAGGATCAGGATTTCAAACAGTAGCTTAATTTTTGATAGCAAAATCTTCTTCCAATCCAATTCGCTGGCTCATGATAAAAAAAAATGAAGGAGGCGTTTATTTGGGATCATTGATTGATAAATTGCTTAGATGATAAAAACCGTAGATAAATATTTTTGATGACGAAACTTATTTCTCCGATTGGCTTAGATGTATTAGTGATTAGTTGACTTGTTTTAACACGACAAAGGTCTTGATATAATGAAGAAGACGATTTTTTAAATGCTCCTAGAGCTATAAAAAATGGCCCGATATATTTTTTACTATGTTTAATGTGTTGTACACATGTTGTAGTTTTGTAGTGTATTGGTTTAAATTGCCTTATGTGATTACTGTTGAAATTAGCTAACAATTTGTTTTTGTTGCAGGTAGCAATTAAGATAATAGATAAATCCCAATTAGACGCCAGTAATCTTCAAAAAGTCTACCGCGAAGTGGATATTATGAAAAGGCTGGATCATCCTCATATTATTAAGCTTTATCAGGTGAGTTTTGTGTTTTATATAAATCTAGGTTAAACCACTTAGCATACAATAATAATTGTTATTTAAACCTCATTTGTAAGAGTGACATTTCTTACCTTAGTAATGTTTTCATCATCTTTATCATTTTTCCGACTAGACATAGGGCTCTTTCAATAAACGCCAAAACGGCCGCTCTACCTGCAGGTCAGGCGTGCACGAATATCGTCGTCCCGTAAAATAAATAAAATGTAACTCGACTAGCTAGACTAGAGACTAGACTAGACTTTATGTTATTAGAAACTAGGAACGTAATGTACGAAATTTATATAAGTACTTAGGTACGTATATGCACATCCATGACCCAGTGATTTATCTTACAAATTATTTGCAGGATTTAATTGAATTATCAGGATTTGAACCCACGACCGCTGCGTGAAATGTTCGCCAATAGAGAAGGCGGCCTTCAAATCGGGGAACTACATTACATTATCATTATAGCTTTTCAACTGCAACAAAGCCTTTAAATTGTCTTTAACGGTCGATCTACATTTCTATTTTCTAATCGGAATAGCCTGCCTTCCAACAGAACCGTTTGCCCACCTGCCATCTGTATTAGTTCATTCTATACTTAGTATACTTAATAACATTTAAGTATGTAGTCAAACCGTTAAAACATTGACCGCATTATTGCACTCACCTCGAAAAATCCCACGTTAACTAGTCTCTAACCTTTCTCGCAAAATCGTATGGACTTGGGTGTTCAAAACAACAACAAGAGTGAATAACAGATGTGCAAGCGTTTTTATATGTACGTTAATTTTATCCCGAGAACTAAGGGAATTAAAAAAAAATCAACCTATAAATACAACTTTTAAAAAATAAATATTATCCCCTTAGTTGTATTTGAATACTAGTTATAGCCTGACTTTTTTTTACGCCGGGAAATGCTCTAGAGGCATCCCGCGGGGAAGTAGGCCTCCCCAGGCGGGTATGTGGGGCTCGCTGCGCCCGAAAAGTGGTAAGGTGGACGCAACTCTACCCACTAAAACCCGGCGAGTGCCATCAATGCCGCCTTTGGTGAGGTACCCCGGATCTGTTGAGCAAACAGGGCACCTCGACGGTGAATAGCCGTCGAGGTGCGAGTCCCTCAAGAACAACCCCTCCCAACGTCGGGACAGTACAATGGGGTGAGGTTCCCATCCTCGCCCCTTGTCCCCCTGCTCTTTTGTCCCCTCTTCTTATAAGAGGGGTACAAAGAGCAGCTCCCTCGGTTCAATTTGCTTCGCCCAAGTTGCCGGGTTCACCTTAGGCTTCTGAGCCCCGCCGCCACGACAAGGCTTGATCCATGGTGGGGAGTTATAGCCTGACTAAAGAAATGATGACTAGCAAGCAACCTTTTGTTGTCTTTGAGTCATCAGTCATACAAAATAAAAAAGGTCTTAGTTCGACTCAATACGTGTAAGTGAACTTCACATGCCATAAAAAGTTTTAATCTTTGTTTCCTAAGTTTTTATTTGTCAGAGAGAAAGCTATATTGACGTAGTCAATTGTATCAAACCAACTTTCACAAACTATCTCACGGTTCTTGCTTATAGTAAAGACATACTTTAGTTCTTAGAAATAGGCAAAATAAGATATTTCTGCCTATATTAGAGATAGAAGTGCTTATCGATTAGACAGGACACACTTCTACATAACTTTAGCGGGATAGAAGTAGTAGAGCATTGAAAGCTAGACATTGAACGGTAGTAAAAAGGGTAAGGAAGAAAAGAGAGTAGCATAATCGTCTTCTGTTGTTTCGACCCATATAACTCCAACAGAAACAGAAAAGTTGATTCTAGAGATCGAAGCGTACACATCTAAAGATAAAGGATCGCCTAAAAAGAGTCCCCACTCTTTTCCTTGTACTTACTTTACTTATTTTATATTGTAGCCATCTTATAGCCGTGATAGGAAAAGGCCAGGGAAATAGCTGATCATACAATGGCTATGTCTGGGCTACTTTTTGTTTTTACTTATTTACTCTACAAATATAGGTACGATTATATCAATTAATATATGCGTTAATGACCACTGAGGTTTACTAATTGCAAAAGCTACAATACACAGGTACTAAGCTCGTAAAACTGAGCATAATGGACGTGTGGATAAAACAATGCTCAGATAATGATGATACCGTTAATACCAATGTCCTGTTACTCTCAGTTGATGGACAAAGGTACGAGGTTTGAATTAAGTATTGACTTTGCGGTCAATTACGTGGTGAAATATAATGATGTCAGTGTTACGTTGGGGTTTTGAGTGGGAAAACGTTAATTATCTGAATATCATAAGAACGTAAAGGTAATTAAGAAATGAAACTGGCTAAGTGAGCGAGAGGTAACGATGGATCTCAGGATTATATGTAAAAAAAAAGAATTTTGAAAATCGATCCACAATTGACGGAGAAATCGGTGAACATATATTAAAAAATATATATACACACGAACATATAACCTCCTCCTTTTCGAAGTCGTTTAAAAAATTAACTAAGTGACTAACACTGGAGTATAATTAGTAAGAATTTGAGATAGTTTATTACAATTGCTGATATATTTTAATACAAGGTAAGGTATTTTTTTGTCATAAGGAGGCAACCGAGCAGTCGGAGCCTTATGGTGACTACTGATGCCCATACACATCTGCATAACCAAAAGTTATGCAGATTCGTTGCCCCCCTTTTCCCTATTCCCCCCAATGGGCCACCGGAAACTCGCAAACCGTACGAAACGCGACAGCATAGCTATCACTCGACGGCGGTTTTATGTGAGCGAGAGGTACCACCCCGGTCGTGCCGGCCCAATTCGGTTGCAAAGCAGCAAGGCACTACCGCTTACTAAAAGAAGGTATGGAACACTCGGGAAAATTCGCTTTGCCCGTGACTAATTTTCATAATATCTTTGATGTCACTGTAATACCGTTTTAGGTAGGAGGGCAATACTTTAACGGTTTTGGGTGGTCGTATATCATCAAATACCCAACTAAGGGAATGCTCCAAAAGAGCTTTGTCATCTTTAGGACTTGTCCGACAATATCCCACGCGATGATGTCAGCGAATTCAAGTTTTATGTTCCGAAGATAGACTTTTACGAAGTTTTCTTATTCTGTATGCTTTTTTAGAGCAGTTTATGGACATCCCCACCATGGTTCAGGCCTTGTCGTGGCGGTGGGGCTCAGTAGCCTAGGGTGTGCCCAGCACCTTGGGCGAAGCTAATTGAGCCGATGGAGCTGCTCTTTGTACCCCTCTTATAAGAAGAGGGATCAAGGTCAGAGGGACAAGGTGCGAGGATGGGAACCTCACCCCATTGTACTGTCCCGACGTTGGGAGTAGTTGTTCTGTGGTACGTGACAACCCCTCTGTGGAGGTGGCGTCGGTCCCTTGAAGGACTGACTAGCCGTCGAGGTGCCCTGTTTGCTAAACTGATCCGGGACACCTTACCAAAGGCGGCATTGGTGGCACTCGCCGGGTTTTAGTGTGTAGAGCTGCGTCCACATTACGACCTTTCGAGCGCAGCGAATCCACATATCCTCCTGAGGAGACTCTCCCTCGCGAGATGCCTCAGAGCATTTCTCGGCGTAAAAGAAAAAAAAGTTTATAGACTTACTTATCTTAAAGCTGGTATTATTCATTACCTAACAAAATAGCTTGACTTTTACGGTCATATAAGAGTTATCTGTTGTCGTTTTGTGTTATGTAAAATAAATTTAGATAAGGTTTTTATTTTCTGTTTCAATATTTAAAAAACAGATCTATCATCATCATCATCATCAGCCTCTATCCGTCCACTGCTGATCTGCTGCACGTCCCTCAATCTAAAAAAAAAGAATCTAAAAAATGTAATAAGATCTAAACAATTGAAAATATTTGTTCAACATAACATAACATTTGTTCAACATAACATAACATTTGTTCAACATAACATAACATTTCATATCGGTTTATTCTTTTTCAAATATAGATGTACAATGGTTTACAGTATTAATTTAGTCTACATCGTTTTCCAGTTCTATAGTACACAAAGAGTATGAATGAAATGAAAACAATTGAGTTGGCCAATTCTCAATGGTTACTGAAGTGTAAACATTTCGAGGAGGACACGATTTCCCTCGTCGAGAATGTTATAACTTTGTTACCGTTTCAACGTTAAATATTATGGTAATAAACATAGAATATTACTGTTGGACCGCATTTGATAGGTTTTTTTATAAATTCAATATTTATTTGTTGAAGTTTTTTCCGTATCAATTCAATTATAATTTGATTATGTGGTTTATAAAAAAAACAATTATTGAAGTCAATATTATTTGCTAATAGCTTTTGCAGTGCGATTAAGGGAAACCTTTTTAAACCTTATTATTTTGTCACCTAATCTCTCGAATCTTTAGACTAAACAAATGTAGCATTCTTATTAATAATATTCTCAAATGAATTATGATTAAAAAACATATCCGTTCCTCTACCACATCAACTAGATTTGCTCTGCATTCCGCCATGCTGCGTAATACCGTACACACGTAAAATATAACGCTATTTACCCCTCTTCCTATGTTATAAATTAGTATAAACATTTCGACATTATCTAGTACAGTTGTTGACGGAAACTTTCAAGATCGTATAATGTTAGTCAGCGTGTATTTATAGTTGTTTTTACCTCACGTTCACGGGCATGGACCAATTCTAATCTGCTTTTCGTTCGATTTGTATTTGCATAACATTTGAGAATATAAACAGTGTGTTAGCGAATGTGGGTAGTTTTGAGACATGTGGGCGACCGATGACAGTGGTTCAATGGTGTAAAGCTATTTTATTTATAGCCTTGCTTTTTATTAAGAGGCTGGTAAAACTGCGGGCTGATAATAACTTTTATACTAGAAACTTTCATAATATAGCTAGCTTCTACTACATTCGCTACTTAGGTGACTGGTTACTACCAGCAGAGGAAGCGGATTCGATTCCCACCTTTAGATGTAAAAAAAACTACTTTATTAGTCAATTAAAAAGAATATACAGATTAAGTGTTCCTTTATTTAATGTCTACAACACAAGTTCGTTAGATTTGTCAAGAGGTAGTGCCATTCTGCTTAGAATCCGAATTGGGCCGGCACGACCGTGGTGGTACCTCTCGCTCACTTAACACCGGCATCAAGTGACGGCTATGCAGTCGCGTTTCGTGCGGTTTGTGAGGTTCCGGTGGCCCATTGGGTGGATAAGGAAAAGGAGGGCAACGCACTTGCATAACTTTTGGTTGTGCGGATGTCTATGGGCGTTGGTAGTTACTAGTTACCATAAGCCTCCGACTGCTCGGTTGACTCCTTGTGACATAAAATAAAGCTTTCCGCGGGACTAGGTTAACGTATAAATAGAATATGTAAATATAAAAATTCAAGTTACTATCATCATCATCATCATCAAGGCGGAACTGGTTTAGGTATATACGTCACGACCCACGGATCACATTACTTCTTTGCGTTTCAAAATTCATGTATAACATAATAAATTGTTTGAGTATGACGAAATAGTTACTTAAGTCTCATTTGAAATATAATTATTGCTCAAAATTATAACTTTTAATGACTTGAAACTATTTTACTAGGCTTACGACACGTATTATTGTTAAAAGTTCATGTAGGTTTATATTATACTGAGTCGCGTAAAGGTTACTTGCCTTCTCTAAAATGATACGGATAAATTATCCGAAAAATATAGAAAAATACAAAAGTTAGTAGTCATCATCACTTTTCCGACCGCTCTACGCTGGGTTTAAATGAAAGCCTCATTGACCTCACAATATCGAGCATATTACCAGAGTAGAGCGGAAAACAATTATTAATTACTAATGTAATTAGTTCTAATTGTACGTGTCTAATAAGTGTTCTCTACAATTATTAATGTAGAGAAAAACAATTGCTGCGACGACGACGACATATAACCGGATAGAGTAGTAATATGAGCCATAAAATTTCGAAACCGGTCAGTGATTTATCACTGCCCTAATAGCAATTCAACCAACCAGTGATATGTATGTGCGTCCCATCGGCCAATCATCCATCAATGGCCATCAGTCGGCCAATCAGAGCGCAGACCCGGCGCAGCGTTTCAGCACAAATTTGGCGGAATTTGTTTTTACACAAAACACATAACATTACCGCTCTATTCCCGTTGTATGCTCGCTGGTTGAGGCATGAACACAGCAGTGGACGGATAGAGGCTAATGATGATGATATATACGAAACCTCTATGACCTTGTATATCAGTCAGTAACCTGTGACTATGAGTAATGAAACAATTAATAAACATTCACGTTTCTAATATTTTGTTGATTTCGAATCCGCGACCTTCCGTTGAGCAGGTGTTTGACCCGTGCAATAAAGTCTCTGACGCAAATGATTTTATGTCAGTCGTGTTAATTTGTTTCATGTCACAATATATTATATAACTGGTCTCTTTTCACATTCCGAACAACTTTGCGAAAAGAAGACGGCAAGCAGACCTTCCCTTATTTAATTTCCCTTCCTACCTTTTTTATTCGTTCTGGCACTAAAGTATGCGCTAAGGCACGAGGCAATGTGTGTGGGTAATTTGGACCACCAGGGTCTGGTAATCAAGGCAAGCTCTACCTACATTATTGTCTACCTAAATAAAAAAGTTGCAAGTTCAACTCATGCTCCGTGGGGCCATTTTTTCTATTATATAACACACACACGGTACTTTTTTTTATAACATGAAAGGGCAAACGAGTAGTCGAAGCCTTTTGGCGACTATCGACGCCCATACAAATCCGCACAACCAGAGATTACGCAGATGCATTGCCCTCCTTTTCCTTATCCCCCCAATGGGCTACCGCAAACTCACAAACCGCACGAAACGCTACAGCATAACTGTCACTTTACGCCGGTATTATGTGTGCGAGAGGTGCGAGAGGAGAGCCGAATTCGGCTGCAAAGCAGCATGGCACTTCCTCTTACAGTTTTCCTTTCCTTATGATAAGACCTAGTATATTATATAAAAAATATGTCAATGGGAAATACTCTATAGGTGAGGTGCCCCGAATCTAATGAGCAAACACGACAACTCGACGGCAAGTCACCCCTCAGTGGACCGACGCCACCTCCACAGAGGGGTTTTCCTGAACCACAGAACAGCCCCTGTCAACGTCGGGACAGTACAATGGGGTGAGGTTCCCATCCTCGGCCCTTGCTCTTTTGTCCCCCTCTTCTTATAAGAGTGGTACAAAGAGCCCCCTCGGCTCAAGGTGCTGGGCACTGAGGCTACTGAGCCCCACCGCCATGTCAAGCCCTGGACCATGGTGGGGAGAAGGAGTAACCAATCTATACCAATCTACGACAGCCGGAGCAGAAGTATAATCAGGATGTAAAATTTTGAGCACCGGCTTTTCTATCGTTGTTTTCTGCACCGGGTCATGTTCATGTGTTTTATGCCAT
Source organism: Helleia helle (assembly GCA_963853865.1). Taxonomy (NCBI): domain Eukaryota; kingdom Metazoa; phylum Arthropoda; class Insecta; order Lepidoptera; family Lycaenidae; genus Helleia; species Helleia helle. The sequence goes on from OY971431.1 coordinate 10,907,687, forward strand.
AAGGAGGCAACCGGGCAGTCGTAGCCTTACGCTGACTACCGACACCCACAGACATCCGTACAACCAAAAGTATTTATATAAATTTCTAAAATTTATTTTCGTTGGTACCTGTAACTCAAGTTCTTACTAGGTTAGCACATGGCTAGGTTAACGTGTACTGACTAGTGGTACACAAGTGACAAGATTGTTAGCGTGTTTATAATTAGCAAATATATTTGCCCCCAGGTCATGGAGACTAAGAACATGATCTACATAGTGTCAGAGTACGCGAGTAAAGGAGAAATATTTGGTAAGTAAAATAATATGTTAGTGACAAGAGTACATATTATTATGCTTATAATGCACGATTGGGAAAATCCATACTTTTTTAAAATAAATAAAAAATATATAAAACTAACAATATCTTGATACCTTTTACCGGTGGAATGGATGCGCTGTGCCGCGCTCCCGGCTGCATGGGTACCACCATCTTACTTGTTTCTCACGTCAAACAGCTTTGCTGCGTTTCGGAGAGAAGGACAGGACCAGGCAGTGTAATTACTGGCACTGAGACTTACCATCTTATGTCTCAGGATAGACAACACATGAATGAGTTGCATGGGCTAGTTCCAGATGAACTGGTTTATGTTCATGGGCGACCTCGACCACTTACCATCAGGTGGAACGTCTGCCAGTTTGCTATCCAACTGACATAAAAAAACCTTTTCATATCTAAACCGCTGATCAGTTTTATATATTAGCTGATAAATCATCAATCATTTGGCATAAAATTCTTAAGGAAGGACATTGACTATGATAACAATTATTATCTTTCCGTACACGAGTGTAAATCAAAGGCATCACGGGAAAACCCGCGAATTATAAATTAACCAAATCTTTTAAAGGAGTATTAAATTGGCAAATACTTTAAGATAAAAATGAATAGTCCTAATAAATTAAGAAAATAAAATAAATAATGTATGCATCGATTATTTAAATGTTTTTCTTGTAATCGGTTTTATGATGCGATTATAAAATTGTAGAGCGCCAGACAAAACTAAAGGTGCTTGGATAATTATTGCTTTAAGATTATTGGCCAGGTGCGTCGGCTATCTGATTAGAATAAATGAATATGAAATGCGGAATGGCAGAATACAGCTGCAGGACTGAATTGAAAAAACATACAAGTAGGTACGACTCGGACTCGTGACCTGTGTTAAATAAAATATTTTATTTATATGATATATAAGAACAAATAAACGGTTTTAAGATTTCTTTGCTGTAAGACCAAGCTTTTCGCCTAATTACTTTTGACTATATCAATGACCAACTGACTACAGACGGACGACTGACTAAAAATGTATCTAAAATTAAGATACAATACTTAAATACATTTTCGCAACTCGACATTTGATTTCTTGGTGATGCAGTGTATTTGGATTTCTGAAGTCTTGATAAATATTAGATAGAGAGATATTAGAGCTGCAAACACTGTTTGAGGTATTTATTAACCGGCTTCAAGAATTAAGAACCTCCTGTTCTTAATTCGTAGTATGTAGTTTTGTTCTTATTAAAAATTGGTAGCCCGGCCAGATCCATCCAGCCACAGACAATAGGGCTACCAATCTTGTCCTAACTGTACTATCTTTTTGAATCATACTGCGTCCTACTAATATTATTAAAAAAACACATTTATTTCCAGATTAACATATACCCATAGAGTGTTGGTAACAATATAATCTTTAAAACTATGTTAGTGTGTTATATTAAAATTATGAGAAAGGCTGGTGTCTTTGAGCAAATGTACATGAGTCCAGTGCTGCGTTAGAACATTGTCCACGTCCAATATGGCCGCCACTGTCTTCACCAGACTTGGTGCTGCGCCGCACTTGGTGAATCAGGGATGCTGTGCGCTTTCTTATTATACCCGACAGACAGTCGATGCCAGTTTCGGCAAGCATGCCCGATGCACTGCAAGGTCGGTGCAGCCCCATCACCACTCTAAAAGCGTTGTTATATTGAGTAATTTAATTATAAAGGCGAAAGTTTGTATGGATGTATGTTAGTCTTTCTCGCAAAAACTACTGAATGGATTTTAATGAAACCTCAATAATATAGCTTATACATCAGAATAATACATAATAACACATAGGTTATAATTTATCCCCGTAACTCCCACGGGAATGGGAAGTATGCGAGCGAAACCGCAGGGCGCTGCTGCTACTGCATATTTTTACTAAAATTGGTTTACCTTAAGAGTTCATCGCGAACATAAACGTAATTGTATATTTTTGTACACATTATTTTGTATTTGTATCATGAAGTTTCTAATAACCAGTACAGTTTAATGTTTGTAATTTTATACGTCATGTCAGTTGCAATTAACTAATTACCGGTGATTAGGTGTGGAATGCTATTAACTCTTGGTTTGTTTTCATTTTAAATCGAACCTATATAATATTTCGTAAGTCTTTTTAACATGAATAATATTAATAATACAATCCAGATGGAATTTATAGTATTGCTACTTGCCTCTCAATAAATGCCAAAACCATTGACCCTTAAAAATTGCAGTACCTATTAGGCAATTCACATTTCACAACGCGAAGCCTGTTTCGTCATCAATATCAATGAACTTGATATTTATCATGGGCGAATATTATTATGACCTATGCTCATAATTGATGTTTAAGTTTTCATACTGACATTATTATCATCATCATCATCAGCCGTTATACATCCACTGCTGAACATAGGCTTCCCACAAAGAACGCCACGACGACTCGCCTCGCCAGTCGCATCCAACACGGACCGGCCACTGCACCTGGATCCTATTCCCACCTGGTTAATGGCCGACCAAAACTTCGAATATCTCCTGTAATGGATTACTGACATATAGTTCTGTGACTTAGACCGTAAGGAAGACGCAGCTCTACCCACTAAAACCCGGCGAGTGCCACCAATGCCGCCTTTGGTGAGGTGCCCCGGCTCTGTTGAGCAAAAGCACCGTACTTGCATGGTACCTAATGTTATAATCATAACCAAATTATCTATAGATATTCGAATTCAAACCTATTATAGATACTTGCTTGATCTTTTAACTTTTAGTATATACGAAAACTATTATGAGATTTTACAGATTAAAATAATGGGCTAGCTAAAATTTTGATCTAATTAAAGGGATAGAATGAGTAGCACTTTAGATTTGCTTATCTCAAATAAGAGACCCCTTTTTGACCTTGTCATTATGTACCTACTCGGGCCATGTTGGAAAACATTATAAAGAGTTTGTTGACAGAGACGAATACGAGTGTCGTGTGATTAAATGGCTACGATTTTATGGAAAAATGAATTTTGAATGTTAAATGAAGAGTTTTTGGTTGATTTGAATAGACTAAAGACTTACCTTATTTATTAATAAGCTATTTCAGTATATAGGTACTCTACCTCTGATATAGACTAGTGATTTGGTTTAAAGATGTTAGACGCCAAATGACAATAAGAATATGGGTTAAAAATATATAGTATCCCATATCTACCTGAATACCATAAAACGATAGAAAACAGGTGACAAGACATTCTAGCAGCTTTACTTTACAGTACTTTGTCTTAATATTTAGCTACTACTAAATGTGGGTTTTTCAACTATGGAACCGTACCCTACTTCGTATTGTGTTTACTAAAATGCTTAAGAATGAACTAACCTTAATTAGTATGCATAAATAACTTTGATTAAAATAGCGCTAGTACTATTAACCCACTTCAAACTAAACCGCCTATCGTGTAATGTAATAAAAGAGGGTGTAAAAATAGTTGATGTGATTTATAAATGTCACAAACTACAATGTTTCAAAGAAAAAAAATCTCGTAACCTCGACATCGATTAAGGGCGCATGGCGTAAGTTCTTGGCCGTCTCATGACGTCAGCAGGCTAGCTCTGACGTCACAAGGATGGTGTTAGCCAGGGTATGAGGGTGGGGTATTGCTCTGACGACATCGAGCCGAAAAACCGTTATGAAAATAGCTCTCTTAGTATAATATTTTATGTACGGTAAATAATAGACCCAATATCGTAGTGTATTGAATATTTATTATAAAAATATTAGTAGACTTTTTGCTTTATAGTGTTTAAACTTTTGTGTATAAAGTGTAATTGAAGTATACAAATTAAAATACATATCGTTTAAGTCTTATTTTACAAATATGCCTTTATATAACTCTTATGTGTCCCTTAAGTAAGTTGATGATACATTAGTTAATGAAATTCTATCTTATTCCACCTTGGCTGTACAGCGCACACCTGTGTCAGCTGTTAGCCTTTAGTTAGTTTATATTTTAAAACCCATCCACGTAATTGCCACCGTTCCACTGGAAGTATATCTCTGCTCGAGTGTTTTGCCTTATATTGTGATACTCTGTTTAATAAAATGTAGCGTCTGATCTTTCTCGTCAAATAAATTAAGATATTATTAAAATTAAAGAAGTAAGTAATATTGACGATTTACCATATTTATGTTAATTTGAAAATAAAATAGCACAACATCATTATTTTCCATTCAAATGTTAATCATTTCTATAGAAAAAAAAAGTATAAGTAAATATATAATGAATCAAGCGTTTCATTAATAAGTCTACCTCCCACACGGTGACCTTAGTGTATTTTAATTTTTAACTTTCTATCGAATCCTACGTAGGTCACGTTAAACGTTTGGTGAGGTTAAAAATAATTCACGCGTCATTGTAGATTCTTGAATGAATGTTTAAGATTTTAAATTTAAATTAAACAATGCGTGTAACTAACTTTTTTTTTCTTTTACGCCGGGAAATGCTCTAAAGTCTAAGGCATGCCGCCGGGGAGTGGGTCTCCCCAGATGTGGGACTTGCTGCGCCCGAAAGGTGGTAAGGTGGACGCAACTCTACCCACTAAAACCCAGCGAGTGCCACCAATGCCGCCTTTGGTGAGGTGCCCCGGATCTGTTGAGCAAACAGGGCGTCTCGACGGCTAGTCAGTCCCTCAAGGGACCGACGCTACATCCACAGAGGGGTTGTCCCGAACCACAGAACAACCCTTCCCAACGTTGGGACAGTACAATGGTTTGAGGTTCCAATCCTCGCCCCCTTGTACCCCTCTCTTTTGTCCCTTTTTCTTATAACAACAAAGAGCAGCTCCCTCGGCTCAATTCGCTTCGCCCAAGGTGCTGGACTCACCTTAAACTACTGAGCGCCGCCACAACAAGACTTGAACCGTGGTGGGATGCGTATTACTAACCTAAACCAGACAAAAGAGATTTTTTTTTGTTTTTAATATACACAGTTAGTGTAAACCTTATTGTAAGCGACGATGGTCTAGCCACTAGTGGGTATGGGCTCGGCCTCTTGAGTGAGAGGTCCGGGTTCGATCCTGACCCCCGTGGTGCCTAGAAATGGGTTTATCAAAATTTCTACATGCATCTGAACATGAGACCATCGCTTGCTCACCTGTGAAAGATACATCGTGAGGAAACCTGCATGCCTGATCAGATTAAAAGTATTTGAAGGTGTGTAAAGTTCACCAACCCGCATTGGGCCAGCGCATCGCAAAACCCTCCTCGCCTGATTTCGAGGAGGAGATCCGTGCCCAGCAGTGGGACATAATATAAGGGTTGTGTACGCTATGTACACTTGTTGCTGGGATTGGAGAATTGAAACAATAATTTCTTCAGAACTTTTCCTTTATTCCTCTTCTTAGTATTTCTTTACAAGTTTTCACTATTACTGGTAGCCGAATACTGAACTGATTAGTGGAAATTCAGCGCGATATTTATACAAATCTTGCCGTAAAGCATACTATTAGATTGACCAATCAGAGATCACTTTATTTCCCTCTCACTCTAACCTATATCCTATCCTTTCTAACATTGTTTAAACTTTACAAGTCATTTTCTCTTATTTTCTAATTAAATTAACATTGCTAATGCTTATAGGAATCTAAATAGGCATTAATTCTAACTAAAAAACATAATTAAAACATTCTAATTAGATATTTAAAAAACACAACATATTGCATCTTTCTCACTCTTACGTAAAACGAAAGTGACAGCAAGCTATGAGGTAAACTCGGTTGGCGTACAACCGAGTTGGGGCGAGTCAATTACATGACACAAAGTTTTCATATTAAACCTATCAAACTATATACTGGCCTATACTTATCTTAGTAACAATTAGTAGTTAGTATTTACATATTACAATTAGAACAATGACTATGTACATATTATAATTAGTTAGTTACGTGATCGATTGAGTCGTCCTGCACATTCCTCCCGCCGTGTGACTCCGTCGCATCTTCTCCTGGTGCCGGGACGACGTCTTCCTCGATGGGCAGGATCACCAGCTTCCTTACCGGTCGCCGTAGTACTCCTCCCTTGGTCTGGATGTCGACAGTTCTTACGACGTTGTCGGGTCCAGGGAATGTTGCGATTACTTTCCCTCTGAGCCATACGTTGCGCGGTGAGTTGGGATCGACTAGCAGTACGAGATCCCCGATTCGTACCGAAGACCCTCGTCCATGTGGCTCCCGCCGGTTCTGAAGTCCGGGGAGATATTCACGTAACCACCTTTCCCAGAATGTGTCTGCTAACTTCTGTGCGGCTTGCCAGTTGGACTTCGAAATAATGTCTTTTTCTGGGAATCTTGCAAAGGTCGGTAATCTTCCTGGTCCTCCCAACAGGAAGTGGTTGGGAGTTAACGCTTCCAGATCTTCAGGGTCGACCGATACATGTGTGAGAGGTCGACTGTTGACGGTATATTCGGCTTCTGTCAGTAGCGTGGAGAGTACTTCTTCTGTAGGATGGCGTTCGTGGAGGGTTGACGTCAGGCTAGTTTTGACAGACCTGACCATTCTTTCCCATGCCCCGCCCATGAATGGTGCTCCCGGGGGGATGAATCGCCACGATATCTGTCTCTTCGCTGCTTCTTCAGCCGTTGCCTCGTCGATCGCTCGTCGTAGTTCTTTATCTGCCGCTTTCAGGTTCGTCCCGTTGTCTGACCAGATTTCCGTTGGACAGCCTCTTCTGGCCATCATTCTTCTCAACGCCATGACTGCCGAACTGCTGCTGAGCGATCCGGCTATTTCAAGATGTATCGCCCTCGTAGTTAGACATGTGAAGACGGCGACGTATCTCTTCTGATGTGAACGTCCGATGGTGACAGAGAGAGGTCCGAAGTAGTCCACTCCGGTAAATGTGAACGGACGTTGATGGTGAGCTAGTCGACAGGCAGGTAAGTCTCCAGTTCTTGGGAAAGATGGCGTTTGTGTCTTCATTCGACAGTGTAGACATTGTCTTATGATAGTACGAGTTATCGGGCGTATGCGTATAATCCAATATTGTTGACGACACTCGTTGATAGTTGTTTCTACGCCCGCGTGGTGTAGTTTATGATGGATATTCTTAATCCATAATTTCACCGTCGGATGGTTGCCATCTATGACTACAGGACTTCTTAATGCTTCCGGTACTTCCTTGACGGCTGCGATGCGGCTTTTTAACTTGATGAACCCGTTCAGATATTCTATACTTATTTGATGAAGTCTGCTCTCCTTGCTGATGGGTTTCCCTCTTCGAATGTCATGAAGTTCTTGAGTGAATGCTTCTTGTTGAGATGACCGCATCAGAAGTTCTTCGGCTTGTGTAAGAAGTTCCGCAGGTATGGGAATGAATTTTCTTTCTTCTTTCTTTTGTTCTTGTCGTGGTATAATTCCTTTCTTTTTGTTACGTATGTTTTTCCAGATGGGATCCGTTTCGATGTTCTTCGAGTTTCTCTTATAGTGAACGGTTTCTTTCGTGGGCCGGCAGAGTTGAAGAAACTGAAGTACTCTAGCTGTTGTATAACGTAATCTATCCCAGTTGGAGAAGCGGGATACCTCGGGTAAGGCTTCTGCGAGTCTCGGAGTTTCGTCGACTGAGATGTGATGGATTCTTTCTTCTCCGGTTTCTTCTGTAATTGAACAAGATTGTTCTGTTGGCCATGACTCTTCGGGTTCATAGAGAAACTCTGGACCTTTGTACCACCTGTGGTTGGTGTCGAATGACGGTGGTACATTTCTTGTGGCGTCATCGGCGATATTGAGCTTGGTCGGAACCCATCTCCACTCGTTTACTGTAGAGCATTCTTCTATGGCTGCTAGGCGGTGCGCAACGTATGGCTTGTATGAGCGAGACCCTGTCTTGATCCAGGTAAGTACCGTTCTGCTGTCAGTCCAGAACGTCTTCGAATCTGGTTTCCTTTCGTGTTCTTCTATGGTGGCTTCTGCGAGTCTGGCTCCCATTACGGCGGCTTGTAGCTCTAATCTTGGTATTGAGGTGACCTTCAACGGGGATACTCTTGCTTTGGCCATGACGAGTGACACATTGACTTGACCGTTCGGGGCTACTGTTCTCCAGAACAGTGCTGTAGAGTATGCGGATTCGCTTGCGTCGGTGAAGATATGTAGTTGAAGTGACACGGCGTCGCTGTAGCCCAGGTAGCACCTTGGTATAGCCACGTTCGAGAGATTCCTCAGATGGAGTAGCCAGTTCTGCCAATCTTCTGAGAGGTCCTCATCAATCTCGTTATCCCATGATGTTCCGCGTCGCCATACTTCTTGTAGGATTTGTTTGGCCTTGATAGTGACCGGGGAGGCGAAACCGAGTGGGTCGAATAGAGACATGACAACCCTTAAAGCCTCTCTCTTGGTTGGTTTCTTCCCTTGAAACAGTGATGACGGTATTCGAGTCAGGTTGAGATTGAAGGTGAACTCGTCCCTGTCTGGTTTCCAGATGAGTCCCAGTACTCTCTCGACTTTGTCTTCTGTCTTGTATAGTTCGATATCTTCTTGACCTTCCGTTTCCCCTATGGCCTCGAGAAGGCTAGGCGAGTTCGACTTCCATTGTTTGAGTTCGAAGTTCGCTTCCTTATGTATGTTCTTGACCTCGGTTGTGATGCGTATAGCTTCTTCTAAGGTTTTGAAGCTATCCAGATAGTCGTCAACGTAATGCTTCTTTACTATGGCTCTTGCGGCTTCTGGATGAGTTTCTTCATATTTCTTTGCGTTCAAATTCTTCACGAAGATCGCCGTTGCCGGTGAACTAGATGCGCCGAAGATGAGTGACGTCATTCGGTATTCATCCGGTGGCTGACTATCTCTTCTATCCTTTCGCCATAAGTACCGCAAGGCATCCCTGTCTTGTTCTCGAAGCTTTACTTGCATAAACATTTCTTTGATGTCCGCAGTCACAGCGACGGTATGTTGTCTGAACCGCATGACGACCCCTGGTAATGATTGTAGTAGATCCGGTCCTTTGAGGAGTTGGTCGTTGAGCGAGACTCCCCTAGTCTTGGCTGCTGCATCATGGACCACTCGGAGCTTATCTGGCTTCAAAGGGTTGACCACTCCGAAGTGTGGTAAGTACCACGTTTTATTCGCTGTCTTTGTCTTCGGGGCTGGCTCCGCGTATCCCTTGATGATGAGTGCTTCCATCTGTTCTGTATATTTTTGTTTTAGTCTGGGATCCCGATCGAGTTTCTTTTCGATGTTGTATAGGCGCTTCAACGAGTTTTCATAGTTGTTAGGGAGGTTGATGTCTTCTGTCTTCCATAAGAGTGACGTTTCGTATCTTCCTGTCTTCGTGTGGACTGTATTCTTTTCAAGGACTCGTAACGCTTGCTCTTCTGGATCTGTTGTCGGTTTCTTCGGATTGATGTATAGTGAGTCCATCGCGAAGTACTGCTTCATCATGTCTTCAAGGGTGTCTTCAACATGATCTTCTCTCAGGTGATGAATGTAGTTGATGTTGTTGCTTGAGTCTTTCGTGTGGCTTCCGTGAAGTACCCATCCGAGCGGAGTGAGCGACGCCACCGGTTGTTGTCTGCTTCCTTTCTTGACTCTTGAAGTGAGAAGAAGATGCCAGTTGTCTTGTCCAACTAGTATTTCGGGCTTCGCATGTGTATATGTGATGAACTCGCTGATGTCTTGAAGGTGTTGACATTCTTCAATCTTTTCTTTTGAAACCCTTTGAGTAGCCACATGAAGATTCTTGACTGTTCTAGCTTGAATTCTTTCTTCATGTTCATTCACTCCCCTTAATGTGATATTGACTCTTCTTGACTTATTTTCGGAGGTCTTCATCTCGTTGATGGCTTCGATGCGGAGCGGGTCGATGGGTCCTCTGGCGCCGATGCGGTGAGCTAGGTTCTCGTCGATGAGTGTCACCGTAGACCCATCGTCTAGTAGAGCGTATGTGTCTGTTGCTCCCGCCGGTCCCGACGCTGTGACTGGGATGATCTTCAAGTAGGACTGTCTTGTGGTTGTAGTCCAGGCAGAGTTGATTGCTTCAGATGACCTGTGGTCCTCTTCTGTCCTTTCATTATTCCTCGAGACATGCAGCATTCGATGATGATAATATTTACAGTTGTCGATACCACATGTTCGTTGTCGACAAGAATGGTTCTTGTTTCTATACCGTAGGCATCTGAAACATAGACGACGGTTTTTTGCGATATCCCATCTTCCCTGAACATCCTCTGCCTTGAACTTCTCGCAGTCCGTTATTGAATGTCCCGTGCCTTCACATATGAAGCATTTGATGGTTGGTTTCTCGGTGACATGGTTCACTCGTTGATGACGTCTCGGTGTGGTGGGCTGCGGCTGTGAACCCACTTGTTCCGGTTGTGCGAAGGGTCCGCACAGCTCCGCTTCTCTTTTCATGAACTTGTCGAACTTCAGTAGTGCCGGCTCTTCTTTAGGTAGTGTGGCAGAGTAGTCGAAGTATCTGTATCGAAGTGTCGGTGTCAGTTTATCTACCATGGCCCTGGCGATTTCCGGGTTGTAGAGATAGTAGACGCAGTTCAATGCTTGTAGTGTAGACACGGCGTTTGTCACCTTAGTCGAGAATATACAGATGTCCCTTGGTGACTCGGAGAGACGTGGTAATGTTCGAAGTGTGTCTATTTCCATCATAGCGATTGATTCTGGTCTTCCGAATCTTGATTCCAGAGTCTTCATAATGTCGGCTGGGTTGGCGTTCGTGATAAGTAGACCATCGACGGCTTCCTTGGCTTTCCCTTTTAGGTTTCTTCGAAGTCTGTTGATATTCTCTGTCTTCGAGTAGAGCTTTTCGGTTTCTTCGTAACCTGCTTTGAAGTGAAGCCATTCTTGATGCGCTCCGTTGAAGACCGGTAGCTCCATAAGTCTTGGGCGCGCTGACTTGACGGCGAGTGTTATGGCTTCAGTCAATTGAGAGAGCTCTGACTGAGGATATTTGGTCGTCTTCTCTTCGACGAGGACTGGTGGCTTCAACTTCTTTTCCTTAATCGCGTTCGGTGGTTCTGGACTTCTTTCTCTTGCCACAGTGACAGGTTCTTCCATTCTTCTGTCTTCTGTGATACTTGGTTGTCTTGGTATCCTTTCTTCTGTGGTGGCAAGTTGATGAGGTTCGTTGCTGATGGCTAATACCGGCGATTCTGACTGACCTTGTAGCCAGGTATTGATTCGTGTGTTGGCTTCTATTTTCGAACACACGGAGACGACGTCATCGTTTTCTTCATCCGAGTCCGCTTCCAATACGGCGAGGCGAGCAGCGGCTAATTCGACTTGCAGGCGCGCTAACTCCTCTTTTGCTTTCGCTATTTTGTAGGCCTTCGTTGACTTGACGGAGGCGGCACGTTTCCTTTCTTCATGCTTGCCGGCTTCAGGTAGGCAAGCGATAACAGTATTGGCTCTTTGCACTGACGGCGGTGCGTCCCGACTGGCAGTAGTCGAGGGGCGCGGGGGGGCGAGAGCTTGAGATTCAGTATCCGGTCTACCAGTTGTTTCGTTAACGTTCGGGATCGTAGCCTCGGTACTACCTGACTGAGCGGTGGTCCGATCAGTGGTATCGGTCTGCGTGGTATCAGTAGTGCCAGTGGTACCGGAGGTGGCAGTATCGCCGGACGTTTGGGTTCGATATGAATCGGTAGTTTCGGAGGTCGTATGTTCAGTTTCTGACGCAGACTGTTGCGCTTCTTTTGACTGGTGTGTTTTGCGAGTGACCGGCATGTTCACTTTCTTGATAAAATCTTCACCGTATCACTTTCTTGAGGAAAGATTCTTCGCACTTTCTTCTCAATTATCCGGCGACCGAAGGACCATAAATGTACGCTATGTACACTTGTTGCTGGGATTGGAGAATTGAAACAATAATTTCTTCAGAACTTTTCCTTTATTCCTCTTCTTAGTATTTCTTTACAAGTTTTCACTATTACTGGTAGCCGAATACTGAACTGATTAGTGGAAATTCAGCGCGATATTTATACAAATCTTGCCGTAAAGCATACTATTAGATTGACCAATCAGAGATCACTTTATTTCCCTCTCACTCTAACCTATATCCTATCCTTTCTAACATTGTTTAAACTTTACAAGTCATTTTCTCTTATTTTCTAATTAAATTAACATTGCTAATGCTTATAGGAATCTAAATAGGCATTAATTCTAACTAAAAAACATAATTAAAACATTCTAATTAGATATTTAAAAAACACAACATATTGCATCTTTCTCACTCTTACGTAAAACGAAAGTGACAGCAAGCTATGAGGTAAACTCGGTTGGCGTACAACCGAGTTGGGGCGAGTCAATTACATGACACAAAGTTTTCATATTAAACCTATCAAACTATATACTGGCCTATACTTATCTTAGTAACAATTAGTAGTTAGTATTTACATATTACAATTAGAACAATGACTATGTACATATTATAATTAGTTAGTTACGTGATCGATTGAGTCGTCCTGCACAGGTTGATATTGTTATATTATCACTTTTTCTATTTATGTATATGTAAAGTTTAACAACTTATTATAAACATTGTTACATTGTTGTATTTATACAGTGGGACACTATAAGGGTTGATATTATTAGTATTATTATTATAACCCTTATTCGATTTCCTTATTTGTTGATCGTTTTCAGAGTTACCAAACCATAAATGAACCATTTTGTCGCCTCTATATAATAATCTGTTTCTATGACATATGAAGTATATGGCTTACAACTTCTAAGAAAGTAATATAAAAATTCCTTTCAGATTATATTGCGAGGTTCGGACGTATGGCAGAACAGGCAGCTCGACGCAAGTTTTGGCAAATTCTCTCAGCGGTCGAGTATTGCCATGAAAGGCGAATTGTACACAGAGATCTCAAGGTATTATCCCTCTTTTACCATCTATATTCATTAGGTATTGTTATCACAGGAAAACCGAAACCGAAAAAAAACAAAGAAATCGCAGAACGCCAAGAGAACGGAACACCTGATGGGTTAGCCAAGATGCCATTCTACAATCGTAAACGCTAGTAGAAAACTAATAAATGTATGGAAATTACATTTAAGACCACGTGATTTCTCGATGTAAAATTTAATTTCCATACATGCGTTTACGATTATAGAATGGCATCTTGGCTCACCACCTGGTATTATATAACAAATGGAAATCTTCAGGTGTGTTTTACTTCAAATTCAATATTGATCATGTACATAAAAGCAATTATTCCAGAATCCATATTTCCGGGACTTTAAATTCAAAAGAATATGGGTCATATGTGGAACGATCTTTTTATCTTCGGTGACTTCATTTTATCGAGCTTTAAATTTCCTTATATATTTTTACTTGAAAGCGATCGAATGATATTTAACAAAAGTAGTAATAATGGCTGAGAGTAAGGATACTATCGGGGTCACCATGATCAATAGTAGGACATTAATGATTTCGCTAAAAAGGAACCTTATTGTTAAAGGAGCTTGATAATATAATATATATACAAGTGAATATCTATAGACCTCGAATAATTGTATTACTAATTTAGAAATTTAAAACGAGCTTTCTTTCAACCACAATCCTTCCAGAACTACAACCTCTTACCTCCATCTTGCTAATTAGAATTATGCTCATCATCATCATCATCATCATCATCTGTTTTTTCATGATACCGTATCACACAGATATTCTACTTTGGGTACTACAAAGAGATCAAAGTCTATCAAACTCCTGTCTTGTAGAAGCCTTTTCTAAATTTCATTCATTATTGCAGGCGGAAAATTTATTACTGGACGCGAACATGAACATCAAGATCGCCGACTTCGGGTTCAGTAACTATTACGCGACTGGGGAGCTTCTGGCGACCTGGTGCGGGTCCCCACCGTACGCGGCGCCAGAAGTGTTCGAGGGGAAGAGGTATACGGGGCCAGAAATCGACATATGGGTGAGTGAAGGCTTGTTTTCTGTGACAATTGCCTCATTTATGAGTTTCATGTGCGTTGGACTCTTTCATGTTAATGGATGACGCCGGCTACCTGGACACGTCATTTTGCCTATATATCTAACATAAAAAATACTAAGCTAGTGTTTTGGGTCACATTCTGAAAGAAGTGTCTATTTCCAACTACATGGGACGATCTCTGTGCAGAGGCAGGTCCTATTAGGATAAGCCAATTTCGTCTGGACACAAGTTTTGATGATAATAATCATATTATTCGAAAGATTTCATAATCAAAAATGCATATATTTCAGCCAGACAATTTTTTTATAAATTTTTTAATATAGTTGAAATTTAATATCAAAATTTATTAATATCAACCCTTATATGTCCCACTGATGGGCACGGGTCTCCTCCTCGAAATCAGATGAAGAGGGTGTTGGGCCATAGTTCAAAGATGCGCTGGCCCAATGCGATAGAACTTGACACTCCTTCAAAGACTTATCTCATCAGTTATGCAGGTTTCCTCACGATGTTTTCCTTCACCGTGAGCAAGCGGTGGTCTCATGTTTTTAGGTGCACCTAGAAATTTAGAAAAAACCCATTTCAAGGCACCACAGTGGTTTTTTTTATATAGAGGGGGCAAACGGACAGTCGGTTCACCTGATGGTAAGTGATAGCGACATCTACTGACACCCGCTACATCAGAGGGAAAAATATTTTGCAGACGTAATACAAAATTTATCATATTTATCAGAATACACACTACACAATACGATAATTATTATAATAATATTTTAATATATAACAATTGTCTTCCTTTAATTAAAATCGAGCATGTTACAACGTTTTTCTTATGTTACAAACGTGATGTTTTAATATGGGTTTATCTTCGTGGCCATTTATAGCCATTCAAAACACCACGAGGCGAGAAATAAATCTTGTCTCCCTATTATTCCAAAAATAAACAAAAAGAGGGAGTGGAATCGTATTGTTGAAGAGGTGTCCATAATTCGTTTGAATGTGGGAGTGTAAAGTGAGACACAATTAATAAGTCGATGGAAAATTCATGTATTTGCATTTAAAAAATGGCAGGAAAATGAAAAGGCAAAGGAAAAATACTGCTGCATCTACCAAAATTTATGGACTAGAGTGACGTAATAATCTGTCTCGTTCATCAATCACTTCTTTCAATTTACCGATAAGATTGTTTGTTTTATTTCTTCTTTAAAATTGTTTAGTTTTAACGACGTCTCTTATTAAATTTAAATATTTTGATTCGAAGTGACTATGACGACCGTATGACGCAGATTTGCTAAATAAAGCCGGCGAATATATTTTTATTATCGTTTTTATATAAAGGACGCTGCGACCAAGCCGGATTTATCGCTAAAGAGATTCCTATAAAAAATTATTTTGAGCGTTTTTATGTTGCGCTGCATTAAGAGTTTGGTTTCACATTATTTATGTTCAAATTATATAAATTATTTGAATATAATAATTATTTTTATAGAAAGAAAGAAAGAAAGAAAAACATTTATTTGACCACACACATAGGTCCCTCTAAAGACAACACTTCCACTTCATTTCACCGTTTCGTTTCGATTTATTTTTATAGCATAGTAAATGCGTTGTCCTCCTTTTCCTTATGCCCCCAATGGGCCACTGGAAACTCAAAAACCGCACGAAACGCGAAAGAATAGCTGTCACTTTACGCCGGTATTATGTTAGCGAGAGGTACCACCCCGGTGGTGCCGGCCCAATTCGGCTACATCTAATGCATGCATGCATCTAAAGCAGCATGGCACTACATCGTACTGACTCCTTTAACAATGTCTACATTTAACCTCATTCAAGCATGGAATAACGATCTGGAAGCTCTTTCATGTCTTACAAATACTAGCTAGCAAATAGCTTTCAAAGAGAAAAAAAGACTAGCTTAGCTTACAAATAAAAGAAGGAGAGAAGTTTAAGGTTTTATGGATACTATTCGTCGCTATTCTTTCATAACAGCGATGAGCCATGTATTCAAAATAAAAGAACCAAGCATCTAATTAATTACCATCTTTTAAAATGGTATATTTTGTCCCCAGAGTCTCGGGGTGGTGCTGTACGTACTGGTATGTGGCGCATTACCGTTTGACGGCTCCACACTTCAGTCGCTGCGAGACCGAGTGCTCTCGGGGCGCTTCAGGATACCCTACTTCATGAGCGAAGGTAAGACACAAGTGCATCATTTTTAATTAAATGCAAATATATTTAAATTATTTATTATATAAGCGTCATTAGCATTTCATGACTTTGCAGTAACATTATGGAATTTTTTATTATCATTATCACCTTTGCGTAAGACATTCTTCTTGGCTATCATTGCAGTTTCCACAAAGTAAAATATTTAATTAGGTGTTTACTCAAGCCGATACATGGCTTACATTCAATAAAAATAGCTCATATATTCCATTTTTATTGAAAGTAAATAATAATAATATCTATGGACGCTTTCACACCACGTCAATCTGGTCCCGTGGTAAGTTCTCAAAGAACTTGTGTTACGGGTACCAGACAACGGAAATATATATAATACTTTTATACTATACATGTATTTAAGATTTTTATTATATAATACACATATTTAATACACATCCATGACCCAGGAACACAGAAAATATTTTTGCTCCCTAGCGGGATTCGAACCCGCAACTTCCGGCTTGAGCGCCAACGCGCTTACCACTGAGCCACAGAGGTCGTCCTATCATTAAAAAAATTGTTTTTTTACTCTTATCGTGAGAGATTATTATTTCGATTTTCAAATCAACTGGTATGGGACCTTAGGAATCCCTTAATAATTTCATCCACAACATTTACTATGATCCACAAGTAAATTTCTATTCGCAATTTAGACACAGGTAGGTAAAACAAAAAAAAATCGCCGCATAGATACAGTGTGATTATTTGGAAGTGTAACATTTGTCGAGTCGATTCGAGATTAGCTTAGTGGTTATAAGACCGCAAGATTTTGATGTGTTAAAACAAGCTCATAGCATGCAAGTGACAAGTATAACCAAATATTTCGCGCATACGTGAAAAACTTTAAAACTAACAGACCAAATTTTACCGGTGGAAGGTATCCGACTGTACCGAGCTCGCGTTTGCATGGATACCATTTTCTTTCTTTTTTCTTCTGACAAATGCTTATTCCTTCTGACAAACGGCTGTTTTGTGTTTCGGAAAGGGCTGGCTGGTTACTGATACCGAGACTCTATCTCCGTACGTCTCAGGATAGGTAACGCATGAATGAGTCACCCGAGTTACTCCCAGCCCCCAGGTACAATCCTTTAAGCTCTGGTAACGCTGACCACTTACCATCATATGACACGTCTGTCAGTTTGTCCAACTAACATTAAAATTTCCGACAGAATGTCGACTATAGTAGCGTTAAGATTTATTCCATATCTTATACATGCGCAATTATTGTTGGTATACGTAATACAGACGAATAAATCGTATTGATTTCAGCGAAGGTTCTTCTAAGGCATTTTCCTCTCATGAAATATACATTGGTATATCAAGCAAAAGGTCGCGGATGTGGTGAATAAAAACCGAGTCGCCAAATAGACGGGATTTTTGAAATGAAATGTGAATTGTTTTGCGTAAAAATTTGCTTGATTGTCCATCAGTCTTTTTGGGTTTTTTTTATAGCATACGAGGGCAAAGGAGTAGTTGAAGCCTTTGGCGACTTTTCCTTTTCTTATCCTCCCAATGGGCCAAAAGAAACTCACAAACCGCACGAAACGCGACAGTATAGCTGTCATTTTCGGCCGGCATTATATTCGACTGTTAATTAATACTAATACGTGTGACTATGGTCAAACTTAGTACACATAATTACTGTTGATGAGAAAATAGAACCAAAAACCTTAGACTTTATAAAGGACACTATGTCCAGACCTATGCACTGTGTACAGAAAGCAACAATAATTTAGTGTAGAGCTAGATTTTCAATAGAATATAATGTAGGCGTGCTTGTTTAGATTCATCAAAGTTTTTTTTAAATGATTGATAGGCTTGCGTTTGGCCACTGTCTCGCCTGATGGAAAGTTATGACGTGGCCGACGATGGAGCACGCTTGCCTTGTTTTTGATTATCCCCAAGTTCGTAGAGAAGCAAATGTACGAGAAAAGTATCTTATTCATGTCTGTGTCTGTAATGCAAAACCAATCTACTCTGTATGCGTGATCGAGTAACAAACAATACAACTAACTTTCAAACTCACGCTATAATATCGTTAGGATTGTATTGAAAAATGTGCATTTTTCACAGATCCGTGTTTCGTAACGAAGAGAGTTAATGATATATTAATTATCGAAAATCCACATAACGAACTTTTACTCGTCGAAGCCTCATTATATCTAGTTAATAAGTAATTAGTGAATGCTCGCTTTTGTTTTACGAACTAGTGTTTTATTTGTGATTTTGATTGTGATACATACATATGACTGACGTGACCATTTATTTTGAAACTCAAAATGGGACATAGACATATTTCATTAAATTGTTTCTCAAAAAGTGATGACCTTGTACGCAACAACGTCTAATAAATCGATGAACGCCGGCTGCATGCACAAAATGACGCGTCATTGTCCCGTTATGCTCATAGTCCCGTTACGTTCATTGCACGCTTGCGTTTTGTTATGACGTTGTCACGTTAAACTATCGTCCGTAAACCAACTTTACAGACAACCATTTTTTTTACCAATAAACAATTCGGTCTAGTTTTTATTACAACAACTCTGAAACTTGAAAAGCGGGACAACAACAACGGTTACTTCTGACGCCCTTTTTTCGTTGTTATTTAGAAACGAAATGATTTTACACTTTCTTTTTTTTAATAACAAAAGCCCTTAATATTTTTCATTCAGTGCGTCCCGGAGCTTTCCTCCGGGTTCAACTGCACAGGTTACGAATAAACGAGATAGTCTCGTTCAAAATGGGACGTCTGGTCACCTTACACATGACGCAAGATGTACGTAGTTCTTGCGTTAGTACGTTTGACGTACATTTTGAAGGTTATGTGGTGCAAAGACACTGAAAGGTAAAAAGCGAATTGTTCGAGCGGTTTTAGGTTGTGTAGCCGAGATTTGTGAAAAATAAATGTATAAACTTATAATATTTTAACATGTTTTTAATTTACGATTGTAATATTTATTATAAAACTAGCTGTTGCCCGCAGCTTCGCCCGCGTTAACATTTAAAATTTGAGGGGTTGACCACCCTTATCACTTAGGGGTATGAAAAATAGATAGTAGCCGATTCTCAGACCTACTGAATACGCATATAAAATTTGGTAAAAATCGGTAAAGCCGTTTCGGAGGAGTACGGTAACTAACATTGTGACATGGACATTTTATATATAAGATGATCAACATGTTGAAATTCTAAGAATTTTGCACTGATAAAATTCATTCAAAGTAAGGTGATCGTTAATTTTTTGTGCTTATTAGCTATCTCAAAGATTATTTTTAAAATATAAATGAAACCGAACCCCACATTTTTGATACCATCTATTTAAAACAATACGCTTTTCAAATCGATAAGTCAACCGAATGTCACTATAAGAGCACATCGTAAATACATATGACATGACTTTGCTTATATAATATGAGTATTATAGCGCCCGTTTCTCTGATATTGCTGTCAGACGTCGGCCACAGATGTTATATTATTGGAAGGCAACGAAGAGTCTTGTCAGTATAGATTTGTCTAAGTAGGACATTGATAGAATACTTTGTCATATAATCGCTGTTGCCCGCAGCTTTGCTCGGGTTTACAAAGATTTACAGCCGTAACCGGACTGATAATTATTATTTTTATCTTCTCCGTCACTCGGTGATAACGTAGAATTATATTAGTGAAAGATTTTTTTAAATCGGATAAGCAGTTTCGAAGGTTACCTTATACTTCCAAACTTACAAACATTACCTCTTCTTCTTTGTCATTAGCTCCCTTGCGGAATTGCCAAACGTTACCTCTTTATAGTATTACTAGCTGTTGCCTGCAGCTTCGCCCACGTTACTCAATTCCTATATGTCACAGCGTGATGTTATATAGCCTTATAGCCTTCCTCGATAAATGGGCTGTCTAACACTGAAAGAATTTTTCAAATTGGACCAGTAGTTCCTGAGATTAGCGCGTTCAAACAAACAAACAAACTCTTCAGCTTTATAATATTAGTATAGATTAGAAAGTATAGACATTGACACTGACAAGATACAGATTTATAATGGAATAGACGCATAATAAAACGATACGCCTACGCTGCGTCTACCGCCCACGTAGTGACAACCTAATCGCCATGATAACGAGCCTATGGACTCAATGAGATGTTAAACGTAATTGGATAGGCATAAAATCGACTACATAAATAGTAGTAGACAAGGTGTAATTTGGAAGCACGGCGAAGTTGGTCAAATGTGAGTGGCAAAATCACGGTTGCTGATAACTTTTTTATTCCTTACAATGAACGATCGTGACATCTTTGTTATGACATCGATAATTTTGAAATCAATTATTTATTTCGCACTTTTTTTTTCTTTTCCGCCGGGAAATGTTCTTAGGGCATCTCGCGGGGAGGAGGGACTCCCCAGACGGGTATGTGGGACTCGCTGCGCCCGAAAGATGGTAAGGTGGACGCAGATCTATCCACTAAAACCCGGCGAGTGCCACCAATGCCGCCTTTAGTGAGGTTTCCCGGATCTGTTGAGCAAACAGGGCACCTCGACGGCTAGTCGGTCCCTCAAGGGACCGACGCCACCTCAACAGTGGGGTTGTCCCGCACCACAGAACGACCCTTCCCAACGTCGGGACAGTGGAATGCGGTGAGATTCCCATCCTCGCCCCTTGGCCACCTGCTCTTTTGTCCCTTCTTTTAATAAGAGTGGTACAAAGAGCAGCTCCCTCGTTTCGATTGGCTTCGCCCAAGGTGCTGGATTCACCTTAGGTTACTGAGCCCCACCACCACGACAAGGCTTGAATGGCCTACCATTCAACTCTACTCTACTCTTATCAGATTTACAAATGCTTTTACCCTTGCTTATTCATTCAAATAGAAAAATAATGTTATCGAAATAGTTACATCGTAGTGGCGAAAACTTGTGATAAAATGTAATGAAATCGATAAGGTGAGTTTGCGTCACTGCCTTCTTCAATCATGCATCCCGCGCCGTGTTACGTTTTCATCGATATTATTTTGTTGTTTTACATTCAGACGTTACATGAATTTATACGACAGGATTTTTTCATTTGCGGCGTAAATTTTTTTTTCTTGAATTTTGAAGTTTAATGTTATGTACATTAGAAATGTTATGTACATTACATAAGCAATAAAATCGATTTACGACTTTAGAATTTTGTAGAGATTTCTCTAATGATTCTATTACATTGAATATTTTATTTATAAAAGAATATAACAACGATCTTAAATAGTTCTAACAGTTATCAGTTGCAGCCACCATTCGTTTTTAATTGGTCTGTGATGTACTACAATTTTTAAACATTAGTAAAGCCAAGAAAACTTTAATTTTATATTCACAAGTATCATTAGAACAAGGATTTATAATGTCGCCTGGAGAAAATATAAAACGTTCTTGAAGCCAACGACAATTGAGAAAAAATGTTGCAAAGAGCTGAAATTAATATACAAACATCTGTATTGAGAACCTCCGCGATTTTAGAAGTCGGTTAAAAAGATGGACAATATAAAAAATCGACTAAGTGCTAGTCGGACTCGCGCATGACGTGTTCCGTACCATTTATACAGGCTGTGGATGATTATGTCAGTTTTTTTATACCACATGGGATAAATATTTATTTTATTTTTATTTTATTATTAAAGCAATATTAACAATTAACTTTTAAAGTTGGAATAATATTTCAAGCGTTTGCCTGTTGCCGTTATTAATATCGAGCAAAAACGGCAAACAAATCACGTTTGTTGTGGGGGAGCCTCCCATAAATATTGATTTTAGTCTGTGTTTACATAGTTTTGTTCTTATAGCGGCATTAGAAATACATCATCTGTAAAACTTTCAACTGTCTAACTATCACGGTTCATGAGACAGACGGACGGATAGATAGACGGACAGCGGAGTTTTAGTAATAGGGTTCCCGTTTTACTCTTTGGGTATGGGACCCTAAAAAATCGCTGAATGCACAATAAAAATATATCACAGAATTTCTAAATTTAAAAAGTAATAATACCCACGAATTTTTGTATATTTAAAAATGCCAAGCATTAATAGTTATCAGGAATTCATTGATTAATCGATATACTTACATATTATATTACTGGCCTGAAAAAAATATGTAAAAGAAATATTAATTGGTATGATATTTATAAGACTTTTTTTATAAGTGAGTCTTTTAAGTAAATTCGTATAACTTGTTATTATCTATAATGCATTCACAGGCATATAGATACTCTGCCTTTGGTAGGATTCGAATTCTCAATCTCCAAAGAACAGAGTACAGAAGACAAGCCAAAACCACATAGGCTGTACGCTGTCCGAAAACACTTCATAATACTACTACACTGTTTTACAATAATCATCATCATCATCAGTTAAAAAACAGTACTACAGATTAGCAGAAATATATTTCAACCCCACCATGGTTCAGGCCTTGTCGTGGCGGTGGGGCTCAGTAGCCTAGGGTGAGCCCAGCACCTTGGGCGAAGCCAATTGAGCCGAGGGGGCTCTTTGTACCCCTCTTATAAGAAGAGGGGACAAAAGAGCGGGGGGCAAGGGTGAGGATGGGAACCTCACCCCATTGTACTGTCCCGACGTTGGGAGGGGTTGTTCTGTGGTGCGGGACAACCCCTCTGTGGAGGTGGCGTCGGTCCCTTGCGGGGCTGACTAGCCGTCGAGGTGCCCTGTTAGCTTAACAGATCCGGGGCACCTCACCAAGGCGGCACTGGTGGCACTCGCCGGGTTTTAGTGGGTAGAGCTGCGTCCATTTACCATCTTTCGGGCGCAGCGAGTCCCACATATCCACCTGGGGAGACCCACTCCCCAGGCGGGATGCCTCAGAGCATTTCCCGGCGTAAAAGAAAAAAAAAAGTATATTTCAAATGACTGGGACCACACCGGGACATTACACACCTTTGATTGAAATACTACAAGTGCGATAGAGCATATAATGATTCCTACGTATATAGTTCGGAAAACAAAAGAACTCGTGAGTCGTGAGATTTGGTTTTTCTTGAGATTTGTATTGAAAAAAATTCATAGGAATACAGTAATTAGTAAACAATGAATAAAATGACTTGTAGATATTTATATACGATATAAAATATGTAATTAAATTCTTATCCAAATGCATAAAAAACATTTTACAAAAAATTAAAACCGACTTCAAAAATACTAAACAAAAAAGTAATAAAATAACAGTTTCTTTAATTTTTGTGCTTACAACTTATAATCAACTTAATCTTCTACTAATGTACAAACTTTGCGTTTACCACGTCATTATAGTTACTTTTGGAGTCGGTGTCGTATTTGTTGCTGTACATTACCTACCTACCTACCTTGGCTGACACCGACTCCAAAAGTAACTATAATGACTTAGTAAAAAAAAAAAAAAAAACATACAGACGAATTGAGAACCTCCTCTTTTTTTTGAAGTCGGTTAAAAATACAGCTTGTTAAAATTTGGCAGTTTGAGTATCTTATATTTACATCTTCATGAAATCTTCTTAATCCTACTAATATTATAGACGCGAAAGTTTGTATGAATATATGTTTGACGCTCTTTCACGCAAAAATAACTGAATGGATTTTAATTAAACTTTACAATAACATGGCTTATACATCAGAATAGCATATAGGCTATAATTTATATATGTATTCCCATGGGAGTATATGGGAATGGGAACAACGCGAGAGAAACCGCGGGGCGCTGCTAGTGATATAATATAAGCTAAATATCTTAGTGATTTAAAAAAGATTGCATTGCGTATACTGAATAAAAAGTGAAAACGTTATACCTATTATGAACGTTATATAAAGGCACATTCACAGAGCATTCTGATACTAGACATAATTATTATATGAGTATATAATTTTTATCTATTAGATCGGGTGAACCAATTTTGATGCGGTTTCTTATTTATAAACAGACTTCCTAGCGGTTGTTCTTAGACATTTTATTACAATCAGTTTACCCTTTTTAAGGTCATAAAATTAGAACCCCTTCGTTATTATTAAGGAGTTATTCAAAATGCATTATGATATCGATGACGTTGGTGAGCTAGAAATAGTTCTTTATGGACTACAACGTCGATACACAAAGTCTGACGTAGATGTTATACATAAACACTCGCTGTGCAAATAGTGTGTTGGAATACTCCTTTATTTACAGAAGAGATGTACAGAAAGGCATTTTAAAAATTTCTTATCAAATAAAAAATACAAAAAGGCATTTTCAAAAACAGAGGGAGATGTAAACATCGAGACAAATGCTGTATCTGATAGATGTAGGGTGGTGTAGATGATTTTAAAATATTTGTACCAAGTTTGAAAATTGCTTTTATGATGATGCTATTTTAGTGTCCTTTTGACGTGACAACGTCTTATAATTCGATGGAGCCGGCTGCAAGAACGAAAAAACATGACGTATGCGGCGTTACCTCGCGGCTCGCTCTGAGGCGTTCCATTTTCTTATGACGTTGTCACGTTCAACTATCGTCAGTAAACCGACTTTACAGACAACCGATTTTTTTGTTAAATTGAGTTTCAACTGACTATTAAAGTAGTCAAAATTTCTTTAAAACTTGAACCTGTAATTTAAAACGAGAGAAGTTGTATCAATGTGTCAATTTTTTTCTTGAGAAATAAGCTTTAGGTGTCAGGAACAAATGTCTTTAACTTCACTCGTAAGTTGACTCGCTCATCTGGTGTTAGTAATGTGAGGCCACTGTGTACTTAAATTTAATTATGATGCGTAAGCGTTTACTTGTGAAACAGTTTTGCTTCGGTTAACTTCGGTGTAACTTTAATATTACAAGCAAAATTTAATATTGCAACTAGTGTAGTTGCTTTGTTATACAAGCGTTAAGGTACAAGAATGTACCTACAGTGTTCACGTATGAAATGTAACGTTTTCGATAGGTTCATATTATTCTTGTATTTCCCCTATTGTTTATTATACTTTTCTTTTCTCTCTTTCTCATATTGTCATCCTCTTTAATGCAATTTTATTGTAAATAACATTGAATTAATGCTGTAAGATGCGAATGGAAATATTCTAAATGAGTGTGTATAAAAGCATACTCATTGCTTTATAAAGGAAAATTAATGAAAGTAAGATATGTTTTGTATGTGGGCTTAAGCTAAGCCTCAATGGTTTTATCACTAAGGCGTGAAGATATGTGATAAATTATTGTGAAATGACATTATCGTTTATCATAAATATGAGAGCTGGTCATGCGGTTTGAACACACGCGAGTACGAACCTATGTAATAGTGATGTGCAAAGCAAGAACGTTATGGGTTCTCCCCGTGATGACCTACCGAAACGTGGCCTCTAAATTGACGACTGGTCTGTAAGTTTGCCGTAGCTCAACGTGCTATGGAGCGTGCTATGCTGGGTGTTTCTTTGACAGATATGATACGAAACGAAGACAGAAGCCAGAAACCTAAGATTACCGATATCACGCAAAGAATAAGCTCGCTGAAGTGGCAGTGGGCTGGTCACACACTCAGGAGAATGGATGGCCGATGGGCCAATAAGGTTCAAGAGTGGAGGCCACGTTTAGGTAGACGAAGTGTTGGTCACCGGTGAAGGAAACATCGTGAGGAAACCTGCATGACCGATGAGATTAAAAGTATTTGAAGGTGTGTAAAGTTCATCAACCCGCATTGGGTCAGCGCATCGGTGGAGAGCCGTGCCCAGCTGTGGGACAAACAAGGGTTGATAATATTATTATAATATTATTAATGCAAACTATTTTAAGTCGTAATTTCAACGGTTGTTTTTGCATACTAGGATCTTGGTTTTGGTCTTGGTCTCGGGTTGCAAAGACTAATTTTGCCCATTACTAGTTACTTCTAAGTAACGAGTTTTTTAATCGCGTGTCTGGATTGTACACTATAATGGACTCTTCCTTTGCAAGTTTATATGTATTTCCTTTCTGATTACGTATTATTTTATTTCGCAACATGTTTGAAGAACGTGAAATCTTTTATTGGTTTGTCGGCACGAACATAATGAGTTTTTATAGATATGAGTTTACGCGAAAGTCTATAAGCGTAATTGCAAATAGATTAGGACATGCCAGTGTTATAAACAAAATAAATATTATTAAGATTCCATTTAAAAATCGAAACTTCTTAATAATAGTGAAAGATGAGTTCAGTTTTCAATTAATTAAACTCGGATCACAAAAATATTCACAGGTTTATAATAAACTAGCTGTTGCCTGCAGCTTCGCTCGCGTTACTCAACTCCTATATATCACAGCGTGATGTTATATAGCCTTCCTCAATAAATGGGCTATCTAACACTGAAAGAATTTTTCAAATGGGATCAGTAGTTCTTGAGATTAGCGCGTTCAACAAACCAAACAAACAGACTCTTCAGCTTTGTAATATTAGTATAGATTTCGTGTAAAGTTCAATGATTGAACTTTACACCAAAACTGACATTCCAAAGTGATAATTCTCACAAAAAACTTATTCTACCTACTTTACTACAAATATCTTTCAATACTAATGTCAGTTTAAACATTGATATAAATAATTGATACTGACAATCATATAGTTTAAACATTTTTTTTTTTTATAATAATAATAATATCTATGGACGCTTTCACACCACGTCAATCTGGTTCCGTGGTAAGTTCTCGAAGAACTTGTGTTACGGGTACCAGACAACGGAAATATATTTAATACTTTTATACTATACATATATTTAAGATTTTTATTATATTATACACATATTTAATACACATCCATGACCCAGGAACATAGAAAATATTTTTGTTCCCAGGCGGGATTCGAACCCGCAACCTCCGGCTTGAGCGCCAACGCGCTTACCACTGAGCCACAGAGGTCGTCAACACTAGGGGGGGGTCTTATAAATGTGACCATCCGTGACAAGGACGGGGGAGGGGTCCAAATATCATGATATTCGTGTGACGTAATTTATGGATGGCCCCTAATTAATTAATACTCGATTCTAACAATAGCTAAAGAGAAATCGTTGTTCGTGTCAAGTTTGTTGTTTGTAAGTAGTGTGAGGGTTTACAAACTTATATTTTACTTGTATTAATATTAGCATACAAATAAATTAATAGGATTTTCATCACCATCAGCCTCTATCCTTCCACTGCTGAACATAGGCCTTTTTTGTTGACGCAGTGGAAATGTTTTGCACATTCACCCGGGGATGGGTCGTCCTCGGGGATATGTGGATTGTGGGACTCCCGGCGCTCCCCCTGCCCCCCCCCCGCCTAGCGCCGGTATACAGCACTAAAAGTTAAAAGTTTAAAACCACTGCGAGTTGCCTTCAGCCGCTTGAAAGGGAGTGTCCCGGATCTGGCTAACACATAACACCCCCGCGACCGGCCGGTTCCCTCAAAAGAGCTAAGCTGGTTTTCTCCTACTATGGGGGAACTCCGAAAACTTGAAAATACACATCGACAACAACACACAAACACAATTTCATTAGAATGAAACGAAAACGTAGGTTCAACATATACGATCGACGTTAGAATAGGATAACAAATAAAAATGTATTTTATAATGAAGCTATGAAACATTAATATGGATTTTAATAGATAAGTATATAACAGTAGTAGACGATATAAATAATATAAATATTGTCATGTCGGTCAAGATTGAAAGTATTTGAATATTTTATAACTATAATTTTGGGATATATTTCAAACAAGACAATACAAAGAAGTCAAACGTTAACGACCAGCTATAGGGGTTAACAAACCTGGAAACGTATGCCATATTTTGTCATATTTTTGGCTTGTGAGCTTCCATTTCTCGATCCTGTATTTTTACCAATACAGTGTCATGCAACATTGCCTTACCTATCTGTCATCTCGTACTATTTATGTCTGGATCATCGGCAGGTACAGACATTTGCTAATGTTTACAATGGGATTGGAACTCTTAAAATAGTAGACAGATATAAATTGGAAGTTAAACAGTTAGCTGTTTCATTAAGCTTAAATCCCCGGCTTGAAATAGAAAAATCTTACCTCCAAAACAAATAGAATATAACTGTCCTCAATATTTAAATGCCTATCATGCAAAATTATTTTTAAAATCACACTTGTAGGTAGTTTCGGAGACTATCACTCTCAAACAAACAAACAAAGTCTTCAGCTTAATTATATGTAATAAGAAATATACTAATATTGCTATAGATATACTTAATATGGATGTCACGCGTCACACGTTTGCATTCATTTGATGGTTATTCGCTGGCAAGCATTCGGTGACGCGGCCGCTATCGTAAATGCACCAAGTTCACGGAACACGCCGCCCGCCTACAACCACGATTATTAAATAATACGTTTTTCACATTTGCGTCAATGCTCAGACTGAGCACGCGATATTTGCGTCCGGACTATTAATAAACCCGCCTGGCGAAAACTAGTCATAGATTTTATTTTCGGTGTATGTGAACTAAGTAAATAAAATAGTAAGGAATTATTTCAGGTTACGCTCCGTTTTGTTTGCGCAGCACAGGATTAAGAAGATCTATTTTGAACGCGTCGAAGCGGTTTAGCGATTATTTATAATCGTATTCGTCATGATCGAAACTATGTTTTGCTTAACTGAGAATTTGCCGGGGATATATTTGGGGATCCGAGTGGAATCTTACATTTGTTCGGGCGTCATAAAGTCACGCGAAAGTAATTATTTATAAAGTTATGACGCTATTATAATTATCGCTACAAATTTGTGCTCATTTTATACAGCTTTGGAATGGTAACTGTTTTAACGAAGTGTATTTACATCATCAAGCATATAACCAGAATTGAGCGGTATGAAAAAAAATCCATCAAATTTGTGCTGCAAATGTCCATTGACGGATTATTGGTCGATGGGATCACTGATTTTTTTTTGCTATTGCTATTACATCAGTGACACATCACTGACTATTTTCGGAATTTTTTGTCTCACTACTCTATCTGGTTATATGCTCGATGGTTTACATTAATCATAAACTGGGACATAGACTCGAGTATTGTGAAACTCGCTCCTACTTAGTATCGTTGACGGAAAATGGAAATAGTTTATTCATAGAAATTTTCGTTTTAGAAAACATTATCGTTTTCATTAAAGCCAGTGTTAAAGGGAGGCTTTCTAAATTAGCGCATACCAAGATAAATGAACAAGTATAGTTATAACCGGAACTTATAATTCGATGGAGCCGGCTGCACGAACGAAAAAACATGACGCATGCGGCGTTACCTCGCTCTGAGGCGTTCCATTTTCTTATGACGTTGTCACGTTCAACTATCATCAGTAAACCGACTTTACAGACGACCGATTTTTTAGACAGCAATCTAAGAACAAACCGAGTAATTTCCTGTTGATCGTTCCGTGGTAAGGATCAATCAAGAACTGTAAATATATTATTAAAACATCGGCATACTGTTATAATATGACCTGTATATTTCTTTATATTCCATTTAATGTTCGATGCTAGTAGCCAGAGTGTTCAGACAGTGGATTAATAATATAATTTACGAGGATGTGCCAATGCAGTATTTATGCCATTTAATATGTACCGCTGTCAATCCTGGCTACACAGGAGAAGCAGCGATGGTAACGAGTGGTGGGCCTAGCTCGTAAAAGAAAAAGATGTAGGTTGCGTAAATTACAAGAACACTTACCGCGTTTTAAAGATTTATTGAGGTCCCGTAAGCACCCGTAACAATATTAATATAAACATGAATAGTGATCGCGTTAGTTTAAAACAATATAAGAACACTTATTTATTACGTAAACAGATATACAATACGTGTAAGTCTACAGATGATTCAACAAGTTTAAAGATGCAATTTAATTCCCGTTCTTAAACAAACTATATCTGGCGTAGGAGTTCTTAATTAATTACTAGACAGACAATCAGTCCCCTCATCTAACTTGTCTTAAGTAGTACGACATTAATTATCTCGTTGAGTCTAATTATTTTGTCTATCGGTCATTCCTGTACAACCCGAAAATTCTGAAATATTGCGATATTTAGGAGCATGCTAAAGATTTTTATATGATAAAGTGGATAGGAGTTTTATTAACGATTCCAGGTTGGAATCTCGCCTAGAACAAAGATTTTGATTAAAATCAAGAAGAAATATATTGATAATACGTATGATCGCTACACTAACAAACCAAGCCGGCCAGGCAAAGTGGCAGAGCAAAACAAACTAGTTTCCCGCTACTAGCTCCAAATTTTCCACTTCTACCCACGATGTACACATGCTGTCGTACGAAACGCATCCCTCCGATAAACTTGTATCGATTTTGTATCAATCCAGTTAAACAAAATATACAATACAAAGGTTAAAGCACGTCGCGACATTGAGAAATGTCATAAGCGGAGCGTTTACGTCACGAGGTTGTCGTCACTCGTCGCCTTGCTACGGCTGGCTGAGTTTTCATTTGTTAGTTTTCAATTGAATCACAGTTTTTATCTTAGCACAGAACCAATCATCATTTCATGGTTGCGACCTCGGTGACGTCAATGCAAATAAAAGTTATGGGAATTGCAATATGCAGTTTTTGTTTACCAATATCGCCTGGTTGTGTTCTTTTTTAAATAATTATAATTAAGGCCTATGTTCAGCAGGGGACGGATAGTGGCTGATGATGATGACGAAACTCCTTATTCCCAAATTACAATACCATTCATGAATAATAAAGTTCATGTTTTTATAAAACTTTTTTAAAATATGCGCAAACGATCCGAATCTTCGAAATCGATATATATCTGCGAATGGTAGGTTATAAAGTCATGTCAAGGGGTTACTTCCGCGAAATTGACCCCTGACCTTTGAAGTGGGGTTAAGTCGTTTTTCCGTCCTCGTGACGTCAATTCTGGCCGGTAGCAGTAACTTATTTAAATGTATTCACCTAATCTCGGATGAAATCTTGTAAATGTGACGTAAACATTGAGACTGTGAAACGAATTCAAACGTAAGTCCTAAAAAAGTTAATAAGCTTATTCTCATGTTATATTCATTTGTGGCGATTTCAACTGCGTAATATGTTTAAATATAATTGTAAACATTATATAAATATAAACATCTCTGATTGTCGTAAGTGGGTAAGTCAATATGAAAGTACCAAAGACTTATTAAAGACAATAGAAGTCTTTGGAAAATTCAAAATACTGGTTCAACCAAACCATTCCAAATATTTAGAATAGAATAGAATAGAAGAAGATTTATTTCGGTAGATTATTACATTATTTTGACGTTCCTTGACAGTTTTAGATAATCTAGTTATTATATTTTTATAAGAGTAACAAAATTAAAATAAATAAGGAAAATTTCTGTATCTATTAATAAAGTTCGAATGCGTAAAATTAATTCGTTCTTTGATCTATAATTAAAAATAAGTATTACGTCGACGTATCGTGGACTAAATTAAAACGATCTAATATTAAACGACGTCGGTAATTTTACTAAATTAGGCTCTTGGTAAAACGCAAACCTACTATTTTCAGACCGTCGTCATATATACATATATAAACTAATTTACCTGGAACGAGCCCATACAACTCATTTATATACCTTTGAATTATATAGTTGCCAATCCTGAAACATAAAGTCTCGGTACCAGTAATTACACTGCCTGTCTTGTTCTCTCCAAAACACAGCTGTTTCACGGGAGTAATAAGCACCAGGCAGCCGGGAGCGCGGCACAGCGCATCGCTCCCACCGGTAAACCTTTGAGTTGATGAAGAATTTTTAATTTCTTTTATTTACGTCAATTATACTGGCGTGAGTTTTTATACATTTCAGTCGTATTGCGTACTTTTATCTCTTTACAAAAGACTGTTCTCCCATGACTACTGACCGTGGTTGCTGTAATCAGTTCGTGAAGGATTTAGAAGCACTTCAGACATGTCAAAAATATGTTTCAAGTGTGATATTGGTACCTTATGAAATAAATATGTTTTTGATTGATCGATCGAATCGTGCGTAAATGTTTCTAAACCGATAAAATACATGAATAATAGAAAAATATATACTTATTTTTTAGTTTTACTTGTATCGTCCAAGGTGATGCAAATGTGTCGTTTAGAGATCGACCGTCACTGAAGCATTTTAACGAATGATCATGTTGCTTGTACATTAGTTGATTTCAACACCGAAGCGACCAACCTTGTACTAGTTTGGCCTTCGATACCCCATAACACACCATAATGATACCATATCGATACATCCTATACATGTTATTGTAGTCAATTATTTGTTAGCATTGTCTCATTAAGCCTGTAATGAGTTGCGGAACTAGGAACTAACATGTGTTACCCATTAAAAAATATGGACCATGTTTTTAAAGGGACCAAAAAGTATGAAAATGTAGGGTTTTTACATTTTCGTCCATTGTCATCTATTTCTGAGTTATAGTTCATATTACAAGTCTCTAGCTCATCGGGAAGTTAGTTTAAAATCAATTGCAATATTTCAAATAGAGCCCAAAGTGGAATAGGGCCCGGACTAATAGATCCCAAAGCGAGCTAATGAACAAAATGTAAAAATAATACACCCATGACCCCAGTACGGATGTCCGTATTATACATATACATATTATGTATATGTATACATAATATGTATTGTGTGTGGTAGGATCCGAACTAGGGATCTCTGCTCAGTTCCTTGACGTAACATTATCGACAACAAACATAATACAAGTGTGTAACCGCATCAGTAAATCATCGGCAAATAGAAATCGCTTTTTAACACATGATATTGAAACCCACATTTTAGTTTCGTTAATTCCATTCATATGTTTTAAGGTCAAATAAAAGCAATTGGTCTTGACAGACATTCTATTTTTATGAGTTTGAATAGCAGTTTCATTACAAGACACATGATACTATATATAATATTATTATACCTACATATTTAACACAGCTATATTTAGCATTAAAAACTAAGCACTTTCGCTTATAACTGTGATACCTACTCCTATGTCAAAAGACTTGTTTATATGATAGTACAGACATATTACAACAAAACTTATGGTAGATTATTTAATTTTCAGACTGCGAATCTCTAATTCGAAAAATGTTGGTGTTGGAACCGATGAAGCGGTACACGATAGAACAGATAAAGAAGCATCGGTGGATGGCGGCAGAGCCCTACACGGTGCCCACCGTCCCAGCGGATCCCATGAGGAGCCCAGCCCACGTGGCACACCACACGCAGGAACCAAATGAACAGGTGCTCAGACTGATGCAGAGCCTGGGAATAGATCCTGTCAAGACTAAAGAGGTAACATTAAATACAAAGCGAGTATACCACATAATCGTAGCGCAATTTAAAATTTTCACGAGTAAAATAATTGACTCGAATAACAAAAACCTTTTTACACTATCTATGATTTTATATATATAAAGATAGATAATTGTGCTATTTTAGGAAATTCGTTTCTGCTTGTAATATTAACCTATCGCTACGCGCCGAGTTTTCAGAAATTTAAGCAGTTTATACTGGCAATTTTCATTTGGATGATATTTTTAAATTAGCTCTTATAAATTTGAAGTAAAGTATTTGCTACTAGATCCCGGTGGGAGGGGATGCTTACTCGCCAGGGTGTCATGTCAAGACACCCTTTTCGGGCGCAGAGAGTCCCACATAACCCCCGGGCTCCCCCGGGCCCGGTGGTATTTTTAAGAGCATTCCCCAGCGAAAACAAAAAAAAGGGGATGATTTCAGGCCGTCCGCATGGGTTCCATCACCCTGTTATTATTTCAAAGTTCCTTTCTGTGTTTCGAAGAAAAGAGCAGGACGGTAGTGTAAAAACTTACTCCAAGGCCTCTGTATATATAACATACATAATATGGCATCTCAGCCTAGTGCAGACAGATCTGATGCCGGGTTAACCCGCTTTAGTTTAAAGGCAATATTGCTTGTCTGTCAGTTTTCCTACCAAATTAGAAACTCCAGCCGACCTGGGGTTTGACGACGGAATTTTCATATCAACAGAGTCTTCGCTCGAACAGTTACGACCACCACGCGGCGATCTACCTGCTGCTTCTGGAGCGGCTGCGGGCGCGCGCGAGCGGGGTGACCAGTGACGGACGGAGGCCGTCCCGTAGGCCGTCCTCCTCCGACCAAGCACTCGCGAGGGACCTCCATGACAGAGGCAATCCTAGGTATGTTCTCGAAACTTCTTTTTAGTGTTTCGGGTTTACGTGAAATATATGTTTACGTAAATTTTAGTCAAATGTAAAATCTTTTTTGCATATTTTATTGTGGTTTATTAAGATTGCACGCCTGACCTTTCGGATACCTCACCATGGTCCTCAAGATCCGAAACTTGCAAGCATGTAAAAATCTTCATCAACCATGATAAAATTGGCCAAAAGTATTTTCATCATACTGTAATTTTCAGTAAAATTTTCATTCTGTTCTCAGCTTACAAAACCTAATATATACGTAGATAATGTTAATTTCGTAGTCTGTATTATGGGTTCATAGCAGGTCCTATATATATCGGGCCAGTCAAAGATCTATAAGTTCCAATAATTTACACAACAATGCGATAAAAGCATATTTAAACACATTATTTTGCGGCCGATCTACAATCTTACCTGTCATTGTTTGTATTTCAGGTTGCTGCATACAACTGAACAGCCTAGAGATTATAACAGGACTACTCCTAGTTTGACGCCAGCGCCTGTAGACCCTTCAACTGCAGAGACTCAAAGGCTATTATCACTCGCCGGCGTCAATATGACCGAACAAAGATTACTTCAGCGCAACTCTGACACTTCTGATACTCAGAGGAGCTTTCTTGTCGCTAATCTCGATGCTACTAATAGAGCCCACGATTCAGACTCCACGAGACTTCTGTCTATGCGCAATATTGATGTTGCACAATCAAATCAGAGGATAGGCAATAAGTTAAACGAAGGCAACGTACCGACTCATAGGCTGCTTCATACTTCAACTTACGAGCAACAACAGAACATTTTAAAACAGTCTACAGAAGATTGCAGACGCTTACTTCAACAAGCTACTACCGTTGGTCCGGAGACCAATAAAAATTCTGACGGTAGACTTTTGACATCATCTAGCTTTGATTCCAAATGTGCTATCGATGGTGGCAGGAATAATGCTGCGGCAGACCATAACGCGATAGCAAATTTTCTACAGAACTCTGCATCAGCAACCAATTTTTCTGTTGATCCAGTGAAGCTACCTAATTCTACGACCTTCACGATGTGTTCAGAGGCAGCTAAACTAATGAATACGCTGCAACAAAGCCCGCTCCCTTTGAAGGGTACCGTGAACCTGAGTACTAGTCCTATACCATCTCAGTTTACGGATACCAAATTAAGTAGCGTATTAGAACAACCAAAGCCACTGGAATCAACAAGACTTATATCCCAAGTGCAACAGCAAGATGTAAATAGACTGCAAACCAGCACACCGCCCTTTAAGGAATATAATCCCCATATGCCAAGTTACTCGTATTTACAAAACGCAACCGTATCTTCTGCAGCGGACAGTAATTACACTTCGACTAATACCGAGTTATTTCCAAATACCTTATATAGGCCGGAAAGTAAATTTTCCCTAAACAGATATACAACAGGACAACCACACCCTCAAGCTCATCCTAGTAATACGACAGAAGGGACGAAGTTTCAACAACAGTATTCATCTTCAACAGACGAAGGCTGTGAGACAGATATGGAAGACGTTCCAAGTGCTGCTATTGGACCGCAGAACAGACTGAGCTCATATGCGAGTTCTAGTTCGAGCAGTGGAGTGGTCACTTTTTTTAACAATAAAAGTTTAAGTCAAAATCTAAGCTGTGATTCATCGCAAAGTAACTTTTCGGCCTTTGAAAGTATCGATTACCAATTATCGGATTGTTCCAGCGAATTAGCCAGCAGTTTACCAAGCTGCACTTCCAACGACGATAAGCTCGTTTATGAGAATAGTACTCTAGTGAATACAAGTCCGATGCATCCTTGTGTGTATATCTCTTCGTACAACAATAAAAGTCCTGGCGGTGGTTTCATCGCGCGACATAATCCAATCAACTATCAGTCTGTTAACAAAAGTTGTTCTCGGGCAGTCACTCGGAGCCCAGTTGACTTTCGCGAGGGTAGACGAGCAAGCGATGGACTTGTCGCTCAACAAGCCGCTCAATCAACCGAAACGCAGAAGAATAACATAGCCTTTAACAGCCAAAGGCTAAACGAAAATTGTAAAGCAAAAGGTGTTCTTGAGCTACATTTGGTGCAAAAGGAAGCACAAAAACTCAAAACTCAATATCAAGCTTCACTCCCCGCGGAAGAAATGACGCAACGGCAAATTCAACACAATCAGTTTGCAGCAACTTTTACACCACATTATTTAGACACAAAAAATCCTATTACGAAACGCATCAGTCTTCCAGAAACGTATAACTATTCGAGTACCTCGCCACCGATGCCTGCAAGCCCAAAAATGATGGCGCAATTACAAGATACTCCCGACTTAGGTGTTACGGGTGCTTCACTGTCACAAATCAGTAAACCTCCTCTCCAACAGCAGCTAATGCAACACAGATTGTTCCAACAAAAACGGCAACTACTGCAAAAGCAAATGACTCCTCCTAATTTGCCAGCGCACGAAATGGGTCCCCTACATAGCCTTCAAGTCGGTTTAAGTCGGAGGCAGATGTTGCGCCAGCAAAGTTATAAAATTGCTCAGCAACAACAAATCTTACCTCCCTTACCTCTTACCGAAACAGAGAACAGGGACTTGTTAGCTTTCCAAGCGATAGTTGAAGATCCGAATCGGATAAAGAAACTGGAGGAGAATCAAGAGGAGCCGAAATTTACGTACCAAGGATCTGTGGATATAAGTATCGTGAACAAAGATAGACTGGGCAACGAGAATTGGTCAAATCTACCGTCGAGTTTACAAAGCGCTTGTCAGATATCAGATTTAGCGGCGAGAAGAGAGGTCAAAGAAAGTCGGGAAGATGGAGAATCTTCTCATTCCTCTCTAGACGCTTCCCTGTGGCCCGGACAGTGGAATCCCGGTCTCTTCCAGCCACAAACCTGCTTTCAGGTATTCCAACAGATCAACTAGTAGAACACATTCGAGTAGTCCTAGAATTGGTAGTAAATTGCACGCAACGTTACCGATTTAGACGTATCGGTGTTCGGCGCAGTTAGCTAGAACAGTCTTAATACTATGAATGATTTGTAAACACAACGGCATGTACTTTTAGAATGCATGACAATAACTAGTGCTTTAATTTGACACCATATTTGTTTGACTGATTCGACTATACAATACAATTCAACATTGTAACCGAAATATATTGATTGCCTTATATCTCTACTATCAAAATGTTATTATAAAAATTAATGATCATGTCCATTCCCAACAAACATTAACTCGATAGGGTAACGAGTATTCACTGATTCCATAACTTTAACTTGCCAAATATTTTGTATTATAGTAAATGTATTTATTTATTGCATTTCAATTGTACATCACTTGTAATGTTCCTATATATTTATTCATAATATTCAACCTCAGTGTATATGACTAGGCTAAGTATGTATTTACAGCTACGCTGTTAGATAATAAAATTTTGTTTGTGAAAGTCTGTATAAAGTTTTTTTGTTATTTTTTGCTAATAAGTATGTAATTTTCTATTTACGTAAGATGTGATAGCTTTACTTAGAAGCAAGTTTTATTTAAAATACAAGTAAATGCAAAATTTATTATAGTATCTTGTTTTATTTTGACACCTTTATTATTTGGCTTATTAGATCACTGATGCATGTTGAAAGTGAGGTATTGGCACCATATCAATTATGTATACAGTCCTTATAGTTCGGAACCGACTAAGTTTTAAAACGCCATTTGCTATTTTCATAAAAAAGATCACTTTCAAAAGACTTGAATTCCAAATGAGATAATATAGACATTGAATGAAATAAAAAAAAGTGTGTGCGTGTAATCACTAATCTTTACGCGCGATTGAAGTAAAACGTCATACTTCGTAGCATAGGCATTTAAAGAAAATTAGTAGTTAGTCTGACACAAGTTAACTAGCCAAAGAATAATGTTTCAACGTGTCCGGTATGTCGCCGTCATCGAGCTTATAACCGGAATAGAGCGGTAATGTTATGTGTTTTGTATGAAAACAAATTCCGCCAAATGTGTGCTGCAACGCTGCGCCGGTTCTGCGCTCTGATTGGCCGAGTGATGGCCATTGATGGATGATTGGCCGATGGGACGTACATACAGATCACTGATTGGTTGAAAATAATACAACGCATAAATTTTGGTTGTACGGATGTCTATGGGCGTCGGTCGTCACCATAATGCTCCGACTGTCCGGTTGTCCATTTATGACATATAAAAAAGATTTCTCCAATACGTCGATAAAGAAGATTCACTTCAAAATGGCTATGTCGACAGTGGCTGAATACGGCTGATGATGATGATAAGAAGTTGCGTATTTTTTCCGATTTATTTTTCAGGAAGTGTCAAAAACACGTGAAAGGTGTTCCTTTTTTGTCTCTTTTCCAGGAAAAGCTTTCGTAACATAAAAAATTGGCTGGTTTGCAAGTCAGTTGTGAAATATCTGTTATCTATAAATATAATAATTCATGAGGTTAAATCGACATATGAGCGGAGAATATATACACGTCGGCTCACGCTAACAAGTGACGTTTAACACACTGTGTTTGAACGAGTACTTGGCGCGAGACACTACCGTGTCTCCGGATAATACATAAAACATAATTCATATAAAAATAAGTCATAATTCATAAAAATATAACGAAAGATGGAATAAACAACATATGGGGCGCAGTGGGTCATCATGGCATAACAGCGTCATTCTGATTGCTGTCACGCCATTCAAGTCGATTTTACTGCTGCTAAAAAAAAATTAAGACAAAGTTCTAATCTAAAACGTCAGGCGTGTCATCGCAATTTTATTGTGTTCTTTCTGACGGCATTTTGCATTACGTCAGTTTGCGATTTATGTATTTTTTAGAAACCAACATAACATACATTTTTGTGACGGAGCGTAGGTATAAACGCAATTCAGTATGAGCGACCTAGTGCTTTAAAACTCTTCATTGATCGATCCTGTTATGACTATTGTGTAATTGTAATATTCGTAATCTAGGTCCACTGTATTGTAGCAAAATCTTAAGTTATGAAATTTTAGGGTATAAAACTTCAATTGGTTACATCGCCCCGGGTTTCGTAGCCCACTAGCTAAAAACTAAAGAATCTAACAATCATTGACCAATTGAACGCAGTAATTAGACGATTCTGTATCATCATCAAACCTCTATCAAAGGTCATCATGACATAGGTCGATCCTTCGCCAGTCTCATCCAAATAAGACTACCGCAGAACTTAGTACCTCTAGTTACTAGAGGAACAAAGTTGTTTCTAGTTGAATGTCGATTAAACAATTAATAGGTCGAATTAAAAAAGACAGAAAGTGTCAAATTCAATGAGCGGAAAATTTCGATGCAGAAATGTTTTATTAATATTTCATTATTGTTTTCAGTCCAATCACAGAATGCTCCTGGAGTCCAACTGGCAAGGCCACAGTCTACCACCAAGCGCAAACATGTTACCTCTTAGCGAAAGTCCGATATTAGAGCTGACTGAACAAATGGAGTCCATATAGTTAAGTTTTTACTTTTTAACAAATACCATATATGTTTGGTTTTATATCGATCCATCCAGAACATTCCACAGATATTTTAGAAGCAATACAAAATAACCGTCTGATAAATGTTAGTGTCAATTCAAAATACTCTTTGTTAGGAAAATCGACGTTTTTAATTGTATACGAGTATCTAACGGATTGAGAGCATTTAGGCTTAACGAGTTTTCAAATATCTTAGAGGTAATATATCTATAACCGCATATTACTTAGAACTAATTTATGTACCTAGATCTCTTTCGACGATAACTTATTATGCCTCCTCCACACGTCGGCAGATGCATCCGCAGACGTCGTCTGTAGGTCGATGAGCCTGTGTTGGTTCTCGACAGACGCAACACGTACGCAGGCAAAATGGTCAGACGGGGCTGTCCGAGAACTGAATTTAGTATGGAGCTCGAAACCGCGTCGAGCGCTTTGCCAGCGAGTGAAAGCACATATTTATTTAATTGAAGGGAGGGATTAATAAAAAGATAATTTATGACGACCGACAATGACGACATTTTCTACAAGGTTTATTATGGTATAAGTTTTATTGTACAGAACCTGATATTACTCAAATAAAATGGATTTTTCATCTCAATTTTAATCTATCTTTGCAATTTTTTTTAATGCAGCAAAATATAAGTAATCGTGTATCGAACGACCGAAATATTATGATGAAGGAGTGTTAAATAACACATATTTTTTTCAAAACTTTAATCGGTTTCGTTTCTATATAAAACAGAATTCAAAATGCCGTTTATCGGGAAAGGCCCGCCTTAAATTCGTAGCAGGCGCAGCCATTTGTTTATTTTTAAGTATTATTTTACTATCATAAATGCTATTATAAAATATCCAGATGGGCTGGTACACATCCTCTGTACCAGCTCGTGTTTGACGCGTCCGCCGATGACATCTGCTGACGTCTCTACACCTAGACAGAGTCTAGGTGTAAAGGACGCTTTACCCACATCTCTATAAATTAAAAGGAAATTAAAAGGAATACGTTCACTGCAATATTGCAGGCATTTACCAAAGAATGAAATATTCTCGTTTCCCAATTTATGTTAATAAACGTAACTTATTAATCTCTGTATATATAGATATGCATAGAATAATTCTGTTTGTTTCGTAATATATATATATACAATGCTAAACAATCTTCTTGATACATTCCGTATAGACATTATCATTATCTACAAAAAAAAAATTAGGTGATACAGTAAGTAAACAGCGACAAATAAATTTTTGCATTTTTTTAAGTTTATTGACGAATACGATAATAATATTTCACTTGGTTCGTAAGTGTTATATTGACTACTGCAGTTGTATCATATTTTGGCGTAGTAAGATTCCTAATGTATTGTAATATTAATGTAGAATAGAAATAAACAATGCGACAATACTGAAAATAGATTAATTGCTACTTGCATATTTTTTAAGAACATTGGCAACATCGGACAGTCACTTGGAGCTCAACATGTTTTCTCAAAAAAAATCCCCAATTTTAACAAACAAGGTTAAATATCAATTTTTAATTAAACATACTTAAAGTATTTTTTATTACGAAAAGAAGTTACATAAAAAATATATTCGATAGAATTATTATGAGGCAAAAACATAAATAACCTTACCTATAACAAATATTTTATTAAACGTTGTTTAAAGCTTCCTTTGCGGTCTTTACCATAATCTTTACTGTGTTCCATGTGACAATTCGATGCAATAATCCTTGTACATAATCTACCTCTTATTTATAATTTTGGTAAATAAGACTGAATTCTATGTCAATTCAGGTTAACGACAACTTAGACCAAATTTGTCTAAGGTTACAATTAACAATATTCCCTTATGTATATAGAAGTGCTGTACACAAAGAATTGTGGTTATTATTTCGTTATTGACAAAAACATTTTAATTCGATAGATTCAATTTTATTTGGCAAGTGTTTGCTGTCCAAAACGTATTGTTAAAAGAAAAAACATTTCATAATATTATATTTTTCAGACGAAATTAGTAATAAATTATATTACCACTACATATTTAAATAATAATAATAATAATATTTATTCAGTATGTTACTATCTACTACCTATACTATTTAATTATTATATACTTACCTACTTATTTAAATTATTTTCTGACGATTTCGTAAAGTGTAATAATATGATCAATATACATGACTTTGTGTACCCCTCTTTATCTTTACTAAATCAGGTTGCATACATATGCGATATAATAATTTAGCTTTAAAATAAGGTTTTACGTAATAATTATTATCATTGTAATAGTTTTATAGGGTGTAAAAATAAACAGCAAGTGTGCTTTACTTTTTGAGTCCAATGTGTCTTATCAGAAAATGATATTTAACATGTTAAGATGCAAATTTACATGTGAACGTTTAAATACTTCAAGACAAAAATGATTAGAATTTTGTGGGGAAAAGGGAAAAAGTATGAAACTAGGTAATTGCTTTTATTTTCGCTATATTTCTACTTTGGCGACTTTAAATTAAGGCGACGCATCGTTAAACAATAATTCTAAAGCCGGGGAGGCGGAAGAGGGGACTGAGTGTCCTGAGCGGGCGAGGCTTGACATACGCACGCGAAATGATAACTAAAGGACGTAAACTACAAAATGGTTTTTGTTATTTTATTTAGTTATACAGGATAATTTGAGAAATTCCTTCTATTAGTTTAAAGAATACGTATTTTAAATGACTCATCTACGGAGAAAATTAAGAGGCTTAAACCGGTCCCGTTTGCACATAAGATGTGAACCTCTTTTTAAAAAGAGGTACCTATGTTTGATATTTTTTTCTCTGTTACAAAAATTACCTAATCATGTATTGAAAACTAACAATACAAGGTTTTTATCAACAACTATCAGGACACCAACTTATATTTTCATTCGTTTAAGAATTACTGAAAAAATTTGAGATTATTGACGCCAAAATTTCCAATGATATTTTAAAAATGACATCAAATATTTTAATGTAACGTATGTACATTTTTCAAACAGTTAATTCCAAATAAAAAATATGATGAGAAGTGTTAACTTATTATATTTATTTATTATATAAATACGTTGACTCTAATATATTTTTTTTATATTCTGGACGACTGAATACCAGCTCAAAACTGCCGGTCCTTCTTATGTTACTAAATGGTTATAGCATTTTATAAATAATTGTACGTAAATTTGTCACAAAACACCATATTTTTTTTGGATATAGATAGATTTATAAGTTTAGCTGCAAGAAAAAAATGCTACTACTACTTATAATATTAATTGCAGCAATGTTAAATTAAACCAGAACATAAAAGGTTTTATTAAAATTGAAAAGCAGATAATGTATGACCAAGTTTGCTTATTCTATAATAAAATTATTATATTAAGCAAGCGAACAGCTTTTTAAAAAATACTTATAGTTATGATTTATTTTTATAGTAAAAACATTTTGGACCAGATTTGTCCAAAACCTACATATCGACTTTTTGATTATGAATAATAAATATGTTAATCATCCTTATTTAATACTAGGAAACATTTATAAATAAGTATGCTAATTTGAAAATAGGAAAGTGCTGTAGAAATTCTTAAGTGGTGAACGAAGCTTTATGAAATTGTAACAATAAAGACATACGTACACAATGTAATAGTAGTTTACTAAAATTGAATTTAGTCGACCGATGTAGACTAGTTGTTTGGAAGCTTTTACACATAGATTCGCTGTACTA
The DNA here is from genome assembly GCA_963853865.1 of Helleia helle. Taxonomy (NCBI): domain Eukaryota; kingdom Metazoa; phylum Arthropoda; class Insecta; order Lepidoptera; family Lycaenidae; genus Helleia; species Helleia helle. Next base: position 10,951,605 of record OY971431.1, read on the forward strand.
TATTCCGTCATTTCTAATCCAGTTAATAATACATATTACGTTGTAATAGATAAGTAGTCAATTTTATAAAATAACATAAGTTTGCGAATGTAGAGATATTTGTAACGAGGTTTTTGTGTATTCGAAAGGCAAGTTTGTTATTATTATAATAAGGTCCATTATAACTGCTCTTGTTACGCTTGACATTTATTTTCAACGTAAGATCAAGAATAAATCACGTCAAAAGACAAGGTGCGTTTTATTTCAACTTTATGTTGGTCCTTCGAGCCGGAGTATTCAGGGATCAGTTATTAGGTGTGAAACGTATGATATAATAATTTATTTATTACAGTATAAGTATACTTTTTATGTAATATTAGTAATAATATATAATAAATAATAGAGTAATATTACCTACTAATAGATAAGGAAAAGCTATACCTTAGTATTGATGAGTATATTAAAATAAAATTGGAATCCAATCTATACATATAAACGATATTCATATAGTGGATAGACCGATGTTCGAAGAAATTCGCAGAAAGTATTGCTGCATGTTAAATATTTTATTTGCCCTTTGGGCTGCGACCTGCGCCCCCATTGAATATTACAAATTCAATATGTAAATTTTGCCCCTGTCTGATTTAGTAATGTAGTTTAGAATGCAGCAGTATTCAATATTTTGGAAACGAATAAAATACTTACATATTCTCAAGTTGTTGAGTCTAATTAGTGTATTTGTGAACAGTGTTTGTGATAAACTATCACTCTCTTATCTAAATGTTATGAGTTAAACAATTCATTGTGTACTTATTGTCTCGTCCGTAAACATGTCGCTTAAAATAACCGAACTCATAAAGTGTAACAAATTTTCGTATTCTTTTGAAATAACGCAAGAAATTACAGAAACGGAATTAAATAGTTTTATGACTGAGACAATCATTGGATCATTGGAACCAATATTTTATTCTATCACTTGGCACGCGCAAATACATCAGTGTAAAAATCAACAGATCACTCCAATGAAAGTAGCGAAAAAATTGCGACAATGTAACAAAAATGTCTTATTACATCTGTCTTGTTCTATGTTGAATGTGTCTTGTCTTGAAAACTTATTAAGAACTTTACGACACATGGATGTTTGCAATTTATTGGTTATTTTAGGAGGTGAGTCAACGAATTATACATATATCTTAAGTTAGTTGTTTCTTCAGAATTCGTGAATGTATGCGGAGTATGGAAAATTACACCTATTATTATTTATTTCTTTTCTTTAAATGTTTATGAAAAGTCCATAAATATAACAATATCATGGTCTGGTTCTACTTATTGAATTTAATGAATTATAGTTTTATTTTAATAAGTATAATTTTGTTTCAGAAAACTTTGATCCTAGCACTTCTGATTTTAAAACCACGCAAGACGTTATAAAATATATACGACAACAAACGGGAAACTACTTCTGCATAGGAGTTGCTGGATTTCCTGGTCGTGATGATAAATTATTGACTTTGAAAGAAAAAGTAGATAGTGGCGCTGATTTTATTATAACGCAGGCATTCTTCGAATATGATATTTTCAAAGATTTTTTGTTAAAGTGTAAAAGTGTTGGGATTATGGTTCCAATAGTACCTGGAATGTTTCCCTTTGAAACTGAATTTGAATTAACTAAGTTTGTTAATCTTTGCAAAGTTAACGTTTCCGAAAGAGTTAAAGAATTGTTAAAAATTGAGTCTGGAATATCATTGGCTGAAAATATGATACTTGATATCGTCAAAGACGGAAACGTAAAACATTTTCATTTTTTCACTTTGAACAAAATATTGAGAGTAAAAAAATTAATAATGAAAATTCGCGGGAATCCTTAGACTTTCATTGAAATGAGAAACACAGTCACCTTGAGTTTTACACATTGGACTTTGTACGATTAAAAGTGTAACCCAGTGAAACGTGCAAGAGCGTGCAAATTTTTAATACGCTTTTATTAGCTTCAGACGTATGTATGCTAGTATGTAACGGATTCTTTGAACATGATTTTGACCCACTTCTAACGACCAGATTTCGTTCAAACTTTGTGGATTTATCGAGGACCAATGACAATACACTAATTTGATAAAATTATTTGCTATATCCTGATCAGGATAATCAGGATAGCACATGCTAGGAAGGCATAAAGCGCCCAAGTTACCTATTTTTATACATCACTTGTGTTGTTTTTAGTCTCTCACTCATTTCTAAAGTGATTGCCATTACTTGAGTACTTTAAATTAATTAAATCTTTAATTAAAAAAAAATTCCTCACTTTGGACTTTGTACTATAAAAAGTAGAACGCAGCGAAGCGTGCGAGGGGGTGCAGTATATTTTTGTTCTTTCGTCTCACTTACGGGGTCGGCGGTACATAGTCGAGCCGTGGGCATTGGTCAACAGGCACTGTTGTGTATGAATGAATTTAAAATTACTATGCTATTAGGTTTACAGCTTTGCGCGATACACGTTGACGTCATCTTTAAGTTTTAAGTAAATTGTCTGTCGCTTAATGAAGTAGTCCTATATATGTATATAGTGTATTGAACTATAATAATATCTTTTGGCACTACTATATTAGTGTAGTTTGGGTATATACAATTTAATTATTAGAAGGTATTATTTTATATAATTTCAATGCAATACTTGTGAGAGTGAAGTTTTGTGTGTCTGTATAATTTATTACACATTAGGTAAACGATTAGGCTTATTACATATTATGTGGTATGTTTATGTCACTTGAAATGACAAAGGTATAATTAATATCTGCCCATTTAATTAATAATAATAATATTATATAAGATAAGATGTGTATGCAACGGCTCAACTTGAAAGATTGAGTCAAAGCTTTATATTTCATAGATTTGCTAAACCCTAAAACAATGTTGGGTAGGTTAAAGTAGGGTAGTTTGTTAGATAGACACAAAAAAGTAAAAACTCTTTATTTAGGTATAAAACAATTTATATTATAAATAAATTTTATATTATATTGTTATAACAACTTTTACGGATCCGTAAAAGGTTTTTCATTATAAGGAGAGTGAAATTCACGTAAACATTATAAGTAAAACAATCAGTAATCATATAATATTTAATTTATTAAGCTAACACAGGTATTAAAACTTTTAAATTTGAAGCTCTTTCTTGGGCAGCGGTTTTTCTTTTGCCGGGGTCCGAGTCTTGAGGCCAACGGCTTTTTAACGACGTCTTATTGTGTCGGTTGATACCTGAAATAACAGTGAACATTTGATTATCTATAAAAACAAGCTATTACTTATATTTGGATCTCTCGCCCTGCTCGTTCATACTATAAAACAATACATTTATGACACTCATACGGCAAAACAACCAATTCGCAACGTTCCCAGACATTTACAATACAGATTCCAAAGTTTGTAATTATACAACCCTACGGTCAAAACATCTGCACACAATCATGCTTTCACAAATTCCTTAAATCCTATGTGGCAATAGTAAGGTTTATGTTTCTTTAAATATTATATATTCTTTAATGAATAATAAATACATTACTGTATACACTTAGTTGCTGGATTTATTTACTTATTAGGCATATTTTAATTGTGTTTTCATGACCTATTATTAAGATAAGTTTATTTTTGAAGGGCGAAAATATGAGTGTCATAGAAATACTCTATCTGTTACCAAGGAACAGCGAACAGACTTGATGTATTTCTTAATCTACTTTAACGTGAGAGAAGCGCAAACACGGGCAAAAGCTAGTGGTTAATATTTTTTATTGCCTAATAATGTAGTCATTACAAAAAAAATCGTGGGTTAATTGAAGTTAAAATTTATTTGTGAACATTTTTCTGTTGAAAGATTGCTGTAAAAGCGATTTTTTACTCCCTATGTATCTTTTGAAAGTCTACTTACGCTATATTGAGTTGCAGTAATCCGTATACTCCTAAATGGATCGCTTCCACAATGGCAGCATCTTGTTCAGCGGTCTGCACTCTGCGGTGGTCGCGCGCCGGTGGAGCTGCCGGGGACGGGCCGATAAGTCTCCTCCAGTCTCCTCGTAGCGTCGCAACCAAAAGTTTATTGTTTTCCCCTTAAACACAAAACAAACAAATTATATTAATACTTTAACATTCGCGGCAGAAACATTTTTCCATAATAATATTTATTTATTTCTCCGTCAATAATTATGGACCAGTTTTTAAAAATTATTTTTTTGTTTGAAAGTATACTTGCCAAATGATGCCACGATAAGTAAACCAGGGTCTGAGATGGCATCCCAGAGAAAACGAGATCTTTCGAAAATCGTAGGAGCGACTAATGGGCTTAATTTTTTTAATTAAGCATTTTAAAGCACTACAATGTAAAGAAGGTCTAGAATCGATCTGATGCTGGAGTTGAAAGACAGTCGAGGGAACTCCTTGAAGATTTACAGTTTTGTTGGGCTTCATACGGTTCAATATGCGAAAATGTCTATCTTTGTCTGATTAAAGAAATTAATTAATCACTAAAAATTAAGAAACAAAAATTTTAAACATAAATTAAAACCTACTTCAAAAAATAAATTAACTAAAATGTAATAAAATAATCGCATTTCTTTAATTTTTGTCTCTACAACTAATAATCATCTTGGATTTCTACTAATGTACAATTTTTGCATGTACCACGTCCTTTTATTTTTCTCTCTAAACAGCAGCTGCTACAATAACTACTACTATGTCCATATTATTTCAATGCATAATACAAACTGATAGCGTCCAACGTGTGGGCATCACTCAAAACTTGACTCAAATGAAAACTTGTCTATGTTGGCCATTTGCATTGGTTTGCCAAACGTCTAGGCAGTAGCGCTTGCTTTGTATTAATTTTCCTACGCTCGCATTGGCCTAAGCTCGACCAACATGTATTTTTTTTTAATGTTAGTTGGATAGGCAAACTGGCAAACGTACCACCTGATGGTAAGTGGTCGACGTCGCCCATGAACATAAACTAGTATAGCTGGAACGAGCCCAGGCAACTTATTTATGTGTTGCCTATCCTGAGACATAAGATGTTAAGTCTCGGTGCCAGTAATTACACTGCCTGTCTTGCCCTTCTCTCCGAAACACAGCAAAGCTGTTTCACGGGAGAAAGCAAGATGGTGGTACCCATGCAGCCGGGAGCGCGGCACAGCGCTTCTCTCCCACCGATGTATTTCAAGTACAATACTTTTATACTATACATATATTTAAGATTTTATAGACATCGACACTAAAAAGTAAAAAATAAATTATAGTTTTAAAAAATCTAAAAAACAAGCATTATTCTAATAGCAAACTGAACTAAAAATTTGAAAATAATTTTTAATAGAAAAATTTAATGGGTAAACAAAATATTATACTAACTTCACTTTTAAGAAATAGATAGGTACCGATAAAATATTTTTAACAATAAATATCGAGCACCTCACGCTTTTTTGTACAATAAGTAATATCATTTTATTTATTTTGTTTACCCATTTAATTCTTCTAATATTTTTTTTTTCAAATTTTAAGTTCAGTTTGCTATTAAAGCGTGTTTTTTAGTTTTTTTTAAACAAATTTTGTTATTACGTCTCACTTACGCGGTACATCGTCGAGCGGCGGGCAACAAGCGCTGTGGTGCCAAGAGAATGTATCACTACGTTTACTGTGGTGTATGAATGAATTAAGACACTATGATATTAACTTTACATCATGTTTACAACTTCAACAACGCGCAGACATATTTTGTTATTTTGTGGCGCGAGAGTAGAGACACGTTGACGTTATCTATAAGTGTTACGTACTTAAATTGTCTGTCGCTTACTCAGATGAAGTAAAAAAAGGTAAATGACGCACGGCCTTTGCTAATTGCTGTTACTGAAGCCATCAACTATCAAGCCACAAAACTCAGCTCCTTTCATGTAAATACACGCGCTCACGCACACACATGCACCAAACTAAGCTCATTTTTCGTTAGTATCATATGAGTCGTCGTGCAGTAAGTTTGCCAAAAAAATACAGTTCTGTGTAATTTTATGGTGTAAAAACAATACAAAAGTGACCAAAAAGTCTGAAGAAATATCGTTTCACACATAAATACACACAAGACTATATTTTTTTAAGATATTTTAACACCATTTTGAGGTTAATCGACATCTATTCTTTATTTATAATAAAACTGTAGAAGTGTAAATTCTGTAAATTAAAAATAATTAAAAAATAAATAGCAGGGGGTGTTATTAGATCGATACCCAACCCAAAAATGTTTTTAGGAAAATTTTTGTCTGTCTGTTTGTTCAAGCATCACGCAAAAACTACCGGTTCGATTACGATGAAACTTGGTATAATTATACTTTACTATCCGGGGCATCACACTGGCCTATTAATGGCTACCGATATCCGGCGGCCGACGAGGGATCAGGCATTACACTTTTTAAAATGTTCAAAAGTTTTACAAGTATCCGTGAGTTTGTGATGGTTGTGTTTTTAATTGAAAAATAAACCATTAATTTTAGTTTAGGTGGCATTCTGTTGTTTTCTTTGCTTGTTTTAAAAACTTAATCTGTATATATTGTGATTGGTTGGCGAATATTGTAGAGGACTGTTCCGGAACAGTTTTCTATAGTTTTTGTTTTAAAAACATTATCTGTGTGATATTTAATGTGATTGTGTGGCGAGGTGAACTGTTCTAGGTGGATGAAATGGGAATTGATAGTTTATTGATGGGGGCCAGAGGGGCGAAACTACGCTCCATGGGGTTTCCCGCCATTTCTCCAAAGTACAGACAAAATATTGTTAACACGACAGACTTGGCAGCATGGCCTTAGCCGGTTCCAAAAGGAACAAAAAAAAAAAAAACAAAAAAGTGACGTTGACGTTTCAGTTTTAGGTTATAAAATATAATATGTCAGCTAACGTTAAGTAATTCTTAGAGAATTAGAAAATTATAAATATTGTTAAATGTTAAGTTTGTGTAACATATAATTATAACCACAAGTCGCGTAAGTTTCATTTAATTACACTCACTTTATATTCAATAATATTACGGTCAACTGAACTGTTTTTAATTTATTATCGGTTTTTCATATCGCAAAGATAACTACAGTTTTACTTATTTTTAGGTAAGGCAAAAATATGTCATTTCCGGATAAAAAACAAAGAAAGATTTGTTGGGACGCTAGAGACCAATATTGGAAATGTTTAGATCAACAAAATATTAAAGACAGTTCCGAAACCCCAAAAGTGTGTGCCGCATTCAGAAAAGTTTTTGAAAACTCCTGTCCATCCAAATGGGTTACACATTTCGATAGAAAACGTGACTATAATGTGTTTAAAGAAAAGATGATAACGGAGGGTTATGAACCCATTAAGGAAACTGAGTGATACTACTTTAGTTATACTGTAAATATTTAGTTTATTTAGTAAATTTTATTTATTTGAACAAATGTTTTATTTACCTTATTTTTCTATGCATATTACTTGCATGCCAGATATAACAATAAGATACAACAAAAGGTAAAAGATTAATTATTATTAAGTTTCATTATATAATATTCAAGTTGTGGTTATAGATAATGGTTTTCATATTTACATAAATGCTATTAAGAATTTTCTATTTCAGAAACATAAATATATGAAAAAATGCAGCCACTAGAGAATATTTATTTGCAACTCAAAAATCCCACTGATAGGATAAAAGCAGAACTTTTACAGGTAATGTTTGCCATGACGATGTTTTTTTTTTTTTTAATAATTTTGTAAAAAAAAATTGTTGAAGGATAGAAATAGAAGAAAGGATGTCTTTATTCAAGATTTCTTAATAATTTAATGTTTATGGACAATTATAACCTGTTACCAGAGGGTTAAAAAGGATGCTTCATGAAATATGTTGTTTTTTAATGTGCAAATTGCAGTCATAAATATAACGATTAAGGATTCTTATGACTATGGTTGCTCTCTATTGTATAGTATCCCGAAATGTTGAGAATGTAAAAATGATAGTAAACTGCAAACAAATTTATAAAAAAATGTTTCATATTAAAAAATATATGTTGTCTGATATAACAATTAGACAAGTATACACATAGAAAGAACTGTTTATTTTTATGCAAACCTTCCACAGAAGCCTTAAATCATATCTATATATTGTGTTACATACATATAAATTAATAATTATAGTTAAGGTAACTTTCAAAACGAAGAATAATTTGTTTAATTATGCAAATTCCCACAAAAAAATCATTGTTTTAAAAAATGGTCCATCTTCTTAAATTTATAGCAGCTCCCCACTGTTTCACCCATGTACTTCACATTCCCTTGGGGAGTATAGGGATAAATTAATGCCTGTATGTTATTCTGATTATTGTAAAGTCTCATCAAAATCAATCCAGTAGTTTTTGCGAAAAAAATCTTACAAACTTTCATGTTTATAATATTAGGAGGATACAGAAAAAAACCACATTTTGTTTTATGTTTGTACTTCGAAAATTATACAACATTTTTCGATTTTTTTGAACATTGAATTCCTACAGTTAATATATTTTTTTCAAATTATTTTAGGATTTAGTAATTGCAGTAAAAAAAGCCAACTCTAGTCAAGAGGAGACATCTAATAAAATATTAGAGGAGTTATGGAATCACTTAACAAAAGGCTTCACACAGTTTGATGATCAGTTACTTTGTTCTACAACATTTTTTTCTGTGCTTTGTAAAACAGAATTGAACAATATATATTTAGAAAAGGTTAAAAATATTATAAACAATGAAGTCCAAGCAATGAGAAAAGAGAAAAAACCATTCCTTGCCATTTCATTAATATATGGCATGTTTCAATCCTCATACTTTCTGAACGAAATCTTATTAGAAAATAACTTCCATAATGTGAAAGAAGTATTGCAGTATGCTTTTCAGCTACTCATGCATACAGCATATGAATATTCTCAGTACACATTTATTGGTTTTAAAATAATGACATCCTTCAAGAAGATAATTGGAACAAGCATAGAAAATTTAATTTTTAATAAAGATAACCAAATAAAATTACTTAATATGGTCAATCATAATTGGGAGAATCCTATCACAGGAGTCAGAAATATGAACAGGACAATATTTCATATTCTTTTAACTGTTCTTGATGAAAACACATATAAATCCATTCTATCCGATATAAATAATTTCCATTGGAATAAAGCTAAATTTCTTATGCTCACTGAAATAGTTGAAAACTTTGATGGTAATATAGAAACTTTTGTTAAAGAAAATAATTGGGTTGATGGTCTTTTGGACAGTTTGTACAAGCCAGGTTTGGTATCAGCAGGATCTGATATGTATTTTGCAATCTTAAAGAAAATAAAAAATGAGAATGAATGGAAGTCGTTATTTTTAAATGGTATTGTTGACATATTATGTGGTAAAAAGCAAAAAGGAATAGAGAATTTTAGTAATTATTGGTGTTTGGCAACACTTAAAAAAAATCCAACTGTATTATCATTTTTAATCAATGAATTAAAAAGTTCTGAATCATCTGAACCCATATTGTATAGCAATCTATGTTTGTTGAAACACGGATGTAAGCTTGGAATTGTTAGGAAAACCTGGAACTTACCTACAGAAGATTTTGAAGAGGAAATGGTATTACTAAGTTTGAAACACAGTAAGCCTAGCCCGAGAATGTTAGCCTTTGAAATATTATGTTTATCTCCAGAGAAAACTATGCCAACACAACTACAATATGAAAATGTCTTACAGTATTTGTGGGAAAATTTAAATTCAGATTGCACAGTTCTGAGACTGAGTATGTTAAATAACAGTACATTGTTTTTATCAAAGATACATATATCATTTTTACATTTCTTTAAAGGTGATAGTAAAGATCCAAAAATACTAAGCTTACAGTCATTCTGTGTAGATCTTCAAAATCTGATCATTAAATCATTCAAATATGATGGAAATTATCAAAGGAAAATTACAAATGTGCGTCTCACAGAGATAATTTTAAAGAACTTCAAAGAAATCCACCAAAAAAATCGGAAAGATACTAAAAAGTCGTCTTTATCATTAATGGAATTTCTTAAAGCTAGCGGAAATTGGTATTTACATGAAAAGGATTTTCTCACAATACTTGTTCACCTTCTAAAAGATCCAGCTAATGACATACATGAAAATGTTTCACAAATACTTTCAACTTACTATGTAGAAGATATTTGCGACATCTCAATATTAAACAGCTTGATAGATGACGCCATAATATGTATTAATAGTAAATTTTTCTATGAAATCGGTTGTGGTCAGCTTATATTTAAGTTATTTACCAATATATTGCTGAATAGAAAAGTCTCGGCTAAGTTTGAACAAATAGAAGATATATTTTACTTTGCTTATGATGTATTAAAAACTGAATACAGTACTCAGAATATAGTCGAATCAATAGAAAACGGTAAACAATTACATTCTTATATAAATATTGTGTATGTGACATTGCAAGTATGTCTTCAACAATCATATAAAATGGAAATATCAAATGAAACTATGAACACATTGGTCTCAATTTTAGAACATATTTCAAATCAATTTGCATGGGAGAAAGAGTCTACAAGCTCGGATTTTTCTAGAATGAATGATATGGTGCAAAGTTTAATAACAGATTCCGGATATGATGGCCAAAATGTTGACGATGAAACAAAAATATCTGGTCAATATCAGCTAGTTTTAAATTGTTTATGGTTAAATGTAAAGGTCAGTTAAAAAACTGGTTAATTTGAAATATAATTAGCCAAAAAATTTACACAGTAAACAGTTTAAACTACATCTTGCTATGATATTTTTAGGCATCCTGCGAGTTGTCTTCTCTGTTAATTCAATACAACGTAAATGTGGCTACCTGCGAAAAATGTCTTAATACAATAACCAATGTCTTGGAAACATCTCGTCACAAGGGTGCGATAGAAGCTGCAGGCGTTGCTATCGGTAAGTGAATGAACTAATGTTATATACCTATAACCTATATAAAGTCTTTCAGCCTATACCTTCTCTCGTTATTCTTTTCATTCAATCCAAATATTCATTCATTAAATAGATCGTTCACGATCGACGATCTATAAGAATAGATATGGATTCTTATATCCTTGCCTTTGCTTCTCTTTTTTTCTCAGTATTAAGATGAACTGGCGAAACAAACTTAGTAAAATTCATAACACTGGTCAACATAAAAAAAATATTGTTGATTTTTTCCTCTGGTTATTCTTTTGTTTCTAGTTTTACCATATTCACAAAATTTATGTCCGAGTTTTTCTCTCAGCTTCTGTTTTTGATCCGCTTTTATCAATTTTGTTTCGATTCTTATGTTTTTACGGTTAGTAAAACTTATTATCAGAGTTTATGATATAGCTTCGTCAAGAAGACGTTGTTTGCGTAATCCAAATTGTTTCTGCGATATTTGTATATAGCGAATATAGCTTTGAAAAATATCGAAATACAGTCTGTAATTTGTATTTCTGTCTGACTTTTAAAAACTGCGTATCTTCAATATTTTAAAATAACATTGTGCAATCGAGACAAACTCCTATTGGGTAATCTATTGTGTCTGCGGCAATGGTCCAATAGAAAAAGAAATGCAATTAAATTCGGAACACCTATGATTTGGCGAAACCTTCTAAATAATTCCAATACCCTCAAAATACTTCGGCGTCGTGTAAATAATCGGGAGTATTTCTAAATTGACTTCTGCTTTACGATCTCAAATGAAACCATGTGAGATACAACAGATGTGCTAGACATCTGAATACTCTTATGATCCAAATCCTCATAAACCTGAACACAATACAAGTGAACTCTGACCCAGGATTAAGTACCGAGAAACATGTACCTAACTAAGTAATTTCCTTACTTATAATCCACTCGTAAAAGATCCCAATTTTGTAAAAATCAATAAATGTAAGCCGAATTGCAGCTTGGAATTAATTCTCTAATGAGTAACATTTTGGTTATTAAATTTGTATGTACTAGGAAACAACATGAGCATAAAAATCCATTCTTTACACTCACCTTGAGAACTACTTATTCCTAGAAAATTTGGCGATTTTAGTGAAGAGAATTTCATTAAGACACAAGTACAAAAGAAAGGCATTATCAAGGAAGATGAGATTAACCTGAGGTTGTTAATTCAAAGAAATCATATACTTAAAAGAATATGTTATAGTGTTAAACAAAAATTTTACTAAAAAATTATGTAGTATTTTTTTGTCCAATAATAAAAGTGTGTATTTCAAAAAGTAAGGCTGTTAGCAAACATTTAGTATTTTCCCTTCATCAGGGAGGGTAATATCAGGCTAACAACAGTAAAAAAACCGAGGAAAAGTAGTGTTGACCAGTGAAATCAATGCAATAAATAAAATTAATATAATTTATTTTTCAATTACAGGAAACGCTATTCGGTATTTGACAGGTTTACCGGAAAATAACGATCTTTCGAAATTGCCATCTTCATTATTAGAGAAAAAGCTGAATGAATTGATTTGTGAGGCTAACAAAACATCATCAGTAACGCGACGGGGGGCCGGCCTATCAATAATGGTACATAGGATTGTCTCTAGTGATATTAGTAAAGGAAAAGTAAGTGGTAACAACTTATTATTATATTCTGTTAATAAATAAAAAAATACACCAAGGCGTAGATAAGGTATTTAATATGACTTATCTGGACCCTCTAACAAATATCATTTGAGATAGAAAAAAGCCCCTCAAATTTGAATTAAATAAAAGATATTAATGTTAGTATTACTCCGATACATACTGCCCATTGTCACAGCAAAGCTACTGCATCTATTACAACTACTTATTCATATTCTTTTCATTTCAGCCTCTTTTTCATTATTTTATGAAAGTATTACTTTCAACATGCAATAGTAATGCATTAACAGGCGACATTACAGATGTTAATAAGGAAGATTTACCAAAAGCAGTTTATATACATTTTTTGACAAGAATAGTAATGGATAGTAGTTTGGCATCGGACATGATGTTCTACGCTACAGAGTTGGGAGAATTAGCTTTTCACAACCTTACTGATGAACATTGGCAAATAAGGTATTTTCTTTTTATGTTAGTTGGATAGGCAAACAAGAATGTGCCACCAGATGGTAGGTAAGTGGTCGTCCATGAACATAAACTAGTTTACCTGGGACTAGCCCAGGCAACTCATTTATGTCTTGCCTATCCTGAGACAAGATGTTAAGTCTTGGTGCCAGTCACACTGCCTGTCTTGCCCTTCTCTCTGAAACACAGGAAAGCTGTTTGATGGGAGACACAAGCAAGAGGGTTGGTAACCATGTAGCCAGGAGTGCGGCACATCACATCCCTCACACCAGTAAAATAAATATGTAATTTGACTATAATTGTGTATATTGTCTGCTATTTCTCATGCAAATATCAAAACTAAAAATTCTAATATGATAAAAATATTGTTATATTCCGTGAGATCTACTTATTGAGTGCAAATAGTGCTATTATGTATTAATGAATATTTTATTAAAGTAGGTGTATTTTTTAAATTATTGTAATTGACTAGCAAATAAAACTAAAAAGAAAAGTGCAATTATTTTTTCGTGTTTCAGAAATGCGGCCCTCCAGTTATATGGTGCCTTGATACCAAAACTAATTGGTCAAAAAAAATCATGCGGCACAGATGAAGAAACTGTAACAACAGTGGCATGTGATGAATTCAAAACCCACTTCCCTACATTGTGGATGTACATTTCACAGAGGATAGAAAACCATGATAGCCATGACAAAATACAATCACACTCTAATTTAGTTCCAATACTAAACATTTTAGCAAATATCGGAAGGAGATATGCTTTATCATGTGATTTCAATACATCTGATCTGGATACTTTATCTCTCAAGCTTCTACAGTTGCTAGACAGTCCAATTTTCATTGTAAGGCGACTCACATCAAAAGCCTTGGCTAATATATCAACTGGGGTTATTCTAGAAAAAGTCTCTTTAAATATGCCTCTGACAGAGAATTTACGACATGGAATTCTACTATTGATCTCAGATTTTAATAAATATAATTGTAACATCAATCAGGATATGTTCAAAGGCTTGTTTAACCCAACAAAACAGTCATTTATGTGTAAGTTATATTACGATGATCTGTGGAATGATAAGAATTTAAATGATAGTGTGAATACAGTGATATATGTTCTGAATGAAGTAAATATTCACAATTATGCACCAGGAGTTTTTCTATGGGCAAATAAAATGATTGAAAAGTGTTTACAACACACACCTTGGAATAATGTTCCACAGCTATTAAAAACACTTACACATTATAATGAATTTGAACGTTGCTGTACAATATTGCATATGAGAATGGAAAATGATATAAATATACCAGAAAAAACATATATAGAACTCGCACATCTTTTGCTAAGTTCTAAAAGACATGATTGTCCTATAATCTGGAAACTTCTCTATCATATATCTTGTCGTTGTTGGTTACAAAATGTGGATCTGAACACAATTACATCACTTTCACAGAGTGATAAATTGTATAGCAGAAGATACATCATCCCCTTTAAAGCAAGATTATTGGCAAAAAATAAGGATGCTCTTAATTTATTACCAATATCTCAAATTATTTTTAATTTGAGTAATTCTGAAACATCAGATGTAGACATGAGATATATATCTGCATTAGCAAATAATGAAATTGCCCATGTACTTCTGTTATTATCAGATGATATTAAAATCATCACTATTAAAACGGCTGTAACTCTATTGCAAGATGAAGACGAAGATATTAGGCACCTCAGCTCTTATTTTTACAGTAATGTAATGAATGAGAGTAAAGTCCTAAATCCATTTGTTTGTTTAAATAAAACAATGGACAGGAAATTCTTGCTATCGACTCTCAAGTTATCTAAAGAAGGAGTAAAATGTATTTGTGAAGATTTATCAAAACTGATAAAACCAATAACAAATGAAAGTAATAAATTCAATCCTTTTGCAAGTGATTCTAAAAATATCTACATGGAACCTAATGTTTTAAGAGAATTAATGGAAAATCTTACTTGTAAAAATTAAACTTCATAGTAACACTAGATTTATTCATTTATTTTGACATTATATAACATCTTTTGTGACATGGTATCATCGAGTTGGATTGAAACTATGTGACGACCTGGTACCATGACTAGACCCAAAACTCGAGGCTCTTCTGCTTCACCATCACTGTTTTTGAGGTACTCGGAACAGGCTCCTGAAATTTTATTGTTTCCATATCATTTCTGTGCAAGCATGTATTGCATTGCATGCAAATGTAACAAAAAAAAAACATGAAATTATCCAATATGTTAATTTACTATTTCTTACCTCTTATTTTTTAAATGTATTGTAATAAATATTTTATAGTAGGGAATTGTGCTGTACATCATCATTCTACTTATTTCTTCTATAAAACAGGTCTGCTGATTTGGATAGGCAGTGCAATTACTGCCACCAAGACTTACCATCTTAAGCCTCTGGAAAGTCAACAAGAGTCGCCTTAGAGCTTATTTCGGTTCTAGGGTGATGTTGACCATTTAAAAAAGGGTTCAGGGACATAATTAATACACATGAAAATTTAAAAACCAATCGTACCTAATATTACATTCGCATCTCGATCAGTGCACAAAAATACTCCTATTAGTACCCTTCCATCAGTCATCTCCATTCTAAAGTTCATATTTAGCCATTTTCTTAGTTTCGCCTTCCCATCCAATTGTTCCAAGTCCTGTTTATAGTAATGATACACAATATTATTACTGTAAAGTATATATTATATTTTGTACATTTATTAGCAGCTACATCCAGATGCCTCATTGGCAATATATAAATTATTGTAAGTTGGTGTAAAGGCAAATTAGGACATTTATTATTTATTACCATTCACAGACAATATTTATTAGTTCTATTACATAATATATTACAATTAACGGAAAGGCAGTGAATATTGTAGTCACAAGTAGAAGTACACGATTTTTTTTCTTTACACTACCATGGGATTCATATTGTGTTCCTCTATGTTGTTTAAGTAATCATTTTTTTAAATAAAGAAGACAATATAATTTTCCTCACGTTTGTCAGGATTAATATTATCCAAAATGTAGGTAAGTACTACTTTTTTACCTGTTGGTTTTGCAGTACTGTAGGTTCACTCATTTTTTAATAATAATTTCAGTAGCACTAAAGTGAAAAAATACAATATTTCATTGTCATTTGTCCGTCTGTGTTTATTTTTTCAAATAATAATAGAAATGTGTACGATAAAGTGAGAGATTCAAAAATAATTATTTGAGTGATAAATGTTGTTTTTGTTAATTGACAGCAATGAGCATATTAAACCATAGAGTCCATAGATAATACACTAAAATGGGCGCGTTCCACTAATTGGCGTTCACGACGACCACGCTCGCGACCGCGGATTTTCCGTTCCACTCATAAAGTTAATATACCTAGCGGAAAGGTATATTAACTTTATGGTTCCACTTGAGTCCCGAGCATTGAAATAGTATGCCCAAGTAGAACGGAATATGAGGCATTTAGAGTGTTGAAGTGAAATGGCAATAACAAGTGTCAAACTTTGACAGAAAGTATATATATACAGTATGTCCCGTAAGTAGTGGACCAACGGGGTGTGGGTGATAGGGGGAACTATTATCTACCAAAACCACTAAAATTTATTGTTCTAGGTCTTATAGCTTTGAAGTTATGATTTTTTTAAATAAATAGGTGAAATTATCGTCCTATGTACAAACATTTTATAATTTTACGAAATCTATCACTTTTTTTTTTGTTATTTTTATTCTAGGCGGTTAATAATACATAGGTCTTTCTAATTAAAATCGTATTTAGGTGTAATTATCATAAGCATGAAAATTAAAAAATTAAACTAGTGCAATTTTTACATTTCAAGATGCTCTATGTGGTGTTTGAGCTAAGCTGGTGTAAAAAAAATGTATTATAGCCTAGTGAAACTTTATTTTAAAAACATCTACATGTCATACCAATTACAAAAAAGTATAACACTGAGGTTTAAAGTATTTAAAAAATGTTAAATTAGCTTACGGATTTTAAATCTAAGAAATCGTCAGGTAGACAATGTGCAAAATAAGTCTCGGAATCACATAAATTCCGAGAAATATTTTGCATGTGCACTCTGGAATTCTTTTGTATTTTTCCCGGCCAATCATATGGTATTGTTGAAGTTGGAAAAATGCCTAATACTTACACTCCCCGTGAATATGCAGAAATGTTTTTTATTTACGGGCTCTGTGATGGGAATGCTCGGCAAGCTGCACGTACATATCGTGAGCGCTATCCAAATCGAGATCGCTATCCCGATCACCGCATTTTTCTTCGGGTCAATAATGCCTACTTAGAAGGTCGTATTCCTGGAGTTGGAAACCGTGAATCCGTGTTCTAGGCCTTCCGCCTAGAACAGTGGATGAAAGTCAAATACTGGCAGAAGTAGAAGAGGATCCTTCGACTAGCACTCGTCGTATTTCTAGACGCACTGGTGTAGCTAGAAGTACAGTACACCGCATATTGAAACGGAACAACTTACACCCGTATCATG
Source organism: Helleia helle (assembly GCA_963853865.1). Taxonomy (NCBI): domain Eukaryota; kingdom Metazoa; phylum Arthropoda; class Insecta; order Lepidoptera; family Lycaenidae; genus Helleia; species Helleia helle. The sequence goes on from OY971431.1 coordinate 10,969,210, forward strand.
TACAACGAGTTCAAGCGCTGTTACCTGCTGATTATCAGCGACGAATAAATTTCTGCCGAGAGATGTTGCGTCGATGCCGTCAAGACCGAAACTTTTTTAATTCCATATTATGGAGTGATGAATCATGTTTTAAAAGGATGGGAGTGTTTAACATACACAATCTTCATCATTGGAGTGTCGTGAATCCTCGAATAGTGAGAGAGGATCGATTTCAGCACCAATTTGGAGTGAATTTGTGGGTAGGAATATTAGATGGCAGAATTATCGGTCCTTTTGAATTACCGCCGAAACTTAACGGCGCTGGTTATCTCCAATTTTTGAGACGTGATCTCGGTAATTTGTTAGCAGACGTGCCACAAGAAGTACGCGAGAGAATGTGGTTGCAGCACGACGGTGCACCAGCCCACTATTCACGGCAAGTGACAGAATTTTTGAACGTGACGTACCCAAATCGATGGATAGGACGCGGAGGTACAATATCATGGCCGCCACGATCTCCCGATCTGAATCCTTTGGATTATTTTTTATGGGGTTTCTTCAAAGAAGCAGTTTATGAAACGAATATTTCTGATGAAAGAGAGTTACGACAAAAATTAAATCATGTTGCTGAATCGATAAAAAATAATGAACGGGCTCGACGAAGTTTACAAAGAAACTTTATACGAAGATGTTGGTTATGCATAAGAGCTAGAGGAAAGCATTTCGAGCACTTAATGTAAGAAAAAAAATGTGTAATAAAAGCTTTTCCATAATTAGCAATGTATTTTTATTTTCTTGCAAAAATGTCCTTTGGTTTTGATAGTAATTAAAATAGGAAAAATACTTATTTGAAACCAGTTACTTTTTTGTAATTCTTACGCGATGTCCGGTGGTGGAATTCTGCCGCAGGCATTAATCCGAACAATTCCTCAGAACACTCCCCGTGGTAGATGCGGTAGAAGATGCAGAGCGATCCGACATCTCTACGCAGCGCCAAGGGATCAAGCCGATTGGAGATCACATTATCATCGACGATTCGAGCCGCCCGGCGTTGGACGCGGTCAAATGGAAGGAGCTGATATTGGGGCGCTCTAGCCCAGAGGTGAGAGCAGTATTCCATGTGAGGCCGGATCTGCGCCTTGTATAATTGAAGGCGGTGTGAAGGCATGAAATACTGCTTCGCCCTATTGAGCACGCCAAGTTTCTTAGAGGCTAGTTTAGCCTTTCCTTCCAAATGACCACGAAACTGCACATCTCTCGATATGTCGACGCCAAGTATCCCAATGCTGGCTGCGGCAGTTAGGGGAGTGCCTTCAAATCGTAGAGGAACGACGAAGGGTGATTTTTTGGCGGTAAACGCGCAAACTTGTGTCTTGTTGGGGTTAAATTGGACCAGGTTAAGTCGTACCCATTCCGAGACTTTGGTCAACAGAGACTCGATTTCAGACACAAGTTTGTTCCGACACTCATCGACTTGTTCCCGAGAAATATTAGAGCGGCCAGTGTATAAGGCATCTCCAGTGCTGTCATCCGCATAACAATGAATGCCGCTGGTTTGCAGCATATCATTGATATGCAGAAGAAACAGAGTTGGAGATAGTACACAGCCTTGCGGAACACCAGCATTAACAGACTTGAGGTCCGAGCATGTACCGTCGACAACGACCTTGATGCTCCTGTCTGCTAAAAAACTGGTATCCACTTACATAATTTCTCGGGAAGCCCATATGATGGTAGCTTCGCTAGTAGTGCTTTATGCCACACCCGATCAAAGGCCTTCGCTATGTCCAAACTAACCGCCAGTGCTTCCCCCTTGCTCTCAACTGCCTCCGCCCATCGATGCGTTAGGAATATTAGAAGATCACCAGCTGAACGATTCCGTTGAAAGCCATATTGGCGATCGCTAATCAGCTGGTGCTCCTCCAAATACCGCCGGAGCTGGCAGTTAATTATGGATTCCATAATCTTTGAGAACAAGGAAGTTATGGCTATTGGTCTGTAGTTGGACGGGTCTGAGCGGTCCCCTTTCTTAGGGACCGGGTGTACCAAAGCTGTCTTCCACGAGCATGGGACGACGCCTAATGAGTATGAGTGCCGAAAAAGACGCGTAAGGACGGGCGCCAACTCAGGAGCACAAGTACGTAGCACTAACGGAGGGATGCCGTCAGGCCCACTCGACTTATGGATGTCCAGCGAAAAAAGCGCTTTACGTACGGAGCTCTGTCGAAAAATTATTTCCGGCATTGAGGTATCACACCGAGGGATCGTCGGTGGTATTTTTCCCTGGTCATCCAAAGTCGAGTTGGAAGCAAAAAGAGAGCCTAGAAGATCGGCCTTCTCCTTCGCGGTGTGGGCCAACGAGTCGTTCCTCATGTGCAAAGATGGTAGGGATGGCTTACAGAAATTCCCTTGAACAGCCTTGGCGAATGACCAGAATGCACGAGTTCCCGAAGGAAGTCAAACCAATCTCTCGCCAATTCTGTTCACGTACTCCGCTTTTGCCTCAGCAATAGCTCTTTTGAAGGACCTGGAGGCAAAGTTATACTCCTTTTTTAATGCGCTGGTCTTTACATCCTGTGACATCGATGCATTGGCCCAGGCTCGGTAGCTTAACCGCTTGTGGCGTGCAGCCATCTTACAAGTTTGGCCAAACCAGGGCTGGGATTTGCCGCCTATAGGCACTGAAGAGCTTGGAATAAAAAGCTCCATGGCTTGCAGCACCACCTCGGCGACAGAATCGGCAACGATGTCTGGATCATCCAGCGAGAAGCAAATTCGCCCCCATGGGTAGGATGCGAAGAAGGACCGCATTCCATCCCAATCAGCTGACCTATAGTGCCAAACATGGCGGCAGCTGGCAAAACGTGGCCATGATGGGCGGGCAACTTGCACAGAACTCCGGATCAGACAGTGGTCCAATGAGCCAAGTGGAGCGTCCACGGAGACCACGTAATTGTCCGGGTGAGAGGTCAGCAGAAGGTCCAACAGGGAAGGCGTATGATCTTCCACATCAGGGATACGAGTTGGTGATACCACCAATTGTGTCAGATCATATGCTGAGGCAAAGTCGTAAACAGATCTTCCTGAATGATCGGTTGTACGTGAGCCGAGCCACTCGGTGTGATGGGCGTTGAAATCACCAAGTATCACGATCTCTGCAGATGGGATCTGTTGTAGTACGGAATCTGTAGCCATTTGGATGTGCTCTATGAGTCGATCGGTTTCGTCATTACCGCTGTGGGACCTATATAGGCAGGCATAGACGCGGGGATGGTCATCGCTGTCTATGCGCAACCAGAGGATGGAGAGGTCCCTACCTTCAAGACTGCCAAGGCGACGAGAGCAGACATCCTCTCTGACGTACGCGCAAACTCCAGCCCGCGACTGCTCCGTTTACCCCGGGCAGTTTTTGTCTTGAGCACAGATTCGCCCCCCCAGAATACGCGGGGCTGCCCAGGTTTCCGGGTTCAGGTACGTGTCCTGAGCCCGGAAGCCTAGAGAGGGATTCTCCGGTGCTTGTGCGACCGGTACGCTCCTGGGGTAGTCTTTGCGTAGTCTGTGCTGTCATGTATGTTGGGGGGGGGGGGGCCCAGGGGCCACCGGATCTCTCACAAACCGAACGAAACACGACGACATTTGCCGCCATTTGACGTCGATATTATGTGAGAGCGAAGTACTTCCCCGGACGCGCCGGCCCATTCAGCTGCAAGGCAGCATGGCGCTACTTCGTAAAAATTTGTTGGCGAAAATTAATATGACGGCTAGTAAGTTTTTTACCTGTTCGCAACCCTTCAACGTTTGGATCTCTTGTAGGTGTTTAACATACTTCCACTTTACTTCATTACCATTTTTATCAATTAATACTTTTCTTGCCTCAAAAGAGTTTCTGACCAGTTTTAGCATGTGACATGCATCTAGCATCAATTCAACGTCATTCCCAGAATTAGGATGAGTCCTAGAACTAGAAAAGTTGGTTTTAAAGCTTTGGGATCGTCGAGTTTGCAACCTAAGATTCTCATAGCTGCAATATTGGTTTGACTGCCATCACATGTGACTGAGACGATGTCAATATTCACTTGAGCACATTTTTCTAATTGAATTTTTAATAAGGTGCGAGTTTAGCTCCAGTCAGGCCATGAGTAAAAAATTCATTTTTCACATTCAAATTAACTTCCATTTCTAACGTTTTTTTAGTTTCATCCTAAAAAAATGACTTAAGAAAACGCAAAGAAAAATACAGACCGAAGCGCTGTGTCGCGCTCCAGGTTACATAGGTACCACCATCTTGCTATCTCTCCCGTAAAACAGCTTTGCTATGTATGGTAAAGAAGGGCAAGACTGGCTATGTTACGGCATTGAGACTTAGCGTCTCATGTCTCAGGATAGGCAACACATAAATAAATTGCCTGGGCTAGTTCCAGGTAAACTAGTTTATGTTTATGGGCGACGTTGGTCACTTACCATCAGGTGGCACGTCAGAGAGATTGCCTATACAAATAACATAAATGAAAGACTACAAACCACTTTCATATAGTGAAATAGGTTTTTTATGTCATAAGGGGGCAAACGAGCATTCGGAGCCTTATAGTAGGTACCGACGCCCATACACATTCACACAAGCAGAGATTATGCAGATGCGTTGCCCTCTTTTTCTCTATCCCCCCAATGGGCCACCGGAAACTCACAAACGCGATAGCATAGCTGTCACTTGACGCCAGTATTATGTGAGCGAGAGGCACCACCCCGGTCATGCTGGCCCAGTTCGGCTGCAATGCAGCATGGCACTACCTCTTAACTTAGTGAAATAGGTACTTACAATAACCATTGGAACTGCTTTGTTTGACAATTTAGTATGACCTTTATCATGCTTAGATGGAATCTTATCTTGATTTCTAAAATGTTTCGAGCACACGACGGTAGCTGTAGATGGTAACCAGTCGTTTCATTGCGTAATAGTCTTATACATCTTATCCACTCCTCCTTGCGCTTCTGATCTTTAGGTACTCTAAAAAAACAAATAAAAGATCATTATATGTGAACTTATTACTATTTTAAGATCATTACACATTATTATGATGAAATAACATTTATTAGAATAATAAAATGTACTTGTCATAATGATTGAGCATATTACAGCCCTTGCCAAAAATGTTTTACTAGAAGGCTGAGAGATTACTGGCGCACACTTCCGTCATTCATTCCTTTATTAACTAAACTCCCAAAAAAGTGGGAAAATTAAAATAGTTTTACTGGCAAAACCGATAGAAAAAAATAATCCACGATGTATTTATTTTGTTTTCTGGTGTCATTTTAAATAATATGATCAAAATTATGCAAATTTACTTGTGAAAAGTAACACCACTTGCTTTACCATCTTTTTTCCGACCGTGATACACAATTTTTAACACCAACACATTTAACAAGCACATTTCACCATTTTGCATATCTTTAACGAACGCGTCACACTCACTTAACGCCAAGCAAGCAACTGACTCTTTAAAGATTTTCTTTCCCCTCGCCTCAATTGAGATTTTCCCTTGCCTCAATTGAGATTTCCCCTTCTCAGGTCTTATTTCCCCTCAACAAAAATTTTACTATAGTTCGTTTTATTTAGACCTTTTTAAAGTTATTTAGGTTCAAATTAAAAAAAAATGCTCGAAATTGTTTCTCGATTTCCCCTCTGGGGAAATTTTCCCCTCAAAAGGGGAAGTTGCCCTTCATTGTGGAAACACTGGCCTGTAGGCATCTTTGAAGTGTCAACGTATCGCTGCCTTAAACTGCACTAAATTTGCACATTGTTACAACCGTAACTAGATAGAGTTATGGTAGTAACAATGTGCAAATTTAGCACATCATCCAAGGATTCGCGAAGTAAAAATGACCTTAATTGATAGGTCTACGTTAGGTCCAGATAGGTCTATTAAAATTTTCGTTAGGTCATTCATAGCTTTTTTACATTTTTTTTTTAAATTTTTACTACAAAAAAACCTAGCACCTCATTCTATGAAAAGCTGGTTAATTTAATCAAAATCGTATTCTTTATTGTTAGGTCTGTATTGGTCTATGTTTTTTTTTTAAATCAATGTTTTTATTGTCGTTATTAATAATTATAAATTAATTAAAATCTGCGCATGCGCACATCGCATCTAATACGGCGCAAAATTTAAAATATACCCGTTTTTTATATATATATATATATATATATATATATATATATATATATATATATATAATACTAGTGGCACCGACAGACGTTGTCCTGTACAAAATTTTTTTTTGTGAATCTAAACCATCCTCGAATCCCCTTGAACTCACACAAAAAATTTAATCAAAATCGGTCCAGCCGTCTAGGAGGAGTTCAGTGACATACACACGCACACAAGAAATATATTATATATATAAAGATTATATACCGGGTGTATTTGGAACGCTTGCGAAGATTAAACCCTAATAATATACTATTTATATACTATAATAATGTATATAACCATTTATCTCAGAAACCTTTTTTAAAGAAAATTTTAGGACTTGTGTATTTTACAAACCCGTAATGTATGTATACACACTATGTACTCATGCTAACCGCGAGACGCGCGACTAGCGGGCGCACTGAAGACGCGCGCGGTGCGGGAGTTCGTTCACCTCGTGCATGCGGCGAACGCTATCAGCTGATTCAGTCCGACCGAATTACATTGCTATTTTTTCAAAAAACCATTATTTTAAAGCATTATCATCAAATCAAAAAAATATCTTTTGATTGAGAAATCTCTATTTTCAATTATTCGATTATCTTAGTTGCTGTTTCCCCCTGAAAGAGTAATTAACGCTCACTTCAGACAAATCGTAATTAAATTTAAATTTTAAAATTTTATTACATTTTAAATTCTTATGCTGAAAAAATATGTCTGAATTCTTAGGTTCAGCTGAATACATATAATTTTATCTTAAAAATAAAATCTTTTAATTTAATTTTTTTATATTATTAAAAAAATTAAGATTCCATTTGATTCACATATTTTTATAAATAATTCTAATGATTCGTTTAAAATTAATGTTACAGTGTGAAATTTCGGAGCGCACGGGCACTTTTTTTGATTTTTCAACTATTTTGTTCAATGGTTTTCTATAATATTTGTTTTATAAATTTAATTTGTTTATATTGTAATAGGTTAACGAAATTTTGGTTGATATTGTGGAGGATTGTTCTGTGTGAGTAGAGAGGAGAATGATAGTTGATTCATAAAAGACTATAGGGGCGAAGCCTTGCCCTTTGGCGTTTCTCACCGTTTTTTCATATTTCAGACTTGTCTTTTTTAGCCATAAATGGATTCAGATGAAAAATGAAGTTACTTGATACTTCAGACTTTGCTCCGGCCTTTTGTTATACGGGAATAAAACTAGCATTTATAGTGCCACAAACTTTTCTTGGCCGGTAAGAGCGTCGCTGTCATGGATATTAGTATTGCTAGTAAATAAAAATTAACCATTATATGGGGAAAAATTTGAAGTGATGCAGGCTACCATTATAAGTAATTTATTGAAGTGTCTTAATAAAACAATGTATACTAATATCTAGAAAATACAGTTCTAGGAAAATAAATGTGACATAAACTTAGGAACTGATATGATAGGTTTTATTACCTGTACTATTAATATAATATCTTTTAAGATACCTAGCAATCGGAACCGTTCGATAATTAAAACTTTGCCATTGTAATTAATAATGCAAGAAATAAAAATAAATACATTTTAGTTGGATTTTTATTAGGTGTTGGTGGATAGTAAAATTATTTATTGTACGCACCAAGAAAGAAAATAAACACAGACATTACAAAACAGTACAAATAGCGGGCTTATTGCTAAGATCATTATTAATAAATCATTTTAAGCACTCTACACGTGTTTTGCCTCTATATTTTGATACAATAATTATGATCAAACAAAACAATATCTGAAGAATCACACTCTAGAGGACGAACTCCATCAATTATTTGATTTCCCGAATATTCAAAATGTTCATCTTCGAATCACTGCTTTCGCTTTCACTATCGCTGGCCAAAATAATAATGAACGGTTCATCTAAAAACGCAGATTTTTCTCTGTATTTGTTTTCATTTTTTTACATGATCGTAATGTTTATTTAATTCTACAGCAGATATTCTGTCGAAGGCTTCTGCAATCAACTGAGGCATTTCAGTACTTGATTTCCGAAGGTTCTTCTCAGCTTATTCCGTTTCAATGAACTCCAGATTATTTCTATTGCATTAAGATCGCAATGATATGGTGGCAATCTTAACACCGTGTGTCCACTATCTTTCATATTTCACATTCAATTTATCAATTTCTTATTCTGGTGCCGGTTTGTGTCTTTTAATTAGTTCATAAAGCTGAGGTTTTGTATAGCTTTCGTGGAATTCCACGTTCTTTTCAGTTAGCCATTGTTGCATGGCTAACTACATTGCAATTGCAAATCAATGCAATGCAACCGCATTGCAATGCAGTTGCATTGTCCAGCTGTGTGCGAAGTGTGAATATATGTTTCGTCCAAAAAAACTACAGGTTTTTTTTGTCACTAAGTTCGTTTTCCTGAATTTTTTGTAAATATGTCGCCCTCCATGCGGATATATCATTACGTTCAGTAAGAACTATTAGATTGGGTCTTCTTGTATTGAAATCCTAGTTTATGTAATATTTTCCGTAGGGTCTCTCAGCTCCCCTTAAAATCAATTTCTTCTCGAAGAACATTAAGTAACTTCGGTAAAGTGGGAATTTCTTTTTAACTGAGTAAAATTCGTGAACTTTCCTTCTTATGATACCGAGATCAAAGTTGTCGACTTCTATCTTTCCTGTTGTTCTTTTTCTTCTTTTCCCCGGAGTAGAAACTTTTGTCCCTGTTTCATCGGCCCGTTTCTTGTCATTTACCATTCGTCGCACTGACCTTTCACTAACGCCTGTAATAAAAAAAGTAAATAAGTAAGTTTCCGTTTCATTAATACGTAGGTAAATTCATCCCCATCTATGCTGGTAACACTAACCTATAGCGGCAGCAACTCGTTCATATACTTTTTGTAATGGTATAATTGGCGCTTGGTTGCGTTTTTCTTCATTCATGAAAGAAAGAACGCGTAAAACAATGCTTCTGCCATCGCTTTTCAATACTCCAGGCATGTTTGATGTTCATAAAAACCACAAAACACAAAACTCCGCAAGTTGTATTTGAGAGCTAACTGACAATGTCAGCCTGACATTTCAAAATGCCGATGGTAGTACCAATTTCAGCCGCCGGCAAGAAAAGTATGTGGCACTGTACATACAGGTATGAATAGGGATGTTGACATTTTTCAGAAATGTTTTTAAATCGTTTATCAATATCTAATGGAGGCCTAAATATTATTAACTTTTGCTTAAATACGTTTAATGCCTATAAAATCTTGCATTTTATAATGCATTTTAAATTTCGTTCCAAAACGCTAACACTTGTCTCGTGACGTCATATATTGTTAAACATCGTAAAAGTGATAAAATGATTCTAGTTGTCGTTAATAAAAAATAGCTTCTAAGTTTTATAAGTGTTGTACGGTGCCTATGTGTGCGTACACTGTCAAAACGCCTGAAAAATTGTTTTTACTTTATGCACATGAGTAAATAAACGGACAGAGGCAAAGCTTCATATAACCGCGCGAATCGATTGCACTACTACAAGCGTCGTAACGCATGTGTGCGTTAGTACTCGTGGCTTGTCACGTACGAGTAGAAACCGGTCGAAACCGGTTCGACGAGTGTTCGAACGCAGGGATGTGAGTGCGTTGTATATTTTTTCGCTTGGCGGGTATTTCGAATTATTATCATCGTTCTTAAATTTTTGTTAATTAAAAGTTAAAAGTGTCAATATTGTATACTATACTGTGTGTATGAATAATAATAGAGCAAATAAAAAGGATCATATTTTATAACATTGTTCTTAAATTATTATTGATAATTAAAAGTAAAAAGTTAAAATATTGTATACTGTACTGTGTGTATGAACAATAATAGAGCAAATAAAACAAATCATATTTTAGATATCCCAAAGATTTCAATAGGTAAGTTGTATCTTATTATTTTATTTCTACTAATTATTATAACTTTTGTTCACTAAGTTTTTATGGATGTGCCGAAAGTCTAGTTAGGGAAACATTTGACCCGACATTAAATCTTAAATCTTAGCTAAACTTTACAGTAAAAATACAATAAGTATAGGTACATAATACGTAATTAGGAGATGATTCCTGTTCGGAAAAAAAATATATAATAGTATTATAAATTATAATAGTTATGATAAAAACTGATATGCAATGAGAGTGCTTTCCATTCGAATTTACCACTCTATTAAAAGGTACAACCGATTATTGCAAATAAAAAATATAAACACAAAATATTTAGAAAAAATATTTTGTAGGTAATAAAGATAGAATATTTACATAGATTACTACTCGATAAAAAAAATCGTTTTGTTCGTTTAATTTTATCCACCTGTGACAAACCTTAAACAATTTTACGCGTTGTATGGAAGCTTTGTCTCTGTCCGTTTACTTACTCATGTGCTATATGTTTTGCGTATGGAAAATGGTGTATAGAAGTACCTCAATATTCTTCCGCTTCTGCTAAATAAGAACAAGTGACGTCATTTCCGTATGTTATCACGTGACCTATTTTAAATTTTGTTGCATTTTATTTAATATAAAATAGGGGAAAATATTTTTATTTGATTAAATTTTTCAGAATTCTATCATATAAACTACCAAAATATAACATCAAAATTATATTTTTATGTGAATACTGTTAACATCCCTATTATAGTCCTTTGCCTTGCATTGAGGATACATTTTAAAACCACGGAACGGAACAGCGGAAAACATACTATAACACACCCGCACGCCTCGATATTTCATCGGGGCGTGCGGGTGTGTTATTTTGGTTTCCCATTAATTAATTGGTATTTTGTGCAATCGGAGTGGTTTTTTTAGGTTTTGTTTAAAAAAATTGATCTTTATATATTGTGAATAGGGATGTTGACATTTTTCAGAAATGTTTTTAAATCATTTATAAATATCTAACGGAGGCTTAAATATTATCAACTTTTGCTTAAATACGTTTAATGCCTATAAAATCTTGTATTTTATAATGCATTTTAAATTTCGTTCCAAAATGCTAACACTTGTCTCGTGACGTCATATGTTGTTAAACATTTTCTTAGTAGAACTGTCTGGCGGTTTTCTATAGTGTTTGTTTTTAAAACTTAATCTGTGTAGTATATAATGTGATTGGTTGGCGAATATTGTGGTGGACTGCTTGTTAGTAGGTGATTAATTAGACCAGGAGATTTTTTGTAATACATTTTATTTCTTTATAATAATAATAATAATAATAAATCATTTATTTTCAGGCACTATGGCCCATACATTATATATATATACCTTACAGACTAACATACATATATTATATTACATAAGTGTTAGTATAAAACCTTAAAATTATGTTAGTAAACTTACTAGCGCTACGTTTTCGTGCGTTCCGGTGGTACTGTTCCGCGGAAGCGACGGAACACCACATCCTGAGGCCAGAAGTCTTCGCGTAAAACGTCCTGTAGGTAGCAATTCGGTACTCGCACCACAAACGCCTTGAACTTGACGTTCCGGCGCGACTCCAGCTCCTGCACCCTCGGACAGTACTTCAACCTCCGGCGCACGTATTCGGCGATGCTCTCCGCCTTTGTGGTGTAATGAAGGCGGGAGATATACACCGGCGTGTTCGGCTTGGCGGCCCGCACGAGCACGTTGGGCTCCAGTGGGGCTTTGCCGCAGCGATTCTAAACGGTTCTGGGATGGCGCCTCTTCCTCTTCACCACCTCAAAACCATCTTCATCCCGACGTGGCGCCTGCTGCGCAGGCGCTGGCAGCGGGGCGGGGCACGGAGCACGCGCGGCACGTACAGGAGCCGCGCTGGGGGGCGCCGAGGAGGGCGCCGGCGGGGGTGCGGTGCTGCTTGATGGACGAGCCGCGGCCCGGCTAGCAGCCGCGTCAGCATAAATGCGTCGAGGTGTCGACACGCTTACACTCTCAGCAACCGCCGGGGCATCGCACTCGATGTCATGCGGTGACGCAACGGAGTCCGCCGATCCAAAACTGCAGACGGAGACATTTTGCGCTCCGCGACGCATGTTCACGTTCGAGGTCTCTTCAGGTGACCTACTTACCGACGTAGCATTACGTAATGACACTACCTCGGCACGCAGATCTTGAATGGTCCTGTCTGAGACCTCTAACCTGGACTGGACATCTGTTAGGCTCGACTTCAGGAAGATGATGTCCTTAAGGAGCCTGGTGACGTCGACGTGGTCGAACGTGACGGGGGGCAGCTAGTGCAGCTCCTTCGCCACGAAGCTCAGCACGTCGTCCGGGTCGGTCACCTTTAACAAGGTGACGATGTCCTGGATGCTCTTCTCAGTTCCGTCCCTCCGTCTAGACGGCATCTGGTCGAGTTTGCCCAGCACCTCGTACAGTAGTCGCTTGCCACTGCTTATATCTTCTTCTTCGAAGTTAGAAGAAGAAGTCTTACATATTTGTCTCTACATTATTTTATGACATCATCTCAAACACTGCTCTTTATAAACTTATCTTATTACCGACCATACATAGCAACGGTTGAACATGAAGTGTGTTAAATACTGACTGCTGCGCATGTGCAGAACAGATTCATATTCAAAATTAACTTAAAATTAGAACATATCATAGACCTTCTACCATGAAGGTCTAATGCCTACTTCAACACTGCTCTGGGTGGATGGAATTGGGGAGTGATAGTTGATTGATGGGGGCTAGTGGGGTGAAGCGGCGCTCCTTGGCGTTTCCGCCGTTTCTCCATATTTCAGACTAAATACAGTATTTTGTATGGCTAATAGCTAATGCCTTTAAATGAAAATAATAATCTTCTTCTTCTTCTCTTTTTTTGGCCTTAGCTCCCAAAAAGCTCTCGAAAAAGCCAGTGTCAGAGTGGATGTTATATTGTTCCATTAAGTTAGGAAATAAGAGGAGTTGCCCCTTTCTTTAAACTGACAGCTGTAAATGAGTGCCAGATCCGCTATCTTGAGTGCCCTTTACGTAGCAGTATTCTCTATGGTTTTGCTGTCAAAACCCTAGCAATGGTTAAGTGCCGATTTGAGTTGTAGGTTACACCTTTTTTTCGTAGATATGCCCAGTCCTTCTATACTATGTCTATGATATTGTTCGGTGACTAAAGCCCATGTTCAGTTAAGACTTTGCTGACTTAGAAAATAATAATAATATGACTTTTTAGTTTTGACAGAGAATGGCGGGAAGTATCGGGGCGCGCGGTTGTGTTTCTTTTGGTTTCCCGTTAGTTAATTGTTATTATGTGTTTTGTCCATTCAGAGTGATTTTCTATAGAGTTTGTTTTAAAATCTTGATCTTTATATATTGTGATTGGTTGGCGAATATTGTGGTGGATTGCTCTGGCTGGATGGAATGGGGAATGATAGTTGATTGATGGGGGCTAGAGAGGCGAAGCCGCGCTCCTTGGGGTTTCCCGCCATTTCTCCGTATTACAGACCGACTATTGTATTTTGTATGCCTAATAGCCTAGTAGCTAATGCCTTTAAATGAAAATAATAAATAAATTAGTTTTGACATGTTTATTAATTAATTGGGAAAAAATGGCTGGAAACATCGGGACGCGCGGTTGTGTTTTTACTTTTTTGGTTTCCCGTTAATTAATTGTTATTTTGTGTTTTGTCCATTCGGAGTGGTTTTCTATAGTTTTGTTTTAAAAACTTGATCTTTATATATTGTGATTGGTTGGCGAATCTTATGGAGTACCGTTCTGGAGTGGTTTTCTTAGTAGGGCTGTTCTGGCGGTTTTCTATAGTGTTTGTTTTAAAAACTTAATCTGTGTAATATATAATGTGATTGTTTGGCGAATATTGTGGTGGACTGCCTTGTGTGGATGGAATGGGGAATGATAGTTGATTGATGGGGGCTAGAGGGGCAAAGCCGCGCTCCTTGGGGTTTCCCGCCATTTCTCCGTATTACAGACCGAATAATTGTATTTTGTATGGCTAATAGCCTAGTAGCTAATGCCTTTAAATGAAAATAATAATAATAATTTTGACTTTTGACAACATAATATTTTTATAAATTTCATGCATAGAAATTTATATGAATTATAATTTATATTTAATACTGATATGTTAAAGATGCATTATGATTGTAAATCGAAATGGACGTGAAGGATAATTTTATGAAAGTGTTTAAATACTATAAGTCTAATAAACCTAAGCCTTCTTTTGAACATGTTATATGTCTATATAATGATAGCACATTGGAGGTATGTTGGATTATTTTTATTATTTTATTGCATAAAAAAAGTTTAGTTTTAATTTATAATATATTTGTGACTCTTATTCTATAGGTAGTAAAAAGTACAGTAAACATTAGTAATACTGCTGACAATACAGACATATTGGGCTTGAAGAGTCCTTTAAATTGGAATATTGTTTCATTTTTAAACCATCCAGGCTTGATTTTTATAAAAAATCCATTTACAACCCTAGGTCAAAGATTTTGGATAAGAAAATGCCTTGAGGATTATCCAAAGAAACCAAATAAACTGAATATTGATAATGAAATATATTTAGACGACTGGTGGGAGGAGTGTTTGAAAGAAGAATCATGTATTGGCAAATTACACAAGAAACTAAGATGGACAACATTGGGATACCACCATAATTGGGATACTAAAGTAAGTACTGCATTGAAAGAAATTATTTATACATATAAGTACACATACACATAACACCGGCGTCAAGTGATAGCTATAGAAAAGGAGGGCAACACATCTGCATAACTTTTCATTGTGCGGAAGTTTATGGGTGTCGGTAGTCACCATAAGGCTACAACTGCATGGTAGCCTCCTTAAAATAAAAAAAAATATATATTTTCCATTGACAATATTCAAGCACATTTTTATTTATTTAAGAGTTTTTGGTTCTCATAAGTAACTGAAAATGCTGTAAATGTGCAAAAATAAATTTAAGAAGGAACAACATAACTATAACACAATTAAATAGTAATGGGTAACCAAATTAAAAAATATATATATATATATATATATTAATTAGTAAAATATTAATTAATAAAATATTATTAATAAAATATTATTTAGTAAAATTAAATTAGTAAAATATTAATAATAATATTATTTGGTTTTCAGGAATACAGTGAAGAAAATAAGAACGAATTCCCGCAAGAGCTTGCACAATTATGTGAGGTAATTTCAAAAGTGTTAGGGTTTGCAGACTTCAAGGCTGAAGCAGCTATAGTAAACTACTACCACATGGGCTCGACACTCTCGGCCCACACGGACCATTCCGAGATTAACTTGGATGCTCCTTTATTTTCATTTAGGTTTGTATAGAATTTAAAATATTTCACTTCTGAGTTAGATTTTGTATTCAGTCTGGGAAACATTTCCATCTTTGTACTGTAATCATTCTTTGATGTGAACACACTTCTTCAATATTTTATTATTTATTTATTATTATTTATTTTTAGATTATATTTAACAAACGCCATGTCATTTGTTAAATATAATCTTAAAACAATAGCGGAGACCTGGGTAGAATCAAAATAATTTGCAAATAATACAGTACTTGTTCGTAACAATGAATCAATAAAACATGTCCATAGTTTTGTGTTTAGGGTGAAAACTGTAGTGTGTCGTATATAAAATATGGTTTCTCTTACAGCTTTGGACAGTCTGCTATATTTTTGATTGGTGGCACTGATAAGTCAATAGCACCGTCAGCAATTTTATTGAATAGTGGTGATATTCTTGTAATGTCAAAGGAAGCTAGGCTCTGTTATCATGCTGTACCAAGGATATTAAAATCAGCAACCCAGCCATGGAATGACGATTGTAATTTAAATAATGAATTGTCAAATGTAATGTTACCTGAAGATATGAAGATAAATATTATAACTGAGAATTGGTCTCCATTTTCCAAATATGTTGATGAATCAAGGATTAATATGAATGTTAGACAAGTGTTAAATAAAAATCAAAAGAGTTTAAACAATGTTATATAATAAAAATATTTTTTTAGACTTGGCTTTATTTGCTTTAATCTCTATCATCATCATCATCATCATCAGTTATGTTTGTAAGTTTGGATGTATGGGGTAATCTTTGAAAATAATCATCAAATTTAGAAAAATCTTTTGCTAGTATAATTTATAATAACACTGATGTACTGATATTGATACTGACTACTATGTTATTGTCGTTATTACTTACTTCTTATTACACTTGTCATAAGAATAATCATCATCAGTCGATAAGCAGATGTGTAGTCCGTGTATATATAATCAACCCTTATAATTCATGTAAAACTGTTGGACACAGGTTTCCTCCAGGAAGGTACCAGACAACGGAAACGTATTTAATACTTTTATATTCATACATATTATATATTAAAGATTTTTATTATATAATTATATAAAACACATATTTAATACACATCATGACCCAGGATCATAGGAAAATTTTTTTGTTCCCTGGCGGGATTCGAACCCGCTGCCTCCGGCTTGAGCGCCAACGCGCTTAACATTGAGTCACAGAGGTTGTCACAGGTATACAGGGTCCGTAGGATTTACCACCTTTTCCTAAGGCCCACCCTACACGTGTCCCCCGGGTGGTGCAAAACGAGCAACCTCACACACAACAACAATAACAACGCCGAACCACAGGCGGCGTAAGAAGCCTATCCACATGGTGATCACACGCCAAGAGGGACTAAATCCCCTCTGAAAAAGTGACGCCTGTGCTTGGGAAACACAGGTTGTACTCCACTCCCTAGGGGAAAACAACCCCGAATTCAAATGTTAAAAATGGCAGCAAGACACCAAGAGAAACTACCCCAGGAGGGTACCAGCACAGCTGGAGAATCCCTCCCTGAGACCAACTCAGGCAGCTCCCAACGTATTCTGGGGGGGAGCAATGTTTTGCCAAAATTAATGACCGAACAACTGGGTCCGCTAGAGGCACGGGGAAACCCAAGAGCTCGCGGAGACCCATAACAACAACTCCTCCTGGCACAGGAAGTCCTGTTAAAGTGAGTCGACCACCAAACCCAATGGATAGCACGGTAGGCCAGAGTGGAACCTCCGCAACTGGAGTACCGTGAAGTCCGATGGATGACTTTGACCTGTCATGGCAGGTGGTGAAGCGCGAACCAAAGGTGGCAGAGCCCCCGCCGGATTGTCAGCTCCCACTCATGCCCACGGGCCGAAACCCAACAAGAGGAAGCGTAGGAGAGCCCGCAAACTCACCGCTTCCTCTTCGACAACGGTAGAAGGCGAAAGAGGGCTAGTGGAACCTACCGAAACCACTGGAAGAGACGACGCTCCTCCGACAAAGGCAAGTGAGGGACAGGAATCTGTCCACACAGGCCGACGGCGGAGGAACAAACGAGCGGGCCGGGAAGAAAGGATGTCCCAGAAACGGGCTAGACTGGACGACACGATTTCACCACGTGGCGCCCACAAGGCACCAAAACTGGAGAACCCTGACCGGTCCCAACCAGCAAGCTTTGCGGATGCGGCTAGGGCAGACCTCGTTGTGGCCGTCACAAGCCAAACGACCGGTCACCTTAGCCCCCCAAATGCTGACCTGGTACAGAAGGCGCTGCTACAGCAGATTATTAAACAAGCCTCAGAACCAGCCTCATTGGGAACGGAGGGCCCGATCTTTAGGGGGAAACCCATCATTGCTGATGGTGCGCTAAAGATATGGTGTGAAGATCTGCGGACCCGAAGATGGCTGGAGCAGGCTGTGAAAAAGATCAGTGTCCCCACTGGGGAGCCATTGGTTGTGAGGCGCCAAATAGATCTTCCCAAGAGGGTCTGTTGCGGTCTACTCGTGCCGGGAATCTGGGAGTCACCGGGCGTAATAGCGCGCACGCTGCGCTACCAGAATCCCTGGGCGCGGGTGGACCAATGGCTACACCACAACACAGTGGTCACCAAGGGGGACACGTTACTAATAGTCAGCGTGCCCGAGGACGTTGCAAGGAATCTTCACAAACACGAACGACGCCTGGGATGTGGTCTGGGGTCGGTGTACCTACGTGAAGTTCCGCGAAGTCTAGGGCAAGTACAGCGCTACGCTGCCCGAAACGAGGTCGAAGTCGGTGGACGATGTTGTGGCCGTACAGGCTACTCTGTCTACTGGCCCCTTATCGCAAGTGCCTGTAACCTGCTCCGACTCTGTCGTTGAGCTGGTGTCTGCAGTGCCTCCGTCTGCCCCAGAACCGGAACCGGTGCTGTCGCCCGTTGGTACACCTGCGAGCGGCATCCCTGGAGGTGACGAGGCGGATAGGACGAGCGAGATGGACCTCGTCAGGGCATTGGAGGAGGGAGCGGCCAACATCTCTGATGGCACACCGTTCTCTTCAACCGATTAGCGCTGTACAGGCAAACATCCACCACAGCCGCACCGCAACGGCTCAACTACGGCTGTGGATGGAAAACAACGACCGGGTCATAGCAATGATCCAAGAGCCGTGGGTCAGAGACGGGAGAATATGCGGCCTCAACCCAACAAGAGGTAAATTGTATACTTTCAATCAAGATACACCGAGGACGTGTATTTTTACTACTAACCAAATAACAGCTATGCCACTTAACGAGTTCTGTTCCAGAGATCTAACAACAATAAAACTGCGACAATCCGAACCGTTCCCAGACATAGTGCTAGCATCAGCATATATGCCGGACGGTGAGGAAGCACCACCCCAAGACCTGGCCGCCTTGGTCAGTTATTGTGAGAAGGAGGGACTGGAGCTTGTCGTAGCTACAGATTCTAATGCACACCACCCTCTGTGGGGAATGGCAATCAGCAACAAAACAGGTGAGGATCTAGTATCGTACCTTTTTACAACCAATCTAAATCTATTAAACAAAGGTTCAGAGCCCACATATGTGACAAGGAGATGTAAAACAATCATCGACCTTACACTAGCCACGAATAACGCGACGGATCTCATCAAAAACTGGCATGTATCCAACGATGCATCATGCTCAGACCATAGATGGATCCGATTCGAGATAAACATTAGCACAAATACTCCCACTCCTAGGAGGAATCCCAGGAAGACTAATTGGAACACATACAACAAAATCATAACAAACAAATTCAACACAGACGCACCGGATCAAATCAGGAGCGTAGAAGATATAGAGACACAGGTGACAGACCTGACAGATACGATCATACAAACCTATCACTCAACATGCCCCCTGACCAAACCTACAACGCAACCAAGAAGGCCAACCATATGGTGGGGCCCAAAACTTGAGAGGTTAAGGAAAAAGGTCAGAAGGCTACTAAACAGAGCCATGAACACCATCGACAGCATAAACTGGGACAACTATAGGGAAACTAAAAACCTATATAAAAAACAAATACGGGCCAGGAAAAGAGAATCCTGGCAAAAGTTTTGTGACAGCATAGAGTCCTATAGCGAGGCTGTGAGAATAAAAACTATCATGGCCTCAGGCGGAAACCCACACATAGGGTCAATCAAAAAACAGGAAAATACATACACTAAAACATATGAGGAAACAATGCAAGTCCTCATCCAGACGCACTTCCCAGAATGCAGCATCGTTACAGAAGCAAGATGGGAAGACGAACATATCATACCACATATATCAAAATGTAGCGTCAAGAAACAAAATTACGTGGGCAGTCAACAGCTTCCAACCATATAAATCAGCAGGTGTAGATGGCATCTTCCCAGCCTTGCTCCAAAGAGGGGGTGAGGGAGTAATTGGGGCCCTAGACAGGATACTCCAATCATGCCTGGCATATGGTTAGGTTCCCAAGCTATGGAGGGAGGTAAGAGTCGTCTTCATCCCAAAACCAGGTAAGAGTGACTACACAGATGCGAGATCCTTCAGACCTATCAGCCTGACATCATTCATGATGAAAACTCTGGAAAGGCTATGCGATAGAGAACTGAGGGACAAAGCACTGAAAAACTTACCAATACACCACAACCAACACGCTTACTCATCGGGAAAATCCACAGAGTCAACCTTACACGCAGTGGTAAGCAAAATAGAGCATGCCCTGCAAAACAAAGTCATATGTCTAGGCACGTTTATTGACATCGAAGGTGCCTTCGACAAAACAAACTTTGACAGCATAAAAACAGCACTAAACAGACACAACATAAATCAATTAATAGCAAATTGGATCCACAACATGTTAGTTAAAAGAATCATTACGATAGACGACAAGGGCGCACAGAAAGCCGTAGTTGCCAAGGGTTGCCCACAAGGAGGAGTATTATCACCTCTCCTGTGGAACATAGTCGTAAATGACCTCATAACTAAACTGAACAACAGACATTTCTACACAGTAGGGTACGCTGACGACTTAGCGATACTCATAACGGGTAATCATGCAAATACAGTATGTGATCTAACTCAGACAGCTCTTCGAGTGGTAGACCGGTGGTGCAGAGAATCTGGACTCACCGTCAACCCAAACAAAACAGAACTAGTAATGTTCACCAACAAAAGGGTACTAAACAATTACACACTCCCTAAACTAGGGAGCGTTACACTCCAATTGTACACACAGGTGAAGTACCTAGGAGTAATCCTTGACAGCAAACTAAATTGGAGTCAACACCTAGAAGCTAAACTAAACAAAGCCTGCATTACATTCTGGCAATGTAAAAGAATGATAGGTAGGTCATGGGGCCTAACTCCGAGAATAGTGCTATGGCTCTACAGTACAGTCATCAGACCAATTGTCAACTATGGAGCACTAGTCTGGTGGCCACGAACACGCCTAACAACGGTAAGTGACAAACTACAACGCTTCCAAAGGTTGGCATGTCTTGCCATCACAGGAAGCATGAAAACAACACCGACCGCAGCCATAGAAACTATGCTATCCCAGCTTCCACTACATCTCTTCATACAACAGGAAGCAGCGTCTGCAGCGGTAAGGTTACGAACACTTAAACTATGGAAAGACATCAGGATACCTCACACAAAAATCTTAGACGAGTATCTAGATGAATTTCCATTGCGATGTCATACCCAAAACGTATGTATTCAACAAACAATACAAAATCCAACTTTTCGAGTCCCCATCAACAAATACATCCTCTAAGGAGCTGAGTATTTACACCGACGGGTCGAAAACACAACAAGGAACAGGTGCAGGGGTCTTCTCAGAAGAACTAAACCTCCACCTGGCTGTACATTTGGGCAAACACAACTCCGTCTTCCAGGCGGAATGTGTTGGTATAGCCCAAGCAGCGAGAGCCATAATAGAGCGGAAAGTAACAGGGTATCCCATAAGGATCTTATCCGATAGTAAGGCGGTACTCCAAGCACTAAACTCATACACAACAAACTCGGGCCTAATTCACGAATGCCACTGTTACCTCGAAAGAGCATGCCAACTTAACACAGTGACCCTTCAATGGATAAAAGGGCACAGTGGCTCAAGAGGTAATGATGCAGCAGACGAGCTGGCCAAACGTGGAGCAAATATGGAGGTCAAAGGTAATGAACCAATGACCCCGCTACCATATAGCCAGTTAAGGGCATGGGTGAGAACGCACGCAAACACACAACACAGAGAGCTCTGGACGAGCAGAGACGATTGCAGACAAGCAAGGGAAGCGATGCCAATAGGCAACCCACGCGTCTCTCGTCAATTAATGCTCTTAAAACGATCAGAACTGCGCCTGATAACAGGCACCATAACAGGACATGGTCACTATAACAAGCATCTTTTCACTATAGGTGTTACAGACAGTAACAGTAACAGGAAGAAACAGCAGCCCATGTACTACTGGAGTGCACAGGAGTAGCACCGCTACGGGCTGCCCTTCTCGGATGCCCGAGAACGCTCCCGGAGATTTGCGCCGATGTCAAGAGACTGCTAGCATTCTTGCGGGAGCTTAACTGGCAGTAGGGAGTGCTTCAGGCTCACAGCACGCAAAATAGGCGCAAAAGCGTCGAGTTGCGGAAACCAGCCTGACCTCAAGTAACAAGTAACAGGTATACAGGGCCGGATTTAAAGGTGTGGAGGCCTCGGGGCAACAAAGGAGTGGAGGCCCCTTGGCCCCAAATTATATTCCAAATAAAATGAACAATTTTTTTCAATCTAGTTTTCCAATAAATAATTTATTGTGAAACCAAGTATAGATTATTTTATTTTTTAACGAACATATAAATATAATCGGAAACAAGAATTATCTAAAATTAAATTTTAGCGTTAACGAACGGAACTTTCCGAGCTTTTTTCGCCGAAAAATCGTTGATGATTTCGCTGAAATCCAGTTCCCGAAGCAAATCACTTTCAATGCTCAGGAGAGAAAGCTTTGATAGACGGTTTTGCCCCATCGTGGTTCGAAGCCTGTTTTTTATAATTTTCATTTTTGAAAATGAGCGCTCACCAGTACAATTTGATACCATCAAAACCAAATACATTCTCAATGCAATTTCAAGGTTTGGGAAAGTAGCTCTGAAATTTTGATCTTCGAGAATTTGGTAGTAAAATAGTTCCGGAGATTGGTCTTTTCCATAGTCTTTTTATATGAGTCGATCAAAGATACAAATTGAACCAACTCACTACCAAGACTAGGTTCTAAATCATCCTGATAAACTTTTACCAATGCCTCTGCTGCAGCGTGCAAATTTGCAGCATCCAACTTCTCGATGTGATTAAGAAATCCAAATCTCGAACGTACAGCTTCATAGGCATGCAATCTTTCGGTTAGAGAAACACATAACTGGTCGACCACTGGGATAAAGGCGAATACTTTGTATTTTTCCTTCGGTGTCAGATTTACGTCTTGTGCTATCCCGTAATCGAGCGGATTCAGCCTCACATTTCTCGTTAATTTAATTTTTAATTATCAAGAATTCAGAAAAGAAAAAAATGTATCTATCATCCACAGATTTGGTAGAATCTTGCGCCAAGTCCCGTTCAAATCCGTTGAAAACAGAGCGCCAGACTTACCGAATGCGTATACCGCAAGCCGAACCCTTTTTTAGGTAGATTTCGTTAGAAATCTAACTATTGCATTAGTCCTTATGGTGAAATTTTCACCTGATTTTGCTATTAATATATGTCATAATTAGTCGAGCAGGTTCTAAAAATATCATTGGTTAAAAAAATTATATATGTATGTATATATATGCAACGTATTGTTTGACGACTTTTTCGTTAAGATTTTGATTTCGTTTGACGTTGCAGTGGAAAGTCCCAAACTATATCATATACCTAACGTATTGTTTGAGGAAAATTTATCAATACTTTGCACATACATACGTCAAGCAATACCTCAAACAATACGTTGCATATATATATATATATATATATATATATATATATATATAATATAACCGAGCTTGTCATCACGATATCTCCAAAAGTTCTCAACCGATCTCAATAAAACTTGGTACACATATTCTTTGGGTAAATACCTTGGACGAGTTCGAAGATGAGCAAGATCGGTTAATTATTTTAGAAATGGTGGCCATGACCTTTTGATACGATCTCAGGGAGTCCAATGGATACATTAAAATACCTTGGGACCCAAGGTATTTTAATGTATCTTTTAATTTTTAATTAAGGAATTTAATCAGAAGGATTCAGGAGGAGTAGGAAATATTTATTCCAGTTTCCCTCCCTAATTAAAGTGGGAGACAGTACGAGATTGCAATGACTAACAAAAGTCAAGAAAAGACAGCAGCCAGGAGAAGCCCAGCTGTAATGCACCACGGAGAAATTAATAAAATGTGTACAAATATCTGCATAGTAAGATTAATATATATTATGTGTACATTAACTATGAGTTATTACTTCTATAGGGTCACAAAGTTTGGTAATCTTTGTCGGTCTTGTGGTCTTAAGAAGTCGGCACTAGAAAGATTATCCCGAATGATAATACAAGGTAACGCGTCGCTGTATCTCCAAGTCTACCGGTAATAGGTACCTACTCCGGCAAAGACAGGTAATGCCTCTACGCAGTCCGATAGGTGGAAATAGATTTTCAAGCAAAAACCCTAGGTAGCAAAGAGTTTCTTTACGTTTAATCATCGTTTAACCGATATGTTGTTTGATTTGATTCAAGGTGTTGATACTGTTGATAGGAAAGATCCTTTTAAGAGAATTTGATAAGTTGAGAGGGGGAGGCAAAGTCAAGTCTGTTTCTTTGTCCCCCTGAGATATTAAACTAAATCATCTATTTGGTTTAATCCAAAGACTACTATTGTTTAACTAGAGTTTTGTTTAACTATATAAATAAAGCGTTAAGCACTTCTGATTGGCAATCAATGTATAAGACTGATTCTATTGTTGATGCTGTGGATATCTTTTATAATATACTGGAGGCGATAATTGTAAAATATGTTCCACACAAAAATTCTAGACATAATGATCACTATCCTCCTTGGTTTTCTAAATGTTTATTAAAAATAATAAAAGAAAAATACCATAAAAAATGGAAAATCTACGGCAGAATAAGTGACTACGACTCTTTTCGCTTACTACGAAAACGGCAGAAGAAAGTACAGGAAGCTTGTTACAGGAGATTCTTGCTCGTTAATGAGACTAATATTATAATGAATAGTAAAAACTTCTAAAGTTTTGTGAAATCTAAAAAGGCTGCTCCAGATATTCCCAATAGTATGACGTTTAATGATATTTCTATAACTAATGGTAGTGATATTTGCAATGTTTTTAACGAATACATTAAATCTTTCTTCGAGCCAGATCCAACTTATTCTATTTCAACGCATTACCGTAGTGCTATTAATAATGGTTTAAATAATATTTGTCCAATAAGTTCGATTGACATATCTAGAGAAAATATACTTAAATATTTGGGTGCATTAAATATTGCTAAGGGATCCGGTCCTGATGGTATACCTCCAGTATTTTATAAATCATGTAAGGAACAACTCGCTAAACCTCTAGGGTTTCTATTTAAGAAATCTCTCATAAGCGGTATCATGCCTATTAAATGGAAAAGATCTTTCATCGTCCCTATCTTCAAATCAGGCGATAAGCATAACATAGCTAATTATAGACCAATCTCCAAACTTAATACAATTGCTAAAATGTTTGAAAAAATAATTTATGATAGTATTTTCCCCCAAATAATAAGGGACCTTTTATTATTCCCGAACAACACGGATTTGTTTCTAAAAGATCGACTGAAACTAATTTATGCGAGTTTATTCACAGAATTGGCTTCGCTATGGACCAAGGTTTTCAGGTTGATGTTATATATACAGATTATTCTAAGGCATTTGACAAAATATCGCATCAAATAATACTAAATAAACTTATGGCACTTGGAATCCATGGTGACCTTCTGCGTTGGATTGATTCCTACCTTCGTCATAGAAGTCAAGCGGTAGCCGTCAAAGGCTTTTGCTCGTCTTTTATGCCCGTTACATCTGGGGTACCACAGGGTTCGCATTTGGGGCCATTGCTATTTAACTTATATATTAATGGTATAATGTGTAATATTGAGACATCAAATGTTCTTCTTTATGCGGATGACATGAAGATTTTTTCTATTATAAAATCACAAAAAGACTGTTCACTCTTGCAACGTGATTTAGATAATATTTGTTCATATTGTGATTTAAATAGCCTTAAATTAAATGTAAAGAAATGTCATGTCATTACATTCACTAGGAAACGACAACCTATAATATTC
Organism: Helleia helle; assembly: GCA_963853865.1. Lineage (NCBI taxonomy): Eukaryota > Metazoa > Arthropoda > Insecta > Lepidoptera > Lycaenidae > Helleia > Helleia helle. The sequence continues at coordinate 10,995,008 of OY971431.1, forward strand.
AAATATCAATTAAATAATGAAAATGTAGAAAGGGTTTCGGTTATCAGAGATCTGGGTGTGTATGTTGATTCTAAGCTATCTTTCGAGTATCACATAGGATATATAGTAAATAAGGCCTACCGAATGTTAGGTTTCATTTTAAGAGTATCTAGAGAATTTAGCTTTGTCTCAACTTATATACTCTTATATAGATCATTTGTGTTACCTATTCTTGAATATGCTTCAGTGGTTTGGAATCCCCAATATAAAAAATATATTAATATGATCGAAGAAATAAATAAAAAGTTTTTGAAACATATGGAACGTAAAAGTAAATTTCTTTTAAACACCAACTTCTCTGCTTATTCCATTCAACCTTTACATGTTCGCCGACTAGAAAGGGATCAGTACTTTTATATAAAATTATTAACGATTATATTGATTATCCCTTTCTCTTAAGTAACATAGATATAAACTGTCCACGTATTAGTGCTCGATCCAAGAAGTCATACCATATACCTAAAACCAAAACCAAGTATGGTGGCAACACGTTCATTCCACGTGCAACCTTATCTTATAATTTACATTTTCAAACAATTGACCAGTTCAGGTACTCCCTTAATTGTTATAAGAGGAAGGTTAGAGAGGTGACTTGCAGCAACTCTTGGAAGTTCTAAGATTTATTTTTCTTTTTAATGTTTTTGGCGCAATTTAATTTTACTTTTATTTTTGATGTTTTTTTTTTCTTTTTAATCAATATTGTTTTTTTTTCATAACAAATGCATTTTTTATATGTTTCTTTTTTTCCTAACAGGGGCATTTTTCTCTCATAGTTTTAGCGGAAGCTGATTATGATAAATTTTATTTGTGGATACTTTTTTGGTTTATGGTTTATGTTTATAAATTTAATTTAATGTGTTTATTTTAACTGTTTGTATTCCTAAAAATAAATAAATAAATAGAGATTAATCTCAATTTCAGATCGCAAGTTAGCTTGTATTATGTAGTAGTGCATCATCCGCTTAATCAACTAATTGAAAACACATGGAGCTGAACTTCAGGTTAGGGTTTTTGACTGAGTGTGATGGCCAAATCGGAGTATAGTTGAGGCATTCATGGGCCACGTTTGTCACAAGAAGAATGTGTTTAGCATTGTTTTCTAAATGTCTCTAATGCGATCTAAATTGAGTCCTATATTATTTTCTGCGGTGATTAATAATAAAATATCATCAACAATACAACATAATATTTATTTTGTATCTGTATAGCAAAATAGGGATGACTATATTTTTATATTAGGAATCAACTATCAAATTTGACGACCTCTGTGGATCAATGGTTAGCGCGTTGGCGCTCAAGCCGGAGGTAGCGAGTTCGATTCCCGCCTGGGTACAAAAAATTCTGTGTTCCTGGGTCATGCGTGTGTATTAAATATGTGTATTATATAATAAAAGTCTTAAATATATATAGTATAAAAGTACTAAATATATTTCCGTTGTCTGGTAGTAACCTGTAACACAAGTTCTTCGAGAACTTACCACGGGTCCAGATTGACGTGGTGTAAAAGCGTCCATAGATATTATTATTGTCAAATATGTATGTACAATTCAACGGCGGATTTACACATCTTCAACGTATACCCAAAAATCTGCCGCCCTAGGTTCCAACTTTCTAGTCCATGCAGCCTGCTGGTAAATCCGCTACTGATAAAAGTACAGTACAACTAGTACAAGTCTATTAACGTACGCTCCATTTCTTGTATCGGATGTCGATATTCATTCACTGGTATTACGAGCGCCCGTTAGCTGCCTCATGTGATATCGGATCCAGGCCTTTCAATCTAAGCGAGTATTGACTACAAAGCGCTTGGAATCCTGCATCCGTCTACTCAATGGGAATAATTGCTTTTTTTACAATCAAAAAATCTTTTTTCAAAAAAGGCAAGGCAAGGCATGCAAGTATTAAGCTATTTGTTTTTAATGTTTATACAAAATTACATAATATTTAAAATATCTTGCCTTATTTAGGGTTCAATAATAAAGGTCGTGTGTTCTTAGATTTATTTGTCGATGTCAGGTATATCTGTCGTACCTACTTGATTCTCAATTAAGCGGTTTTCTAAAATTTTGATCACAACCGACGCCAGGAGGCCGTGTGGTCGCAGACTGCACGGTAGGCGGGGGGCAACCCCCCAATCAAAAGTGAGCCGAATGGGCTCACACCAATCCGTTGAAGCATTAGGGCCTTCGGGCCATTAGCATAGATCCATCCGAAAAAAAAAAATCTAAAATTTTATACAAGTACCTAAATAATTTGCGTTGCGTTTATCCACATCATTGTTGTAGAATTTATTTTCAATTAACTTGCTCTTCTTTAGTCAATCTTTTAAATGGAAATTGACTAGAATAATTAAAACTAACATTGAGGTTGTTGTTGCTAATTGTTTGTATATTTCAATACAATTTTTATAATAACATTTAGTATGGCAAAACACCCCTCCTACATCTACAAAGATTACAATTAATCGACTAATGCGAGGAAAAGAAAACATTTTGATAGAGTACCTATAATTTTATTTTTTAATAAGTACCTTTAATTATATAAATAATCCAATTCACTAATGTTTAACACTTGAATTGTGTAAACAATATTTTTTAAAAGTTTTTATTTTATATATTCAATAATAAATAGATTTTTACTATTCACTAGCATATATATATATAAAATATGACAATCTCCCTACTAATTAACACACAAAATAATTCAATAGATATATATATATATATATGTATTTTGTTTTATAGTTCTAACAGGGTAAGAGCTAACGATGTCCTTATCAAGGGGACTACAATAAAAGCCGAGTTAACGGGGTGTAGTCACAATAGTAGGCAAATTGAGTTAGGTATGTACATTCTAGTAAACAAGCGGTGCAATTTGCGAGCACGACAGAGCTCTCAGCTCAACCGATTAGATTCGAACAAGTATACTGTCATACGCAACGTGAGGATTCAATGGGCCCTCGATGGGCTTAATGGGAAGTGACGGATTGAGCTTAGCTGTATTTAGATATATTCCTACGGTCTTTTAATGTGTTGTTCGTGTTTGTTGCTACGTAATACTTGTAAGAAGCTTCCTAATGGGATATAAACTATAAACAAGTGAGAAATATGGTTTAAGACTTTTTTTAAATTAATGAATATAATTTTTTTTTCCTAATTTAACCCCGCTATCAATCTTGACACTTTAACACGCAATTTATATATTTCTTCCTTCTCGGTCTTAAAGGGTTTTGTTGGTGTTTTTTTTCTGTGAATAGGTTTTTTTAATTTAATGGAAAAAGGGGCAAACGGACAGTCGGTTCACCTGATGGTAAGTGATAGCGACATCCACTGACACCCGCTACACCAGAGGGTTAGCAGGTGCGTTGCCGGTCTTTCAAATGGGAGTATGCTCTTTTCATGAAGGTCCCTAAGACGTAACGGTTCGGAAACACCGTAAGTGGCGGATTCCATATATTCGTTGTGCGAGGCAGGAAATGCCGTAAAAATCGAGTTGTTGTGGATTTACGAACATCAAGAGAGGGTGAAATTTGGAGCTTTTACGCGATGTCCGGGGGTGGAATTCTGCTGCAGGTATTAGTCCGAACATTTCCTCAGAACACTCCCCGTGGTAGATGCGGTAGAAGATGCAGAGAGATCCGACATCTCTATGCAGCGCCAAAGAATCAAGCCGATTGGAGAGAACCTTGCTATCGACGATTCGAGCCGCTCGGCGTTGAACCGGCTGAACGCGGTCAAATGGAAGAAGCTGATATTGGGGCGCTCCAGCCCATAGGTGAGAGCAGTATTCCAAGTGAGATCTGCGCCTTGAATAATTGTAGACGGTGTGAAGGCTAAATACTGCTTCGCCCTACTGAGCATGCCGAAATTCTTAGTTTAGCCTTGCCTTCCAAATTAAAGAAAATCCAAAAAAATATACTTTTAAATAGATTTTTATCAATGTACAAAGACAAGAAGCCATAAGTATGTTTGAAGACAAAACTTTTAAGTTCAATAGCCGTATTATATAAGTAACAATTGACGGAGAAATCGGTGTAGGTAGGTACCTACACCGATTTCTCCGTCAATTGTTACTATTTAATTAATAATTGTTGTCCGTAATATGTAGGTACATACATAAAAAAAAATACCGGCCGAATTGAGAACCTTTTTTTTTCTTTAACGCCGGGAAATGCTCTGAGGCATCCCGCGGGGGAGTGGGTCTCCCCACGCGGGTATGTGGGACTCGCTGCGCCCGACAGCTGGTAAGTGGACGCAGATCTACCCACTAAAACCCGGCGAGTGCCACCAATGCCGCCTTTGGGGAGGTGCCCCGGATCTAGTAAACAAACAGGGCACCTCGAAAGCTAGTCAGTGCCGTAAGTGACCGACGCCACCTCCACAGAGAGGTTGTTCCGCACCACAGAACAACCCCTCCCAACGTCGGGACAGTACAATGGGGTGAGGTTCCCATCCTCACCCCTTCCTCTTATGTCCCCTCTTCTTATAAGGGGTACAAAGAGCCCCCTTAGCCCAATTAGCTTCGCCCAAGGTGCAGCGGCTCACCCTAGGTTACTGAGCCCCACCGCCACGACAAGGCCTGAACCATGGTGGGACGATTTGAGAACAATCTTTCTTTTTGTTGAAGTCGGTTAAAGAATAAAAAATATCTATCTTTATTTCTTTAGCAATATTAATATTTTATGACGTCATTGAAATTTTATTTTTACCTAGACGCACAGAGCGATGTATTTATTGTATCGGAAAGGGTTTCCAAGATCCATCGTATCTATTTTGACTATTCCGCGCACATAGCACCTTACAAAATCATTGACACAAATCCTTTGTATGTTAAATTGTCTCCGAGATATTCTGCAGGGTCAGTAAAAAGCGGCGACGTCTTCTGTTATTGACATTAAATAGCCGATATAAATTCCGTTGGCGGATTACGAAATTTATTGGTTTCAAAATTAAAGGAGACCGATTTCAATGGCCAATGCTGACAGCCTTCGCTTATGGGTGAGGACAGCAAAAAAGGCATTAAACTCGTTGAACCTTACGCTTTATTGGAATGTCTAGCCTCAATAGCTATATCTATCACATGACAATTTATTTTATCCAACAACGTAGTATACCTTCTTTATCTCATTAGATAAAAATAGCACAAGCTTAACGTAAGCGTCCGTTTGACGTTTTACCCGACACGAGACTCAAAATCAGACGAGTAGAGTAATATCGTCGCAGTATGCGAACTTCACTAGTTTAAATATTTAAAATCTTATCAGAAATGTTCTTTTAGGATGCGCAAGTCATGCTAAAAATGTAGTGTTTCTAAAACTATTTAAAACGGAATAAGCACCACGTTTGTCACTTTTATTTGGCAGGTCTCGATATGTGACGAATGTCTTTTAATCGATATTCGATAATGACGAAAATCGAAATATCGAGCTCCGCGAAATAAAAGTGATGATTTTGATGTCGAGCCTATACCAACGGGACAATCATCGCTCACAGATGAAAAAAAAAAAACGAAATAACCATCGTATTACTTTTAGAAACGCTAGTGCAAACTTGAATATATGAACTAATACGATTTGGGGAAAAGTAGAAATAAGAACAGAACCTAATCCTCAAATCAATTTGTCTTCAAGCCTTTTGGTGTTGGTCATGTTTATGGTTGATGATCATTAAGAACCGACTGTCTACCAGTGAAACCAGTATAAAAATAGAGACAGAGGATAGCCAAAGAGTAAATGCAAATTAAAATGTATAGCTACAAATTATTTTCTTTTATTTATTGTTATATTATATATTATCAATGCCAAGACGACAGATCCCTTGCAACTCGCATCCAACACAATCCAATTTTCTTTATTCATTAATAATTATTGCACTAACTAGGTTTCATAATATGTTAGCATAGGATTCCGTATGATTCTCACCATAGTTCAGGCCTTGACGTGGCGGTGGGGCTCAGTAGTCCATTAGTGTGCCCAGCACCTTGGGCGAAGCTAATTGAGCCGAGGAGGCTCTTTGTACCCCTCTTATAAGAAGAGGGGACAAAAGAGCAGGGGGCAAGGGGCGAGGGCGGGAACCTCACCCCACTGTACTGTCCCGACATTGGGAGGAGTTGTTCTGTGGTGCGGGCCAACCCGCCTGTGGAGGTGGCGTCGGTTCCCTGATGGGCTGATTAGCCGTCAAGGTGCCCTGTTTGCTCATTAGATCCGGGGCACCTCACCAAAGGCGGCATTGGTGGCACACGCCGGGTTTTAATGAGTAGAACTGCGTCCAGCCAACTCTCGGGCGCAACGACTCAACTCACATACCCGCCTGGGGAGACCATGTGTCAGAGCATTTCCCAGCGTTAAAAAAAAGGATTCCGTATGATCATTTTATATATCCTACACATTTTTTTTTATGTTAGTTGGATAGGCAAACTGGCAAACGTACCACCTGATGGTAAGTGGTCGACGTCGTCCATGAACATAAACAATATACCTGGAACGAGCCCAGGCAACTTATTTATGTGTTGCCTATCCTGAGACATAAGATGTTAAGTCTCGGTGCCAGTAATTACACTGCCTGTCTTGCCCTTCTCTCCGAAACACAGCAAAGCTGTTTAACGGGAGAAACTATTCACAGCCCGAAACATTAAATTTAGTTACGTACGTGGTCTACTGTACATATTAATCTTGAAATTTCAGGACAGATCTTGGTGCAATAATGGGACCGGCTTGTTTGTGAGGCGACCACAAAGTACAAAGCATGTTTGCAAACAACCCTATTGGTTTTAGGGCGAAATTACTGTATCTATAGCTCCTGAACCCATGTATCATGCTTGATGGATGGCAATAACCTTATTTACTATGTACTTTATATACATAAGATTACGTGTGTGTATGTTGACGAACTTCATAATCTTAATTAAATAAGTATAATATGTTTATTCTTTATGTATTTTCATTACAGTTTCATTACAGTTGTTTTTTACGTGCTATGCTGGGATTTTCTTTGGCAGATAGAATTCGAAACGAAAACATCAAGAGAACTGAAGCTACGATATCACGCGAAGAATAAGCTCGTTGAAGTGGCAGTGGGCTGGTCACACATTCAGCCTTCAGGAGATCGTATGGCCGATGGGAAATATGGTTCAAGAGTGGAGGCCGCGTTTAGGTAGACGAAGTGTTGGTCGGCCATTGACCAGGTGGGAAGACGATCTCCGTGCGGTAGCCGGTGCGTGTTGGATGCGAGTGGCAAGGGATCGGTCGTCCTGGCGTTCATTGAAGGAGGCCCATGTTTAGCTGTGGACCTATAAAAGCTGACGATGATGATGATGATGATGATGTTGTTTACAGATAATTTATAAGATTTATAAAAAGATGATTGTTAGTATTATGCATATTAGATTACGTAGGTACTCGTACAGGTATGCGTGGAGTTCTTCTATTTTTTCGTCAGTTAAAATGCGTATGTTATATCGATGAATTCTCAGTTAAAAGAATTAGGTGACGATTGTAGTTTACAGTCAGGTTATAAAAGCCAGATTGTTTATAGGAAATCTTTTCAACATCGTGAACACTCAGCTTCTAAGTCACCAATCTGTATACGACTGACAGTTTCTAATCTGATTTACAGCATATAAACTGCCTTGACTATATAGAAACAGCCTGGAAGTAGCGTACACTATGTGTTCAGCCAGTGAGTAGTATTATGAAAGATTCTTATATCTAAAGATCTTCATATAGTAAAATCTTATCCAGTTTTCATGTTTGGGTTTTTCTCCTTCTCAAATCTTAAGATTGAGAGCGTCTGTGGGTGGCGGTGATTATTTTCCTTTCAGAGACCTTCTTTCGTCACCGTATGTCATCGCCAAAAACACTTAAAAACTCTTGTTTCAAAAAATGCCATTGAAACGGTCCCGGTAAACGTTGCTCTGCCATTTATATATTTCTGGATAGGGCCACCCTAATCACCTAGCGATATGAAATAAACATTACGACCTATACTCATACCGACCAAAAAAATAATACCACCGGTCTGCTTGGATACTACCATCTTGCTTGGTTCTCCCATAAAACAGCTTTGCTGTGTTTCGGAGAGAAGGGGAATACAGGCTTTGTAATTACTTAACCAAGGCACTTAAGGCACCAAGACTTAACATCTTATGTCTTAAGATAGGCAACACATGAATGAGTTACCTGTAGTCTCGGATTTCCTTGTATATGTTCATATGTGACCACAGAACACTATTACTCCTAGTATGTGACGCTTACCACTTACCATCATGAGGCTTGTCTGCTCCTTTGCATATCCAACTATCATAAAAAATCCGTCGATCATATTATATATACATATATCGATACGTATTCATATTATATAGATACGCTATTAGTAAATTCATAATCAAACATAATTTCTAAATCTATACGAATATTATAAAGCTTGTTTGTGTGTTTGTTTGAACGCGCTAATCTCAGGAACTACTGGTCCGATTTGAAAAATTATTTCTATGTTAGACAGCCTATTTATCGAGGAAGGCTATAGGCTATATAACATCACGTGTGACATATAGGAGTTGAATAACGCGGGCGAAGCTGCAGGCAACAGCTAGTATGAAATAAGTATGTACCTAATACTTATTTCATACTAGCTGTCGCCTGCAGCTTCGCCCGCCCACTATAATCTTCAAATATTTTGTCCAAAAACACAAAATGGCGGTTCGGTTAATTTAAACGGTAGAATTGTTAAAATAGATCCTTTTGAAATGTCCTAATAATGTTTTAATGGTCAAAGTTTGCAAAGTTTGCTGAAGGGATTTTTAATTTATGTAACAAAAGCGGTCGTCCATTTTGATTGTCTCAAAGGAATTTTTATAAACCCACCGTTTTTCCCAATTAGGCCCCGCTCCATCAATCACCACATTGACTGGGGTTGTTCAAAAAGTCAACTTTTGGACGATATTTATTTTGAAAACGACAGACTGATTTAGGGTTATGCCTTTTTTGTACTGAATACATTACTTGGTTTCTTAACAAATATTCATTATACATTGAACAAGGTAATAAAATGAAATTGGTACCTACAAATTGGAGATACTCATAATATTAACATGTTAATTTTTATGTATATCTTAAGAGGAGCACGTGACGCTTTCAGATACCGATATTTTGAAACAACAATTTTAGTTTAACGGCTCTGATAGATTAATAATACCTATACACTTAATAAATATATACATAAATAGTTTCTGATGTTTACGGGAATTTCACTTAGGCTATTGGAATTAAAAAAACATCCTAATTTCAATAGAGTAGATGGCTGGCTCTTACCACCTGCTTGGGATCTCATTATTAATATTATAAAATCCAAATCCAAGCATAATATGTCACTGATTAAAGGTACATTTAGCACTTTCTGCGTATAATATAGGACTAACCAAAATATTGATGTATCATAGGGTAGTTTCGAATAACTTTGTAACGTTAGGACGTATGACCACATGAGTAAATAAGCGGAATACTTACTCCTCAGTCCTCTCGTGACCATGGTAGCTGTAAAGTATCCAAAACATCGGGCCTGTATAATCTTAACGAACCCCGATAAAACCCGTAAAAATTGTTTCATTATAATACATAAACCTCACTTTTGTATGCACACTAAAGCATATTTCATTCATTCATTCATTCATAAATAGGTACAGGAAAACTATTAGGCGTTGTTTAAAAAATAAAGAAAAACTTTGGTAGAAACTGTCAGACATCCTTAATGCATACACAATGCTTTGGGATTACATTTTCCAAAACTGCAACTGTGGAACATCAAAAAAGCTTTGACGCTGCATCTCATGAAATGACTCTGACGTGTTATTGCATGAACCTTAATTAAACCGATTATTTGTTAGACTTTTTAACCACTCAAAATTTGAAAACACCGCAAAAACGCCAAAATACGCGGCGTGCAAGCTGGATTCAGTTTTTAATCTGGTTAGCAATTATACTTATATTTTATCGCAGCCAAGCCACTTCGCAGCGTAAAATTTTAATTGGAACCAATTTTTGAGAGATCAATTTCTAGGGTAAGTACGCACTCGGTAAGACCTAAAATGAACAGGCGGAAGGAGGAATGAACTATTGATTACACTAAATACTTGATTTTGTATTAACGGGATGTAGACAAAATATTTTATAAGATTTCAATGCAGACTGTGACTCCTGTAAAAGAAGTTTGTGTTATCTAGCAAAAGTAATGAATCATTTTCCAAGGACTCTACATTTTAGGACCATGGTAAAATTAGAAAGTATAATATCGTTCTAAAAAAAAGTCTGCCGTCACGCATTAGCAGCGCCCCGCGGTTTCGCCTGCGTACTTCCCAGGCACATGGTCAGGGTCATGCCGTTTGCTGTCACGGCATTCGAGTAGATTTCACTACCAAGGAGCGCCAATAGATCTGTCACACCAAAAAGTATTTATCTATATAATCTTAGTATCGTAACTAGCTTTCGTTGCCAAAATTCATTAACAATTACCACTGAAAAATAACAACAAAACACACCAAACCGGTGGGAGGGAAGCGCTGTGCCGCGCTCCCGGCTGCATGGGTACCACCATCTTGCTTGTTTCTCTCGTCAAACAGCTAGTTTGCTGGGTTTCGGAGAGAAGGGTAAGACAGGCAGTGTAATTACTGGCACCGAGACTTAACATCCTATAGAGGATATGCAACACATAAATGAGTTGCCTAGGCTCGTTCCAGGTAAACTGGGTTATGTTCATGGGCGACGTCGACCACTTACCATCAGGTGGCACGTTTGCCAATTTGCCTATCCAACTAACATAAAAAAAAACAACATTTTGAAGATAGCAAAATTATTTTTCACACATATTTAGCGTGGATTGAGATTACTAAAATGTAAATGTCACAGTAATTTATTTAAAGCCGCGTTATTTGGGTGGATGTACATGGAAATGCCGTATGGCGATGTTTATGAATATGTAGCGTCGTGGTTGTATATCTTAATATGTATGAACAGCTAACTTTTAATTCACTCACAACTATAATAGTGCGGGCATGGGAATTCGCTGCCACCAGCGTTTAGTTTACTTTACCATTTGCCTGTTGACAGGAACATTCCATAATATTGACCAATGCTGCGCTTTGTCAATGCAATGAAAGCTTTGGCATGAATACATTCCGAATAGAGGCGTAGTTTGTTGGAAATTGTCAACGGTTTTAGAATAGACTCTAAAGAGTTATAAAGATATCGGAATGAAAATATTGTATTAAAAAAATCGACACCGATCGTTGTTTTATACCTTTTGATGCGGGTGACGAACGGGGGTGCGTAGGAGGCGCTATTTAATGCGCCTCCAGTAACGCCCCTGTGTTCGTATCGGGCCCAGGATGGGAACCTGGGTCTGTATGGCATGACGTCGTGGGGACTGCTTAGTAGCGGCCGGGCAGTCCCCCCCTACGAGGAGTAGTCTGGCCTTCGCCGGGGCTAGCCTGTCGCTGAGGTGATCCTGTCTGTTGCCTGCATATCCGGGACCCTCAAAAAGCGGCTGAAGGCGCTCGCAGTGGTTTTAGTTAGGGTGGACACTCCCAGGTGCGAGTCCCACATTGGGTCAGGATCTACCCGAAGATCTTGGCTGCATCCAGAAGGATTTCCCTGCGAAAAAAAAAAAAAAAACCTTTTGATATTTTCTAGAATTTATAAGTGTTAATATAAGCAAAGACGGTCTTGGGCGAATGCCACAGCCTCTTTAGTAAGAGGTCTGTGTTTGATCTTAACAGGGTGCACCCCAATGGGTTGAAGTAGATTCTTCGTGCACCTGACTGCGAGAACATCGCTTGCTCGCAGGTGAAGGTAAAGCCAATGTGAGAAAACCTGCATGCCTGATGAGATTAAAGTCTTTGAAAGTGTATGAAATTCACCAACCCGCATTGGATGAACTATGGCCCTTATGGAGGAAACCCGCGCGCAGCAGTCGGGGAATCAAAGGGCCGGATATGATGATGATGATACGTGTAAATAAGGATCTGAAGTTATTAGGTAATATTAAAATAGGGTTATCGTTTCCTTCAGACAAGATGACTTTAATGTTCAATTATTATGGCCGTTAGGATCCGCTCTCAGAAATAAGGCAATGTCTTAAATGTTTTTTCATCGCTTTCTAACGATGCTTTGATGCTCGTTTGTAGAGCTCCGTGAAAGGCTATATTTATGACAACTTGATACTCTCATGATTTTTTTAGCGGATTAAGGAATGCTGACATCAGTGGCGGGTGCTGTCTCGAAGTTTAAATGAAATCTGGAACTACGTCTGTAATTACAAACAACTCAGCGTCGTAAGGTCGCAGCCGACGCCGTCAACCGTGTAATGGACTTTTCAAGTATTCGTAACGTGAAAACTTTCACTTCAGCTGACTTAAATGTCCCCGACAATGTGCTTAACGATGTTTTTAACTACTTCACTCCCTTCAGTTATAGCAGGTTATGTTAATTATTTTAGTGACGCTGGATTACCAGAATCACACATATTATGTAACATACTTTTTGATCGAGTACTCTGTACGTAAATATGAATGTGTATACGTGTAGCGTATGTCATTATGAATATAGTACGAGTATTGTATGTATACCCTAACGGTTCATTCAATAAAAGTACAAGGCCCAGATATATATGAAAGTTTGTTCATCATCATCATCATCATCATCATCATCATCATCATCATCATCAGCCTCTATCCGTCCACTGGTGAACATTATCCATTATATTGCAACTATAAGATTTGAGAGGAGCACTGGTTACTAATTGCGCGTGCGTGTAATCCCTACCGCGCCTTAAGACGTACTGTATTTTTTTCTTTAACGCCGGGAAATGGTCTGAGGCATCCCGCGGGGGAGTGGGTCTCCCAACGCGGGTATGTAGGACTTGCTGCGCCCGAAAGCTGGTAAGTGGACGCAGCTCTACCCACTTAAACCCGGCGACCGATGCCACCTCCACAGAGTGGTTGTTCCGCACCACAGAACAACCCCTCCCAACTTACAACAACAGTACAATAGGGTGAGGTTCCCGTTCTCGGTCCTTGCCCCCTGCTCTTTTGTCCTCTCTGCTCATAAGAGGGGTACAAAGAGCCCCCTCGGCTAAATTAGCTTCGCCCAAGGTTTAGCGGCTTACCCTAGGCTACTGAGCCCCACCGCCACGCCAAGGGCTGAACCATGGCGCGGAAGACGTACTGTATGGTCAAGCCTTTCCTTACAGTATAATTTACATATATTATATAACATTTATAGGAAATGTCAGTGATGTTTTTGTATAAATTGAGCCCATTGTCTTATGTTGTTTCTTATATCTATACAAGTACAGCATCTCATCCCTCAAATCAATACTGGAATAACATGTAATTATAATGCAGTCCAATGTTCTTTTAGCCCCGCGAATGGTGTTCGTTTTCTTCAATCTCTGTTATTAAGAAGAGCTCAAAGGAGTACAATTGCAACGATAACGAAATGAGAGGGATCGGCAGGCTTTGTGCAATCAACGCGATTTATTCCCGACGTGCCCGGGACATTCCTTGACCGGGGTAATTGTGATAACATTTCCCCTAAAAATTGCCGAAAGTTAGGGAATTTTTGGGGTAAGTATACTTTGTGATTATGAATTGTTGCTCAATTATTGTTGTGTGACTAAAATTTATTGTACTGGAAGTGTCTTTTTACATTTATATGTTTTTCGTTGATAACAATTAAAAGTAGGTTATAACTTATTATGAAATTGATTTAAATAGTAACAGATAATTAAAATAGTGGTAGTCTTGATGTTCATTGAAGAAGGCCTCTATGTTCAGCAGTGGACGGATAAAGACTGATGATGATGATCATAACTTATTATTACATTCGTAGTGTTATTTATATTTTATGTAATTGATTAAACAGCAGACGTTGTTTTTATTCAATTTTTTTTCTAATTTTTGAAGTGGTTGACGATATTTAGTTACGTTTTGCGTTATACCAGGATTTTTTATGATTTATATTTATATTACAATTACCACGAAAAAAAGTTTGTTAAAATGTAAAACAAAATATTATGTACGCCTGCATAAAATATTTTTAATGGAGAATGTAGTAATGATTATGTATATAGAAAAATATAAAGCAAGAAATCAAATTACACGTTAAAACAAATCTTTCCTTATGAAATGAGGATGTTTTTAGGGAAGAGAAAAACCAACATGGCTTCATTTCCTTCTCATATCCGGGGCATTGTCATTTGTATATTAAAAAAATACCGTCGTTGTTTCGATCTTAAATATGTATTATGTATTGGCAACGATATTCGAGGGTTTCCTATTAATAAATATAATAAGGAAACATACTATTTTAAAAATACTTTTGTCTAGGTGACTTCCCCACCATGATTCAAGCCTTGCTGTGGCGGTGGGACTCTGTAGCCTTAGGTAAACCCAGCACCTTGGGCGTCCAAAGAGCAGCCCCCTCTTTGTACCCTCTTATAAGAAGAGGAGACCAAAGAATTGGGGGGAGGACAAGGGGTGAGGATGGGGGGAACCTTACCCCATTGCACTGTCCCGACGTTGGGAGGGGTTGTTCTGTGGTGCGGAACAACCCCTCTGTGGAGGTGGCATCGGTCTCTAGGGGACTAGTCGTCGTGGTGTCCTGTTTGCTCAACAGATCCGGGGCACCTCACCAAATGCGGCATGGTGGCTCTCGCCGGGTTTTAGTTGTTAGACGTATCGGGTTGCGACCACGAGACCTTTCCCATCCACTTTACTGGTCATTAGAGAGAAAGTGCTGCAGCTGCGAGCTCATGACCTCAGCACTGAAGAATACATCGCAAGAAGGAAGATTATCTCTTACAATGTCGAGAGCTTCATTAACGTTTTTGTAAGAGGTAGTGCCATGCTGCCATGCATCCGAATTGGGCCGTCACGACCGCGATGGTACCTCTCGCTCACACAACACCGGCGTAAAGTGAGAGCTATTTTGTCGCGTTTCTTGCGGTTTGTGAGTTTTCGGTGGCCCATTCGAGGGAATAGGGAAAATAAGAGCAACGTATCTGCATAATCTCTGGTCGTGCGAATTTGTATGGGCGTCGATAGTCGCCAAAAGGCTTCAACTGCTCGTTTCTCCTCTTATGATATAAAATAAACAATATTATGTAATTATGTATATTTTATGAATAAACCTTTTCAACTTTTAAATTAAACGTGTTAGAATGTAAAATCCAATCTCATTAGTGGCGGGGCGTTGGGCGCGTTTCCCGCGATCCAATAACCAGACCTATTACCGAGAACATACCTCAATTACTGCAACAAGCCTCCAAGTGACGTCAATATTTGCTTTTATATAAAAACTAGCTGTTTCCCGCAGCTTCGCCTGCGTTAACGTAGAAATACCCGGACTGATGTTTATTATCTTATAGCCTACACTCACAAATAATGTGGCTTTCTATTGGTAAAAGAACTTTCAAAATCGGTTCAGTGGATCCAGAGATTACCGCCTACAACCTCACAAACACACAAACTTTACCTCTTTATAATATAAGTATAGATATAATTTTTATGGTTTAGTATTTCAGAAGATATAAACTTTCTAAAAAATAAAACTTTACATAATTAGTTAGGTATGTGGGATATATTATTGGAAGTCCCAAAGGGAGATCTAGATCTTAATGTACATGTTTCTAAGAATCTCCTTTACTCTAGTACATTTTTCGAATCATTTTAGATTCTGCTGACTATAACCGCACTAACCATGTGGTTATTTTAAGGTAATATATAAATAATATGGATTCTTTTATTTGTATTTTATATTATTCTTATAATTTTGGACTGTTTAATTCAAATTCAAATTATTTATTTTTGATTTTAAGTTAAAATTGTTTTTATTATCTACGATGTCTTCTCACGAGTTCCGTCTCGTGAACAAGACATTCGTGGATAAGAAATATCAAGCTCCGCGAAATAAAAGTGAATAACATGGTAAATATCCCGTTTTAAATAATTTTAGTATTTATTTCTAATATTTACATCAATGTTTAAGTGTTAGTAATAATGTTCAATATTGCTCTCTATTTCTTCTAAGTATCTGTATACTATTAAATAATGTCCATAAAAATAAAAGACTCGAATGCCGTTGTCAGTGCCTTTAATTTTCAATGTGTATATAAGGTTTGGTAAAATCAATTACGGAAACTTCGGGCACGTTTTCTACTGCTTGTGTAAAGACGTTTAGACAAAAAAAAAATTGAAATTCGAAAAAAAAATGCAAGAAATGAAATCTATTGCATTATTCGTCCATCCGCAATTCATACACACAAGAAAGGTATACAAAATTAAATTATATTGCAAGAAATGAAATCTATTGCAATAATAAACAGCGCGCAATAAATAAACACAAGGTCATCGGGTTCATGTCTCGACAGCTGATCGACTTTTGTAACGGGGTTTTAACGATTTCATTCACGTTTTAAGAATTAAAGACTGCCAGATTGATAGCAACATACACAACTAAGTACCTTTTAAAATTTACATCTCATTTAGGGTATGAAATCGTTAAAACCCCGTTAGATAAGTCGATCAGCTGTCGAGACATGAACCCGATGACCTTGTGTTCATTTATGGCGCGCTGTTGATTTAATGCAATTGATTTTATTTCTTGTAATATAATTTAATTTTGTATACCTTTCTTGTATGTATGAATTGCGGGAGGACGATTTATTGCAATAGATTTCATTTCTTGCAAATTTTTATTTTTTTTTTTCGAATTTCAATTTTTTTTTGCCTAAACGTCTTTACACAAGCAGTAGATCACGTGCCCAAAGTTTCCGTAATTGATTTTACCAAACCTTATATACACTTTGGATCACTGTTTATATAAATTCTCATATTTTCTTACCTTTTCTGGAACCAATACATGAGACACGCACACACATTCCTTGTTGTTAAACAAACTAGATACTTGATTTGTCAACATGACAGTCGTGTAGAGAGGTAAAGTTGTGTGTAGAATGGAAAACATATTGGGGTGTTGTGCACACGTCATCAGGCGTGGACTAACGAAGTGGGGTCCGGTACGTGACGATAATTCGGCCCCATGGGAGGCCTTTGTGCAATCAGTGCGGTTTCTTGCCGTGGAGAACATCGGCGTTTTTAGGGGTCGGTGAATGTCTGAAATTACGGTAGTGCACTTGGTCCATCGTAAAATGCCGTAGGTAAAGCAAAGCTTCTTAAGTTGTAATGCTACAGATAAAGTTATATAGTGATCAATCAGAGTAAAGTTCTTTAGTTTTTTAACCGGTGATAAAATAGCATTTCATGTTGCTACTTGAGTTCTATATAGTTCGGGATATAAGAACATATATATAATGATTGTCATGGAAACGATCACCACTTACAAATATTATTCGAAGTTGATGATGATTATACTCCGTCATCTGATGTATATGAGCATTTGTATAGTGTAGGGCTCCGAATGAACGCCAACTTAAGCAGGTTACTATTTCTTTCACATATAAAATATATTTATCCAAACGGAACCACTAAAATTCTAGCTTCTACACTTTACTGAATTTCAGTACAGATAGTTAGGGAAAGAAATATCTTTGACTTTGCAGATTTTTATTGAGTATTCCCAGTTGTCGTTCAGACGATTTATGTGACTACTCGCTTAAACCTAAATTTATGGCACTTTTTCTAATGAAAAAACTGCATTTTCACGTACAGTCGGGAGCTGATTTTGCGTTAGACATTTTCACATCAATCCATTGTCCAATATATATGTATGTTTATATGTTTAATATTTGAGCAATTGGAGTTTACTACACATAAAGGTTTTTTATTGATGCATTATCATCAGATGTTGTGTACAAGTCGAGAAAAGTGTATGATCAGTCATCCTTTCATAAAAATCCGTTCGTTTTGTAATTTAAGATATATTTTATTTCAAAAGTATAATAAAAATAATTAATATATGAAATAATCCTGTAAAGAGTATAATATATGGATTATGGAATTTATACGATGCACTGAACGTCCAACATATTCATCTTGGACAACTTATCCTTGCGTGGACTATTTTGAGTTGAAAGAAAAGTTTCGGTGCCTGCAATAGCAATGTCCGTATTGCTCTTTTTGTAAGAAGACAGATATCCTACATTGTATAAGGCGTTATACAGTTCGACGCGGACCGTCCGCCGCAGTCCGCAGATGTCCCGTGTCCGCGATTACAGTGCGACGCGGACCGTCCGCCGCAGATGTCCCGTGTCCGCGATCAAATGGATTGCAGGCTGCAGCATAATATAAAGCGCGTTCATGCGTTCCGCGTCGCACTGTATAGCGCGGTAGCTATATGGTGGAACTAGACTGGAGCGCGATACAAAACACGCCCTCCCGCCGCTGTAGGTCGATTTTAACCGTCTTTTACATTTCTTTTATGTTACTTGGATTTACCGGTGGGAGGGAAGCTCTGTGTCGCGCTCCCGGCTGCATGGGTACCACCATCTTGCTTGTTTCTCCCGTGAAATAGCTTTGCTGTGTTTCGGAGAGAAGGGCAAGACAGGCAGTGTAATTACTGGCACCGAGACTTAACAACTTATCTCTCAGGATTAAGGCAACACATAAATGAGTTGCCTGGGCTCGTTCCAGGTATACTGGTTTATGTTCATGGGCGACGTCGACCACTTACCATTAGGTGGTACGTTTGCCAGTTTGCCTATCCAACTCACATAAAAAAAAAACTTGGATATGCAAACTGGCAGACGTACCATCTGATGGTAAGTGGTCGACGTCGCCCATGAACATAAAACCAGTTTACCTGGAACTAGCCCAGGCTACTCATTCATGTGTGCCCTATCCTGAGACATAAGATGTTAAGTCTTTATTAGTACATTGCCCGACCTGCCCTTCTTTCCGAAACAGAGTAAAGCTGTGTTTCAAGGGAGAAACAAGCAATATAGTGGTACCATGCCGGGAGCGCGACACAGCGCAACCGTCCCACCGGTAATATCAAACATTAAAAATATACATACACGATAAAGCAATTATTAAGTCCTATCTTTTATTGTACTAACAAAATATATTTAGTGATAATTTAAACTATCATTCGTGGTTGCTCTTCTTTCTTCGAATCGTGTAGTGTAGTAAAAAATCTCGTCTGTAAGACACGATTTCAAACATAACTCTCACTTTTAATGAGCTCCGTGGTTATTTAATCATTGTAAGGGTCCATAAATTCTAATTACAAGGCTTATTATTTCGACTTGCCCAGATGTCTGATTTAAACAGGACAATAGTACAAGCAACATATTGACTATTTCTTTCACTTAGTTTAGTATTTTTGTAATGAATGGTCGTGTAAATAACAATTTAAATGTATTTTATAAATATAAATCTGTCTCAAAGTCGACTAAGACTTGGCGTAAGTATGGGGTCTATGTGCTAATAGAAGATACATTCTAGCTACGTAACTGCGATGCAGAAATATTTTAGTTAGCACAGTGAACATATTTGTGCTCTAACTAGCTCTAAGAATAATTGGGAACATAATAAAATAAAAAACGCTAAGAATTTAATTTATTAGGTAATATTTTTTGTTTTGTAATATTTCAAAAAGTATTCGCTAAAATAAATTAAATTATCTTACAGAGCTTACATATAAGTAGTGATTAGTGATGGCAATAACGGTTGTTTTACAATAATAAATTATCCTGTTGTAATAACGCATTACTACAACTGTTGTTGTAATAAAGACCACCACTAGTAGTGATAGGTATAATGATTTATTTAAGACTGTACATATTGTATATGCAACACAACAGTAAATTTATAATGTACAGGGGAGAAGAAAAAAAGACAATAGGATTATCAGTTTAGGGTAAGGTTGTGTAAGTACTATAAGCAGAGGTTATTTTTGACGTGTTTATTTTTTTTTCGGAAGGGCTAGACTTTTCGGCCTGATGGCCTTTAGCTCAATCGGTACAGTAAGTGAACAGATGGCTCACTTAAGAAATTTTTGACGTGGCAACGTCTAATAAATCGATGAACGCCCGGGTGCATGCTCGAAAATGTCCAGTAACGCTCATTGGACGCTTGCGTTTTGTCATGACGTTGTAACGTTAAACTGTCGTCCGTAAACCAACTTTACAGACAACCATTTTTTATACATAATATTTAGTCATCATATATTAGATAATAACGTCTTGGCGTTCTTTAAGGGAGGATGTTCAGCAGTGGATGGATAGAGGCTGATGATGATGATGATTATGATATTAGATATTATACAATAAACATGTTAATATACATGGAAACACAAATACCAAAACCACTCGTTTTCCATGCACTTATATTTGACATCGGTAATCTAGAATAAATATGAATCGCTGAAATGTAGTGATGGCAATAACGGCTGTTTTACAATAATAAATTATCCTGTTGTGTTGTTTTGTAGCAACTGTTGTTCTAAACTGCTGTTCTTGTTGATTTATAGACGTTGAAAAATATGAATTGTGACAATAAGGGGCCATCCATAAAGTACGTCACACGAATTTTAGGACTTTTGAACCCCTCCCCCCGTCCTTGTCACAGGTTGTCACATTTTTATAACCCCCCCTTCCTGATGTGACGTCACACATTTTTTAAATTTATGTATATATTTAAAAATAATCGAGAGAAAACAGCTATTTTCATTTTTTACTTATTTTTATTAAATAATAATCTAATAAAATCAACATAAAGTCCAACATTTCGTAAAACCGAAAAAACAAACGACTAGTTAGAAAATAATAAACGATTAATTATATTAATTAAAGATAAAAAACTTAATTATCGAGTGTCCATGGACTTTGGATCCACCCTTTTATATCAGCTATTACTGGTAAATCAGGCACTTCATTTTCGTTCTGAATTTGAACGTCAGGAACATCCTTAGTGTCGACTTCATTCTCATCCATCCATAAAGCATCGTCATCATTCATTAAACAGAGAATTGCTAAATTATTAATAAATATAGATCATTTTCGTAAATTTTTTAAATTTTCAATTCACATCCAAACTTTGCGTTTTAGTATTTTAAATTTTAACATGTGACGTCACAAAACTATTGACCCCCCCATGCCCCTTGTCACACGATGTCACACTTCGGTGATACCCTCCCTCCCCATTAACGTGTGACGTACTTTATGGATGGCCCCTAAGCAAAAAAAAAAGGTCATTCTGCCTATTGCGTGCCTATTCTTACTATTGCTACATCGTTTCAATAATGACAAATGACCACAGGATATAGTTATTTTTTAATAATGGATTATTCATTATTTTCAAATAACGCATTACTACAACTGTTTTCGTAATAATGACCACCACTACTGAAATATGTGTACTTAAATAATTTTTTTGGTGTGTTGGTTATTGTCAGAACAAGGTTTGTATATAAAAATATTCATGATGCAAATTATTTTTGAGTAGGGACAGGACAACGTTTGCCGGGTTCAGCTTGTTTAAGATAAATAAATCATAATAATAAAAAGTAAAAAGATTAGTATTTTACTTCCTAATTTAAATTCAATTAAATATCATAGATACTTAACACAAATGTTTGTAAGATAAATCAATGTACTCGTATATTTGAAATTAAGTTAAAAGTCAGTAATTCAGCGCAGTGAATCAGGTTGGGAAGAACTTTCCGGCCGTCAATTAGACACGTGGAAGATTTATAGGGCGATCTATCTCGTACCCTATACCGTGTGGAAATTGTTTTTCAAAGGTTCCTTTTAAAGTGGCTAACAGTACGTGCAATAAACTATGAAGATACATTACTTGTTGGTAGATAGTGTGAAAGCAGAGTTAGTGATGATAATAGCCTCGTCGAAATGAAAGGTTCTATCTTAACCGGTGCCTGAATGGGAATTTTTATACCCCGTGCACCCGAACATGCAATTTTGCTTGTGAACCGGTGAAGGAAAACATCGTGACGAAACCAACATGATGAAATTCACCCCGCTTTGGGCCAGCGCATCGGTGAACTATGGCTCAACAGACAACACCTTCTTTGCCTGACTTTGAGGAGCCCAGTGGAACGTACAGGTTTGCTGATGATAACGATATTTTGAGATAGAGAATAATACATATTTATGTAATATACATATTGATTCACATTCAGGAGAACGGATGGCCGATGGGTCAATAAGGTTCAAGAGTGGGGGCCGCGTTCGGGTAGACGAAGTGTTGGTCGGTCATTAACCAGATGGGAAGACGATCTCCTTGCGGTGGTCGGTCCGTGTTGGATGTAAGTGGCAAGGGATCGGTCGTCTGGGCGTTCATTGAGGGAGGCCTATGTTCAGCAGTGGTCGGAGACTGATGATGATGATGTGATAATGTATATATCATATATGTATACTTACATGAGGCCTTATAACCGAGCCAAACGTCTATCTAGTTGCATAGCCAATGGTAAAAGTAATTAAGGTAACAAGGTCTGGTATGAGCTTCTCTCAATGAGCGACACAAAATTGTCCTCGTTGCAACTCTAAGTAGTTTTTTAGTGTTGTTCGTGTGAAAGGAATTTGCTCATTATGTCGAGATGAGATTGAATATGGGTAATCAAAAGGCTATATAGATAAAATTAGCAACGCTCTCCGTCGCTATTGAGTTTCTTACGTATGATAGCAATGAGTAACTAGTAAACTATAGAAATAATAAATGAATAATGTTGCCGTTACAACATTATTCATTTTAATAATGATAATATAATGTACTAACGATAATTGTGATTTTCTTACTCATATTATAATAACTTATATCATATTATAATAACAGTCTCAGTATGGCGGTATCAATTTCCTTTTATACCACGTATCAGGGATAGTGTTTCTAGAAAATACACAAAATAATTATTTTAAAATACTCAATACTTTAGGCACAGGTTTTTTTTCATTTTCACAAGTTTTACGCACCCTGTAGATGCACATAGATGTGGCGCCCCGCGCGCCGCGCGTCGTCGTTACGAGTATGAAAACTGCGGCTTACGGCGTAGTGACATTTATCAGGTTCGTAAATGATAAATTATAAATGGTGTGACATTTTTTAACGATTATTTTGCTATATATATAAGTATTTTTTGTGAATCTAAACCATTCTCGAATCCAATGGAACACACACAAAAAAATTTAACAAGATGGGACCAGCGGCAGAAGAAGAATTATATATATAAAGATAGTCCGTTACAATTATAGCTAATGTTGAGAGATTATATTCTCACAAAATACACTGTACGTGTTTACCCAAAAGAAAATACAGGTACGCATAAACTTCATCTCATATTAAAGAAAACAATTTTCTCTCCGTACTCGGATGGGAATGACCCGACTTAATATGTATGAAGCCCTGCCGTGTCCGCCCAAATGTCTCCTTCCTTTATAATTCAAAGATTTGCTCGAGAATAAACAGACATCCAGCTGAAAGATTAAAAGGGCTTTATATGACATTGCTTATGCATTTTTCAAAGAATTTCCGACAAAATAGCACACTGTTTTGATATAAGTTCAATTCTTTGGTAACATCAGTTCATTTTAATTTAATGAAACAACTTTATACGGATTCCCAAAGTTTTAGATACTTTATAGCAACCATGGTCACAGGATGACAAACATCTTAATAAACTGCGATAAAATCCATACAAAGCTGTCTCATCAATGGAGTTTGCGTAAAACTTTGGAAAATTAAAAAAAAAGACGCTTAAATCGTTGCTTGTTAAATGATAATATAACAACAGCTTATACTGGCCCTAATAATCACCGTAAACTTGGAAATAATTAATTATTATTAAAGAAAAAGGGTTATTTTTCAAAGAAAGTTAATATAAAATATTTAAATATCTTGTACAGGACAACGTCTGTCGGTGCCACTAGTGTATTATAAGCTCCTATAGGTTTTATAGTTAAATGTTAGTGCTGTTTGATATTTTAACAACAGCAACAGATAAAATAGTAAAGAGAAAATAGATCCGTGAAGCGCACTTACCTGAAAGTAAACGAATACCTGAAGATAGTTACAATTACTAACTGTAACAACATTGTAATGCCCTTTCATTTTATCGGCTGTTCCGATTGAGCTCAAATGCCGAAAAGGTAACCCTTTCGAAAAAAATCATATGGAACGTAGTAAACTGTAACACGCGAAAACTACTGAGCCGATCATCATGAAACTTTGTACACATATTCTTGGAGGTATTAGAAGTAACATAGGATACTTTTTATAAAAAAAAACTTAAAATCTTATTCTGCGCAGACGAAAACGCGGGCACCAGCTAGTAAAATATATTTTTAAGTAAGTTAATATAAGTACACTTTGATCCGATAATGGTGTTTTATTAGCAAGAAAAACGAATTCCTAAATGAGATTCCTATTTTCAGCCAAATCATGATCTACAGTTATTTCATAGAATGAAAAAGTTTTAGATACAGTAGAGACACAAAGAATACCTCATTTCATTATTCCTTAGAATTTATATTTTACAAGAAAATTCTTTATTTCAAGCTCGTACAAGCTTCTTTCAACCGGGTTTTATGTCTCGTTCGTTCAGAAATCCGAAGATAACGGGACGGTGTCGGCCATCGATGTTCGATATAAACTAGAATAAAAGGTAATTAGATACGATGAATTATTTATGTGCACATTTTTCAAACATGGGGCATTTTTGGGAATAGGGGTCGTTAAAAGATTGTAATGAAACATTTATTTACTAATAATACTAATCCTATCGCGATTAATTAAGATTTTTACATGCCCTACTTGTTTGATACTTTATAGGAACCATTGCAGCAATTTTATAATTATAGTTTACGTAGTCATAATGTGATGTTAAATTATATTTTCCAATCCTCATAGCAGTTATTTTCATAACAGTTTTTGTTTAATGTATTGTATTATATGTAAATTATGAAGATAGTAGTTGAATAACAAAAAAATATTTTTTACTAGCCCCGTGGTTTTACCCGCGTACTTCCTATTTCCGTGAAAGTACAGGGATAAATTAAAGCTTACATGTTACTCTGATGTATAAGCTATGTTATTGTAAAGTTTTATTAAATAGTCCGGTCAATTTAGACATTCGAAGTTACATAAAGTCCCAACAAGCTGCATTTCTGTGAAATTGTTCAAAACATAATTATAAACAATGTCTAGAAGTTCCCCATCATTCCCCTGTAAGGAAAAAAAAATATTCAAGGTCAAAGGTCAAAAAATAAGTTTTTCGCGATTTTTAGCAAAACGGTAAGTTTTATCATAAAAGTACCTCAGACAAAAATTGTAGATCATAAAATTATCTATAAAAAATGTATTAATACTTTTTTCTTACGAGCCACCGTTTCTGAGATATAACGATTCAGAAAGTTATAAAAGTTGTTATCGTCATAATATGCACACGTTTCCACGCCACCTATGAGGTAGTGTACTTAGCGCGTTTTTTTTAACGTGGTTTCCCCAGTACTACTCCACGGGTCAGTTGTGATCCTGTTTAATGTAAAACTATTGCAAAATAACGGAAATTTTCAAAGATTGGGAAAGATAAAAACGTTAAATTAAAAAAAAAGTGTTGAAGTTTATTCGTCTTATTCGTAAGTTTCAAATTCTTGTTCTTCTTCTTGATCTTCTTCTTGTTCTTCTTCTCCTGCTTCTTCTTCATCTTCATTTTGGATGCAAGTAAATTGCGTCAATAGCGATGTATCGCATGATACTTCGTCGGAGTCAAACGAATCCTCTATTGTTTGTGATTCAATATTAGAGCACGACCGGCCTTGACAATTTGTGCATGCCAAAGAACAAGACAGTCCGACTTTTTTGCAACCACATTTAGCACTGCATCCCTTTTTGCAGTTGCAAAAAATAGTGTTCAGCAGTTTTTCCGGCGCAGGTGGAAGTAAAGTTTGAACTGGCTCTAATATATTGTTGACCAACTTCCAACCCCAGTCTGTAGGGTCTAGCTGATAACCAAGCCACACTTGAACTTGGTAATATACTCGAAGAAGATGTTGGTGAGCAGCAACTGAGGTTGGAGGAAGACAAGCTAATTGAACTTGTTTTTTATTTTTAGTATTTTTAACGAAACATGCATATCGATGCTTATCTAAACAGGTAGTTTTTTTAGGAGCTCCGTACATAGAAAGAAGAAAGCGGATGCCGTTGGTAATAACTTCTTGTTGAGTTGATGTATATACGTGGCGTACTCATGCATATTATGACGATAACAACTTTTATAACTTTTTGAATCGTTATATCTCAGAAATGGTGGCTCGTAAGAAAAAAAGTATTGATACATTTTTTATAGATAATTTTATGATCTACAAATTTTGTCTGAGGTACTTTTATGATAAAACTTACCGTTTTGTTGAAAATCGCGAAAAACTCATTTTTTGACCTTTGACCTTGAATAAAATTTTTTCCTTACAGGGGAATGATGGGGAACTTGTAGACATTGTTTATAATTATATTTTGAACAATTTCACTGAAATTCAGCTTGTTGGGACTTTATGTAACTTCACTCTCATTTTTTGGTCTAAATTGACCGGACTAAAAAGCCATTCAGTAGTTTTTGCGTGAAAGAGTAACAAACACACATCCGTACATTCTTAAAAACTTTCGCGTTTATAATATTAATAGGACATTTTCTACCAAGTGTCTTGTTTTATATTACTGAAAACTAGTGTCTAGTTTCAATACTATTTCCTGTTTTTTAAACATTATAAACATTTACAAAATTTTAAATTATATGTGTATGAAGTAAAATAAAATCTACTCAATCATATTTTGGATTGCTTTGCGTCACTCATAAATATGAATTTACGCCTACTATTCTATAGCGATAATATATCGGTGGTGTTGCCAGACTTTTCTGTACAAAGTCTCAACCTAAGAATGGGGTACAAAGAGATTCTTTAAAGATCGTGTGCTTGCTCGGTGTAAAATTGCATGGATTCCACATTTTGTCCACTATTATTAAATTCGACTTTAGACCTTTAGCGTTAAAAGATGTTATTGAAGAATAAGTCGGATTGTCAGCTTTCTTTGACATTTGTAAGAGTATCAAACAAATGTAAAATTGTCTTTCGTTTATGGATGTCCTTTGATCCTTTCAAATTAGTAAAATATACCGACACCAACCGATCTTTATGTAAGGATTTTTTCTGTAAGAATACAATAGAAACTAAGTTCTTTAATTTTTTAAATTACAACTTAATATTAATTATTCTTGGATATTTTGTTTACTAATGTCTACGCGAAGACGACATGTAATTTTTTTTAATAAATCGCAATAAAATCTGAAAGCTGTTTTATTCTTGGACATCAAAAATAAATAAACCTCATGTGTCAATCATTTTTTTTTTCACTAAAACTCTTGCAATTTTTAATTCAGAATCATAACTAATCTTTTGTTCTGAGGAAAGCCGTGGTACTTCATCAGCTCGCTCAAAACATATTTGATACAATAGGCAACATATGGCTTACAAAACGTTGGCCAGCGAGATGTCACAAAAAGTTCTGCCGCTGAAGTGGCGTGTAATTTTAGCGGACGTAGTCTCCGAGAGTGCAACGTACTCAAGTCAAAGGAGTATGTGTTTTGTTTCGTATAATTTAGAAATTCGTTTTTAATGTAAGTGAGCAGATGTGCCATCTGATGGTAAGTGTTCAGCGTCGCCCATGGATAAAAACGAGTTCTGCTGGGGCTCAGGCAAGGCAACTATATAACATTCATGCTTTTTTACATTCATACTTTTTAACATTCATGCTTTATCAATCTTTAGACGTAATTGCAGCTCTACGCTCTCCCCGAGACACTCCGCGACAGGGCGAGTGCGAGAGTGTAGATGGTAGCGTACGCCCGCCTCGGCCTGTCACTTATGTATTATGGCGGCTGTACATTCTCGCTCGAGAGCACTAGCTATGTCTCGCTCGAGGCTTCTCGGTCCGCCTATTAATATATATTATACTAGTGGCCCCGACAGACGTTGTCCTGTACAAATTTTTTTTTTGTGAATCTAAACCATTCTCGAATCCACTTGAACACACACACAAAAAATCATCAAGATCGGTCCAGCCGCTTAAGAGGAGTTCAGTGACATACACACGCACAGAAGAATTATATATATAAAGATTACCGAAGCGGGCGAACTCTATCATCAACACTCTCACGCTCGCCCTGCCTCGGACTGACTCGGGGAGAATGTACAGCCGCTATTAATAGACGGACCACAGGCCTCGGGCGAGACATAGCGAGTGCTCTCGAGCGAGAGTGTACAACAGCCACAAGATGGTAAGTTTCGGTCAGCAAATACACTGCAAATCCTGCTCTTCTTTCTGAAACATAGCAGATCTATTTCATGGAAGAAATAAGCAGGATGGTGCTATTCTGCCGGCACATCATTCATACCGGTGAAATCAAATAAACTTAGAGCAAGAAGTTTGTTACTTGCTGGTTATTAGATCGACTTAAATTGACTTTAGTGGCGTACGTCCTCGTACAGCTTCTAAAGTAGGTATCAACTTAAAACGCGCCAACGCGCAAGCTTTTTTTAGGTATTGCTTTAAGTTTTTAATTAAAGCCCTACACAAAAATTGTCAGTCGTTTATTTAATTGTTACAAGATAATACATATATGTAGTTAGATACTTAGGTTATTAATCCTAATAATATCTGTTTCTATATTATTTAATATTTTTACTTGTACCACAATCCTAGTGCGAGATGTTAAGCCAATGTTACAACAGATTTGCTTTCGTCCCCCATCGTAACTGCGACAGCGCCGCTGTGGTCGCACTGCACAAATGCGTATCTAATATTGGGTTCTTTTGCTAATACCAAATAGAACGGAAATATTGAGTCTGGCATTTTCCTATTGTCGATTCCACGTAATTACACTAATAAAGGTTTTTGTCTGCGTCGAATACAAAGACAAAAGGCTGAGTTGAAACTTTTTCAAAGGCAATTGATTAATCATTATTATGGATGCGACGTGAGCGACGGTGGCCTAGTGTCAGCAACGATGGCCTTGTGTGAGCGATGATAGCTTAGTGGGCATTAGTGGGCGGGGAGAGCCGAGAGGTCCGGGTTCGATCCTGATAATGATGCCTAGGCATCACAGGGGGTCAGGTTCAGGACATTTCTAGAAATGGGTGGGGCTCTTATTTCTATGTACACCTGAACAAGAGACCATCGCATGCTCACCGGTGAAGGAAACATCGTGAGGAAACCTGCATGCTCGATGAGAAAGAAAAGAGAAAACCAACCCGCATTGGGCCAGCGCATCAGTTTATTATGGCCCAAAACCCTTCTCGCCTGATTTCAAGGAATAGACCCGTGCCCAGCAGTGGGACACAAGGGTTGATGTTATTATTATTATTTACTATATTCTACATCAAAGCAGCTACTCGTCACTATCGTCAGGACCAACTATTTGTTGAAAAAGGTCTGTATTCTTTAATAAGATGTATTGGTAATATTTTGTAGCCAAATAACAAAGTTACATCTAAGGTTAAATAAATGTAAGTAAATTATCACAAGATGTAAGAAGGTAATTGCGTTTAGCTATACGAAGTCTATAAGCCTAAACCAGGTGGGAAGACGTACTCCGTGCAGTGGCCGGTCCGTGTTGGATGCGAGGAGCGAAGGATCGGTCGTCTTTGGGTTCATATTTTAAATGTTAAGACTAAGAAAGGATTGCCGTAACTATCCGAAAATGTTACTACCTTATAACTGTCTGTCGGATCATCATGTTCGTATACCAACAAAAATATTAAAAAGTCCTGCCCAGATTATTTAGCATGCTAATGTAATATAAAATTTTTAATAATGAAAGAACACATTTTTCTACCGCCCTGTGCCGCGCTCTCATCTGCATGGGTACCACCAACGTCATGCTGCTTATCTCGTTCTCGTATCAGCTTTGCTGTGTTCCGGAGAGAGGGGCGGGACAGGCAGTATAGTTACTGGCACCGAGACTTAACATCTTATGTCTCAGGATAGGTAACACATAAATGAGTTGTAGACAACTAGCCTAGAGGCTAGTTATACTCGTTTATTATGAGCTTTAAGTAGAATGTGTGAACTATAATGTATTTAAACACCAATTGTACCATATTCTTGCAAATAAAGATTCATTCATTCATTTATTCATTCAGGTGGCTTGTCTGCCAGTTTGCCTAAACAACTATCATACAAAACATAGATTTTTTTAAAATACATCTTTGATAGAACTTTGTCCACAAACATGTTTTTACAACGCAGTATTCGTTTTCATATACAGGCGAGACCAGACACATAAAAGTTTCGATGGTTTATACGACTATTATTGCGAAGTTTTCCACTGAGGTGAGTCGTAACTCGTAAGAACTGAACGAATGTGTCACCCAAAGGAATAATTTCGAAAAGTATAGGGAACTGAAGCGAAACTTGTTTACATCTGGCTAGTTAATTACTAATCTATCGTTTATGGGATATTTTTAAACGCAACATAATTACAGAACTGATAGTTACCTAAAACATACTTACACAGCTTTAAATTAACTAATAATGGTTTAAATTAAATAGCTTTTTTTTTTTGACGTGACAACGCCTTATAATTCGATGGAGCCGGCTGCACGAAAAAACATGACGCAAGCGGCGTTACCTCGCTCTGAGGTGTTCCATTTTCTTATGACGTTGTCACGTTCAACTATTGTCAGTAAACCGACTTTACAGATAACCGATTTTTTATGTTAGTTGGATAGGCAAACTGGAAAACGTACCACCTGATGATAAGTGATCGACGTCGCCCATGAATATAAACTAGTATACCTGGAACGAGCCCAGGCAACTCATCTATGTGTTGTCTATCCTGAGACATAAGATGTTAAGTCTCGGTGCCAGTAATTACACTGCCTGTCTTGCCCTTCTCTCCGAAACACAGCAAAGCTGTTTCACGGGAGAAACAAGCAAGATGGTGGTACCAATGCAGCCGGGAGCGCGGCACAGCGCTTCCCTCCCACCGGTAAATTAACTAATAATGGTAACGATGTTCCTGATTTTTTTTACCCAAGGACGTATAACATCACAAACATGAAACAAGTGTATTTTTAATAAAATCATATTAATTTCATACGATCGTAACTATTCATACGAATATTTACAATAACAAACTAAAACCCAATCTAAATATAAATAAAATTTCGTATAAGTTGCGCTACATTTATTTATTTATCATAAAATATACTTTCATGTCTATGTAAAATAAAATGTCACTTCCAGTCTTTATTTGCCGTTTATTTAATGGTGGGTTTTTATTTTTTTATTATTTTATCCTAAACCGTAATAAAAGAAACGTAAAAAAAAGTTATTCTCAAGAAATTACCCGAAATTCCCCGTAAGCACGCAATCCTGCGGACAATGATTTCGCGAGCGGGGACCTCCTAAGCGTCTTTTCTCATAACTCAAAATGAGATCATAACGTCGCAATCCTCTGGGGGCCTTAAAGAATAATAAAGAAAAACTCAAAATTACGTAGGTCGAGTAATTTTCAGGGCGAGCTACGAGAATGTTTCCCGCAGGATTCAGACGGGGACCCTTTGCGATTATGTTGCGGTTTTATAAGCTTGTTATGTTTTACGACAGGAATATTATGTTTAAGCATACCTTTCAACTTTGATGGCGGATGGAGTGGACGTAACGGCTATCATACTCGTAATGAATACCTGTTTGAATGTATGTTTGGGTTAAGTTTATCTATATCGTACCGTAAAATGTTATTTATTTTATTTATGATGTTGTATGTATGTATTGGTTGAAAGAGCTTTATACTGTGTTCTCAATAAAAGGGGATGATTAAAGCAGTGTCACTTTACACAGACAGTGTTAGTGTCATGCTAACATGCCATCTTTTGTATCAATGTAGGCAACGCATAGATGACTCTCTGGAGCCGCACAAGAATGTCTTTAACGGATTCGTTGATGCTAGGGATATGCTATGTGATATGGTTTGCGTTAAAAAATTACCATTATTAATAATTAATTTTAGACCAAAATCTACTTTATTCGGCAGTAGACGACAAACTTGATGAGCGTTGGCATAGGCCTCTACCAATAAACGCCAAGTCGCCCAATCCCTCGCCACTTGCATCATATTATCGGCTGACTTACCTTCAGTCTTCTCGAACCGTCACCATTAGCTTATGCCATCTTCTGGATTCCTCCACAGAAAGCCTTCCTTTCAGGATACAGCAAAGCTGCTTTACGTAATAAGTATGAGAGGATTTTTATCCTACACAGATCGATAAAGATAAAACCTTGATTATAGTATATTTTATAATTTAAAAAAAATATTTTCACATTTTAGTTTCGAGTATTATATCAATAGATTAAATGATGACACAATAGAAGCAAATTATTAATATCAATATTTTCATTTCATTTGTTAAGTAATTATAAAGCAATATGTTTATTTGAACAATTAAATTATTGTTTGTGGTTTGTTTTGATTTGAAGCGGGTTTTTGAAGTGTAATTACTCAAAAACTACTATTTATTCTATTCAAGTAGTCATTGCTTTGAGGTTATACATTTTTTTGGTAATTTTAAGTATATTATAGCTACTATGATAGCAATGGAGCCGAAAAACATTGGCACTCCATATAATAAACTTTAATAGATGATATATGTTTGGTATTGCACCGTGCAGATCCGTCTGCATCCACACCGTGGTTCAGGCCTTGTCGTGGCGGTGGGGCTCAGTAGCCTAAGGTGGAAGGGCGAAGCAAATTGAGCCGAGGGAGCTGCTCTTTGTACCCCTCTTATAAAAAGAGAGGAAAAAAGAGCAGGCAGACAAGGGGCGAGGATGGGAACCTCACCCTGTTGTACTGTCCCGACGTTGGGAGGGGTTGTTCTGTGGAGATGGTGTGATGGGACTAGCCGTCGAGGTGCCCTGCTAGCTTAGCAGATCCTCTCGCCGGATTTTAGTAGGTAGAGCTGCGTCCAGCATACCATCTTTCGGGCGCAGCGAGTCCCACACACCCGCCTGGGAGTCCCTCATCGGAATGCCTCAGAGCCTTTCATGGCTTAAAAAAAGAATAGTCCATTTTCTAATTTTAGTTTATAAATAAATGTAGTTTACTTATATAAATTGTACTATATACTAGTACACATACAAGTCGAGAGTGTAAAGGTAAGCGACATGTCCGCATCGTACGCACCGCACGCGCGGTACGCAACGGATCTTAGTTTATTTGTACATAGAAACTAGAAAGTGACACGATCTGCGATTACTGTACGAATACGATCTGTACGGTACGAATCATAAGATGCACCTGTATGACTTTCTATACAAAGCAAACTATTATATAAATTATAATCCGATGCGTGCGGTGCATCTGGTGCGGGCCAATGGACGTATACCTTAAAAAATCATGTTTCGACCAACAGAACCTGCGAATTTGACTAATTAGAAGCTGTCAAAACACTGCGCTAGATGATTCATACAACAGGCCCTTTATGAATAGTCAAGAAATGTACGTTTCTCGGGCAACTCGCTAAAATATTAAATAACTGGTTATTACTATTGAATTCCGAATCAGGTTGAATGTTGAGAGTGGAAATGGAATTCTAGATTTTACAACTCAGCCGCATCTGGCGGTTACACAGCGTGTAAATCTTGGGTCTGATTCGATCGTGATTCGAATTGAATTTCTGATAATTTTTATTCAGTTTCGGATCAAGACGATTTATTTATAATAAATGGTATTTTTTTTAAACTAAACGGACAGTTGTTAATTTCATCATCATAATCAGCCTTTATCCGTCCATTGCTGAACATAAGTCTCCTTCAATGAACGCCAAGATGACCGATCCCTTGCCATCTTGGTTTATTTGGTGGTAAATAAAGACCGACATCCACAGACACCGCTACACTCTTGTGGATGTCATCTGGTGCGTTGCCGTATCGAGTTGCTCAACAGATACGGGACACTTCACCAAAGGTGGGATTGGTGGCACTCGCAGGGTCATAGTGGGTATTCGGCACAGACATGTGCCGCGAGTACCACACACCATCGGACCCCATCGAGGGCCATTGACGGTGCGTAGGTAAAGGTAATTAACAAAAAAAAGGTGCGTTGCCGGTCTTCCAAATATATATTTTTAAAATATGTGCAGCTTAGTCCATCTTGAGAAATATGATCATTTATAATCACGATTAGTGGCATTGTTGTCAGTAGTAAATATAATATTACTAGCTGTTGCTCGCAGCTTCGCCCGCGCTAAATTAGATTTACCGCCATACACGGATTGCTGATGAGTGATGATTATTTTTATAGCCTAAGTGAAAGTGAAAGTCCTATCCAAATCGGCTCGACCGTTTCAGATATTAATCATAACAAACAGACAGACAGACAGACAAAAAATGTTATTTTGGTATACATCCATATGCATTCAATAAAAAGCGGTTAAAATAATCGCATAATATTACAAACAGACACTCCAATTTTATTTATCTGCATAGATAACATCATAACAGCTAGTGTGATCAATGTAGTCTTAACAAAGTTAAATCTGTTTTTCAGCGAGGTGGATTCCTTAAATTAATCATTGTGAGTTGAAATCTAACTTCGCAGGTAAAGCCATATGAATAGATACTGTTGATATTTCATGTCGTTCTACCAACAACGTGCAAAAAGTTGTTCCATCCATACGTAATATTATGCTGGAATATCAAACAGCAGCCGACCTCAACACGCCCCAGAAACTTGTAGGCCCAAGAGGCTTAACCAAAATATATTCAAAATCCGAACCCTATTGATTTAATAATTATTTGTTAATGGGAACTATGGGAACTGTTACGTAATGTTTGAGGACTGGTGTAATGCACAATAAGAATGGGAGTTCGAATCCCGTCACCTTGATGAAGTTGAAGTTAGTGAGCGTCGCCTACTATTTGAATTGATAGGAAAGATGGAAGAGAAGGAAATTGTGATAGCAACAAGAATTTTGGAATCGGATAAGAAATGGAGGTCTGGTGCGATCCTATTCGCGTGTCGAAATACAACGCTATGGTCAAGTAGCTTCACGCTATGGTCAAGTAGGACGAAGGCCAGTCGTGTCCAGAATATAAGGTAAGGTATAAGGTATAAGCAAGTGTAGGTACGCATGTGCGTGAGAACCTTCCTCCTTTCTCACGCAGGGTGAGAAAGGAGGAAGGTGCTATTGCACATGCAGATGCTGTAAAAATTGCGTGATTCGCGAAATTTTTTAATTCTCATGTTATGGATTTCTGCAAAGTGACGTCAGATTCTATTAATAGTACTGAAGGAATTAGCACATAAGTACCGAAAATTATAATTACACCCCGATTTTTGTCGATCCTCTTTAAAGTGCCCTTCTGATAATATAAATGCATGTTGCCAGGGGACAACCCCGTGCCATATTGTTTAAACCTAAATTGTTTAAACAATTGCAAGGAATTGTTATTTTCCAACAAGACATTTTTTTACATTCCTTATACAACTACTACAAATAAAAACGGTCCATGACTTTTCCTGACAAAGCTAATATTTTTAGAGATTTATGATTTTTTATAGGTTGGCAAAATCTTTAATTTGGGTACTTTTGGCCCATGAAACATATACATATATAAAAAAACAAATAAAATATATAAAAAATATTACAAAGAGGATCGCATAAAAAATTGAGGTAGAATAGTTTTCGATACTCATGAGTGATACGCGGATTCCTCCTGTACTATAACTATTTTATTAGACCAAGTTGAACTTTAAATTATCGACGTTATCGACCTGTAAATGTCCATTAATTGATTTAGGCCTAATAAGGAACACACAAGACGTCCGATCCCCGGTACTTATTTGCAACTAGGATTAAATATATTTATGAAATATATGTCTATATTCTTTGGAATATTTATGTATCAAGGGACAGTCATACATATGTATGACTGTCCCTGGATATATAAATATGTTGAACATGTTTTGCCCAACGGCCTACCCCAATGAACGTTAGGACGAACGCCACTCGCATCCAGCACGGACCGGCCGCCACATGGAGATCGTCTTACCACCTGGTTAATGGCCGACCAACTCTTCGTCTGCCTGGCAATTATGAACATTTCCCCTCATGAATTACAGATACAAGATATACCCTAGTTTTACCTTATGTTATAAAAATATATATTCTACTGTGGAAACTTACAAGACAAGCTAATCAAGTAAAGAGCTGCTTTGAAACTAAAAGTGGGATTTGTGGCTTTAGAGGTACGAAGCAATAGCGTTTTATTTCCTTGAGAGCCTTAACATTATTCAGTACTCTGTTTATTAAAATAAGTAAATGTATAGAGAAACATTTATTTTGAATTAGATATGTATATCTATGGAAGTTACAAGGAAAATGTGAGTTTCTATAAAAAACGTGCGTGGTAAGATATATCTTTTAAAATAGGCACAATGTTATATTGATGAAGTATAGTGATACATGAGAAACTAAAAAAGTACTTGTAATATATTTTAGGTAACAAATATGTAAAAATAATAATTTCATATATACACGAGCTCGAACAAACTCCAAAACGGTATTTATTATCTGTAGTGAAGCGGAGTACGGAAATTGTTGCTGTACTGTCTTCAATTAAATTGTATAGCTGATCACTTTATACCCAACTAAGACAAAGGCAAAAATAATGATTATGATCCTATTATTTTTGTATTACACACATAAACTGCTAACAGTATACGTGTACATTTGCATATTTCACCGTAACACCTAAACTACATATTCGATTTTGATCAATGAGATATCAACCGATTCATTACAGTCTAATTGACATATAGGTGGGGTCAATAAATAAGGCCTTGCTTTGACAGATATATCTTATCCATACAAACCTATAACATCTGCAATTTGGCAAGTTACCTCCAGTCGTAAAAGTCCAAGCAACAGTGTCGTAAGTTCACGGTGCGAAGGCATGTAGTACGCTTCGTCGTATAAACGGGAGTTAGCTGGCACATGTCAAGACGATATAACGAGAATGCAAGCGCCAAGTTCCAGCAAAACTCTTTACCTAAACCTACGATATAACATATTAATAACATTTTATGTTTAGCAAGTTGGGGTTGGCTTATTGTTTGTTTTCGTATTGTTTCGTATGTTTGTCCGTTAGTTGATGTGTTCACTCAGCGATAAGTCTCTTTTAAAGGGTAATACAATTTGTTATCAAACTTTATAGTATATGTAGAAAGAAAAGTTATTCTTGGGGTTAAAAGCTAAACATTATAACTTACTTGAGTGCACAGTTAATACTGAACAAATACTTACATGAATTTCATATATTTTGTTGCAAATTGGAATTACTATTCTTTACTGTTTGAAATCTTGATTTATAAATAATATATAAAACAGATAAGACTTATTATTTCTACTAGCTGGTGCCCACAGCTTCGCCTGCATTAACTTAGATTTAAAACCGTATCCAGTTTGATGATAATTATTTTTATATGTCCTAATCCAAGGTATAAGCCATCACCATTTCAACTTTCAGCCAAATCAGTTCAAACGTTTTGCCGTGAAAGATCAACAAACATCCAAACTTACAAACTTTCGCCTTTATAATATTATAGTAAGATATTTTATGTGTTTTTATCTTTTCTCGTATTATTTCGAAATCAAAGAAAGGGGATACTAAGACTTAATTTATCACTATGATTTTGAAGCTAGAGCCTTCCAATGCGGGACGTATATTTTTTTCAATCTTATATACATATATAAAAAGGTCAAGCATTTTTATTCTACGGGAAAATATTGATAGGTAAGTACCTATCCATGACAATGATTAGGTAAAGAATAAAGATATTTATTAAAAATATTCCTTTAATGATTATATTTCTAAATATAATTTTTAGCAAACTTGAACGTGTAAAATGTGTGACGTTTCTGGAACTTGGAATTCACGTGTCTAACACTGTGACATCCGAGCGGGTCAAGAGGTCGCACTGCACAGAGCCTGGAATTCTAATTTACGGTCTCAACTGAATTTCTAAGATATAGAAATTGCAGCTTTAGGCTATAAGATACTTTACGGTGTTAATCTGAGCTAAAATGCATGTCTTGTAATTTTGAAAAAAAAAGACTGTAAATTATTACATTAATGTTTACGTGAAATAAAATAACTTTTACTGATTTTATCGCATTGATATCGAATAACTTTGTAACGTTAAAGTCTTAAGATGTCTGATACGTAAGGTCCGTGCTTGTTTATTTATTCCGCGGTGATTATAGTTGCCATAAAATATCCGATAAGTCAGAAATGCAAAAATCTAAATCCGATGTTTCATTTAGATTTAATTTAATATTTTTAATATTTTCTATATTAATGAAAAATTAATAAAGAAAATATTTAAAAAAGACTATAATGGATTTTTTTTAGCATAATAGGGCAAACGAGTAGTCGAAGCCTTTTGGCGACTATCGACGCCCATATACATCCGAACAACAAGAGATTTTGCAGATGCGTTGTTCTCCTTTTCGCTATCCCCCCAATGGGCCACCGGAATTTCACAAACAGCACGAAACGCGACAGCATAGGTATCACTTAACGCCGGTGTTATGTGAGTGAGAGGTACCACCCCGGACGTGCCGGCCCATAATTTTTTAAAGAAAATAACCGATTTTTTAAATAAATGATAAAATTTCAATAAATAAACTTTGTATCCAGACATATAATTGATTACAATCAAACGTTTTTTAATTAACCTTTTTCAGGCTCTGACTCTAAGGATCTTCATTTTTCAACAACTAGTATTTTTAAATTGAAATACATCCCTAAATATAAAGTCTACTTGTGGTTACACTTATAGATGAAAACCGTTTTATCCATACAGATAAATAAAATTGGAATGTCTGTTATATAATAGCATTTTTTACCATTTTTGTCTGTTTGTTTGTTCCGGCTAATCTCTCAAACGACTTGGGCGATTTTGACGTAATTTTCATTGACAGATGTTAGAAGAAAAGTAAGTAAGATGTTAAGAAGTAACTTAGGCTATAAAAATTATGATTATTTTCAATGATCAATTCGTATGCGTCTGTAAATCTAAGTTAACGCGGGCGAAGCTGCGGGCAACAGCTAGTAGGTCATAAAGAAGTCCAATAAATTTGTTGTAAGACTTAAAGAAAGTCAATAATATATCCCCACCATGTTTCAGGCCTTGTCGTGACGGTGGCCTAGGGTGAGCCCTACCTTGGGCGAAGCAAATTGAGCCGAGGGGGCTCTTTGTACCCCTCTTATAAGAAGAGGGGACAAAAGAGCAGGAGGCAAGGGGCGAGAACAAGAAACCTCACCCCATTGTACAGTCCCGACGTTGGGAGGGGTTGTTCTGTGGTGCGGGACAACCCGTCTGTAGAGGTGGCGTCGGTCCCTTGAGGGACTAACTAGCCGTCGAGGTGCCCTGTTTTCTCATTAGATCTGGGGCACCAAAGGCGGCATTGGTGGCACTCGCCGGGTTTTAGTGGGTAGAGCTGCGTTCACTTACCACCTTTAGGGCGCAGCGAGTCCCATATACCCGCCTAGGGAGACCCACTCCCCCGCGGGATGCCTCAGAAGATTTCTCGGCGTTAAAGAAAAAAAAAGTCAATAATATATACAAATATTTTAGTTCCCCATTAACTCCGTACTATTTATTTCTAAACTTTTTTATCCAATACGAATCTTTCGATGGCACTTTTCCCTCCATAATGTGTATAATAAATCAGTCTCCCCTAATATTTAGTCAAACCGATCGATGTTTTAAACCGTCATTTCCCATAATGCCGTTTTCTGGATTTCCATAGGAATTTATATCGCATTACCCTGGATACAGCTCTGTATTTGGAAATGCATTGTGAGTGGCGAGGTCAATAAACGATAGGGGAATTGCACAGAGTAATGTATTATTTTTGATAAGCTGATAACGAATTATTAGCTCGTATTTCGATATAAATTAACAACTTTTGACAGACTTGATAAGAATGAATTAACGTGTGACAAATATTATAATAATTGTGGAAAAATTTAATTTTGCAGCTTTTACTATTTTTTTACATTATTTTCCAGGTAATGTGCAGTATTTTATTGAAAGGTGATTTCATTTTCATTCATTTTAATAAGTAAAAAATTGGTAAAATCAAAATCAATTTTTTATATTCAAAAAAGTACCAATAGGCTATGATTTTGAACGTCAATTGAATCTACCAACCGTCCCAGGGCAAGTTCACTGAGAAGAACCGACTGGAATTAATCTTTTCAATCAATAATTAAATAACAATTTTTAATGACTATTATTCTTGAATGACATGAATTTGAGGGGCCCTGGGCTACTTTGGGCACACTTTATTAACTAATTGTAATTTTGAATTCAGAACTAATTTCTGTAATAAATTTATATTTACTTATTTATAAATAGTATATTTGATATATCTCATATTGTTACTGCATGGGACCCTGTTTATCCCCGGGGCCCTGGGATGTAGGCCAAAAATCCCGTACGTTGATCCGCCCCTAAATACCAGTGCTTTTTTTTTCTTTTACGCCGGGAAATGCTCTGAGGCATCCCGCCTGGGGAGTGGGTCTTGTGGGTATGTGGGACTCGCTGCGCCCGAAAGATGGTAAATGGACGCAGCTCTACCCACTAAGTGCCGCCTTGGGGAGGTGCCCCGGATCTGTTAGCTGACAGGGCACCTCGACGGCTAGTCAGTCCACACGCCACCTCCACAGAGGGGTTGTCCCGCACCACAGAACAACCCCTCCCAACGTCGGGACAGTACAATGGGGTGAGGTTCCCATACTCACCCCTGGCCCCCTGCTCTTATAAGATGAGTACAAAGAGCCCCCTCGGCTCACTTAGTTTCGCCCAAGGTGTTGGGCTCACCCTAGGCAAAATACCAGTGCTAACATGCTGATAATATTAATATTATTTAAAGCTAAAGTGAGAATATACTAATATAAAGACTTAATAATGTACAAAGAACCTAAAACTAAAAACCTTAAAAAATATATTTAAAAAAACTAATATATATTATAAATTAAAACCGACTTCAAAAATACTAAACTAAAAAGTAATAAAATAACTGTGTTTCTTTAAATTTTGTGCTTACAACTTATAATCAACTTTGCGTTTAGCACGTCTTTACTTTTTAGTTTAGTATTTTTGAAGTCGGTTTAAATTTTTTATAAAATGATTTTATTTCTTAATTTTTAGTGATTTCGAAATTCGTGGCGTTTATTGAACGAGGCCTATGTTCAGCAGTGGACGGATAAAGGACGATGATGATGATGATTACGAAGACCGCGACATACTATGGTGTGCTACCAAAGCATCCTATACAATTGTTACATCGACAAGTAATAAAATGAGCTCATCAGCATATCATCGAGGTAAAACCAACCAAATAGGCATTATTGGGAATAACTAAAAAAAACTTGTCAGATCTTAATAAAATTAATATGGGACCAAATTGGAAGCACCAGCTTTCAAACAAAAAAATAACCACCGAACAAACGGCGGAGCTATCGTATCACATACATACAAAAAAAAACATATATACGTATTGAGAACCTCCTCTTTTTTGAAGTCGGTTAAAAAGGAGTCCCTTTAGGCAAGGTTCCGAAGATACTAGCACCGTTCCCCCTTTGAATTGCTAGACTAATTCTTTGTCCGAGGTAGCTGCCAGCTCTTCGGTCTCCTGTGATGTCGACTAACCTTTTTGCTATTTCCCTTAATATTAATTATGTGTATACTCGTACATTACTTTTAGTCTTTTACTCGTATTCATTATCATCATCATCGTCAGCCTCTATCCGTCCACTGCTGAACATAGGCCTCCCTCAATGAATGCCAAGACAGCCGATCCCTCGCCACTCGAATTAATTATATGTATATGTAATTGAAACTTGAGAAATATGAAGAAGAAATAGACAAAAAGCCTTTCGTTAGTTATTCATATTAATTAACAATATGTATTAAATTCGTTGTACATTACGCACATTAACTTTAACATAATATGTAATTTTCTATGTTCATTCTGTTGGTACATTACACTGTGCACCGTAGTATCCTTGCCCTTCCAACTGTCAACGCGA
This sequence comes from Helleia helle, assembly GCA_963853865.1. Classification (NCBI taxonomy): domain Eukaryota; kingdom Metazoa; phylum Arthropoda; class Insecta; order Lepidoptera; family Lycaenidae; genus Helleia; species Helleia helle. The sequence goes on from OY971431.1 coordinate 11,037,167, forward strand.
GTTATTCACCCTACGTCAACTAGGGTTAAGAAGTTATCGCTCAACTCGAAAGGGAAAGTAAACGAGTTTCCATTTACAGTACTCGGATTCGAGAAACTTACACTTATTGATAGTTTACACCGGTTTAAAAAGATAAAGTGTGTTTTTACTAGGGATGCCCCAATACACCTTTTACCGATACGATACCGATACGCCTATTTAAAAAAATCGAAGGTAAAATAAATAAAACACAAGTCATCTTATTTTTTAATCAATATAAAAAAAAATAGGGATCAAATAAAAAAATATCGTTGAATCGGCCATAAAAATGTCGCCGATGCCAATATATCGCCAAACTTTGAGTATCGCCAATATATCGGCCTCGGTATCAGTATCGGCTATTTTTTACCCAGTAGCAATTTTAAAAGAAATGGTTATGATTCAAGTAGGCTTTTTGAAGGTATACTTCTTCACGTCACGAAAAAACCGAGAACAATTTTCACATAATGACAGCATAGACGTCAGAAGAAGATAATATATTTTTTAACTACACAATAAACAAAAAGGTTACAGTGTAATAAAATTGTACTATGTATTTTCATTTAAGGAGTATAACTTCTAACGCGTGTAGCATTAGAAGTCACACACACTTTTTTTCTTCTAAATAATAAATACATATTAATTAACAATCATGCGTGAACCTCGTCCAGTTGTAAGAAATTAGGTTAGGTGCTATAAACATTAAACATACACATCCATGGACCATGACCCGGTGTAGACGTGTATAAATACGTGTTGGTTGGGACTAAGGGATTCGAACCCGCGACCGTTGCAATTCTAGTCACCTGATTACTACAGCCGGCCACCTATATAATTGTGAACCGCCTATGTAGGTACCTACCATCGTAGCGCGTAAACTTCTTATGCTAAAATAAAAAATAAAAAAAGATATAATTAAACGAGTTTTATATTTGTATCCGGATATATTTTAACCAACTTCAAAAGAAGTCCTTTTTTCGTTAGTCGGATCATTGTTTTTAAACTTTTATTTGTTAGCCGTATATATATAAACTTTTTGTTCAATCGTCATGTCCGTTCGGATGTAGGTTTTTTGGTACCCGTTACACTAAATTGGGGGATAAAAAACACGTTTTGTTGTCATAAGAAATATAGAGATTTTTTAGGAAAACTTAGACTAGACCCAGTATGCTATAAAAATGTTATATACAATTGAAATAACATCCGTTACTTAGTTCAATACAGACTATGATTGACCTACTACTAATCTAGGTTTGAAGTAGCACCGCAGGCGACGAACAGGAGTTTCTAGGTGGCGCGGCGCTATTTAATGCGCCTCCAGTAACGCCCCGGTAAAAGCAGCTGATTGCGCTCGCAGTGTTTTTAGTTTAGAATAGGGCACTCTCAGGTGCGAGACCCACATAGGGTCAAGATCTACCCGAAGAACCTGACTACATTCATAAAGGATTTCTCTGCTGAGCAACTTGGGCGAAGCAAATTGAGCCGAGGGAGCTGCTCTTTATACTCCTCTTATAAGGAAAGGGGACTAAAAAGCAGGGGGGCAAGGGGCGAGGATGGGAACCTCACCCCATTGTACTATCCCGACGTTGGGAGAGGTTGTTCTGTGGTACGGGACAACCCTTCTAAGGAGGTGGCGTCGATCCCTTGAGGGACTAGCCGTCGAGGTGTCCTGTTTGCTCAACAGATCCGGGGCACCTCACCAAAGGCGGCATTGGCGGCACTCCCCGGGTTTTAGTGGGTAGAGCTGCGTCCACCTTACCACCTTTCGAGTGCAGCGTGTCCCACATACCCGCGTGGGGAGACCCATTCCCCCGCGGGATGCCTCAGCGCATTTCCTGACGTAAAAGAAAAAAATGGCAACAGACGAATTTCATAAAGCTGTACATTTGCCAGTACCTATCCATCTCACACTTAACAGTCCATAATAGTGAAAATCAAATCCCTTTAAAGTTATATTACTTGTATTTGAAAATTTCCATCATTTTCTAGAATATATAAATTATACAGCAGAGGGCGTTGCTGACGCGGTTAATTTTACACGAGAACGAGTCAGTCCTCAGTACCAGCGCTATATCGCCGACACTGACATGTGCTTCATCCTACATTCTGTTAGATTTATATGAAAATGTACATGAATTGTGACGGCAGAATTTAGTGCTGAGAGGGTACAATTAAATTGCACTATAGTGGAGAAAATAATACCTACTAAATATTATATCTAAAATTACATTTTACATCTAGAGTCTAGACATAGGTCCACAGGTCACGGGCATGATATTTATGTTCATTCTTGTCGCTAGGTTGGTTAATTTGCAACCAACTTCTGACAAAGGTTGTCAATTACATAATTATGTGATAATAATATGTTAAACGTTTTTTTCAATGGTTTGGATTTGTTGGATTTGATTACAATTTTGATAGCTGCCCGATCGGCATGAAAATCTATAAACGTAAGTAATATGTTTTATGGGATTTTGTTTCAAAGCAAAATTTATAAACTAGTATATACCTTTTTTCCCAACCCTGGTGAGGTGCCCCGGATGTGTTGAGCTAACAGGACACCTCGACGGTTAGGCAGTCCCTTCGGGAACCGACGCCACCTTCACAGAGGAGTTGTCCCGAACAACCCCTCCCAACGTCGGGACTGTACAATGAGGTGAGGTTCCCGTCATCGCCCCTTGCAACCCCTGCTCTTTTGTCCCCTATTCTTATTAGAGGGATACAAAGAGCCCCTTCGGCTCAATTCGCTTCCACGGCCACGACAAGCCCTGATCGATGGTGGGGAACTAGTATATACCTAGTTAAATTTATTCATTATATATTTTTTAATACCACTTGTTAACTATTTTTTTAATCATTTATTAACTACATTGTTATCCTGTATATTTTTTAATTATGCATGCTGCTTTGCAGTCGAATCTGGCCGGCACGACCAGGGTGGTACCTCTCATTCACATAGTACCGGCGTCAAGTGACAGCTACGCTGTCACGTTTCGTGCGGTTTGTGAGTTTCCGGTGGCCCATTGGGGGGATAGGAAAAATGAGGGCAACATGTGTTGCCCTTTTAATAACCCTGCATAACTTTTAGTTGCGCGGATGTCTATGGGCGTCTGACTGCTCGGTTGCCACTATCTTATATCTTTAAATGAGCAATTCTTGTATATATATATAATTGCAATCTCGGAATCGGCTCCATCGATTTTCATGAAATTTAGTATATAGGGGGTTTCGGGGGCGATAAATCGATCTAGCTAGGAATCATTTTTAGAAAATATCATTTTATTAAAAAAAAAAAAAAAAACCGAGCAAAGCGGTCGGTCATCCAGGTACTATCACATTAAAAAAAAACATCAGTTTATTAAGTTTTAGTATAGGCTCGACATTTATGAAGTATGAACTAAAACTATAACTATAACTACTTCATAAATAATATAATCATTATATATTTATTTGTTAAGAAGTGTATCATTTGCTGCTTTAGTAATGAGTTTTATTATATTATACTAGCTGCTGCCCGCAGCTTCGCCAGCGTTTACTTACTCAACTTAATTACTGTTAGTCACAGCGTGATGTTAAAAGTGATATATCCTATAGCCTTCCTCGATAAATGGGCTATCTATTACGGAATTTTTTTTTCAGATCGGACCAGTAGTTCCTGAGATTAGCGCGTTCAAACAAACTAACTCTTTAGCTTTATAATATTAGTATAGATATAATTATAAGTATAAAAGTTTATTGTTTTAGAAATAATTATAATACTATTAGCACAGTGTAAATACATATGAATTTGCATATACTGTGCTATTAGTATAAAGGTACTTTATGGTTTTGGGAGCCCATGTTTTTTGAACCCAACATAAATTTCACATTACGAAATGGATTCGTATATTAATGTATAAAAACCATTACTGGGGCCGGGATACATCTCATGGCCTGTTAATTGTAGAACAGAGGCTATTCTCGCCCATAAATCTCCGTCGACTTAACGTCGGCACTGAAATATTAACCGCGCGCCGGTTTTGACGCACGCAGTCGCTGGATAAACATTACGCTGGAAGCACTTACAATTCAACTTATGACGATCGTTGGCGATGCGTAATAAGTTCTTTTGGGCAGTAAGCCGGATTGTTAAGAATTTATTAAAGCCTGTCGCCTGAATGAAAATAATATACACAATTGAAGACGCCATTGTATTTTAGGCAGTGTTAAGTGTCAAGATTATTTTTTAATCTGTCGCTTGATTACTATTAAGGCTGTTACACGTATTAAGTAGTCAAATAGTTAACTTAATTTGTCAATAATAAATTAAGAAGTAGATGAGTTGCAAGTTGAATTTATGTAATCAAGTTCATATATATTATTAACTATTTCAATATCAATAATTTCATTAACTACTTGACTACTTAATACGTGTAAATCAGCCTTTATATTATATAAGTTATAATGTATGCTGTGAATTCAAATTGGATGGATTAGTAATGACTAATGACATAATTATTAATTGTTGATTTAATAACAAGATATATAACTCTATCAGTCCCTTAATTTAATTAGTAAATAGGACAATTATTATGTAATGATAACAGCATGTTAATCCAGTCATTTGATACTGCTGTCAAAATCTAAATCGTATCTAAATATATAATGTAATACTCAAAATGATTTCGAACAATTGGTCTTCAGTTTTGTATAATCAATTTGACAGACGAATCGTTCAAGCCCTAAACTATTCCTGATAGACTTAAAAGCTAATTAAAATATAACAGTATATTAGTAAAACTCAATTTAAGACCAGATTTAGTGTGAAGTGGCAGATTTGAATAGAAGGATTAATTTGAAGAATGAGGGTTTTTTTTGAGTTCTGTGAGTTTATTATAACTCTCATATTCTTTAAGTAAAAAACTTTTAATATCCTATATAATTATCATACTTACTGTATATATTAAATCGCTATAGGTGATTAAGGCGAGCTTCCTCGTATGTAACGACCAGTACATCTCATATTATTATTAAATGTATATGAATGTAAAATTTTACTTTGTCCGACTGGACATTTCCAATAGGTCCATTCAACAGTTTCCAATAAAGATAAAAGCATGTCCATCTGACTGCGATTACTCGGACCTGACGACTTTGTTGCGATTCGTTTTGTTTTTATTGTACAGATAAAGAGACTTTTAAATGTAGTACTGTGTAATATACACATACACGTAAACCAAGAAAAGAAAGTCTTATACATTTCTTCGAAAAATAATTTGCTTGATAAAACAATAAAATAAAGTTATTTTTTAACATCGGTTTATATATCTATACACAAATAAAATTGGAGTGTCTGTTTGTAATATCAAAATAACCGCTTTTTATTGAATGCATATGGATGTATACACGGGACATATTGTACCAGAATAGTGTTTTTTACAATTTTAGTCTGTCTGTCTGTATGTCTGTCTGTATGTCTGTCTGTATGTCTGTCTGTTTGTTCCGGCTAATCACTGAAACGGCTGGGCCGATTTTGTCGGAACTTTCACTGACAGATAGCTGATGTTTTAAGGAGTAACTTAGGCTATAAAAATAATCATCATCAATCCGTATACTCTGTAAAACTAAGTTAACGCGGGCGAAGCTGCGGGCAACAGCTAGTCTTTTATAAATGTTTACCTTTAAATTTACTTTGCTCAAAACGTAGGTAAACTATAAAAGAAGTGTTGTAGAATAGCATATAGATATTAGATGCATACAGGCGATTGCTGTTAATTTTAAATTAGAGCTCAAGTGGCCGCAGATTATTCGATTTGATGTTCATTAAAGGGCATATTTCCAATAATGAACGAATCAGATTTTTTCAATTTGGAAACCAAAATATTATACTGCTATTATTGGTAGATAAATTTCAGACTGTGTCAGTAAAACAAACGAACCTGTTGCCTGTAAAGTCGGTTTACGGACGATAATTTTACATGATAACGTCATAATGCGTCACAAGCCGAACGATTAGGCCAATCGTGCCTCTCTATCGCTCTCGCTTGCGTGCTCACTCATGACTCTCACTGGAACGTGGCTCTTTTTCGTACGTGCTGCTGGTGTTCATAGATTTATAAGACGTTATCACGTCAAAAAAAAATGTAACTATGCTTGAGGCTTCTACTGCATTTACCTATCACGCCATATTTTTTTCAAGACGGTAAAAAGTCAGCCAATGTATACAACCATGTCCCCATTATAGACTATGTTATTATTGCTATATTAAACATATTTATGTAACTTTTATGTAATTGAAAGAAGTTTGCTATTATATTTATGAAAAATATGTTAATTCCTATATAATAAAACAAAGATAATTTAGTTTCAAATAGTATTTCATAACATTTCCAGTAAATATAGTGAAATATCCATGTCTAGTTGCTAGTATGCATACGCGGCACGACTGCGCACGAAGGGTACTTTCGCATCAATCTAAGAATTAGGGTTCTAATCTCATTTGTCCTATTACTATTCGGTGTTAAAGCGTAACGTTCACTAGTAATGTAAATTGCGACATTAATATTTTCCTTGATGAATTGTATAAATTGGTTAAGAAAAATAAATCTTCAAATGAAGAAAGTATGCCAAAGAGAAGCAGGAGGAGAAAGTGTGAAAAAGAGATCTAAGACTGTTGAAAGCAGGCGGGAAAAAAAATTATGGCTCTGATCTACGGCTGTGATTTGAATTTATATGAATCGAAAAAGCGACATTTGGATGAGCACAAACATACTTGGCTGTAAGATAACGACATATAAAACAGATTGCATTTATTATATTTTTATACTTTACTTACCATGCCATGCTTCTTATTTGTTGTAATAAGAATGGCATGGAGTCTCTATAATAAAAAGTAAATTAACTTTTAGGCACTGGTATTTAAAAAAAACCTTTAATTTTTCCACACAGTAATATTTTCGTATCCTTGTATATTAGTTTTCTAAATGACTTCCCTTCATTCTCGGTGGTATGAACTGCATATATTTTACCAGTTACATTCAACTGTATTCTATTATCTATTTTACCTCATTTTTTTCTAAATAAACCTATATTGTCATTTTTTTATTAATGGAAATCGCTTGCTTTTAATGTGGCCCATTTAAATATGATCAAGATCTGACTCGTAGTTTTTGAGTTATCCTCAATAGTTATTTGGTTGACTACGATTACATAGATATTTTTTTCATTTTATTACTTGTCGATATAAATTGGTTATGTGTTTATGAAATATTTTATTTACCAATCTGTTTATTATGTGACTCCAATTATCAAAGCTTCGCAAACTCAGACATACTCAACCTGAACTAGATGTTAAATGAAGCGAGTCCACTATCATGTTGGTTAGGTCTTAATCTTAAGTGGTATTAGCATTCTATACTAATACTCGTAATATAGGATCTTAGGAATCTAGATTCTAGCACGTGCTTAAGGCGTATTTACTTACATTACGTACATACGTATTACTCGTCCGGGCAGACACTGTCCCATCGCAACAGCGTCATTCATCTTATCCAAAACTATCAATAGGTCAGAGCGAACCAAGTTAAAGAAGAACAAGTCAGAACAAAAATGACACACTGTAGCAGTGTGCAAAATTTTAACAAAGGTTCAGTAGTTTAAGAGTTCATCTCGAAGTTTTGTACACAAAGAAAAATTTTTTGCGACTGTCATATCGATGTTTTAGAATAAATCGAAAAAATAAAACTGATATCAGTTTTTATTTCCTACATCTACGCTACCGACAACATAGTATAGTATTTTTCGGTGGTAGCCGGGTAAAATGTGAATGCGTGTTACATATCAAGATAGCAAAAATAGACGTTCAACATTGACAGTAACGACTATGTATTGTCCTCACGTCGAATATGACGACGACCCAAGTAATAAACATATAGCGATTTTACTTTAAAAAAATGAAAATGTATAAAGAATTTTTTTTACGTTTTTTTATCGCGGTTTATTAAGATTTTTACCGAGTTCTCCCGTCACCATGGTTGCTGTAAAGTATCCGAAACGTCGGGTTTGTAAAAAACTTAATAAACAGAGATAAAATCCGTAAAAATTGTTTCATTATCAGTCACACCAGATTTTCGAGCAATTTTGTTTTATGCTAGATACTTATTTACTCCTTTTATTAATTCGACCTTTAGTCCCAAAGTAAGCCAATAATGGGGAAGTAGGTACAATTAGTAAATTCTCGTTGGTCAACCAGAAACTATAAATACGTTTTTCTAAGGTGGTCTGTATTTTACAAGATAATAGTTAAAGACCAGAGTCAATACATACATATATTTATTTTAAAAACAATTTAGACACGCGTAAACGTGATAATCTAAATTCAAGCCAAGAAAACTGACTGCACCATGAGTAACTTATCTATATAGTAATAATAATATCTATGGACGCTTTCACACCACGTCAATCTGGTCCCGTGGTAAGTTCTCGAGGAACTTGTGTTACGGGTACCAGGCAACGGAAATATATTTAATACTTTTATACTATACATATATTTAAGATTTTTATTATATAATACACATATTTAATACATATCCATGACCCAGAAACACAGAAAATATTTTTGTTCCCTGGCGGGATTCTAACCCGCAACCTCCGGGCTTGAGCGCCAACGCGCTTACCACTGAGCCACAGAGGTCGTCTTATACATGTTATCTTTGTCACATTAATCTGATTTTCGCGAGGTTCGACTGCTATCTAACATTTGTTTATTATTCAACTTAAGGCGATGCAATTTTTTTGGAATAGAATAATTGAAATATATGAAACCATACGCTCATGACATAGACCGACAGACGAGTGCATGAGTGATATACGACGGTAGCTGAAACGATTCAAACGATAAGTATTACGTCATGTCCGCCGATGATTGATAACAATGACACTAACCTCAATTGGATCCCATTATTTTTGTGTTTCATAAAAATTGTTAATAAAAAACGCCGCATGTGTGGCATAACATAATATATGGTGGAGTTGATTAAATTGTTTAATAGAGGAGCAGGGGGCTAAGTAATAACAGCCGTACGAATCGATTCATCAGGTTAAGCTTGCCGGGGTTGATCTGTGGATGGGTGACCATCTTTACATACGGAGACTCCTCCGTGCCTCGGAAAGTCCAGGCTGTCATTCGTGGATATTTGACAGTCTTTACGCGTCATGAGGAGTTCCTAAATCTGACAAGCAGTCTTACCACGGGGTATCGTATTACCCAGTTACTGGGTTGTGGAGGTCAGATAGGCAGTCACTTCATTTAAAATACTCGTATCCAGCTGAATCCGGTTAGAAAGGGAGCCAACCACAACATAGTTGGGAAACGGCTTGGCGAAACGAATAAGATAATGCAAGTAATAAACTAATGCCAATATTACCCATTGTGTTATTATTATAAATTTATTTTTAACAATTATTTTCTCGTAATCAAGTTCAGTGGCTCGTAATCAAGCGACATAAATACAAAACATTAAATATATTTCATATTCATCATAATCAAAGCGAATCTATCTACAGACTCAGCAAAACTAACGAAGACTTGAAAATAAAATACTATGAAATATTCTTGGTATTTATTCGAGTTTTACTTTATGGTTATTATAAGCTATACAGCGTGCGTAAATTGCTTAGTTTATTCCTCGTCTCTCCTCAACCATGAAACAATAAACTTCAGGGGCCTTTTCTTCGTCATAAATATCGCATTACTATAAGTGGAGGTAATAAAAAATTAACTACATTCGCCTCTTACTCCACGAATGCTCTATTAAAATTATTGTACGATTTGATTCCTTTTGTTTTTTGGCTGTTATTTGATTTGTAACATTTTATGGAGAAATTGCATTACTATAATATTTATAATAGTATTTTATTTAGTTTTTCAGGAATGAAAATAACTAGCCCTGGGTGTTATAAAATATCAGATGAAATTATATGAGTTATTTAAAATTGGCGCATTACAGACTAACTCTAATACGTACTTACTCAAGTTCTGAGTGTTAGTTACTATCTAGTAATTGATAATTCTGAACGACGTCAACCACTAACGTATTATTATGTTATATATGATTAACATGTAAAAAATATTTTTATAAGTTAAACTTAGCCCTATAAAGCCCCTCATCATTTTAACTGCAAGGAACCAGAGAAGGTTCAAGATTCTCTCCTATCGGCTTGATTATTTAACGTTGTGTAGAGATTTCGGATCACTTTGCTTCTTCTACTATGTCGATGTCGATGTCGATGGATGTCGCTATCACTTACGACCAGGTGAAACAACTGTCTGTTTGTTCCCTCTTCTATAAAAAAAGATAGAAATCCTATCCTATGTCGTACTCGATTAGAAGATTATATTCAGAAGTGTACTGATACTACTGATGAAGACACACTAATTATAATTTCAGCACATTGACCGCTACTTGACAAAGTACTTCAGCCTAACAAAAGGATATTGAAACTTGCTATAGAATATCTTAGTTCTAGAATACTCTAAACTTGTAAAGGGAAACTTTGGAAGTTCATTAAAGCCTCACGGTTTGGTTGCATCGGTCAAAGTTGGGCTCTCGACTTGAGCACCTTTAGAATGCCCTGCAGCCGCGAGATATGAAATATTTTCACTTAAGGTAACACGGAGGTATGGTTATTATTTGATAACTAGTTGACTTAAGACAACTTAAAGCGTCCTTTTTATATCGTAGGGAAATCCTTTATAGATGTAGTCAGGATCTTCGGGTGAATCGTGAGCACATGTGGGAATTGCATCTGGGAGTGCCCTACCCGAAACTAAAACCACTGCAAGTGCCTTCAGATTTTTGAGGGTCCCGGATCTGCAGGCAACATGATCACCTCGGCGACAGGCTGGCCCCGGCGAATGCCATATTACTTCTCCAAACAATCCCCAAGACGTCGTTTCATACTGGGCTCTGGTTGGCATCCCAGCCCGAGACGAGCACAGGTGAGTTAGCCAAGATGCTATTCTACAATCGTAAACGCTAGTAGAAAACTAATAAATGTATGGAAATGACCCTTGAGGAATGGTTATCAAGGGATTTTATTTTTTTATACTATTAAAGTTAGATAGAAGTATATTGTAAAGTATCACAAACGCCGGGAAAGTAAAATCTTCATAAGCTGTAGTGACACTCATTCAAAACTGTTTAATTATGAGCAAATTTCGCGTAACCATGAGAAATCAATATAGAAGACGACTATGCCCAGAAGCCCACTCAGGGCTGGATTTTCTAGAATTGTCTCTGTCTAGAGTTTAGACGCTTTCTAGATTCTCTCTGGTCCGAGAAAGCAACTATTAATTTGTTATAATAATTTTCTTCATCACATTACAATGATGTCATGATGTGAACCGGTGAGAGGGATGCGCTGTGCCCGGCTGCATCATGCATGGTATAGTAACACAATGAGTTGCCTGGGCTAGTTTCATGTAAATTAGTTTATGGTCTTGGGCGATGTTGAGCACTTACCATCAGGTGGCACGTCTGCCAGTTTGCCATCTATAAAAAAACAATGATTGCGTTACACAAAATCATAGATTTTTCTAATCGATTTATACGAAACCTTGATAACTAGATACAGCCAGTTTTATCGAATCTCCACTAAAATGGACTGACGATGAACCATATATCTCTTTAATCACTTACAATTACCACAATTGCATACCAGCCTCATAATTGAAGACTGAAGATTTCCATTAAACAATGAAGAAAACTGGAACATTCCTATTATCCCGTTATAATGAATACCGAAGGGTTCTTTTCGCATAGTTCTAATAAAGAGGAGGAAAGGCGTCGAAACTTCAAATTAAGATTCTTCGAGTTCCGAACGGGGAATAAGATTAATGAAGGATGGCACCTGAGGGTCGCTCCTCTCCCACTAACGATAGAGCGGGGGAATAACTGTTGAAATTAATAAGCGGAAAAAGTCCTCCCTAACTTAGCCTGGATGGTAATATAAGTATTTGTTGTAATAAGATCTGTAATGTCGTTATCACTAAGAGCTTATTAGCGGCTTTGCCGAATTGATTTGAAATTCACATTTTCCAATATAGTGTGGAACCCAGAGTATTTTTTTATCTAGTACTAATATGTAAGGCTGTATAGCGATTATCAGTTTGGTTGTTAATTTTGGAAGTATGAGGTAATTGAAAAATTTCTAAATTAAAAAAATAGGTGCCAATTATGTGCAGATTTATGTAACTAGAAAATGTATTACCTCCTAAAATCACAACATGAATGCTCCTCTAGTCCCGTCGGGGCAGACATAAAACTAGCCTGAAATAGAAAAAAATCCGGGGGGGCGTTTTTTTTAACGCCGGAGTAGGGAGAGTGGGGGGATTTGGACGTATAAATCTCGATTTTCTAACTAATCCCGGTAGAGAATTCGCCGCCATCTTGTTTTAAAGTTAAATTTTTTCGTTTTTCTGAAATAACTCGTTAATTTTCAACTTTAGAGCAAAAATGGCGTTATCCAAAGTTGTTGCAAATTTAATTTCTCTCAATTATTATCATTATCATTTTTACGCTAGGATCAATATTTGTAGAGTTATACTATCAAGTTTATCAAAAAAATCTTAATGGGTGGATTTTTTTTTCTTCAACTTTGGTTCTCGCACTTTTTACTCGAATCGGAGGTGAAATTGTTTTTATTTTTCATATATTTTGTATATTATCTAGTTTATTTATAAAAAAATTGTAATGGAGAATGTAGAAGGGAATTTTGTGTCTTTTACATCTGGTTATGTACATGTACATATATAGCAAAATAAATCAATGAACGCTGACTGCATACACGTAATGACGCGTCATTGTCCCGTTATAGTAAGACAGCTGGCACCATTTTTTGAGTCGCAAAGCGTACAATGAGCGTTACGCTTAGGCGGCTCAGGGTACGCTTGCGTTTTGTTATGATTTTTTTTTCTTTTTTTTTTTCGGAAGGGCTAGACTTTTCGGCCTGATGGCCTTTAAGCTCAATCGGTACAGTAAGTGAGCAGATGGCTCACTTAAGAAATATTCGAAAGGGGGGCGCGGTTCATCGCGCGCGCTGCTCGGGAGAGCAGGATTTGGACTAGTTAAATTCGATACGGTTGACGAATCTTTTACGGTTGAATTTAACCTATCATCATGAAGCCGGCCCTCATCCCTCCCTCTGTAGAGGGAGGCGGGCCACGCGCGGTGCCCAAGTAATCTAGCGGTAGCGTAGTGCTACCGCTGTTAGCGCGATCTGGTTTTGTGTCTACTCGTATCGGATTCGAACCTAAGCTTTCGCGATCGGTCCGGATCGATGTGGTTTCCATGTGTAAGGGTCGACGTCGCTTACGACCCCGAGGCCCAAGCGGTGTGCAGGTGTACCTAGCACCGTTTGTTGTGATTCTGTGTATGTTGTGACGTTCGCGTCGCGCTTTTGCGTCGCGCATTAGTAGCTGAGCGATTTCGTCAGCTGGATCTGTTAAAACATGCTTAGGTAACCTATGTCTAATTGGAACTGAGCTATCTGGGGAATAGTTTGCCGCGCTCACGATGAGCGGGTTGGGGTGGAGAAGTGCAGTGCAGGAAATGACGTCAGAACGCCACTTTTCAAAGTGGCGTTCTGACGTCATTTTGAAGAAGCCCCTAATGGACTCTAATCTGAAGTCCCTGTGCAGGTCGATGTTTCTTACGTACCATGGGCAACCGGTTGCCATGCGTAAGAATTTATTTTGGACTACTTGTAGTGCATTGAGTCGACTTTGTGGCACATGCGCGAATGCGATACAAGAGTATGACATAATGGGTCGGATACAAGTTTTATACGGGGTTAGCTTAATGCCTGAGGGGCATTTTGCTGTTTTTGTTAATTAAGAAATATAAACGGCTCAAGACGAATTTAGCCTTTTTGGTGACTGTCTCTATGTGTGGTCTAAATGACATCGACCTGTCAAGGGTGACCCCCAGGTATTTTACCTGATCTACTCTGGGTATTTCTACATTGTTTAACCTTATCGGTTTCATGGTACGATAAGGTCGTCTGTTTGTGACCCTCCTACGGGAGAATTTTATGGAGGCACTTTTTTCAGGGTTTATATCAATCCTCCATTTTGCGAACCATTCACCCAGCTCGGCGACGGCACGCTGGAGGATGGTGGAAGCCTTTGCGGCTGAGGGGTGGGTGATATACAGAGCGGTATCGTCTGCAAAGAGAGCCCGTTTAACCGCTGGGTGTTCGGGGATGTCGGAGGTATACAAGTTCGATACAAGTCGATTCGGTGCGCGTCCGCCAACGCGTACAGACGTCCGTTAGATCTTTGAGTTCTGTTTACGCTGAATTCATTGTTCACTCGTAGCTGGGGGATTGTAAATCCAGTTAACCGATCGTGTGGTGGCATATAGTTGCGAAAGCAAGCAAGTGCGTAAACGTTCCCGTGCGTTCCGTGCTTAGCTGGTCTGACCTCCTCGCCCCACTGTATTCATACGTCCAGCGTCCTTACAAACTAGTGAAGAGCTCCGCCGGGCTCACCGCGTTTGCGCGAAAACCTCGCATAGGTTTTCCGCGCCCGCATAGGTCGTTCGTTGTGCTTTCGTGGTGTGCCGGTACCACTCGCGGTTTGGTCAAATTGTTAGGCGCGGAGTGCCGCTTTCGTTTTTCGTGCGAAAAGTGCAAGGTGCGATCCTGCCTACGTTTCACGTAAGATACACGCGAACATACACCTACCTGGGGTGGCGTCCCTGTACCCGCCTCAGGTAGTCGACCGCATTCCTTTCTACACATCCTCGCACAGGCGAGCGGTATAGGTACTCATCCCATAATGTCTTAATTACCTTACCTGCGTAATTACCTCGACAACAATAAAAACAATGGCGGCGTTACAAAATAACATGACTAATGAGGCCCTTTTGGCATTCTTGCTGGGTAAATACCCAGAATTAAACAACGATGTCGTAGAGTATTTTAAAAAATCAGGCAGCAGCCAACAGATTTTTGACACGGATTCTCTCGCGTCCCTGTCCACCGACGACGTGACAAAAGAGACGGTCACTCCATCAGAGGAGGAAATGTCTGTTACAGGCAGTTCCTCCGAGGAGGAAGGCGGATTCATAGAGATCCGCAACAAGAAGAAGAGGCGTCGCTCGGACCCAGAGTCCGCGCCGTCCTCAGCGCCATCTCCCCCACTCAAGACTCAAGTCACCGCGTCTCCCGCCCAGGGCCCTCAGAGCGCCCCAGCAGAATACAGTAGGCCAACGGCACCCCCTGCCGGCATCACGATGCCCGCAGCCCCCCGCCCTACCCCCTCTTCCGGCTACGGAGCTGACCTGGCTTTCGTGTCACAGTACCTTAGCTTCATTGACACCAACGAAGTTAGTATCCTAGCAGCGAAGCTGCGAGGTTCCCCCCATGATCGTCTACAAGCGTTAGTAGACCATGCGGCCTTGATCGACCAGATCAAGTTTTCCACTCCAAGCCCATAAATGGCTACCACCGCCAGAACTAAACCGCGCTCTCTGCGAGTGGTGTCGTTCAACGCGAACGGCATTAGGGCGAACATCGACGAAATTCGTATATTCGTCAAAAAACACGATGTAGACGTCCTCCTTGTGCAGGAAACGTTCTTAAAACCCAGTATTAGTGACCCGCGTATAGTCAATTATAATATTGTTAGGAATGATAGGACGCGATCCCAACTTGGAGGTACCCTCATTTACTACAAGAGGTCCCTCCACTGTATACCTATAGACACGCCGGCCCTAGAATCACTAGAGGCCTCCGTTTGCCAGGTGAGCATGACCGGCCATCAGTCGATCACAATCGCCTCAGTATACCAATCGGGTAACAGGAAAATACTATTTAGCGATTTGAAAACGCTCTTAGAATTAGGCAACGCTGTCTTGATTGCCGGCGACCTAAATAGTAAACATCATTCATGGGGCTGCAGAGATAACAATAACAATGGAAATATTCTCTGTAAAGCAGTCGATGATTTAAACAGTATTATTATCGCCCCCGATGAGCCCACGCGTTTCGACTTCGCAAGTAGCGAGAGAAACGTGCGGCCATCTATACTAGACATAGGCATTCTACGGAATATCACCCTTCAGGTACATTCCATAGAAACCATCCAGGAACTTAACTCTGACCATAGGCCGGTGCTTATACAACTCGGCGACCCGGCAAACAATATTAGTACAGTCAAAAAAAGATCATCGACTATAAACTTTTAAACGACAATCTTAAAATACTTCAATCGAGTCATCTCGATAAAATCCCCGATATAATAGATAGTCCTCAAACTGCTATATCCGCATGCTCCGACTTTACCGACCATCTGGTAGCGATGATAGAAATGTCATCCAGGGAGATCTCACAGGCCCATGACGGCCGATGGGACTTCCCGGAGGACCTTAAAGACCTAATACGCCCAAAAAATGCAGCAAAGCGTACATACTCTCGCTACCGGACGGACGAGTATCGACGAGCTCTCCGTGACCTCGAACGACAGGTCAAAGCCCGGGTTATAGAAAATCGAGCAGAAAGGTGGGATCGCTTCCTGAGTGAAATCTCACCTTCGCACGTGGCCTACTGGCCACTCGCCCGTTCTATGAAAAAAAAACGGAGGCACCTATGCCTCCGTTAAAAAGATTAAATAGCGCGCCTGCACTAGAGGACGCCGACAAAGCGGAATGTTTAGCCGATACACTCGAGAGCCAGTGCACTCCGAGCCAAATAGTCGCAACTCCCCCCGTAGGCCCCCATGCAGAGGAGGTAACTAGGGAGGTAGCGAGAAGGGCCTCTGCGCCGCTGGAGGGAGATCCAATCCTTCCGACGGACGTAGAAGAGGTCCAAGACATTATAAAATGCCTCCACGCCAAGAAGGCCCCCGGGCCGGACGGGATTTCCAACAAGGTATTAAAAATACTACCGCCCGCCCTAGTTATCCTTCTGGTTAACATTATAAACGCCCTCCTCAAGGGTTGTAGGTTCCCCGATATATGGAAAGAAGCTACGGTCATAGGAATACCCAAGCCCGGAAAACCGCGCTCAGAACCGTCTAGCTATCGTCCCATAAGCCTGATAAGCTCGTTAGGAAAAATCTACGAAAGAATTCTGCTTAGGCGGTTGAAAACCGTCATTAGCGAAAAGAATCTTTTCATAGATGAGCAATTCGCCTTCCGCGAAAACCACTGCTGCCCGAGGCAAGTCCACCGTATGACGGAGGATATACTCAGAGGTTTCCTTAAGAAAAACAAACACGACACGTGTGCTGTGTGCCGTCTTCGATGTAGCAAAAGCCTTCGATAAAATCTGGCACGAAGGCCTCATATACAAACGATTCAAGTTAGGAATACCGGACAGACTAGTCATCATCATCCGCGACTACCTTTCTGACCGGCATTTTAGATATAGAGTTGAGGGCACTCTATCCTCTCGGAGACCTCTGAGGACCGGAGTCCCACAGGGCTCCGTGCTGTCTCCGACATTGTACAATTTGTTATGACGTTGTCACGTTAAACTATCGTCCACGTGTGCGCGTGCCACGCTCCCGGCTGCAGGGGTACCACGATCTTGCTTGTTCCTCGCGTCAGCTTTGCTGTGTGTTTGCAGTGTAATTAATATTAATTTCATATTATATTTTTGTTTTTTTTTTATCACAGGGAAATGCTTTTTACGTATGTAGCCAGGATCTCGGGTAGATCCTGACCCTATGTGGGACTCTCACCTGGGAGTGCCCTACCCGTAAACTAAAACCACTGCGAGCGCCTTCAGCCGCTTTAATTTGAGGGTCCCGGATAGGCATTCAACAGGATCACCTCAGCGACAGGCTGGCCCCGGCGAAGGCCAGAATACTCCTCTTAAGGGGGGACTGCCCGGCTGCTTAGGCAGTACCCGCGACGTCGTGACATACTGGACCCAGGTTCCCATCCTGAACCCGACACGAACACAGGGGCGTTACTGAAGGCGCATTAGGTAGCGCCTCCTGCGCACCCCCATTCGTCGCCCACGGGGGGGGGGGGTCATTTCATATCCTTGGATAATCCTTATTATCCTTCTTATCTTTGGGTATGAAATGAATATTAATTATACTGTATTTCTGGTTTTTGTATCGATGCTAATCAGTAGTGCGTACGTTTTACGTGCCTGATGAAGGCTTAATAAATAAAGCCGAAACGTAGCAAAATTAGCAAATTAGTGTTTTAACTATTTTCCACAATCCTGCAAATATTAAAAAATTAAATATATACTAATGTAAGTACTTATAATATTTGTATATTAATTAAAGTGTATCTATAAATTTAACGATATTTATAGTGACCATACATAATATACTATATGTTTTTCTTTATCGATGAGCAAGCGATGGTCTCATGTTCAGGTGCATGTAGGAATTTAGGAAAACCCATTTCAAGGGACCAGAGGGAGGAGTGAGGATCGAACCTGGACCTCTCACTCGAAAGGCCGAGCCGATACTCACAAGGCCATCGTCACTTAGACTGTATTTTATTAATACAATTATAAATTGCATATAAAATAAAATTAAAATGTTCCATAGATATAATTTATGCACCAGCATGAAGTTTCTTTAGTGCGGTTAGCTAACTTGTAAGTTAAATAGAAAGTGACAGAGAAATATAGCCTGTATAGGCGGGTAAGTTAATTAAGTTAGATAATAAGATATTAGATAGATAGAAAGTCTAGGTAATAATGGTCTCTTTTTTTTATTTTCCGCCGGGAAATGCTCTTAGGCATCCCGCGGGGGAAAGGGAACTCCCCAGGTGGGTATATAGGACTCACTGCGCCCGAAAGATTGTAAGGTGGACGCAGTTCTACCCACTATAACCCGGCGAGTGCCACCAATGCCGCCTTTGGTGAGGTGCTCCGGATCAGTTGAGGAAACAGGGCACCTCGACGGCTAGTCTACCCCTCAAGGGACCGACGCCACCTCCACAGTCCCTCCCAACGTCGGGACAATGCAATGGGGTGAGGTTCCCATCCTACTCTTTTGTCCTCTCTTCTTATAAGATGAGTACAAAGAACAGCCCGTCGGTTTACTTAGCTTCGCCCAAGGTGCTGGGTTCACCTTAGGTTATTGAGCCCCACCGCCACGACAAGGCTTGAACCATGGTGGGGATAGTTAAAATCGTCTAGTAATTTAGCACAGGCAGCAGTTTAATTTTTTTGCAAACGTAAATTAACAACCGCAGGACTGATGATGTTTATTTTTGTAGTGTATATCACTCCGCGTTAATGAGGAATTACTGTTTACAGAATTTCGAATTTGGAAGAAAATGGAAGAGGGGGCAAACGGACAGTCGGTTCACCTGATGGTAAGTGAAAGGGACATCCACAGAAACCTGGTACAACAGGTGCGTTGCCGGTCTTTATTACATCCAAACTTACAAACAATACCGTTATATTTTAGCCGTCGAATATGGGTCCTAATATAAAGTAAGCGCGTCTAAATACTTTTCTAAAGAGGCCATTATATATTATTTATGATTTTTATATACTTTTACACAAGTATCACGGAATACTCCGTGACAGTTTAAAAAACAGTAATAAATTGTATGGTGTAATTTCGCACATGCGGGAACGGAGCTTAATTTTTATGAATACGCAATTTTCGCCCCGGCCAAAGTGGTAGTTGTTAAAATTTATAGAAACACTTTTGACGCTTAATATATTACATAGCGGCCTATCCATTTATAGCCCGCGTTAATTATATTTTATTACGATGGCTGACGCATTTTTATTAAAATCACAACTTTAACCGTTTTTTTTTGTTTCGTTGGGCAATGCGTAAGAGCATACCATCGGGCATCGGAGCCCGGGGTGATGTGGGGCTCTCTACACCCGCAGTGATAGTAAGATGGACGCAGACTCTAGGAACTAAACCCTTGCGGTATTCTCATCGTCGTCTGGTCGGCCCCGGCGTGGGAACTGTCTCCGCACCGGTAAACGACGGTGCGCCATCCGGCACTCTCCTCTGGAGGCATGAGGGTGGCATCCCTCCTTCTCCGCTTTAGGCACCGTGAACACATAAGGGTGCCTTATAGGCTAGTTATGTTAAGCTCGTAAGATCAAGTTGTGCGAGAGGGAGGAAAAACTCTGGCGTGCCTTGGCTGCAAAATCGACTCGAATGCAAAGACGGTAAACTACATGATATATGGCGATGTCATGCCATGATGCCCCACCGCCTCAACTCTCTTGATATGTGTGTCAACTAAACGTAGTGATTACATTCTCTTGGGTGTCAACCATAGACTTAGAATATACATAATATACCACCTGACAGCCCGAAAATGCGTGACGATTTTTGAAAAGTCAATGTGTGCAGAGCACATGCACACATTGACACACAGTGATGTATCTTTTACTATCGATACTCAATAGTACAGCCCGTTCGATAAATTGTAAACATTGTTGTGGGGGGTGAATTTTCCAATGGTCAGATATGTTATGGTTTTTATAAGGGTACTTAATATACACATTACAAAGTTACATAATTATTCCTCAGTAAGGCTGCGTTTCCACCAGAGATGTGCGAGGGAAATGTGTCGTGCGAGGATGTGTAGCTGTGCTGTGGAAATGTGTTGGCGTTTCCACCAAAGCTGTGCGAGGAAAATGTGTCGTACGAGGATGTGTAGTGGAGCTGTGGAAATGCGTATTATTGTGCGGTGCGAACCGTGCGAGGATGCGTTGCGAAACTGTGTAATGTGTCTAAGGACTGGCTACAGTACAGTACGTAAAAAACCTAGCTCCGCTAGGCCGTTTCCACCAGAGCTGTGCTAAGCGAGGTAAATGAAGCAATTCTATTGGTTCTTCAAAAACACATCCCTCGCTACGCATCCTCGCACATCTCTGGTGGAAACGCAGCCTGAGGAAGGTAAACTACATATTCCTAGAGAAAAAATATCTGACGATTGCAAAAACAGCCCTTAAATTATTTGAGATAAAAGGTAAATATATATTGAAATAAAAACAACACGTAGTATATTATTCATTCTCAAATGAAATATCATAACATACTTACTATTTATATAAAATAATGACTTTTATTATGTACTTAGGTACCTACTTTATGTATTATTTGTTTCAATTTTTTTTATGTTAGTTGGATAGGCAAACTGGCAAACGTACCACCTGATGTTAAGTGGTCGACGTCGCCCATGAACATAAACTAGTTTACCTGGAACGAGCCCAGGCAACTCATTTATGTGTTGCCTATCCTGAGACATAAGATGTTAAGTCTCGGTGCCAGTAATTACACTGCCTGTCTTTCCCTTCTCTCTTCTTCTCTCTCAAATGATTTTAAAAAAAGGAAAATAATAAAATTAGGGAACGAATCGATCAATATTCAATGGACGCATGATCCATGACTTGCTACACAAGATTTACACAACCTAATAAACGGGTAATAAATCCAGCATAGTTATTCCAATTCAATATCATTTATTTACTTTCATACAACACTTGTTATATTCGCTATCTCTTTCATCTCTTCCAATATAAAATAATAAAATACATCAAGAAACAGTTGCTTCTCTCTTCGAGACTCCGCTCAGAGTGCCTGACCATAGTCCTATTCGATACTGTGCCATACTCTCCCCACCATTCGTTCCCCTACTAAACGGGTAACAGGCCCGTTTAGTCAATTCAGTCTCTTTTAAATTAATAAAACAACTTAATATCTCTTTACATTTAACAATGGATTCTTCACTACATTTATCGTTATTAATATTGATATAGTTTTATACATTGGTATATATTATTGTATGATGGTTATGAAAGTTACGAAATAGCCTTAATTATGCTTCCACTAAGTATATGAGCAGTTATTATTTTAACGGTTACTTTAACATTATACTGTTATAAACGTAAAACAAGTCATTTGATTAAAGTTAAAAAAAAATGGGTAGATGTTATTGTCCTTTAAAAAAATAATCTTACTCAGGTGGTTCCTTACAGTCTCCTTACTCAAATTAAGTAGCTTACATTCGTATTTGAGCCGAATATCGAACAGATGTCTATAATACTTCATTATTAAGTATCTGCGCCCACTTAAAACTTATTGGTCCATATTGTGGCTCGTCAAGCACAAAAACAAGTCGGAAATATCTTCCGATATTAGAAGCGTCGCTTTGCAAATTGTATTGTTGGGATTCTAACCAACACGACACGTTAATATCAGCCATTTTCCTCTAATTATATGATCTTAAGGGAATCTGTAAAACAAAATGATTATGATTCATCGCTAACAAGCAAACAGTTCCAGCTTCGCGTGGGTCCAATTGCAATGTATAATGCATATAAATGTCGGAGAGGACATTAGTACGGGAGCGGATTTGACAGCGAGTGCCGGAGATTGGTGGTGTTGCAGTGTCAATTCAAAAACTTGTGTTAGGATTGGCAAGAATATGGGCTGGACGGCCGAGGCGTAGGGAAGTTTTGTATTACGTCATAGACACACCCGACTACTGCCTTAAAAAAGCGAGGTCGTGTTCGTAGAGGGGCTATTTATATCTGCGACCTCAAGGAGGACGGAAGTCTAGCCAAATCACTATCGGCCATGTTAAGTTTGTTAATTAATGTTGGGCCAACCTCTTCTTAATTGTGTACCTAGTAAGTCTGTAGTAGTATTTATGATATTGTGTGAGGTTCGTGTATGTGTATGCATGTGCAGTGTGGGTAAGGACGGAGGTGCTTTATGCATGCACATGCACACGTACCTACACATTATATCCGGCCCTAAGATTGTTATTGTTTTATCAAAATGTAATAAAATTGTTGTTATTATTATTTAAAACGCATTTTTCTTCTGATATTCCCGTTACATATAAACCTTGCTCTTTAGTCACTCTATATTATATCGAAAGCTGTTTTATTTTTTGTTGTTTTTAGATTAGTTTCAAATTAATTATATATATGATATACCATTAAGGATATCGATAAATTTGAATCAAGCACTAGCGTATATGTATAAAATATTGATGAAAATTAATCTTCAAATATTGTGTAATTTAAGAACAATTGTATCTTTAATTACGTAAAATATGAAAGTAAATAGGACGATTGACATTATTTTATTTGAAATCGAGAAGAAAAGATAGAATATAGCAAAAAATAAACACATCTTAGCAATTAGGACATGAAGATGAGTTACCTGTGAAATGTATAATTTTCACGATTGTTTCTATGATTCACACAAGTGTCACTATTTACATCTTCATATTTTTAAATGCAATAGTATTTATTGTAAATATTTCTGGAACAACGAAATAAATTGGAAATACTGAGAGGCTCTTTTAACGCTTGGTGACTTTGGCTGACCTGTCAAATAAAAGTGGTAACACTTGACATTAGATTGCTCTCTCTTTTCATCTTGTTATAATTCCATAAAGGACTGTCTTCTCTTTCCAACTCTTTATTGGTCTATTATATTATATGTTTATGGTGTCAACTATATTTCTTTATTTTATTTTATCTTTTCCAATAGAATATTATTAATTTTGAATTCCATTTATGCCTATGCAATAACAATGTTTCACATTTTCCGGACATAAAAGTGATGGCAACTTTTTTACATATACATATTTTATTTGTGATCTGGTATAGACATCAGCTATATTCACATGTTACTACACTAGGTACAATTTGATGCCGCAATATCAGCTTGTACTCATCATAATTTTCTTAATTAAAGCCCTTCGTCGATTTCGAGAATTTTCTATTTCATTTACGGAGTTTGTTATTTATACACCAGTTCTGGTAATGTCCGGTAATATTCTTAATATCTACAATCTACATTAATCGGTCGGCACGATGGACGTGGAGCCCTAAATTGCCCTTCATTTATCTAATATATGATGAGTTAAGTTTAAAACAGATCCTGCTGGACCAGTTATTATTATTAAAAGTAAATATATTATAAAAGCTACAGCTTATGTCATTTAACAGGCAGCTCATTTATGCGTTGCCTATTCTATGCCTAAAATGACGTAAGCGCATTTTCACACGAGCCGGTTGCCGGGTAGCCGGCGCTGGTTATCCGGTAGCAAAGTGTATGGGTGTGTATAGCAGCTTTCACACGTACCAGCGTAATTTGCTTACACTTCCAAATAACATACAAAAAAAATAACTTCGCTACCGGATACCCGGCGCCGGCTACCCGGCAACCGGGACGTGTGAAAAGGCACTAGTCTCATTGCCAGAAATTACACCGCCTATTCGAAAACATAGCGAAGCAATTTTACGGAAGAAATAGGCTGCGTTGTGTGGACAGGGACGTGATACAGGTGTATCCCTCCCACCAGTAACTTTAGATACAAATTTGCTACCCATCTTCAAAAAGACAAAAATGTGAATGGCGAGTCATCCGCTCACCTACTGTACCGATGCAGCTTTAAAGGCCAAAAGTATAAACCAATTCGAAAAAAAATCTTGTACCTTTATTTAAATATCTGTGGAAGATCGAAATGTAAAATCCGAATCAAAAATTTATCTTTTTATCTTTCACAAAAATATGCTACTAAACTATGTATAATTTCTACAGTAGATTTCAACTTCAACAACCCAAAATATACCTTCAACAAAACCTTAGCGTTAGAACGGTAATAGGGTAAAATGTAAGTGTTAGACACAATGGGAATAAAAGCGAATTGTGATTCCTCACTGAAGGCAGAATATCACAATAGAACACTGCGAGGACCCACATTCAGGGCCTCAAATTAAACAATGCCTTTAAAAATGAAACTGAAATGTTTGGAACGCTTTTAATTTTTGGTTTTAACCATAGTGCTTGTTAGTGTTAAATGTATTTGCATTGTTGTCTCGTCGGTTCTTCTCATTGGAAATTTGGGACAGGGGTAGATTCAATTGACGTTCAATTAGCTGGGTGAATGTGGGTGACGGGGCATATGCCGTCTTGGCTTAGATTGGAGGAAAACTATTTTTTAATGTTAGTTGGATAGGCAAACTGGCAGACGTGCCACTTGATGGTAAGTGGTCGACGTCACCCATGAATATAAACCAGTTTACTTGGAACAAGCCCAGGCAACTTATTTATGTGTTGCCTATCCTGAGACGTAAGATGTTAAGTCTCGGTGCCAGTAATTACACTGCCTGTCTTGCCCTTCTCTCCGAAACACAGCAAAGCTGTTTCACGGGAGAAACAAGCAAGATGGTGGGACCCATGCAGCCGGGAGCGCGGCACAGCGCTTCCCTCCCACCGGTGAAGAAGAAGTATGGGGACCCCCAAAATTTATTGTTTTTTTTAAACTTTTTTGTAAAAATCTTAATGCGGTTCACAAAATCCATCTACTTACCAAGTTTTAACAGTATAGTTCTTATAGTTTCAGAAAAAAGTGGATGTGACATACGACAGACAGACAGACAGACAGACAGATAGACATGACGAATCTATAATATTATATTATAAAATAAATTATTATTCTATATAAATTTATCTGGGATCGGTGATATGGGCGATCTGGGTATTATACATGATCCTAAATTAACATACGAAAAACATATAGACCAGATCTGTAAAAAGGCTAATAAAACTATGGGCTTTGTTTTTCGGTCAAGCTCCCAGTTTAATAGTATAAAGGTAATTAAGATTCTTTATTGATCCTTGGTGCGTAGTATTCTCGAGTATTGCTCACAGGTATGGAATCCACGTTATAATGTTTACATTGATAGGATTGAGTCCATACAACGTAGATTTTTAAAATATCTGGAGTACAAGCTGGGAACCAAGGACTGCAATTATGAGGCAAGGTGTCGTAGACATCATTTGCTAACTTTACAGCAACGGAGACAAATTGCTGATGTTGTCTTCCTAGTCAAAATTGCTCAAAATCGTGTAGATTCTCCGCAATTACTCTCAAAGATTAATTTGAGGGTACCTTATAAAACACTCAGGCAACCTATATGTTTGGACATTCCGCAGACCACATCTAATTATAGACAAAATTCTTTCTTTATTCGTGCCGTAAAAAGCTTAAACAATGTGGTGGTGTCTTCACAGCTTGATCTTTTTACCTCCTCAACAACTCATTTCAAGAATACTTTAACGAACGCTTGGTTTGATGGCTTTCGAACTAATCCTTAGTTGTGTGAATTTTTATCCAACATTTTCACTATAGCTGTGTCTAGCAAACAAGCTATTTGTAATTTAATTGTGAAAACATATAATTGGTGTTTAGTTTTATATTTAGTTTTTTTTTAAATACTATATCACTGTTTGTTTTCCTAATAAATAAAATAAAAATAAAATAAATAAAATTCCTTTTCTCTTCTAGAATTTCGTGTAACACTGATAATTTTTAGGGTTCCGTAGCCAAATGGCAAAAAACGGAACCCTAAAAATGATCAGTGTTACACGAAATTCTAGAAGAGAAAAGGAATAATAATTTATTTGACATTACAGAATGGGAACATTTGAGAAATGTACAAGGAAATGGATTGATCGTATTTTCAAAACCTGTAAATGAATGAATGCGTTTATAGACTAAGTCACAGTGGTGTCCACTCAGCAACAGTTGCATATTATGCTCTATGTAGAGTATATGCCTGTGTGTGTATGTATGCGTATGTGTGTGTGTTTGTATGTGGCTTTAGCGCTCTGCGGCCATTAGAGGCGTTATATAGTGGGACCGGTGCGTGCGATGAAATGTAAATGGTGCAGCGCAGGGCATAAATCGAGGATAGCTCTCGATTTAGAAAAACAAACCAATTGACACATAAAATGTTTCACGCCGACCAAATTTATCGCGTTTCGTATGTAGATCAGGTTATCGTATTTTACACACTTTTTTGTTATAGCGACATTTTTTATCTGCGATATTTTAAAGTTTAGAAAATGTTTTTAAAAAGAATTTGCAAAACATCTCGTATGGCCTTGTTCATAAATGCTTTTTGCGTGAAACGTAGAATATTATTTCGCAAACGCTTAAAATTTTTGCATGAGTATTTATAAATTTTATGTGAATTACTTTTACTATAAATTTTATTTTATATTACTTTATAGACTTATGAATCTTCCTTATAGAATACGCTTTTATAATTGAAATATATAAATACCAAGAAATTGTATTGTTTACGATAAAATAGTAACGTGTTTGTATTTTATAGAGGAAAGTGGATAAACGATAGACGGTTCTGTTGGTGGTTCTTGGTCAGCAACATCCAAAGACAGCTATTTCAAGTATATGAGTGCTTTTCAAAGGCTGTATCAGTTTCGAAATTCCTGGTTGGCTGGTTTCACATATTGAAAGTGAAGTGTCTTGAAAGTCACTGTTGTGGATTTTCGGACATCAAGGTAGTGTGAACATGTGAACGCCGATGACCGGTGGTGCTCTGCTGGTAAAAGTAGTCTGAAGCGGTCTTGTTGTTTTTTATTAACGTTAAAAATTGAACTTGTGACGAATAGGGGCTTATGATGATGATGATGATGATGATGATGATGATGATGATGATGATTGTTTTCCTTTGACGCTGGGAAATGTTCTGAGGCATCCCGTGGAGGAGTGGGTCACCTCAGGCGGGTATGTGGAGTTCGCTGCGCGCAAAGTTGGTAAGTTGGACGCAGCTCTACTTACTAAAACCCGGCGAGTGCCACCAATGTTGCCTTTTTGAGGTGCCCCGGATCTATTGAGCAAACGGGACCTCGACGTCAGTCCCTCAAGGGACCGATGCCACCTCCACAGGGTTACCTTAGGCTACTGACCCCACCGCCGCGACAAGGCTTCAAACATGTTGAGAAAAAAATGAACTAGTTTCAATACTAATTTATTATTGTTCTTGCATAACAAGATTCTTGCATTCTTATGGAGTAAGAGGAGAACTCGTCATGCAGCAACAAGTAGCTATTTGTAGTCTGACGACCTCTGTGGCTCAGTGATAAGCGCGTTGGCGCTCAAGCCGGAGGTTGCGGGTTCGAATCCCGCCAGGGAACAAAAAATATTTTCTGTGTTCCTGGGTCATGGATGTGTATTAAGTATGTGTATTATATAATAAAAATCTTAAATATATGTATAGTATAAAAGTATTAAATATATTTCCGTTGTCTGGTACCCGTAACACAAGTTCTTCGAGAACTTACCACGGGACCAGATTGACGTGGTGTGAAAGCGTCCATAGATATTATTATTATTATTAGTATTTTTTAAGCTCTATTTACAGAGTATGTGGGGTATTAATATTAAAACAGCTTTACTTCTTACTACTGTAGTATTTAATGGGTTGTTTATTAAAAAATATGACAAGCTCTTTATGATCTGTCTCGATATTTTAATCTAGCCTATTTATATTGAGCTGTACGTCGTAAAAAACGTTTGTAATAAAATAAGTACACTTGATTATTTATTAGTCATTTAATCATAAGCCTTGATTGCTGGATGTGGTTATTTCGCTTAAGTTATCTGATGGTATCCTTCTAATATTAAACAGATGAAAGTTTGTATGTATGGTTGTTCGTTTCTCTTTCACACTAAAACAACAGAATGGATTTTAATGAAACTTTAAAATAATATAGC
Organism: Helleia helle; assembly: GCA_963853865.1. Lineage (NCBI taxonomy): Eukaryota > Metazoa > Arthropoda > Insecta > Lepidoptera > Lycaenidae > Helleia > Helleia helle. The sequence continues at coordinate 11,065,726 of OY971431.1, forward strand.
TTATGCATCAGAATAACACATAGGCTTATAAATATATTATGTGAATTGTTCAAAATCTGATCCTGGGCAGACGAAGTCGCGTGCACCAGCTAGTAGTAAATAATACTAATATCGTATAGACATAGAGATCATATGATAACGTATACCCAGCCAGTATATCTAGATCACAATTAAGTTTGCTAATTACCATATTTCTTAGTCTTTAGTTTTTCAGTAATCCTGGCATTGCCTAGATACTCAAACATTGCGCATTTTGTGCTTTAATTTGAATTTGATCCCTCGCTAGCCATTAAAATACAAAGCGCACAAATATAAGTTAGGGATTTATGTTTCTGTCAAAGCAATACTTTGTTTATTCAAATTTCTTCGCGCAAGCATGTAATCGATCAACTATAGAGAATGTAACACTAGCTTAACTCCATCACGATTGTTGCCATAACTCAGCCCGCAGTGTTTCAACAATAATTGCGACCATAAACTTCACGGGTGACATGCAAAAAGTAATAAAAGTATCAGGCAGGTTTAGCCTACACAACACCATAAAACCTACGCGCCCGCAGTCGCTACTTTGTCGGGCTGGGATGGGCTAGTTTAATAGAGGGGAGTTCTAGCATAACTAAGGCCATTTTTTTTTTCGGATGGATCTATGCTAACGGCCCGAAGGCCCTAATGCTACATCGGATTAGTGTGAGCCCATTTGGCTCACTTTTATTTTATAAAAGTGGGAGATTGCCACTGGGAGGGATCTGTCGCCTTGACGTTCATTGAGAGACCTATGTTCATCAGTGGACGGATGATGATAATAATGATCAGTTTTTTACATAACTAATGCAAAAGACGAAAGCAGAGAATGTAATTATGAATTCACTTCACACGCCACACACAATGTGGCAATAGTTCCTTGGCGTATAAGGTACATAGGCTGCACTAAAAATATCGGGAATGGAATATTTCCACTGTTCCTGTCATATTAAAATCTTTTTAATTGAAAACTCCTTGGTTTTAAAAATCGAATACCATTTATTTATTTAAAAGAAGATTCTCGGTCTTGACACAAGTTCTTGTCAAACTTGTTTAGTCGTTGAGAAAATGGAATTGACTCCAGAAAATTCTTGAGCGATGATTTATTATGACTTTCGAAGTGGTCTAACACAAAAACAGTGTGTTGACCAAAACCACAATTTATCGCTGATTTGCTGAATTTCAACGTGTCAAGCTCAGTGATGATCCCCGTCAAGGTCGTCCAAAAACTGCAGTCACCCAAGAAAACGTTGATGCTGTGCGTAAGCTGATTGAGTAAGATCGACATGTGACATACCGCGAAATTCAGGCAACTTTAGACATTGGCATGAGTCAAATACAAATAATGAACAATTAGGTGTAAAAAAGTTGTTTTCCCGATGGATACCGCATTTGCTCTGTGAAGAGCAAAAAGCGGCTCGCGTTACTTGGTGCGTCAGAACTCTCAAAAGATTCCACGCAGGATCCTCAAATGCTGTATACAACATTGTATCAGGTGACAAATCCTGGATATACGCGTACGAACCCGAAATAAAAAACCAGTCACGAGTTTGGGTGTTCGAAAATGAGTTAAAGCCAACAAAAATTGTTCGTTCACTGAGTGTTGCAAAAAAAATGGTGGCCACGTACTTTGTCCCCAAAACTGGCCATGTTGCGACTATTCCTCTTCAGCGACAAAGAACGGTTAATGCAGAATAGTATGCTAGTATTTGTTTGCCACAGGTCGTTTCTGAACTCCGTAAAGAGAACTGCAACCGCCGCATCATCCTCCATCACGACAATGCGAGTTCTCACACCGCGCACAGAACAAAAGAGTTTTTAGAGCAAGAAAACATAGAATTGTTAGACCATCTGCTGTACAGCCCCGACCTAAGTCCTAATAATTTCTATTCTTTCCCTAAAATAAAGAATAAATTGCGTGGTCAGAGATTTTCATCGCCTAAAGAAGCTGTGGACGCCTACAAAACGGCCATTTTGGAGACCCCAACTTCCGAATGGAATGGTTGCTTCAATGATTGGTTCCATCGTATGGAAAAATGTGTCAAATTTCGCGGAGAATACTTCGAAAAGAAATAAATAAATTTTTAAATAGTAATGTTGTGTCACTTCCTTGATTCTCGAAATTTTCAGTGCGGCCCTCGTAATTGAAAAAAATGTATTTTTATACTTAGCATCTTATCTATTCAAAACACTTGAGTGTCCAGTTTTCACTTTTTTTAATTTGGACTACATTCAACCTTTTTTTTAGGCCAGGAAATGCTCTGAGGCATCTTGCTGGGAAGTGCGGGACTCCCCGGGCGGGTATGTGGGAATCGCTGCTCCAGAAAGATGGTAAGATGGACGCAGCTCTACCCACTAAAACCTGGGGAGTGCCACCAATGCCGCCTTTAGTGAGGTGCCCCGGATCTAATGAGCGAACAGGGCACCTTAACGGCTAGTCAGTCCCTCAAGGGACCGACGCCACCTCCACAGAGGGGTTGTCCAGCACCACAGAACAACCCTTACCAACGTCGGGACAGTACTACCGGTGGGAGGGAAGCGCTGGTCCGCGCTCCTGGCTGCATGGGTACCACCATCTTGCTTATTTCTCCCGTGAAACAGCTTTGCTGTGTTTCGGAGAGAAGGGCAAGACAGGCAGTGTAATTACTGGCACCGAGACTTAACATCTTATGTCTCAGGATAGGCAACACATAAATGAGTTGCCTGGGCTCGTTCCAGCTATACTAGTTTATGTTCATGGGCTACGTCGACCACTTAACATCAGGTGGTACGTTTGCCAGTTTGCCTATCCAACTAACATAAAAAAAGTACAATAGGGTGACCCATGGTGGGGAGTCGGATTGGACTAGTTTTACTGAGTGTTGAGTTTTTTAAGTTGGATGCGATTGGTGAGTGATCAGTCGTCTTGGCGTTCATTGAGGGACACCTATGTTCAGCAGTGGACGGATAATGATGAGTTTTTTACATAAATTTTTTTATATCATAGGGGGAAAGGGGCAGTCGGAGCCTTAGGCGACTACTGACGCCCATGAACATCCGCATAAGAGGCTATGCAGATGCATTGCCCTCATTTATCCCATTCCCACCGATGGGCCACTGGAAACTCACAAGGTTCTCACAAAAAACACACAAAGCGAAAGGTTCCACCCCGGTCGTGCCGGCCCAATTCGGTTGCGAAGCAGCATGGCACTGCTACTAAAGGCAAAAGACAAAAACAGAGAATGTAATTATGAAAATTCACGAGAGCCTCTCAATGTGGCGAAAGTTCCTTGCCGTATAAGGTAGTTAATAAAAATTAATTTTTATACTTAGCATCTGGTTCCCATTTTCATTAATTTGGACATTCATCCTTAGGTTGATTGAGTTACAAAACACATTAGAAAGAACAAAAGAAACTTGTCATTTAAGGGACCTTAACGTATGCAAGCTTAACGCCAATTTAATATGCTAACTTCAACATTTAATTAAAATATTTTATCGGGGTAAAACTAATGAATAAATTTGACTTTATCTCAGCAGTTTCACAACGTTCATGTTCATTAATCTGTAGAAATAACGCCAATTAGCCGGCTGATTTGTTGTCCCCTCGTCTCAACAGACACGCGAATTGAGAAATTTATATCAACTGTTTTACGGAAATTACGTGATATAAACAGGTGGCTGTTTAGTGAAACATGACACATTTTTTTAAATTCAAAATATGTCATGCTCATCATCGTCATCAGCCCCTATCCGTCCGTACTACTGAAGATAGGCCTCCCACAATGAACGCCAAGACGACAGATCTCTCGTCACTCGCATCCAACACGGACCGGCTACCGCACGGAGATCGGAGAGGTGAGTAGCACCTGGTCGACCAATACTTCGTCTACCTAAACGCGACCTCTACTCTTGAAATTGATATCGGTAACTTTAGTTCTCTGGCGGACGTCTTTGATTGATTATGAGTATATATATCCCCTCAAAGTATGAAGCACCCAATATTGTACGTCAATTGGATCTACCACCGGTTCCAAGGAAAGCCCGTAGAGAAGAAACGGTAAAATAAAATCAGTGGAAGCATCTGCATTTATTATATCGAATTTTTATCACTTGAATTGCAAAACTAGTTGATTTTATTAACCGACTTCAAAAAGGAGGAGGTTATCAATTCGTCGGAATCTTTTTTATTTTTTTATTTTTTTTATGTATGTTACCTGATTACTCGAAGATGGCTAGACCGATTTGAAAAATTCTTTTTTTGATCTAAAGGGTATACTTCCCAAATGGTCCCATGATAAGGAAACCAGGATCTGATGATGGCATACCAGAGAAATCGAGGGGAACTTTCGAAAATCGTAGGGGCGACTAGTGTGTTTGATATTTTTTTTATAAAGTGTTTTGAAGGACTTTAATTTAATGAAGGTCTGGAGTCGATCTGATGCTGGAGCCGAAAGACAATCGAGGGAACTCCTCAACTATTTACATCAGTAACCTTGTGTTTGGGCTTGATTAATTTGTAATGATGAGAACTTTACACCTAGATGGGTTGTGACTGTCATTAGGGGTCTGATGATGAAGACAAAGGACAGTTAAGGGAACTCCTCAACAGTTTACAGTAGCTACCTTGTGTTTGGACTTAATTAATTTAAATTGATGAGCGCCATTACAGGTGTGATGATGGAGACCATACACAGTCGAGGGGAATCCTCGACGATTTACAGCTTTAATTGGGCTCACTTCATACGGTAAATAATATTATGCCAAAATCATGTAATTTTATTACTTGTCGTTGTTAAATGAACAAAAAACAAATGTGGCTTGGAAGCGCATCATAGTTTTTCAAGGTCATCATAATATCCATTCCATCCATAGAATTATTTTACGTATAGCAGCAAATCTGATTGCTTTCAATTACATGTATATAAAGTTTTACGCAATTCCATTTCGGTTTTTTCATTTGTTATGTAATGATTTAAACCCTTTCTACGTTCATCTCATTAATACAGCGCTATCTAATCTGAGCAACGCGTTCTACCCATATTTCAGACAAATAAAATCAGTTATCGAATTTTGCAATCACTAAAAATTAAGAAATCAAAAAAATTTAAACAAAAATTAAAACTGACTTCAAAATTAAAAAAAAACTAAAAAGTAATAAAATAATTTCCTTAATCTTTGTGCCTACAATTTGTAATCAACTTGTTCTTCTACTAATATACAATCTTTGCATTTACCACGTCATTATTGTTACTTTTGAAGCCGGTGTCGTATTCGTTGATGTACCTACCTCCCTACCTACCTTGGCTGACACCGACTCCAAAAGTAACAATAATGACGTGGTAAATGCAAAGATTGTATATTAGTAGAAGAACAAATTGATTATAAATTGTAGGCACAAAGATTAAGGAAATTGTTTTATTACTTTTTAGTTTTTTTTTAATTTCGAAGTCGGTTTTTTGCTATCTAAACATAAAACATTAAATTAAAATTAAAAAATACAAGTAAGGGTTGAATAGGAAAACGTTAGTCCCTTTTCACATAAGCCGGTTGCCGGGTAGCCGGCACTGGGTATCCGGTAGCGAACTGTATGGGCGTGTATGACATCTTTCACACGTACGGGCGTGATTTGCTAACATTTTGCTACCGGATACCCGGCGCCGGCTACCCGGCAACCGGAACGTGTGAAAATGGACATACGGTAATTTACTTTTTTTTGTAGAAGACACGTCCGATACATCAGAGCCCAGAGGATTAGCAGGTGCGTTGCCGGCCTTCCAAATATGAGTATGCTCTTTTCTTGAAGGTCCCTAAGTCGTATGGGCTTAGAAATACCATGAAGGTGGCAGCTGATTCCATATAGTTGTCGTGCATGTGGAATTTGGAATGCCCGGTGGTGAAATTTTTCTGCAGGTTTTTTCGAACAATTCCTTAAAACACTCCTCGAGGTAGATGCGGTAGAAGATGCAGAGAGTTCCAAAATGTTTAGAGTTGAGAGCAGTATTCCATGTGAGGCATGATTTTAAGCGGTGGGAAGGCATTATATACTGCTTCACCCTACTGAGCATACCGAGTTTCTTAGAGGCTGCTAGACTTAGGTGGTCATGTGTTTGGGAAGGAATGTTGTCTCAAATACAGACAGAAAAAGTTCATAAAAAGGCATCGATTGTGCGTGTAATGGAAGTATAAATTAATGAATCCAGTCTTGGCTAGACATAGAAGATAGCGAACTATATTCTTATCTATTAATGTATCACTGTTGTACTGTGGCTATGAAACTGAAATAACGATTCCTGAATATCACTTTCCTTTAGTCCTAATAAAAATACGGCACTGCATTAGGATTCAATGCAAAAACCCATACTCTCCAAGAAAGCTTCTAAGCAGTAGATTCGAAACAAGTAATGTTTCGAGTGCTGAAAACATCTCATTCCACGAAATACAAGACAATGCTTTTAAGCGATTCTAATGCGAGAGCCCAAAAGCTCATATTTTACGTACATGGCTGGATTTTTCCAAACTTTCGCTTTGGTGAGTCATACATATGCACCCTTTTCAATGATAACTTAACGTGACTTTGTGTCTGGTTGTAAATTAATTGAGCACTTTGAAATACGAATTTTGACTGGGTACTTCAAATCGGTGATCGTATTGGATTCCATACATCAAAAGACAAATGTACATATTTCACAATATAAAATAACAATTGACTTTGTCGCTTATCCCAACTCAGATTTTTTTGTGTAATCAGAATAATAGTAAGTAAGCTGGCAAATCTAATCTGATGCTTGGATGTATTTTGAGGTACAAATATGCGCTTTAAGGAGTATAAAATAATAAACTTCTTGTTTCAACGTGAGAGAGATGCTTAATTCTTCCGTGAACTAGGTTCGGACAGATGGGACAGGCAATGTAATTACTGGCAACCATCGAGCATATAACCAGAATAGAGCGGTGTGTTTTGTATGAAAACAAAATCCGCCAAAGTGCTGCGACGCTGAGCCGGTTCTGCGCTCTGATTGATGGCCATTGATGCCGATGGGACGTACATACAGATCACTGGTTGGTAGAATTTCTTTTACATCAGTGATAAATCACTGACCAGTTGCGGAATTTTGTGGTTCACATGGCTATATTATGCTCGATGCTGGGAACGCAATTGTGGTTGTCTGGGCTAGACCAAGGTTCATTTGTATGTTTTTGGGCAACGCTGAATATACTTATCGTCATGTGGGACGTCAGCCAGTTTGCCTATCCAACTAAACAAAGTATAGTTCTACTCATATTGTTTTCTAATGTTTGCGCGAATTTCACTCATTATAATGAAACAATTTTTACGGATTTTATCGCGGTTTATTAAGATTTTTACAAGCCCGACGTTTCGGATACTTTACAGCAACCATGGTCACGGGAGGACTGAGGTGACAGATGTCCTAATGTTACAAAGTTATTCGAAACTACCCTATGATACATCATTATTTTAATAAGTCCTCTCTACGCAGAAAGTGCTAACTGCATCTTTAATCTGTGGCATATTATGCTTGGTTTTTGATTTAATTATTTTAATAATGGGATCCCAAGCAGGTGGTAAGAGCCAGCCATCTTCTCTATTGAAATTTGGATGTTTTTTAATTTCAATAGCCTCGCGGATCATCCTTGGTTGGAATCGGTGTTCTTTTGCGAGTATCTGTGGTTTATCAAATCTAATATAATGGCGAGCTTTGTCTAGACTATGTTCACAGATTGCAGACTTAGTGTAGCGACGGTGTTTTAAGTCAGCTATATGTTCTTTAACGCGAGTTTTAATTGATCTTTTGGTTTGGCCTATATAAGCTTCGGGTACCGCGTCTCCGTCACAGTGAACGTGTGAAACCAGCCACCGTCGAGCGAGTACCTGCTGTGCTACCGTTTATGAAAGGCGTCACTGACAAGATTGGCTTCATCCTAAAGCGAGCTTCTATAAAAACTTATTTCAAGCCGCCTAAAAAGATAGGTCAATTCTTACCATCTGTCAAGTGTCATATACCCTTACAAGATGCAGGAGTATACAAGCTTGATTGTGATTGTGGCCTCTCTTATATAGGCCAAACCAAAAGATCAATTAAAACTCGCGTTAAAGAACATATAGCTGACTTAAAACACCGTCGCTACACTAAGTCTGCAATCTGTGAACATAGTCTAGACAAAGCTCGCCATTATATTAGATTTGATAAACCACAGATACTCGCAAAAGAACACCGATTCCAACCAAGGATGATCCGCGAGGCTATTGAAATTAAAAAACATCCAAATTTCAATAGAGAAGATGGCTGGCTCTTACCACCTGCTTGGGATCCCATTATTAAAATAATTAAATCAAAAACCAAGCATAATATGCCACAGATTAAAGATGCAGTTAGCACTTTCTGCGTAGAGAGGACTTATTAAAATAATGATGTATCATAGGGTAGTTTCGAATAACTTTGTAACATTAGGACATCTGTCACCTCAGTCCTCCCGTGACCATGGTTGCTGTAAAGTATCCGAAACGTCGGGCTTGTAAAAATCTTAATAAACCGCGATAAAATCCGTAAAAATTGTTTCATTATAATAGTTCTACTCGATAGCCGGATTGGAACTTACAACCTCTCGATATCACACCTGAACAATTAAGACTTTATATATAAGAAATTGTCTAGAATAATTAACATCTGAATTCTTAGGGCCGCTATGTAAATTCACACCGGGCAGGATGATATATTGCAATAATCGTCATGAATCACCGGGCATCGTGACTGCACGTAATTGCTCTGCCAATCGAATTAATTTCTTCGGTTAGTTCTTTATGGTACAGTTTTTGTAATTGATTCCATCGTTGTAAGGTTTTCGATCGTGGCGCTAACCAGCAATGAGTTTTTTACCCCGCGGGCCAATTTTAACTTAGATTTATTTGAGAGATGATAGTAATTTTATAACGTCCTTGTTTTTGAAAATTCTAATAATTTTGATTTATTTACTGTTTATCTTTATATATATAATTCTTCTGTACGTGTGTATGTCACTGAACTCCTCCTATGCGGCTGGACCGATCTAGATGGTTTTTTTGTGTGTGTTCAAGTGGATTCGAGAATGGTTTAGATTCACAAAAAAAAATCGAAATATTTTGTACAGGACAACGTGACAGACGTTGTCCTGTACAAAATATTTCGATTTTGGAGGTGCCACTAGTTATATATAATAATAATATCAACCCTTAATGGTCTCCCTGCTGAGCATGGATCTCCTACTTGGAATCAGTCGAGGAGGGTGTTGGGCTATAGTACATTGATGCGCTGGTCCAATGCGTGTTGGTGAATTTCACACACTTTCAAAGATTTTTAATCTCATAAGGCATGCAGGTTTCCTCACGATGTTTTCCTTCATTTACTGGTTATTGTTTTTTAATGTTTAACATTTCATTCATTATATTGAAACTTTTACGTATTTTATCGTGGTTTTTAAGATTTTTATCCGCCGTTTCGGATGGTTTACTACAACCGTGGACATACCTAATAAACTGCGATAAAAGTTGTTTCATTATTTAGTTACTGTATTCCAAGCTTAAGAATGAGAATCCAACCCGACGCCAGGGGGCCGTGTGTTCGAAGACTGCATGGTTGGCGGGGAGCAACCCCCCACTTTTACAAACCAAAAGTGAGCCAAATGGGCTCACACTAATCCGATGTAGCATTAGGGCTTTCGGACCGTTAGCATAAATCCATCCGAAAAAAAAATGAGAATTGGTTCTCTTAACATTCGTGGTCGTTAAGGCTCCACAGCGGCGCACGCTACGCACATGCGTTAAAATGTCAATTGCAAGAAAATGTCAATGAATGCTCAGCGTCCGTGGGTTACAGTGGAAACATTAACATAAATTATCTTGCAAAGCGTAACTTGACAAACGTGCGTAGCCTCTCCATGCGCCGCGGTGGTGCCGCGCCCTTAAGGAAGAATTTATTAAGGGCGCGGCATAATATATATAATAATTATTTGATATTGACGAAAACTTTATTGATAATGAATATGCTTAATTAGTTTAGTATGCTTAATTAGGCTTTTATAGTGTTTAGATTTTGTTAACTTGTATTGAACAAGCATAGCGTCTTTTTTATGACAACAAATTTTATGGAGACTCCTGTGTCCATGGTTGCTGTAAAATATCCGAAACGTCACGAATACAAATCTTAATAAAACGCAATAAGATCCGTAAAAATAAATCTAGAGATGAGTTACACCCAACTTTTTCTAGTCATATTTAACCACTACTAATTAAAATTACAGATGCGATAATATTAAAAATTATAATTATACCTTTAATACTACCCTGACCATATTTATTATATCACGCAAAAAGCAAAATCATGTATCACGGCGGTAATAAAATGTAATGGTGATAAGTGGGATCATCACGATGTTGTATCTCAAGGGACGGCATAATATTATGATTATTCTAGGACTTCCCAACCAGGGGGGCACGCCCCCCGGGGGTGTAGAAATTGCCAGGGGGGCATGATAGGTACGCTTGCATTTCTGAAAAAAATCTTTTTAACGCGTAGGTTTCTGTTACGAATAGCCATTCGATGATTCTCGTTTTCAGACTTATTTTAAACCCTCGATAAATTTGGCAATACTGGTCCTATAGTTCCAGGAGTGTTCTTAGGACATTTTATCCTCTTTTTAAATCTTTTTTCAGATTATAAATATTTAAAATAAGTTTTGAGATACCAAAAAACCAAACGCCTTTTTCAATTTGTAAATGTTTATAAGTTTTGTAATTATTGCGCTCGTATCTTCAATTTTTTCAAATACTATCTACGCGTATATGCGATTTTTAGAAGGCGAAAATTTTTTGACCTAAAAGGCACTAGTTGACTTGACTAAAAGTTCATTTTGTATATATTATGTCTTTTAAAATATGCGAGTTTGTAGATACTGAAAAAAAAACGGTCTTTCGCTGTGCTTTTTGAGATGATTAGGTAGTCAATGTAGGCTTACCGTTTATAGGCACGGCTCTACGTACGCAGAGGTGTACGCACGTGGGTTCAAATGTCAATTGCAATTTTGAGACTCGTTGATGATGATGAAACTAACAACGGCTTGAAAACAGAAAAATGGAACTATGAAAATATTTTTGTGCGAATTCACCATATTGAGTTTCTTTTGTTGAAAAATATCGACTTTGGTGCAACGTGATTGACAAGGGATGACAATGCACAATTTTAATCCGATTTTTACGGCACGCCAGGATAGGCTTGTATCTGTTAACTATTAAACGGTTTTATACAAAGCCGATTAGCATTTTTAATTTCCGCTAAAGAGATCACTCGCATTATGTTTCATGATTTTAGAGCTTATTCAGTATTTTAATTTAAAATAAGAGAGATCACCATCGTCATGTTAAGAATGTCGCCTACTTTTTTATTTGCAAGGCCGAGAAAGGAAACGACTAAAATGTATGGGATAGGATAAGTTTTGGCGTGATCTTACTGAGTGGTTCATGGCTAATAACATCCATTTTATCTTTAACGTCGGGAAATGCTCTGAGGCATCCCACGAAGAGTGGGTCTTCCCACGCGGGTATGTGGGACGCGCTGCGCCCGAAAGCTGGTAAGACGGACGCAGCTCTACCCACTAAATCCCGGCGAGTGCCGCCAATGCCGCCTTTGGTGAGGTGCCCCGGATCTAATAAACAATTAGGGCACCTCGACGGCTAGTCAGTCCCTCAGTGGACCGACGCCACCTCCACAGAGGGGCTGTCCCGCGCCACAGAACAACCCCTCCCAACGTCGGGACAGTACAATAGAGTGAGGTTCCCGTCCTCCCCCTTGCCCCCCTGCTCTTTTGTCCCCTCTTCTTATAAGAGGGCTACAAAAAGGACCCCTCGGCTCAATTCGCTTCGCCCAAAGTGCATCGGCTCACCCTAGGCTACTGAGCCCCACCGCCACGACTCAACTCGACTCAAGGGCTGAACCATGGTGGGGATGGGTAATATCATCCTGCTTGTTTCTTACGTGAAACAGCTTTGTCTTGTTTCGGTTTGTAATTAATGGCACCGAGACTTAGCATCTTATGTCTCAGGATAGGCAACACATAGATGAGTTGCCTGGGCTCGTTCCAGGTAAACTGGTTTATGTTCATGGGCGTTGCTTACCACTTCATATCTTGTATCTCGTGCGTCCGTTTGCTTACCCAACTAATATAAAAAATATACTATCAATATTTTCATTAGATACAGAGTAAGTTAAGCGGAAATGCGGTTTACAGACTCCCGCGACTTGTACATGTGTTAAGGATTGAAAAGGAAAAGACTAAAACTCAAACGGTTGCAACAGTTTGAGATAGGATAGGTTTTGACGTTATCCTACATAAGTACTACACAGCGTACATTTCACGGCAGTTGGGATTAGGACGGAGTTATCGAGGCCAGTGTGAAGAAACCTTTATTTCTTTTTAACAACTTGTCCGTCTGTTACAAGCTGTAAAACGTTCTCATGTGTGTTTTGCAACGTGTTAAGAATACCTATTTCCTTTTATCCCAAAAGTATGGTTAAATATGTCAAAGTCAGAGGTCTGGGTTCTGTCTTTAACACACTAAAGTGTATTGGGAAAATAAGAAAGATTTTGATACATAGAATATACAGCGCACTGTATAAAGCACTTTGCTCCATCTTATTAGAGTATACCATTCTTCTCACTTTATTGTAGTTATCTGCTGTACAAATTAATCCTACCTCAAAAGTTTTGAGAAATAGACTTTTCTTCAAAAGTAGACTTTATTCTTACACGCGTAAAAGGTACTGCCATGCTGCTTTGCAGCCGAATTGGTCCGGCACGACCGGGTTGGTACCTGTCGCTCACATAATACTGGCGTCAAGTGAGAGCTATGCTGTCGCGTTTCGTGCGGTTTGTGAATTTCCAGAGGCCCATAGCGAAAAGGAGTGCAACGCATCTAGTTGTGCGGATGTCTATGGGCGTCAGTAGTCACCATAAGATTCCGACTGCTTGGTTGCCTCCTTATGACATAAAAAAACTTCAAAAGTGCTTGCTCTCATTGATGACATGCCATACGTGTTAAGAACATATAGCCATATTTGGTAACATTTATCATTAAGAGATAATGAGATAAAATGTATTTGCAGAGAAAATTGTAATTGGCGTACTGTGAAGTCTGCAAATATTATAATGAGCCTATTATCGTTGACCGCGGTTACATTACATTAATGCTGGACGCTCCGATTAAAGAGAAAATGTATTCGGTGACTTTAATTCTCTTATTAATACCAAAAATTCGGGAAAGTTCCATTTTACGTGATATCATATCGTTCTTGTAAATTGCTCGGGCTCTCAAAATCATTATTAATCTACGTAAAAGTCGTACCGACCTCTTAAAATTCTGTTTTTACTTCTTTTAGGAAACATCTTGTTCTTTTTCCAGTGCCTCTCCACTAGTGAAGATTGACTGTCATTTCTGTATATAAGTTGCGATTTTTTGCCAATTGAAAAAGTTGTGCAACACTGGCTATTCCAGTCCATTCCCGAATGTTTTTGAGCCATGACTTTCTCTTCCTGCCAACGCTCCTTTTCCCCCTCAATTTAGGAAACACAAGCTCGTTTTATCTGGTTACCTTAAATACCAGCAGAATAAATCAGAAATTCGATGGTTATTAGTAGATAAGTATATAAGGTGACATTTTTATGTCATCATCATCATCAGCCCCTATCTGTCCACTCGCATACAAAACTGACCGGCCACCGGGCCTAATACACGCCCAGGGTGACTAGGAGTCGTCAAAGGACGTTTAGCCTCCAAACATCAAAGGAGGCTAATATTGCGATTCGATTGCTTGGTGTCAGTCTGACTCATCGTGACAGTTAGATAGACTTGATAACTAAGTATCCTTGTGATGATGTGAATCATCATTATATCTGCGATTGTATTATTATTATTATTATTTAATAATCACTCTGACAGATACAGAATGGAAATCTTATGTAGTAAAAATAAGTACTTAATAATAATGACACAAAAAATCTTAAAGTTTAAATTATTTTAATTATTGGACTGTAAATGTGCATGCTGAGTTTATCTATAAGTAATTGTTATACGTTTATTTTTTTAATGATCTTTTTTTTCAAATTGTTTTACGTGCAATCAATTGTTGATAAACCTAAATAAATAAAATAAAAAATAAAATTGTCTATTCGCTTGCACAGCGTGGCAGTTATGAGCATACCCCCTTAAATATATTACAGACAATATAAGAAACATGTTTATATAATTACTGATTAATCCCTTCCTTTTCAGAACAAACAATTCTTCTTGGCGTAAGAAATAAGTAGGATAATAAAATACGATATGAGTGAAGTATTAAGCTACAAAATACTAATTGAACTTCTTCTATTCATTTAACCATACCCACACATTTTTTTTATTTGAGAGTAAGAAATAGAAGATTATATTCTGTTTTGCAAACATATATAAACTGTTTCGAAAGAATCTTAATCTTATCTGTGACAATCCAAATATCAAAATCATGACTGATGTATAAAATTTTGTAAATTTTTCGTAATATTTAACAACAATGGCGAATCAATCGTGTAATTTAGAATGTCTTAAAGACAAAGTCGGGGACGATGTTTTAGAATTTGTTGGGCCAGTGAAAATCATTTTGGTTGAACCTTCTAAATTTATTTATTGTGCTAAAGTGTTCAAAGCTGCTGCCTTGTCGATGGCAAAGATTCTTCTCGGAGTTACAACAATTACAGTTCTATTCTATACTACGAGTTATAAGAAAGAGGATATGTTTAAATCACTGCATGTTTTATTGTGTACTATTGGGGTAATGACTTCATTAATCTTTATCTGAGACGAAGCAATTTTCGATCTATTGCTGCCTCACTTGATAGCACCTGACCTCGTTACATAGGGTGGTAGAATTGTATTTTATGTTAGTAGATAGGCAAACTAGCAGACGTGATACCCGGTGGTAAGTGGTTAAAGTCGCTCCTGAATACAAGAAAGTTTGCCTAAAAACAATGAAGTCTTTCCTTTCTTTCCGACACACATAATAGCTGTTTCTCGAAATAAATAACTAGGATGGTGGTGGCCATGATGGAGAGGGGGAGGACTAGCGTCTCACTGATAAAAATATTTACAAAATTTGGTATTAAAAAAATAATAATAATGAAGTTCTTATTACATACAGATTTTGCACGCCTATAATACTTTACAGCAATGGTGGTCACCCGTCACGAAAGGTCTCCTTATTTGTTTTATTTGCGATTATTAGTGATAATTATATTTTTTCAGATGCAAATGTTTATGCCATTTGCAATTTTGAGTGTTAAAACGTTAAATGGAGCGGCAGCTTCCATGAAGGTCTCTCATCGGAGACTGGAACACATGATGTTACACATGTGTGGATGTATCTGTTTGGCAGGAGGTACATTTGCTGTATTTCTGTCAGGATATTCCACGTTAATCACACCACATTCTTGCTTGGGTGGGTATTTACTTCATTCATACATTTTTAAAAATTAAAAGGTTTTACTTTCATAAATAACCCGAATGAGTGTATAGCAAAAATGCTAATGACTTTGAAAGGAATGAACCGAGTTTGATAAAATATGCTTCTGAGGTTAGAAACCAAAGCAAATTCTTGACAAATATGATCGTTGAATAGCCATTACGTCAGTGACAAATCACTGATCAGATTGGGACATTTATGGCTGACATTACTAGGCTATCCGTTTATATGCTCGATGGTTTCAACTAATACAAACATAATGTGTATTTTCAGGTGCAGCGGTGATAGGTTTGATATGTTTATCTGCATTCTGTGGTATTTCATTCTCTTGCTTCATGTGCAATATATCTTTGGAAAATATGTCAAAAATCAGAAGATGTATATATATCGTGCATAAAATTTTCGGCGCAATCACATTTATGACGTCATCAGCTTGTTTGATCAGCGCCTTGATCAAGAAACCGTTTGTGCAATGGCTGCCTTTGCCTGAAATGTATTATTTTTATCTAGCGTTCTGTGCGTATTATACAGTTGCCATAATTTTGTGTTATGCATGTTGTTTTATTTATTTGTTATTTATGACATATTTTTTTTAACTTATAGTCGTGTTCTACCACTTTCATGGTCAGCATGGCACATGAACTAAGACTGGTAAATATAACGATCACTATTATTATTCTTACGAAATTGTACTCTCAGTGGCAGAAGTGAACTGTTATATACCTATATGACGACCTCTGTGGCTTAGTATTTAACGCGTTGGCACTCAATCCAGGGAGCGGTTCCGAATCCCGCACGGGAACAAAAAAACAAAAAAAATGGATGTGTATTAAATATGTGTATTATATAATGAAAATCTTAAATATAATATGTATAATATAAAAGTATTAAATATATTTCCGCTGTCCGGTACCCGTAACACAAGTTCTTCGAGAACTTACCATGGGACCATCAACGTAGTCTGAAAGGGTCCATAGATACATGTATTATTAATTGTCCTGGCAGACGTCGTCTTGCCACATAAAATAATGCCACCTATCGTGTCCAATACTATCCTTACATATTTATACGATAATAGAATAGAATAGAATAGTAAAAAAAATATTTAGGTTGCATACACTGTTGCATACATTTTCAATAACAATTAAGTACATTTTACATTAAATTATTCTAAGGTATCTAGTATCTACATAACAATCTTAACAAGTATTAACTAACAAACACAAAAATTACCTACTTAACATGATTTTATATTAGCTTACCTAAACTGTAATAAAATGCACAACAGTGTAATTACAATTCCTAATACAGATAGTTGGCATAATTATTCAGTAAGAGCCTTGCTGCTTCGCTACCGAATTGGGCCGGCACGACCGGATGGTTTCGCTCACATTACATCGGCCTCAATTGCCAGACAGCTATGCTGTCGCGTTTCGTGCGGCTTGTGAGCTTCCGGTGGCCCATTGGGGGATAGGGAAAAGGAAGGCAACGCGTATGTATAACTTGGTTGTGTGGATGTTTATGGGCGTCGGAAGTCACTACATATAAGGCTCCTAATGCTCGGTTGCCTCCTTATAACATAAAAAAAACTATGTAAACTCTAATCTATTGCTAATCGATAGTTTAAAACTTATTTATGTCAAAATATTATGTCAATAATTTTGGACAACAAGATTTCATAGTTCAAACTATGCACATTATGTATTATTTTTTATTGTAAATAGTATTTCATTATTTACAAATCTCTGTAATGTCGAATCAAGAAAATGAAGCTCAAGATCGTGGTTTGAAACTAAAGTCAAAGAAATTGAGGCCCCTTCGCGTGATAATAATTGAACCTGGCGATAGTTATTATAAGTCTGTATGTTATGCTATAGCAGTGGGAATTGCTCAGGTTATGATCGGAGCTACCGTCATGACAGTGTTGATATATTCAATTATGAAAAATGATCCACATGTAGCTCTAACTGCCATTGCTGTAAGTACGATATAGATAACAATATATAATAATAATAATATCAACCCTTATATGTCCAGTAGGATACGGGCACGGGTCTCCTCCTCGAAATCAGGCGAGGCGATTTGGGCCATATTCACCGATGCGCTGGCCCAATGCGGGTTGGTGAACTTCACAACCTTCAACTTTAATCTCATCAGGTATGCAGCTTTCCTCACGATGTTTCCTTCACCGGTGAGCAAGCGATGGTCAGTGAAGGTAGAAATTTGGAAAAACCCATTTCTAGGTATCCCGGGGGAGTCAGGATCGAACCCGGACCTCTCGGCTCTCACTCAAGAGGCCGAGCCCATACCCATTAGTCCATCGTCGCTCAGTTCAAAACAGTATGATGAATTATCAAATAAAAATGCCGGTTCTAGATGAGGTCTTATTACAATGGACCCTTATCTCATAAAAGTAATTACGATTACCTATCAATTACAGTGCCTGAACATTCATAATTCCCTTTTGACTTTTTTCCCGAACATGACAAAATTTGGACGATATGTAGACAGGATAACCACTATCCCCCGCCATGGTTCAGGCCTTGACGTGATGGTGGGGCTCAGTAGCCTAGGATGAGCCCAGCAACTTGGGCGAAGCTAATTGAGCCAAGGGGGCTCTTTGTACCCCTCTTATAAGAAGAGGGGACAAAGGAGCAGGGGGCAAGGGGCGAGGATGGGAACCGGGTGAGGTTCCCATCCTCGCCCCTTGCCCCCGATTTTTTTGTACTGTACCGACATTGGGAGGGGTTGTTCTGTGGTGCGAGACCCCTCTGTGGAGGTGGCGTCGGTCCCTTGCAGGACTGATCAGCCATCGAGGTGCCCTGTCCGCTTAACAGATCCGGGTCACCTCACCAAAGGCGGCACTGGTGGCACTCGCCGTGTTTTAGTAGGTAGAGCTGCGTCCATTTACCACCTTTCGGGCGCGAGTCCCACATACCCGCCGAGGGAGAACCACTCCCCAGGTGAGATGCCACAGAGCATTTCCCGGCGTTAAAGAAAAAAAAGAAAAGGATAACCACTGTCCAAAAATTTTGGAATAATTATTTAATTATATTAGGATATAATAGGTTATGATAATGGTGAATGATAACCAGAATCTTAAAATCAATACGTATCGATGCAATCCTAGAATTAGGACCAGGAGATCTTTCAATGAATTATTACATTCCACCGCTTGCGTCCAACTGGGCCTGGCTACTGGTTGACGAAAATCGTAATTTTGTCTATTTGGCGATCGCTCTGCGTCTTCCCGAAAGTGACCTCCCCACCTTGGACTAGCAATTGTCTAGTTGCCATTATAAGCTATAACCAAATTTAGGAATAAGGAGTGTTCGTTCATAACTAGCTATTTACATTGGAATGAATTTTACAGAAAATGAATAATTAAAAACGCCCAATAAGATAATTTTGTGTGGTATGTTTTACAAGTTTTGCTATATTGCGTGTTTCTTTGGCACATAGGATCCGCCAGAGAACTAAAGCTACCGATATCACGCAAAGATTAAGCTCATTAAAGTGGTATGGCAGTGGGCTGGTCACATATTCAGAAGGAAGAGTGGAGACCACGTTTAGGTAGTCGAAGTGTTGGTCGACCTGCCTTGGGTAACCGTGCAGTAACCGATCAGATGCGACTGGCAACGGATCGGACGTCTTTGCGTTCATAAAGGGAGGCCTATGTACAGCAGTGGACGGATAAGGGCTGATGATTTACCATGTTTCGTCATTTTTATTTCGCGAGCGCGGTGAAAATAATATTATCTTAAAATCTTATTTGTTCTTTACGCCTGCAGTACCATTTCTTCTCCGGGGAGGCTATATTGAGTCTTAATTATGCAAACGGTTGGTCATCTTTAATGCGACTGAAGCACAGACTGTTTGCGCATGTGTGCTTACAAACCTGTGGAATTATCTGTGGTATAATCGGGACCGTGCTAATTATTGCAGAAAAAGGAATTTCTGTTACCGCCCATGGGTTAACTGGTGAGATAGAAATTATTTCCATATGTTGTTAGAATTCAAGTTTAGTAGGTATATACAAGTTCTGGAAGTTCATCCGTTAGAAGGACATCAGTTAATTGAAAGACGCCTTTGTACAGAAGTGGGCGAAAAAGTCTGTTAATGGTGATGATATAAATGTGAGTTTAGAATGTGTTAAATGGTGTAAGAAGCTCTTAAATACCTGAGGTGCCTTTCAGAATCCAGCCGTTTATTTATTAAATACTAGCAGTGCCCCTCGGTTTCACCCGCGTACTTCTCACTTCCATCCATTCAGTAATTTTTGCGTGAAAGAGTAATAAACATACATCCTTACATTCCTACAAACTTTCGCATTAATATAATTAGGAAGAGTCTTTTGTACGATCAGGCTTACCCTCGATCTTTTACTTCACGGCCAGTACAAACCGTGTTATAATGAAGATATTATTATTTAATTAATCGCGGTTTATTAAGATTTTAACGTGTACTACGTTTCCGATACCACCACCCGTGACGGTGGTTGCTGTAAAGTATCTGAAACTTCAGGCTTGTAATAATATTAATAAACTGCGATCCGTAAAATTTGTTTTATTATAATGAGTGAAATTCGCGTAAACATTAGAAAACAATACACTATCGTATCCTATTTTTTATCTCTTACCATTCAAAACTTTAGTAAGAGATATTTTATCTCGAAAACGAACTTGATTGAAGTTTTATGGCAGATTATAGCTAAGTGCTAACCAAGTCTTAAGTACTTTGGTCATCGTCTAATTATTATCTTTATATCGTTACATATAAGAATTAATGTTTGTATACATATACGAAAATTATCACGTAAAATGTATATTTTTATGGATAAGTTTACATGCCGTTGCATTTTTATAAGTAGCGACAGAATTGTCGTGAGAGTCGTAAAATTTGACATACAAAATATACCAATAGAATTGAGAACCTTTTTGTTAAAGTCGGTTAAAAATTAAATAAACAGTCATTTTCGCGGTACCCATTGTGTTCCTTATCTACTTTTTTATGTTTATTGTAATTAGCATACATAACACCGGCGTCAAGTGACAGATATACTGTCGCGTTTCGTGCGGTTTGCGAGTTTGTGGCCCGTTTATAGGGAAAAGGAGGGCAACGCGTCTGCATAACTTTTGGTTGTGCAGATGCCTATGGGCATCGGTAGTCAACATAAGGCTCCAACTCCTCGGTTGCCTCCTAAGGTCATTAAAAATCATTGTTTTAGTACATAAATTCAGCAAAGCCGAAAGGAAAGGTTATGATTGTAACTATTTACGTATATTTGTACTTTGTATCACTTATACTCTATCGTAGCGCCTAAACCACGATAAACGAGGTGTCAATCGATAGTCCGTGTGACAGGCAACATTTAACCGACAAAAGGAGGGGTTAAGTTCATAGTCGGGTAGATTTGAAGCTTTTTTTTAAGATATACTTCTTTTGGCGCATTAGGGAAAAATGATGAGAGTAAATTTTTAAGATGCGCGGGCACACCGTCACGAAAAAACGACACCCTGAAGTTAGTTATAGTCAACATTATTTTATTTATTTATTTATTTAACAATTTATGTACAACAAAAAGAAACTTAGAACAGTGACAAAATTAATAGGTAGATACAAAGGTACAGCTTATTCCATGGAGGAATCTCTTCCAGCAGACCCGATACTGGAAAAATTTAAACCTACGGCCATAATAGGGTGTACATAAAATAAAAAATTGAATAAAACACTAAACGAATAATAATTTAGCGTTGATACACATATCGTTAACATATCGTTTTACTTGTTTTTCAGGATTCATCACAACTATTTTAATGTGTGTTACATTTTTTATGGGTCCATGTGCTTTATTTGGAAGGAAGAATATGAAATTGTTACATACTACGTTTGGGATTCCCGCATTTATCTTGTCTTCAATATGTTTCTGTTTCGGTTTATTTACATCAGCTTTCCAAGATTGGACACATCCATCTGTGGTCTATATTTTAACCAGTTTTATAATTTTTTATACAATTTGTATTTTAATTATGTGTTTTATAAAATATTCGGTGAGGGTAATACAATAAAATTAAAAAATAATTAATTTTTTTTTTTTTTTTAATATATAAAAAAGTGTAAGTACTCGAAACAAGATTGACCATTTACTATAATATTGTCTTACCAGGTAGCAATGGGCTCTTGTCTCCTAACATCCTCAGATGCCATGGGTTACCTAAAATGGAGGTGTCCCAGATTTTCAGCATCACGGCCCTGATGTCTATGGTCATGATGATTTATACATAAATCTGATGTATCATTGTCACATCACGTTTCAGCATGCATGCATGTAATCAGCAAAAAAAAATCTTAGCCGAAAATCGGTTCGACCTTCGCTGACAGTCAGTTTGAACTACATGTTGTATCATTGTTACACCACGTTTCATCACGCTTTGTCCTTTTGTCATCATCGACCTATTCAAATTATTACGTCATATTCAAAAACCTTTTTATCACAATTTTTTATCGTTATCACGAATACGTGAGAAATAATATTAGATATTGCTTCATGTGCTCAGTTAAGTTACATTCAAATAAATATTAGCAGATAGTAAACTGGTAACCAGTAGTGATAACCTCGTTGTGCAGTGTGTTAATTGTAAGCATGGAAGCTACATTTGAAGAAACGCCTCTGCTAAATGCTAGAGATAGTTCAAATAACCTCAATTATACGTGGAAAGTGTTTAGAGGGTGTTTGAATACTGTAGTGCTCTCCTTAATTGCTGTGAATGTGTTTGTGACTTTGTGTTTCGCATTCAAATCATTTCCAATTACTCCGTTCCAACTTCACGTAGGTTTGTCTGTGATTGGTGTAAGTATAATCTTTCTTTTGACGTGACAACGTCTTATAATTCAATGGAGCCGGCTGCAAGAACGTAAAAACATGACGCATGCGGCGTTACCTCGCTATGAGGCGTTCCATTTTCTTATGATGTTGTCACGTTCAACTATCGTCATTTTTTTTAAACGTTGGCTAGTTTATTGCCTAATTATCATATTTACTGTGAAATAGCATTGTCTGGAATATTTTGGAGACTATCATTAATAATTGATGAAACTTCCTTAGTTCATCTGAAATAATTATTTAATAATTCTGGAAAATAATTATATTTTATCATAGTCTATCTGATGTCTAAATTTAGCTATGTTTAAAGAATCTGAGGGTATTCTAAAAATATTCCGAGCATAGTCAGGGACCAATGGTTGTTTCTTAAATTTATTATATTCCTTATCTAATGCTATTCTATTGTTATAATGTGCAAATATGCACGTACTATTTATCTAAAGGCGAATTGATTTACCACTTACATTGAATGTCGATAACACTTGTGTAGTGTATGGTGGGGGTTCTCTTAATTTGTTCTGCACTTGAAATGGAATAACTGATTTAAGATTTAGTCCGAACCTCTTTTATTTTACGTTGACATTATAAGTTTTATCATCACTATCATCGCCACAATCAGTCTTATTAGTCTTTTTTTTCTTTAACGCCGGCAAATGCTCTGAGGCATCCTGGGGAGTAGGTCTCCCCAGGCGGGTATGTGGGACTCGCTGCGCCCGATAGGTGGTAAGTGGATGCAGCTCTACCTACTAAAACCCAGTGAGTGCCACCAATGCCGCCTCTTCTTATAAGAGGGGTACAAAGAGCCCCCTTGGCTCAATTCGCTTCTCACAAGGTGCTGGGCCTGGCCAGAACCATGGTGGGGAATCTTATTAGTCTAGTGGTGTACTGTCTATATAATAAAAAACTTATTAATATCAGTAATAAAGGGGACATCTTGCAGACAAAATGTTGGTCGATCTTATATTATAATATGTAATGACGATCACTAAAATGGAGTTATAATAATATATCCAGAAGCAGACGGTCTGGAATTTTATATAAATGACCTGTAGGGCTTGCTAGCCCTACAGGTCATTGGCGCGCACTACAAAATTTTGTCTACGCTATTTGATGAATACGAGAAAAGGGGTAGACAAAATTTTGTCGTGCGCGCATGCTAGCTCTACTAATATTAGATCATTAGTTTTTAGCCTAGTTAAGTAATTTTGAAAATTACCTCTAACATCCAGACATTACCTATTTAGTAAATAATAAAAATCTGGGGTAACATTCGTAGAGCAAAAAATATCATTATAAAAAGGAGCGTAAAACATGTTAAAATAGTTCCGGTGGTGAAAAGTCCGTTTTCGGCGGGATTTGAATCTGCGACTTTTTTTATGTCACGGAGGCAACCGAGCAGTCGAAGCCTTGTGGTGACTACCGAGGCCCATAGATATCTTGTTACTTGAGGTCAGGCTGGTTTCCGCAACTCGACGCTTTTGCGCCTATTTTGCGTGCTGTGAGCCTGAAGCACTCCCTACTGCCAGTTAAGCTCCCGCAAGAATGCTAGCAGTCTCTTGACATCGGCGCAGATCTCCGGGAGCGTTCTCGGGCATCCGAGATGGGCAGCCCGTAGCGGTGCTACTCCTGTGCACTCCAGTAGTACATGGGCTGCTGTTTCTTCCTGTTACTGTTACTGTCTGTAACACCTATAGTGAAAAGATGCTTGTTATAGTGACCATGTCCTGTTATGGTGCCTGTTATCAGGCGCAGTTCTGATCGTTTTAAGAGCATTAATTGACGAGAGACGCGTGGGTTGCCTATTGGCATCGCTTCTCTCTCTGTGTTGTGTGTTTGCGTGCATTCTAACCCATGCTCTTAACTGGCTATATGGTAGCGGGGTCATTGGTTCATTGCCTTTGACCTCCATATTTGCTCCACGTTTGGCCAGCTCGTCTGCTGCATCATTACCTCTTGAGCCACTGTGCCCTTTTATCCATTGAAGGGTCACTGTGTTAAGCTGACATGCTCTTTCGAGGTAACAGTGGCATTCGTGAATTAGGCCCGAGTTTGTTGTGTATGAGTTTAGTGCTTGGAGTACCGCTTTGCTGTCGGATAAGATCCTTATGGGGTACCCTGTTACTTTCCGCTCTATTATGGCTCTCGCTGCTTGGGCTATACCAACACATCCGCCTGGAAGACGGAGTTGTGTTTGCCCAAATGTACAGCCAGGTGGAGGTTTAGTTCTTCTAGTCTAGTGTTTTCGACCCGTCGGTGTAAATACTCAACTCCTTAGAGGTTGAGTTTGTTGATGGGGACTCGAAAAGTTGGATTTTGTATTGTTTGTTGAATACATACGTTTTGGGTATGACATCGCTAGGGGCCTGCAGCAATGGAAATTCATCTAGATACTCATCTAAGATTTTTGTGTGAGGTATCCTGATGTCTTTCCATAGTTTAAGTGTTCGTAACCTTACCGCTGCAGACGCTGCTTCCTGTTGTATGAAAAGATGTAGCGGAAGCTGGGATAGCATAGTTTCTATGGCTGCGGTCGGTGTTTTCATGTTTCCTGTGATGGCAAGACATGCCAACCTTTGGAAGCGTTGTAGTTTGTCTCTTACCGTTGTTAGGCGTGTTCGTGGCCACCAGACTAGTGCTCTATAGCTGACTATTGGCCTGATGATTGTACTGTAGGGCCCATAGATATTCGCACAACAAAAAGTTATGAAAATGCGTTGCCCTCCTTTTCCCTATCCCCCCCCCTAATGGGTTACCGGAAACTCACAAACCGCACGATACGCGACAGCATAGCTGTCACTTGATTCCAGTGCTATGTGAGCGGTCACGACCACCCCGACCACCCCGGTCGACACAGACACTCTTGACAAAATAAAGGCGACTTTCAATATAATGTCCTTGCACAACCCTACCACACATTCTTTATATTCTGCGTTTATTTATACAAACGGCAATAATGTATGCCTTTTCTTGTCGTCAGTACCAGGTTACTGTGTATGTTACAATTATCTACTTTAAAGGACACGGACACGAGCTCATGATGATATTATATGAACGCTCTCTTTGTATCAGTACTTCCTTCCTATACGTAATATTATCATTAAAATATGCAATTCTGTAGTGTACTACATTTCGAGACCGATAAGAATGTATTCAATTATCTTAATTAATATGCCTGACACATTATATTCAGCGCCTAATTTTTTTAAATGTTCGCAATTAAAAAAGTTGTTGCTCTTTAAAATATCTTAGGATAAGGTTTTTTTGTGTGTATAATATTATAGTGGTCCAGGATACAGGGTCCATTTTTGCACTTGGTTACTATCAAGCTAATTTTCCGTGAGTAGCTTCATTTTGATGAGACACAGACTCTGTATCCTGGACCATAGTGAAATGTATGTCACAAGTTGATCCATGTCTTACTATAACGAGCTGAAAAAGTATTCGACAAATCTAACTTTAGGTACTGGAAAATTGAAATTATGACAAAAACTTCAATTAATTATTCCAGTACCAGCTGCTGATGTCCCACGGCATATTATCGCTGGCGAACTACAATGGCTGGTCCTCAAGTTTGACTTACGCACACCGGCGGCGAGGACACTGGGTTTTGCAGCTAATGGGTTCGATATGCGCCATGACTGGCTCCGTAATCATGATGAGACAGAAGACTGTCAACTTTAACACGATACATGGGAAATTAGGTAAGGAATTTTTTGACCTAAAGAAATGTCAACAGCTGTATCGCCTTTCAATGAAGGAGACCTATATTCAGCAGATCGGAAAAGTTATGTAATGATGATGATGATGAAACAAGCGGTCCCTTGATACACGAGCACAGCCCTTATATTATATACACAAGACTTAGATAAAAGATGGTAGATTTCAGAGATAGTAAATATAGCTCAGGTGTTTATGAGTTCTGGTTTGGAGACCACATTAGACAGACAGATCGTCGACCAACTAATTAGGACGACGATCTCCGTGCAGGGGCCGGCCTTAGTCCCGGAGGGGCGGAGAATTGGCCGTCTTGGCGTTTCTATAAAGGGAAAAAAAACTGTCCAGAAAAAATTGGTAATGATGATAGTGTAGCTTATTAAGGACTTGTTATTTATTAGCTGAATAGATTCTTATATCCACTCTGTGAAAGTGAACTCTGTTTAGCTCTGCAACAGAGTTGCTTGATCCAGCAATACATTGATCATACGAGTATTTAGGTCATCAAAAGTATCAAAATATTATGATCTAAAGCTAACTGTTCCTGAGACAACTTCGATATAGCGTCCAATCATTTCAGCGTCATCATTTTTCGATAAAGATTTTAGCACTGAAAAATAATTCTGATTGCTGATAAACCAATCTAATATGTATTGAAATATTATATCACAACTATCTTATCTGGTTAGACAGTAAATTATCTATATTATTAATGAGTTACGGCTTATTTTTTTATATACTTGAAGTATATTGAAAATATTCGCTTTTTGATCAATTTGCTAAGGACTAAACTATATTATAGTAAGAAATAATATTATGTTTTATAAGGCTTAAGCGATTATCTGTATTTTACTGACATTTAGATTGTCGTCATTATCATTGACGACTCGTTATCGGTTATTGGTAGACATTTTTAACCGACTTCAAAAAAGAGGAGGTTCTCAATTCGTTTGTGAATGGATTTCGATGCTTATTTTTTTTGTTTGAAAGCTGGTGTTTCCAATTTGGTCCCATATTAATTTTATTAAGATCTGACAAGCCGGTTTTTAGTTATTCCTAATAATTCACAAAAGGAGATGTTTCATTTTGGGCCAGCACTATGTACACCACATAGGTTAATAGGAAAAAAATATGGGAATCTCATAAAAATACAAAAAAAAAATATCCAGAAGGGTACATGTGTACAAAAATGAATACTTGAAACGTTTTTTAATGTGATAACCCTATTTTTAGGGCGGCCATGACACTTGTTTTGACATGACGTTTGACTAATAGTTAAGAGTTTAGTTGTTAACCTTAAAAAATAACCCCAACATGTTGTTTTATTTATATACATCTCTCTCCAATAAAGTAAATAAAATATCTGCATGTAGTCTTATTTTTTCGAGACCCAAGATTAGAAGAAAACGAAGCGAAATTAAATAAAATAAACAATAGTAAACGGTTACTATATTATGTAGCTATATTTACATATAGTGTACATAGTGCTGGCCCACGCCTCATACATTTCTTGAACATCTCCTTTGGTTGGTTTCTTTTACCTCGATGATATGCTGATGTGCTCATTTTATTACTTGTCGATGTAACAATTGTATAAGATGCTTCGGTAGCACACCATAGTATGTCGCGGTCATCGTAATCACCATCATCATCACCATCGTCCTTTATCCGTCCACTGCTGAACATAGGCCTTTTTTTTTCTTTTACGCCGGGAAATGCTCTGAGGCATGAGACCCACTCGCCCGGCGGGAGACCCACCTGAGACTCTCCTGCGCCCGAAAGCTGGTAAATGGACGCAGCTTTACCCACTAAAACCCAGCGAGTGCCACCAGTGCCGCCTTGGTTAGGTGCCCCGATCTGTTAAGCTAACAGGGCACCTCGACGGGTAGTCAGGCCTGCAAGGGACCGACGCCACCTCCACAGAGGGGTTGTCCTGCACCACAGAACAACCCTTCCCAACGTCGGGACAGTACAATGGGATGAGGTTCCCATCCACAACCCTTGCCCCCTGCTCTTTTGTCCCCTCTTCTTATAAGAGGGGTACAAAGAGCCCCCTCGGCTCAATTGGCTTCGCCCAAGGTGCTGGGCTCACCCTAGGCTACTGAGCACCACCGCCACGTCAAGGCCTGAACCATGGTGGGGCTGAACATAGGCCTCCTTCAAGGAACGCCAAGACGACGAATTTCGGAGTCACTAAAAATTTAGAAATAAAGGCATTTTACAAAAAATTAAAACCGACTTCAAAAATACTAAACTAAAAAGTAATAAAATAACTGTGTTTCTTTAATTTTTGTGCTTACAACTTAGGTAGGTTACAACAACAAATACGACACCGACTCCAAAAGTAACTACATATAATGAAGTGGTAAACGCAAAGTTTGTACATTAGTAGAAGATTAAGTTGATTATAAGTTGTAAGCACAAAAATTAAAGAAACACAGTTATTTTATTACTTTTTAGTTTAGTATTTTTGAAGTCGGTTTTGATTTTTTGTAAAATGTTTTTATCATACGCTTAAACGATTGATTTAAAAGAAGTTGGAACTTTTAAGTAATACTACAGTACTGAGTAGGTAGATCTAACCCGTCCGCAGAATATTGTTAAAAGATTCATCATCATCATCATCAGCCTTTATCCGTCCACTTCTGAACATTGGCCTCCTTCAATGATGGCCAAGATAACCGATCCCTTGCCATTCGCATTTAACCGGACCGGTAACTTCATAGAGATCGCCATTAATTCTTAATTATTAAAGATTGGATTGTAATTATTGCAATTAGCAGTGAGCGTATAGGAAATCTAGAAACGATTATCCTCCTTGACTTCCGAGAACCAGTAATTCAGCACAAAAGGGTAAAGAAGGGCAGGGAAGGCAGTGTAATTACTGCTATCGAGACTTTCCATTTTCCGACTTAGGATAAGCCAAGAATAAATGAGTTGCTAGGGCTCGTGCTCGAGCTAGGTTTTCATGTTCATGGGCGACGTTCCCCACTTATCATGTGATGGTTCACTTGTTTTCAGAAGAAAGACTAGAAAAACCTAGAAACATAATAAATTAATAGTATGTTTTGCTTCCAGCCTTGGCAGCACTCATTTTCACCAGCATAAGTCTTCTCAACGGAGTTTGTTCGCTGTATAGAGTCGGAATGCCCTGTGTTTCGGCAAAAGCTATAAAGATCGGACATTTAGCTATCGGCACACTGGCATTTACTATCTCGTCTGTGTGCCTTTCTTTTGGATTCTTAAAAAAATCTTTCCTGGAATGGTCATCAAGCGAATTCTCATATATAATGATTAGTATAACATGCATTTATTCTGTGATCATTATAAGCCGTCCATGTTATATTGTCGCGGAAAAGATGTATCAGTATGCTAAACATAAGACATGCTAGATTTTGAAGATGATGGAAGACCAAGATTGTGGAAAAAATATGTTTAGGTGACGCTTATTATATGTGATAGAGGTTGTAAATAGATATTTATAGTATAAGAATTAGGATATCTTAAGAAAATTGAGTAAAGACTATGTATCGTCGATACATGGTCGATACCATACATAGTCTTTACTCAAAGCATTCAGTTCCTGGCTCCTGCCATAATTGAATTTGGACTCATGGGCTGAGGAGATAGTAGTGATTAGATTGTTCAAGATATGCATAAAATGGAAATCCAACATTGACTTTTTTATTTCGTCAAAAGTAAATTCATAATTTTATGCATTTCGTAGGAAAGTAATTTGTGTCTAAGATGTGTAATTTTTAGAATAATTTATAGGCTTTAACGACTATATTATAGGTCGTATTTGTGAAACTAGTACGAGTGCATTTTGTGATGCTTGTATAAATCTCTCGATCTCTTTCTCTCTATTATTCGTACGTTTAATAAGAGATATATTTTCTGATATAGTAATGTATTAAATATCATTAACATTATATTTGTTATAAAATGTTGTATTATTTAATACCAATTCCTTAATACATATTATAAAAGGCAAATATAGGAGATAAATAAAAAAAGGGTGCCTGCATATACGCGTGTAACGTTGCGCTTGCACGTTACCTAAATTTAAGCTGATAATTAAATAATATAATGATAAATAAGTTTTAAACTTAATACTACCAATAAATAAGCGCCATCAATCCTTTACTGACGTTAACGATTGACTGTTTATCGACTATTTTATAGATTAGATATACAATCTTGATTGTAAGTAGTCCTTCACCTTCACCAAGATACAATTTTGCTGGACCAAGTTTGGAATGACGGGACGGCAAATATTTTGTCACTGATTTAGATTTTTAGTTCACAGTTTCGCAAATCCGTGAAGGAGATTATTATTAATAATTATATTATTATTGTAAAAAACGAGCAGGCGAAGCATTATGGCGACTATCGACGCCGTTTACACATCCGCACAACCAAAGATTATGCATATGTTTTTCCCTCTTTTCCCCTCTATCCCTCCAATGGACCGTCGGAAACTCAAACTCAAACCGCAAGAATGCGAAAAACAACTGCCACGTTTCGCCAGTATTATGTGAGCGAGATGTAACCACCTCGGTCGTGCCGGCACAATTCGGCAGCAAAGCAACTTGGCACTACTTACTAATAAAGCAGGGAGGTAAATCTTGAAGACCGATTTTAATCTATTTTTAACAATCCAGTACATATCATTTAGGTAAGATAAAACCTATTTAACGAATCCCGTACCAAATTTGCATTTCTTTTGTTTTCATGTATTTAAAGATTTTTTTTTAGTATTGTAAAGTAGCTGGTGCCCGTCTTCTTGGGATTAGATTTTAGACAATTCACAGATTTAAAAAAAAATATACCCGATGTGTTATTCTCATGTATGAGCTATATTATTGTAAAGTTTCACTAAAATCCATTCATTTATTTTTGTGTAACAACAAACATCAACAACATACAAATTTTCACGTTTGAAATATTAATAGGATGTTGGGTGGTTCTACAATCTGCAGTACCGCACCGCCGCACGCCGCACTGGTTTGTCTGCAGATGGAATAACGCTGTTACAGCTTCCTCGTCTACTAACACCGATGTAAAATGATACTAAACAGTATGTTACGTGCTGCATGGTAGATACATTATGCTGTTAAGTTTTATTGTCAAAACGAAAAATATAACTTAAAAAATTTAAAAAATCTTTATTATTATAATATCTTAATCAATATTTTGCAAATCAAATAAAATAATACAAATATAATATATCATAGCGAATACGGCCAATCATTACAAAAGTGTTATCGTACAAATTCTTATCGCGCGTAAAAACCATTTATCTCTTGTAATCCGAGAACACGACATATTAATGTGGCATTCTCGTGACGTTTTATTGAAACTTGGTATATACTAGCTGTTTCTCCCAGCTTCGCTCGTGTCTTTACAATAACCATACACAATGATGTATGTATGGTCGTGGACACACCTCTGTGTGTCAACGACACGAAAGTAGCACACTAAAAAGTAACAATCAAAATTTTCAAAATCAATCTATCATTGAGCAAAATTTCATACAAATTGGTTCTATCGTTAACATAGGTAATATGTGATTGAGCAAACAAATGGGAAACGATTGATGAAACGATGAAATAAAAAAAATCGATTGTCTGTAAAGTCGGTTTACTGACGATAGTTGAACGTGACAACGTCATAAGAAAATGGAACGCCTCAGAGCGAGGTAACGCCGCATGAGTCATGTTTTTTCGTGCGTGCAGCCAGCTCCATCGAATTATAAGACGTTGTAACGTCAAAAGTGCGTGCGTACAAAGTACACGTCAAGTTAGAAGTGAAACTTATTTGGCAAACTATTTGTATACTATCTTTAT
Source organism: Helleia helle (assembly GCA_963853865.1). Taxonomy (NCBI): domain Eukaryota; kingdom Metazoa; phylum Arthropoda; class Insecta; order Lepidoptera; family Lycaenidae; genus Helleia; species Helleia helle. Next base: position 11,097,717 of record OY971431.1, read on the forward strand.
ATACATAATTCTTCTGTGCGTGTGTATGTCACTCAACTCCTCCTAAGCGGCTGGACCGATCTTGATGATTTTTTTTGTGTGTGTTCAAGTGGATTCGAGAATGGTTTAGATTCGCAAAAAAAGAATTAAATATTTTGTACAGGACAACGTCTGTTGGTGCCACTAGTAATATATAAATAATTTAAAAAATCTCGCTTATAGTATACTAATCTAAAGATATAAATTTCCGAGACTTGCGATGCGACGTTCGCTCTATCTCACTCTCTCTCTCAATCTTTCTCACTCGCTAGCTCCCTACTCTGACTCCATGGCTATGTGCTTTATGCTACGTTCGCCCTTTCTCACTCTCTCTCAATTGGTCTCAATCACTCTTTCTCACTCACAATAATTGCTAATATCAATATTTTGACGTTATCGATGATTACGTCTCCGATATACTTTTTTGTGTTTTGTATTTTTTTTTAATGCCGGGAAATGCTCTGAGGCATCCCGCGGGGGAGTGGGTCACCCCACGCGGGTATGTGGGACTCGCTGCGCCCGAAAGCTGGTAAATGGACACAGCTGTCAGCTCTACCCACTTAAACTCGGCGAGTACCACCAATGCCGCCTTTGGTGAGGTGCCCCGGATCTAATGAGCAAACAGGGCACCTCGTCGGCTAGTCAGTCCCCGAAATTAACAGTAGGATTGACATAGAATCATGAAAGAATCCTCTTCATTAAGTGTAATGTAAATAAAGTAATAAGCAAGGTGTACGAGTAAATTATATCACCTCGTATTTTATTACATCAAAACATTCATCCATACCTTCAGCAAGTCAGACTAATTTTTGTCATGTAAAAGGCCGAATTGTAAATCTACAACATTCTCGAATACACTTTGATCACATGTTCATTGAAATCGGTCCAACCGCTTGTGACATACACACGCACAGAAGAATTATATACGGACTAATGACGACATAATGACATTAAATTAAAACAGGATGTAATAATTGAAGTCCACATTACATAAACAAAAAAAAACAAAATTTTCAAACAAACTAATTCCGAAAATAATCTTAACAAAACAGAACATATTTAATCACTCTGTATAAGTATTATAAAGATAGAAGACAGTCGCAATAAAATAAGACGGTCAAAGGTCTGCTGAATTTAGTAACGTGTCACATATATCACGAGATATACACATTTGAAACATTAGCGGAACAATACTCTATTTCTGAATGTGCGTATCGAGAGCCATTACTCTTCACCGGAGTTTCCTTTACGTTCAGATGCCATAAAGATAAGCGCACACACCAAGTCGCTATCTGTGGTGATCGCTTACCTGTTTCCGAGCGAACTTTGGTATTTCATAGTAATCGCGGATGAGTCAAACTTTCAGATTTTGGCGTTTTCTTTAGTTGTGAGTCACCGCAGGCGTAACGAAATAAAAAATTTTGAAATCACTAAAAATTAAGAAATAAAAAATTTTTAATCAAAAATTAAAACCGACTTCAAATAAAAAAAAACTAAAAAGGAAATAAAATAATTTCCTTAATTTTTGTGCCTACAATTTATAGTCAACTTGTTCTTCTACTAATATACAATCTTTGCGTTTACCACGTCATTATTGTTACTTTTGGAGTCGGTGTCAGCCAAGGTAGGTTAGGAGGTAGGTACATCAGCAAATAGGACACCGGCTTCAAAAGTAATAATAATGACGTGGTAAACGCAAAGATTGTATATTAGTAGAAGAACAAGTTGGAACAATTAAGGAAATTATTTTATTTCCTTTTTAGTTTTTTTTTATTTGAAGTCGGTTTTAATTTTTGATTAAAAAATTTTTATTTCTTAATTTTTAGTGATTTCAAAATTTGATAACTGATGATGAATGAGATGAACGTAGAAAGGGTTTAATTCATTACATAACAAATGAAAAAACCGAAATGGAATTGTGTAAAACTTTATATACATGTAATTGAAAGCAATCACGGCAGATTTGCTGCTATTCGTTAAATAATTCCATTATATATAGGTATAGAACATCACCAATATATCGATATAGAATGGATATTATGATGACCTTGAAAAACTATGATGCGCTTCCAAGGCAAAGTTGTTTTTGTTCATTTAACAACGACAAGTAATAAAATTACATGATTTTAGCATAATATTATTTACCGTATGAAGTAAGCCCAATAAAAGCTGTAAATCGTCGAGGATTCCCCTCGACTGTGTATGGTCTCCATCATCACACCTGTAATGGCGCTTATAACCCATATGGGCACAAAGTTCTCTTCAATTTAAATTAATTAAGTCCAAACACAAGGTAGCTACTGTAAACTGTTGAGGAGTTCCCTTACTGTCCTTTGTCTTCATCATCAGACCCCTAATGACAGTCATAACCCATCTAGGTGTAAAGTTCTCATCATCACAAATTAATCAAGCCCAAACACAAGGTTACTGATGTAAATCGTTGAGGAGTTCCCTCGATTGTCTTTCGGCTCCAGCATCAGATCGACTCCAGACCTTCATTAAATTGTACTTCTTCAAAATACTTAATAAAAAAAATATCAAACGCACTAGTCCCCCTACGATTTTCGAAAGTACCCTTCGATTTCTCTGGATACCTAATAAAAACCATCGCCATATTGCGGAAAATTCCGGAATTAATAATTTTAGTATGGACTATATACTACGGGTTACCATAAAAAAGATACAGTGGTATTTCTGGTCAGGTTATACATACCTATATGATTTCGACTTTTAATGTGTATTTTTATTACAATGAAAATATTTTCCCAATTGTTTCTTTCATAAAAGTTTCCAATATGCAATCCTATTGTAACATCTTACTGCAGTAGACTTCATTCAAAGTTCAAGATATTTACCAATATACCATATTGAACATTGGTTTGTTGAAACTTGGTGATCTATAGCGTAATTTAATCACTAGTGGATGCTGTAATTGTTTTGTAAAAGTTTTTATAACACTAGTTTTCGCCCGTGTCTTTACTTTTCGAGATGTAACTAGCCTTCGTGCTAGTGCGTTTTGACTATTCTGTACCTCCATACAATATTTTATCCAGATTTGTTCAGTTATCTTGGCGTGTGTAAGCTGAGGCGTGAGGCTCGGCCTCTTGAGTGAGAGCCGAGAGGTCCGGAATCGAATCTGACCGGCCTAGAAATGGTTTTTCTAAATTTCTACATGCACCTGAACATGAGATCATCGCTTGCTCACCGGTGAAATAAACATCGTGAGGAAACCTGCATGCCCGATGAGATTACTTTTAATCTAAGACTTTTCTTTGAAGGTGTGTGAAGTTCACCAACCCGCATTGGGACAGTGCATCGGTGAACTATGGCCCAAAACCTTCCTCGCCTGATTTCGAGAAGGACCCGTGCCCAGCAGTGGGACATTTAAGGGTTAATTATTATTATTATTAGTTTAAGTAAGGATGGATGGATGCTTACTTAAGCATTTACAGTAATAGCACAGATAAAAGAATAATGAAATTAAATATAAAAAAAATGGTTCACTCAAAATTTTGCTAAAATTTTGCGAACTTTGTAATTATAGTCTGGTAATAAAAAAATTAAATATAAATATAACAATTACAGTATATTCATATTAAATAAATGTATACAAATGTTAATAGCATTGTCTTGGGCAAATTTTTCGATACTCACAAATACCAGTCTTAATCGAAATATCAAAACAATAAATCACCTAAAAATCGTTCAAAAACGCCTCACCAATATGCCTATGCCCTTTCTATACCTAATTGTCTTTCAGTCAACATTCATTATAATTTTTCTAGAACTCACATTATATTATTTTTACAACAACATCTTACTACATTATAATGAAACAAATTTTACGGAATTTATCGCTGTAAAGTCCGTAAAAGTTGTTTCATTATATTAAGTGAAATTCGCGTAAACGTTAGAAAACAATTTAACATCTTACTTGCATAACATCGCACTTGGGAGTGCACTACCTGAACTAAATCACCTGCGACTGTCTTCAGCCGCTTTTTAAGGGTCCCGGGTCTAAAGGTATCAGGATCACCTCAGCCATAACATCTTACTCTACAATCACTTATATAATACTAATACAACTTATTCATAACTCTAAAATATTACATTATTTTATTACTTTTTCACTAAACTTACTGATTTATTAAAGAAATTTATAGTAGGGTTTATAATAATTATAAAAGTGAAGGCAGAGGTAAACGCCATGGTTGTGTACGTTAGAGGTACAGACGCCCAATTCTTGAAGGAGTTTTTATCGTACCCATAACATAGGGATATGCAAGAGGTAACGTAGGCCACGATTCCGAAGCATATGTGGGATATCTTGGAGAAGTTGCCTGGGAGAACTTTCCGCCACTCATAAGCGTAGAGGGAGGCCAGTCCGTTGACGAGGCCAACTGATGTGAAGACTAACGCTACGAGGGCTGTAAAGAAGATAATAATGAATATCAAAATGAATTTAATATGCTATATTAAATGCTCGAAGCATATAACCGGAATAGAGCGGTCATATTATGTGTTTTGTATGAAAATAAATTCCGCCAAATTTGTGCTATGATGCTGCGCTGGTTCTGCGCTCTGATTGGCCGACTGGTGACCATTGGTGGATGACTGGCCGATCAGACGTACATACAGGTCACTGGTTGGTTGAATTGATATTACGGCAGTGACAAATCACTGACCAGTTTTGGAATTTTGTGGCACACATTACTAGAGTAGTCCGGTTATATGCTCCTTATGAATATGGGTGAATATTTTGGGTTAAATTTAATTCTAGTTCAAGGATTCAAATCTATCTATTTTATTAAATCCATTAGCTCGTCTCAGTATTCTGTTTAATTAAGTCCTTTTATAATATGGCAAAAAGAGCCGATTCCCTTCTTTTCATCATCATCATCCAACTAGTAGTCAAATAATAAAATATATCAACTTAAATAAGCGCATTTACTTCATTCTTCTCACCAATCTTTGAACAGAGACTCAAGGAGGAAAATGACATTAATTTATATACCTCATATTTTTTCCGACACAATAATAATGTTAGTAGCCAAATAACAAAGAACACAGTTTTTTAGATATACATATAATTTATATTGTAATTAATAACTCACTTACCGAATTGTCCATGCAAGGTATTCCAGTTGATCGCTTTCGTTGGAATCATTATGAAACTGCCAGCTAGAGCCATGCCTGAGCCTACTGTCAGTAAGATCCAATGGGCTCTCCGCTTGTCGATGAATCTTAGGTGTGTGGACCAACCATTATCAGGAGACAGGGCGAGGATGGCTTGAGACATAAGTAGTTGGTACTGGAATATTTTTTTAAATTTTATATTTATTATTAAATATTTTTATACGTTCACTGCTGAAGATATGCCTCCCTCAATGAACGCCAAGACGGCCGATCCCTTGCTCACATCCAACATTGACTTGCCACCGCACAGAGATCGTCTTCACAACTGGTTAATGGCCGACCAACACTTAAACTGATGATGATGATGATAAAATGTCAAATGACACATTATGTATTATGTGGTCAACGAATCATCTATTTTTTCGTCTACTGCTAGGTTTATATCAATGAGTGCCCAGACTCAACTAATATAATAATACACTCGATTATTAGACTTATCAATTTCTATCATGAGACAAAAGATGATATATCCGATGTTACTAAGTAGTTCATGCGTATTTTCTATACGGAATACAGAAATGTACTTTAGCCGAATAAAACCCTTCCAAATGATTGCACAAAGCGCATTCCTCTGTCATATAAAATTCAATATTCATTGTCAACTATTTGAAAACTTCTCGTAGATTGATGATGATACTCTATTATCACAAGAGATGTCTACGCATCCTTTGAATATACTTATATTATAAAAATCAAGTTATACTGTTTTGTACTCATACGTAATTACAAAGGAAATCTTTTTTAACTTTACAATTTCTAAGAATTTAAAGTAGAAGACTTGAAATAAAACTTCAAGTATTTTTGTTTGATTTAAGTTGTGAACAATTGATGATTCCTATTTAATATAGGGTTCTCTTTTAAATAAATCAAATGTTATTTTATAATTTTTCCATTATTCTTCAAATAAGGTAATAAATTGTTAAAATAAGGGCCGACATTTCAAATGGAAATGTCTAGAACAAAATAATTAGGTATAGGTAAAACTATAAAATATTTCGGATTTTTTAAAAAGCTTTCGAGTTATTTTCAATCTCTCGCAAGTCGCTACCACACCGTAATGAAAAAAAGTTCTGAATGCACCAAAAATATATAAATCGTTTTCTAAGAAATAATACCAACCATCGATGTTTTCAAGCAAGCGCATCGTTACAAGTGGTTTTACTATTGTATTTTATTAGTTCAAAATAAATATAAATAATAAGGCAATAATTGTACTAATGTAACCTTTTTACTGTAAAAAATAATAGCAAAGTGCGAGTAATATATTTATTTAAATTTAGTTTTATTATCTTGGGACTATCTTTATATATATAACTATTCTATACGTGTTGGTGATTTTTTTTGTGTGTGTTCAAATGGATTCGAGAGTGGTTTAGATTCACAAAAAAATGTTTAAATATTTTGTACAGGACAACGTCTGTCGGCGCCACTAGTATTATATTATAAGGAATTAATCCAATTAGGTATTTTAATATCTTATAGATTTTTTATTTTTACTTTGCTACATATCCACAAAATATTTACCTATTTGATAAATTTAAAAGTATTTTAATTATATAAAAAAAAAAAAAAAAAACTATTTTGCAAAGAAGAGGAGCTATATTTGATTTAAGTTATTTAAATTTGTATTATAGTTTGTAACTTACCCCAATGACAGACAAAACTATGTGAAGTTGAGTCGTATTCAAAGGTACACCATTACGGAAACAAAACACCAAAGTGATTCCAATAACAGCACCAATAAGTGTATGGCATAACAAATTAAGTGATGATTGAAAAACTTTCAAATTATAGTTCCCTTTCTCATTGTCCACTCTGCCAGCATTTCCATTTTCGTGATCAAAAGTCATCGTTAAAAAAAAAGAAATGAAACCGACCGAAGTTTGAATTGAGAATTGAATTCGATTTTGCATTCATCTGCCTTAAATATACCGATTATCACGTTATTATCAGTTCTCAATCAATATGCATTCTAAATTTAAAATTTACACGCGCCGTATCGATAAAAGTTATCGACTAAAGTCAGTGGCAGGCAGGAATCGAAAAGGTAAATACCTGTTTATCAGATATATTGTTGTACAGAAAGGGATTACAAATAGACAAAGATAAAACGAAAATTAATAAAGATTAATGTAATATTAGCTTAGTGTATATTAAATTCTTCACATACTTAATCATTTTCGTATCATTGCAAAATATGCGTGTTTAGTGCGTGCATAAAAAATACGTAATATTTATTGTCAAATTAAGTAAAGTGTAAGTGGTGTTTAATAATTTTTAATGAAAATGGTGGTTTCCTTCAATTTATATAACCTTAGCAGCGAGAAAATTGCAGCTTTATGACTATTGATGAAGATGACTTTTCCCGTAAAACAGCTTTATTGTGTTTCGGAGAGAAGGTCAAGACTGGCAGTGTAATTACTGGCACCGAGACTTAACATTTTAAGTCTCAGGGTAGGAAACACATAAATGAGTTGTCTGGACTAGTTTCATGTAAACTAGTTTATGTTCATGGGCGACGTCGAGCACTTACCATCAGGTGGCACGTCTGCCAGTTTGCCTATCCCACTAACATAAAAAAATACGTTTTAATACGAGCAAAATACCATAACATTAACTCAATAGTGATTGATATTATTATTATATTCGTATTCGTTAATCGTAATTATAAAAGTAAACAGTTATTGGCCACGAGCCTTCGTCATGGTCCATCATTTCACCACAATAGTACATAGAAGCTTTATTAAGAACACTTAAATAGTGATTTATGGGGAAAAGACAAATACTTTATTAAATACAAATTGGTTAAGCCCGTTAACCTTTGGCCTTCTCTTAATTAACAGCTTCATCAAACAATTGATCTCAATCTGATATAATTACACCTATTATTTATTCTATGTGAGCGTTGATGGTCTAGTTAAGGCCTCGAAGTTAATAGTTTAGATTCTGAGACTTGGATAGGAGGGTCCAAGAGCCTAACGCCAGACGGGATCCTGCAGGTTCGCCGACTAGGTCATCGCGGTAAGAGTGATCTGGGGGTATCGTATGATATCGTGGGTGGCAGCCATTGCCCTGGCCAGTGACCCCCCGTGGGAGCTCGAAGCGGAGGTTCTTGGTTCTTTCTCGGTTTGCCGAGACGTACTCCTATGTCTCTCATATGAGGTCTCTCGGCGAGAACCTTACGCTGGACGAGATCCTGCGGGTTCGCCGATTAGGGCAAGAAGCGCTAATGCGGAGGTGTGGGGATGGCTTGGAGCGGCAGCCGTATGTCAAAAGCATAACTGTTACTCTGAACCCAGTCCTCAAGTGGTAGATGCGCCGTAAGCGCAAACTGGTGCTCACCGGGCGTGGTTGCTTTGGTGAGTACAGGTACGTCTCCTCTGCGTAGGAGGACCCGTGCCCAGCTGTGGGACGTATTAGGACCGTTACTTACTTTCAATATATCATCTTCATCATCATAATTATCATTGTTCATTAGAAGTTGCATAAGGCTATATAAGGCATAAGTCTTAATAGGTACAAGACTAATTATACTCACTTTGGTCATAGGGACTAAAATTATATAATGTCACAAAAATTAAACTGTTTCTTGGTGGTTATTTCGCTTTATAATAAAAATATATCTATGAACGCTTTTACACTACGTCAATCTGGTCCCGTGGTAAGTTCTTGAAGAACTTCTGTTACGGGTACCAGATATCGGAAATATATTTAATACTTTAATGCTATACATATATTTAAGATTTTTATTATATAATACACATATTAATTAATTCATTAAATTTCGCTGGCCGGATCCGAACCCGCAACCTCCGGTTTGAGCGCCAACGCGCTAACCATTGAACTACAGAGGTCGTCATGATAGTGTTAATTCCTCATGAGCGTAAAGTTCCTTTTGAAGGGGCTAGTACCAGGTTGGTTGCCTATCCCCCCCACATAGTAAATATCAGTAATGTACTGCCTGTTCTATTTCATTTGTCCGGTATCGTAGCCATTGCGAAACATAGAGTAATTATTACAAAATATTGTGACGTTCGTAAGAGACCGCGGCCTTGAGTGAAAGTGGGCGATAACCAGCTGATGATGATGACCATCATAGAGCAATGCACGATAACCGGATGATTACAGTGATAATTAATTTGTGTTATTATTTGTATAATTTATTGTATTTTATTTTATAATTAAATAATCGGTCAGTTTAATTAATTAAACATTTTAGAACAATAATTGATACGTTCGTATGGTTACGTTGTCGTTTTATTAGTAGCATCGAGCATATAATGGGAATAGAGCAGTAATGTCATGTGTTTCGTATGAAAACAAATTCCGCCAAATTTGTGCCTCGACGCTGCGCCGGTTTTGCACACTGATTGGCCTACTGATGGCCATTGATAGATGATTGGCCAATGGAACGTACACACAGATCCCTGGTTGGTTGAATTTCTATTAGATTATTGACAAATCACTGACCAGGTTCGAAATTTTATGATTACTACTCAATGCGGTTATATGCTCGATGGTTAGTAGTTATCATGTCTATAATAGTGAAATAACTTACTGTAAAGTATCCGAAACGTCGGGCATGTAAAAAAATTAATAAACCGCGATAAAATCCGTAATATTTGTTTCCTTATTATGAGCGAAATTCGTGTAACATTAGAAAACAATATGTTGCTAAAATTCCTATTTATATTAATTATTAGCAACTCATTTCACATCATCTCCTCTGTCAACCGCTAAATGCTTGCAACATTATCACGACAGACTTTACGAGACTTTTATTATTATATAAATAATCGTTGTATGCTCATAGGCCTCTATCAACGAACGCTTAGATATCAAATTCACGCCACTTACATCCAACATGTACTTTCAAGTACGATCAACTTAACTTTTCCGGTCTTTCAAAAATCACATTGCGATTTCCCTCGTAAGTCGTAGCTCACTTCAGTGTGCTCAAGTAAAATTATTCGTAGTGCATGTTAAGGAGACCTTTCCATATAGTTAGAACCCTTCGTCTACTACTATAATTCCAAAACGCATTTATTTTCCACTAGCTGTTGCCCGCAGCTTCGCCCGCGTTAACTTGACTGATGATGATCATTTCTAAACTAAAGGAAATAAGGCAGCGTTTTCAATGTTTCCGACTCTTTCTATAATTATCCTTATATTAATATTCACCAATTTACACAAAATCTTGGTAAATTAATATACTAAAACCTGCGTTAGGAATACTGTATCTCAGGTTGAAGTTATTCTTACGAGATATATATGCCATCGAGGACTTTTCTGTAGACCTATCTACATTACACCATACATTATTGTGTTATATCTGTGGTTATATCACAAAGGGTTTAGACAGCGTTTTCGTTGAAAGGTCCCAGACGGCTTATTTTTTTTTCCGACGGTACCGGGGCCGGTAAGTAAACTCTCCTATGTCGTTTCTCGGGTCTCAAACTAGCTTTGTACCAAATTTCATCCAAATCGCTTCAGTGGTTTAGGCGTTACAAAGAGATAGACAAATATACAGAGTTACTTTCGCATTTATAATATTGGTAAAAAAATCCTCCCAACTCGTCATCAAGCCATTTTAACACATACAGTATATTTTCAAATGTCTTTATTTTTGTCATAGCAAATACTATTAATAAATGTTTGTTGCTTAAATTGATGACGACTGATGATGATGATGACGAGTGACACACATCATTGGTCACGTAGATAGCACTGCTACTCATCACTGATCCTCTTTATCTTAGTAGATAATGTGAGATACGAAGACATATGACATAACATTTCAAGCAATATGATTGCCAAGCCGCCTGATCAATAAGGACAACAAGTTTTAAAAACAATTACGGAAAACAATTACCCCTTCTTTTGAAGTCGGTCAAAATGTTGTCTATGTTACTACTATAATGACGAATCAATTGAAACCTTCATCAAATCGGATATAATCCCCGAAAATTGCTAATTAATAAATGTAGTGGACGTACATATAAATATTTTAAACGTAAACAGTGTAAAACCATAACTCTTCCTTTTGTCTTTCTCGTAGGTTTTTATTTCATCATCACCATCATCAGCCTCTATTCGTCGACTGCTGAACATAGGCCTTTTTTTTTTTTTGGTTTCGCTGGGGAATGCGTTTAGGCATACCACCGGGTCCGGGGGGGCCCGGAGGTTATGTAAGGACTCTCTGCGCCCGAGAAGATGGTAAGGTGGACGCAGACTCTACCCACTAAACCCCAGCGGTGTTCTCCTCGTCGTCTAGGTGACCCGACGCGAGAGCTGTGGACGTCCGCACCGGGCCACAACGGTGTGCCATCTGGAACTCTTCTCTGGAGGTGTCGTGCCCTCCTCCATCTCCGCTTAAGGCACCTTGAACACATTAAAGTGCCTTATAGCCCGAACCTTCACGCGCGCGGCGGATTCCCCGATCGGCCGCGCACAGGTCCCTCACGGCGGTGCGACCACCTGTCGCCGCCGCGCTCTCCTGCGGGAAGAGGCGCCAGTGCGTTCCCTCTCCCGCTCCGCCTCCTCCTTCTGCGACATCACTACCTCGCAGAAGGAGAGGACCGCCTGCCATGTGCTCTCACTGACGGTCATCGCTCGGATGACCGCAGGGAGCGACAGGTCCGCGCCAACCTCAGCGACAAGGGGCGCCCTTGCCTCCACCCACGCTGGGCACTCCGCCAGGGTATGGTCTGCAGTGTCTTCACTGCTGCCGCAGTGATGACACCCTGGCGAGTCCTCCGCCCCTGCCACCTTCCACAGATACCTTCCGAAGCAGCCATGCCCCGTCAGAATCTGTGCAAGGTGGAAGGTTATGATGCCGTGCCGCCGGTCAATCCACTGCTCCAGGATTGGACCGACAGCCGACACGGTGCGGTGTCCCGCACTAGGCTCCTCCAGCCTCTCCTTCCACTGACGAAACACACGCCTTCGGAGGCGGCTCCGCCAGGACTCTTCTTCCTCAGAGGTCTCCTCTTCCTCCTCCTCTCCTCGTCGTCTCCTCCACGTCTGCGCCAGGGCCCTTGCCACCAGGTCCCATGGCGCGGAGCCCGCCAGTACGCACGCAGCCTCGTATGAGGTCGTACGGTACGCACGGACGGCCCTGACGGCCATGACTCTCTGCGGACGTCGCAGCAGAGCCACATTCTCCGTCTTCAGGGCGCTCGCCCATATCGGCGCGCCGTACAGTCCCATGGACTGCAAGACGCCCGCATATAGGCGGCGGCAACCAACGCTCGGTCCACCCACGTTGGGGAGGAGACGACTCAGCGCTCGTGCAGTTCCGAGCAGCCTCGGGATGAGGCGCCGGAAATGCTCTCGGAACTTCCATCGACTGTCGATGACGAGGCCCAAATACCTCATGGTTGACTCGACAGCGATGGAAGTTCCCCCAACTACAAGGTGCGATCCGGGCGGAGGGGCTCGCCGGGGCCCGTGGAAGCATATAGCTTCGCACTTCTCCAGGGCCACTTCGAGCCCAAGACGCCGGATTCTCGCCACCACCTGGGCGACTCCAGCTACCGCCAGAATGCGTGCCTCCGAAAAGGTGCCTCCGCGGGCAGTGACGACGGTGTCGTCGGCGTAACACGTAACAGCAACGCCCGGCAAGTTCGAGCCGCGGAGGACCCAATCGTAGCCGATGTTCCACAGGAGTGGGCCCAAGACTGAGCCCTGTGGAACACCGCACGCCACTCTCCTCGTCACCCAGCCACCGGCAGTGGGGTACGCGACGCACCTACCAGACAGGTAGTTTCCTACCAGTCTGCGCAGATACGTCGGCACGCCGTGGAACCTCAGCGCCTCCAGGATTGTGTCAAAGTGTAGGGTGTTGAAGGCGTTGGCGATGTCAATGGACACCGCCAAAAGCACCTCTCCCCCTTCGACTGCTGCATCGGCACGGGCCCTCTCCCTGGTCAGAGCGTCCAGGGTGGACCTGCCCCGCCGGAAGCCAAACTGGTAGGCACTGAGGTTCGGACCTGTCTCCTTTAGGTGATCGACGATACGGGCAGCTGCGATCCGCTCCAGCAGCTTGCCCGCCTCGTCGAGCAGCACGATCGGTCGGTATGCTGACGGCAAGTCGACCGGTCGTCCCTCCTTGCTGAACATAGGCCTCCCTCAATAGGTTGTTTATTAAATAGATCTTAAATGGTGATGATAATAATAGTAACAATAATATGTTGAGCTATAGGAAAAATGAGATTCCAAGTTTAACTCTTTATTTGAAACAGACTAGGTTTAAGCAATTACAATTAATAATAATAATATTTATGGACGCTTTTACACCACGTCAATCCGGTCCCGTGGTAAGTTCTCGAAGAACTTGTGTTACGGGTACCAGACAACGGAAATATATTTAATACTTTTATACCTTACATATATTTAAGATTTTTATTATATAATACACATCAAATTTAATATACATCCATGACCCAGGAACACAGAAAATATTTTTATTCCCTGGCGGGATTCGAACCCGCAACCTCCGGCTTGAACGCCAACGCGCTTACCACTGAGCCACAGAGGTCATCTAAATTCTAAACTAATATTATAAAGAGGATTTGCTTTTGTTTGTTTGTTACGATTTAACTCTAAAAATAAACGATTTGAAAAATTCTTTCTTCATTAAAAAGCTATATCATCACCGGCTATATTATATTTTCTTAAAAATTAGAGAAACCATTGACGATATATAAAATAATGTTTCATATATTAATAGTACTTAAAATTAATCACAAAAAAGGCTGCGATGGTATACACCTAACTATAATAGTTTAAATTTTTAAGTCCAAATATGGGTGTAATCAAACAGTTAAGTAGTGAAATTGATATCAGGATGTTAATATTTATCCATTTAAATTGTTTGATAATTAATAACGTTGATTACCTGCATGTTAATTCCACTCTAAATTATTTTGACCGGACTTATCATTTTGAAGTAGGTAAAAAAAAATGTCTAAGTAAGAAAAACGTCATGATTTTACTAAACTGTTCCACGTTTAGTCTAAATATATCGATACAAATGTAATTTAGTATGGATATAGTCTGAGGCCTAGAAAAGGTGATAGTATAGTTTTATCTTGAAAAAATCCCACAGCATCGGGAACAAATATTATGTAACGGTAATTTTGGTAAGTTAGGATGTACGTATGAGATAATCTTCGAAACTACTCATCCGATTGAATAAAATCTTTCATCAATATAATGCTACTTTATAACTGAGTAACGTAACTGTAAAAAATATTATCATCCCTCCGAATACCGCTGTCAATAGGGTTAAATCGGGCGAAACTGCGGGCAAAAGCTAGTATATGTATTAAATATTTTATGTGGTATAGAAAGAAAATTATAATAAGAAATATATATTATGCAATAATATATTATTCATTTTGTTTGTGAAACCAAGGAAACAAAGAGTAGTGGCTATATAAAAAAAGGCGCATTTTTTCTTTTTATTAAAGTTTTATTCTGGTCATAATAAAGCATAAAATAAACCACAAATACACATATATTATTACACAATGATGACACACAAGAAATAATTAATCGTACTACTAGTTACATCAGAGTAATTTTATTAAATATCTTATTTATTTTAATAAAATAAAATAAAAGTTTAAGCAAACTTTAAACACTAGGAGAAAAACCATTTTAAACGACATTGACTGGCCACTAAATAATAATAAACGTTCACTTTTTAATAAGTTATTATTTCTGCCAGTGAAATGCGAGATGGGACGTTCATGGCGTTCATCAAAAGGGGCCTATGTTTAGTCAGTAGTGGACGTACATATTATAGCAGTTTAAAATCAATGATGATTCAGTTATTATTTACAAGAAGAAAAGTACTTAATGTATGCAAAACTACACTAAATTTAAAGCTGACTTTTACTGTACGAATACACTTATTTATAGCCTGACCAGAAAAATAAAAACCCTCGCCATATTGCGGAAAATTTCGGAACTATTTTCTATATGGACGATACTATTTGTTGACGTAAAAAAGATACAGTGGCGACACCACGCAGGATTTATATATTTCTAGTCAGGCTATATGATGTTTTATCATAGAATATAATTTTACTATTACTTTTTTACTAATCGTACTGATTTATTGAAAAATGTTATAACAGGATTGATAATAATAATAACAGTAAAAATTGTCGCAAAGGCGATGATAGTGTTGACTATAGGTTGTGTTGCCCACGCCACGAAGAAGGCTTTGTTAACGCCCGTACATATAGACAAGCTGGCGAACACGTAGGCTACGATGCCGAAGCATATGTGGGATATCTTGGAGATGTTACCAGGGAGGAATTTTCTAGTCTCGTACGCGTATAACGAAGCAAGACCATTTACCAAGCCAACTGAAGTGAATACGAGCGCGACGAGAGCTGAAACATGAGATTTGTAAGAAAATACATATTTATAGACTAATAGTAAAAAAGAAATAGATTCTTGGATCAAATTTAGAACGCCTTCAATTTTTTTTTTTTATGTTAGTTGGATAGGCAAATGGACTGACGAGTGACGAGCCACATGATGGTAAGTGGTCAACGTCGCCCTCGCGTTTACCTGAGACTAGCCCAGGCAACTTATTTATGTGTTGCTTATCCCGAAACAACAACACACGAGACTTAACAAGATGTTAAGTCTCGGTGCTAGTAATTACACTGCTTGTCTTGCAATTTCACAGCTAAACTATTTTATGGGAGCGTGACACAGCGCATCCCTTCCGCTAATGTTTACTTCAAAAGCCTGTGTGTCCTGTTACATCACAAAAACAACAAGTGCAAGAAATTTCAGAGGGGCAGGCAGCTGGTACAGTATTTTTACTAGTCAGATCTAGCCCTTCAAGGGGCTGAAGGCAACTCGCAGTGGTTTTAGTGCGCCAGGAGTCCTACATATCCCCGGTGACGACCCATCCGTGGGCGAATCCGCAAAACATTTCAGCAACAAAACGCACAGCAAACAAAACAAACAAAAAAAGACAACAAAAAAAGAGTATAATTACTGGTAGGTACTTGTCATTTTACGCCTCAGAATAGGAAATGCATAAATGAGTTGGTAGTCTAAAGTGAATTCGTTTATGTTCAAGATTCACTTACTAATAGGGTTAGCATGCGTGCACGACAAAATTTTGTCTTTCCCTTTTCTCGTATTACTTATATGAAATAATACGAGAAAAGGCGTAGACAAAATTTTGTATTGCGCGCATGCTAGCCCTACAGGTGCTGTCACAGAAATCTAAATAATAAGGCACAGAAATCTAAATAATTGCCTTATTATTTAGATTTCTGTAGGTCCTGTACTACTGTTTAAACTAATGTACAAATAGTTAAAATAGGAGACTAAACTATACCACCCATTCAGCTACAACCATCCGTTCTATCATATAAGCTTTTAGATTTTTTTTAAACAGATAACATTTAATACAATCCATTATTTTTCTGAGGACTTATATCGAATAATTTCTAAAGATTTACTTAATTTATTTAATAAAAAATTGTACACTTACCGAACTGACCATGAAGTGTATTCCAATGGATTGATTTATCCAGGATTTTAACAAAACTCCCAGCGATCGCTAATGCGGAACCCATAATCTGTAGGACCCAGTGAGCCCGTCGCTTATCCACCAATTTAAGGTACGAAGTCCAGCCATTATCAGGGGATAAAGCGAGGATAGCTTGGGACATAAGTAGTTGATACTGAAAATAATAAAATGTGTAATTGCATAGTTTCTGAAACTCATACATTTCTTAAAATGACGTAAAATTTGTAAAAAGTGTCGAAATGTTTATAAAATGTATCATCTTACATTGTGTAACGTTGCGCTTGCACGTTACCTAAATTTAAGCTGATAATTAAATAATATAATAATAAATGAGTTTTAAACTTAACACTACAGATAAATAAGCGCCATCTATCCTTGATCGACGTTAACAATTGACTGCTTATCGACTATTGACGTCATATTTCTAATTGGCTCAATAGATGTCGCTATGAAATCCGATAATTTTTTTGTAATAGATATCTTTCTTAAATAAAATCAATTTACCTGTTATAATTAATCATCCTAAATCTAATAATTTAATCTATTCTTTAAACTAAAATAACAAAATGTCTAAATTAAAATTTAACTAATTATAAAGTCAGTTTGACATTTAACTGTAGAACGGGATGTTGATTTTTGAACGATGGATCGGATGTGAGTATATGCGTTTTTGACTCGCGGGCTTGTCAACATGAGTTTGGGGGATATCGCTGCCGATGGCCCCTCGGCCATCTCGAGGCTAATCCTCGAAAATTAAACACGGCTTGAATTCCGCTGGGAATTGACTAAATTTGACTACCTATCTAAATCTAAGAAGAACACAACAGCCGGCCGGTTGAATTACCGGCATTGAATACCGGTGGAGATCTCCCCGTGTCCAGCCATCTTCGCCAGGAGTCACCAGTCAGGCCAGTGTCCTTCCCTACCGTACAAATACGTTATCGGAACGTGGGTCAGCTGAAGAAAAATTTCGGCTTTAAAATAAGGTACCCCTACAGCATCTTATTTCGAACCCCTACTTCTATCTGGTCGCATCACGGGTCCTACCACCCCCCAAACGCGACAATTGCAAATCATTGAAAGATGCCTATCAAATCATTTCTTATCGAAATCTCTCTGAAAGATGCTGGGTATTTTAGTAGGATAATATAATCGTGAAACCATTATAATAAAATATACATTCATGCATGGATATATTATGCATGTGATGCATGCTCCATGTTAATAAATACAATATTTTTATAAATTCGGCAAATTCAAATACAAGTTAGATGTTTAAAAAAACCCCAGTATAAATCAATTAGTCTGTAGACAACTAAAACTATATAAAACGGGATATTCCCCATGTTTTTCAGTTTTATTTCGAAGAGCTCGATATTTCGACATTGTGTACAAATGTCTTGTTCGCGAGAAAACAACACGGTAAATATCCCGTAAATAGTTTTAGTTGAAAATAACCATATTAATTTAAAATCACTTAGCCGAGTTTTAAAAGTAAAAATATTACACTAAAAAAAGTAGTATGTCAATACTCACACCAATGACACATAACACGATATGTAGTTGAGTAGCTCCCAAAGGTACTCCACTCAGAAACGCGAAAAGTAGACAAATTCCCACCACTGCTCCAATAAAAATGTTAGCTAACAAAATTAGTGAGGTTTGGAATATTTTCAAATTATAACTATTTCTATCTAAAGTAGGTTCGTTTAAAGAAGTCATTTTTTTAACTCTTATTTAGCCTGATACAGATCGATAATTCAAATATCGAAGTGTTTTACGTTTGTTTTATACGAAAACACGTTATCTTTTGTTATCTAAGGACTGGATATTCGTGAAATTCCCTATCGCATTTGTTATGACTTTAGTTTAGACGGCGTTTATCAATCAATAATTGAAACAGCCTACATTTTTTTTTTCTTTTACACCGGGAAATGCTCTAAGGCATCCCGATGGGGAGTGGGTCTCCCCAGGCGGGTATGCGAGACTTGCTGCGCCCGAAAGGTGGTAAGGTGGACGCAGCTCTATCCACTAAAACCCGGCGAGTGCCACCAATGCCGCTTTTGGTGAGATGCCCCGGATCTATTGAGCAAACAGGGGGGATGTCCCACACCACAGAACAACCCCTCCCAACAGCCGGACATTATAATGGGGTTCCCATTCTCGCCCTTGTCCCCATGCTCTTTTGCCCCCTCTTATAAGAGTAGTTATTTGACCTACTTCTAACTATTCTAGTTTTTGTCACCTAAAATATATGATGTTTGGAATAATCAAAAAGCAAAATTCAAATTTCGGAAAAAACCCACGACGATTGAAAGTCAATTGAAAAATAAAAAACCGCATCAAAACAAATGTTTACTGCAGCGCCCCCTGGTAAGTTGTAATCGTAACATCTATCTAAGAACATGCACCAATCAAACCCAAACCCATCATTGAAAATCGCATCAAAATTAGAATAGTAGTTTTGGAGAAAAATGGCAACATTGGATTGTACAAAAAGCGTTTGCTGCAGTGCCCTCTGGCGAGTTATCAACGTAATACCTATCTAATAACATGCACCAATCAAATCCGAACCCATCTCTGAAAACCGCATCAAAATCGGACTAGTAGTCTTGGAGATAAACGGCAAAATAGGTTTGCACACACAAACTGCCTCTCACCCCAAACGCATATACAGTCTCCGTTCCGTCGCGGGTAATAAATACAAGAATCAATATGTTGTGACTTTATAAGTATATCCAATTATACAGCACGTTATTTTTATCGATATAATATATTGACTTTCACGTTGAATCATGAGACCTATCCCCGAAATTGTTATCGATTTAAAGATAAAATAGTTGTAAATACAAATAGCTTACTGTAGTAATACAGTCATGACATCTCGTAAATTAGCAATAATTGTTATTAAAAATATTTTGAAAATTTTGCTCTATACTGATAGAGCTAGAGGGGGGTTTATACCCATAGTCATTTAATTGTTAAGTAAATGATTAAATGCCATTTATAAACATTTAATAATATTTTAGTGTAATAATCCATATAAGGTGTGTCCACATTACAATGTCACCACGTTAACACCACAGTCTACGTTGACGACGTCATATGATTGTTGCCATCATAATAATATCATATCCATATATCAATAAAAAGTTTGTATACATAAAAATTAGGAACTAAGAGGTTTGTAGATTTAAAACTGTAATATTCTATATACATAATGAATTTTAGTCATATATAGTTATTAGGGAAATTTATGAGGACATCCATAGACACCACTACACTATAGTATTAGCAGGTGCGGAATTATGTAAAACTTTATATACATGTAATTGAAAGCAATCACGGCAGATTTGCTGCTATTCGTTAAATAATTCCATTATATATAGGTATAGAACATCACCAATATATAGATATAGAATGGATATTATGATGACCTTAAAAAACTATGATGCGCTTCCAAGCCACAGTTGTTTTTTGTTCATTTAACAACGACAAGTAATAAAATAACATGATTTTGGCATAATATTATTTACCGTATGAAGTAAGCCCAATTAAAGCTGTAAATCGTCGAGGATCCCCCTCGACTGTGTATGGTCTCCATCATCACACCTGTAATGGCGCTTATAACCCATATGGGTACAAAGTTCTCATCAATTTAAATTAATTAGGTCCAAACACAAGGTAGCTACTGTAAACTGTTGAGGAGTTCCCTTAACTGCCCTTTGTCTTCATCATCAGACCCCTAATGACAGTTACAACCCATCTAGGTGTAAAGTTCTCATCATTACAAATTAATCAAGCCCAAACACAAGGTTACTGATGTAAATCGTTGAGTAGTTCCCTTGATTGTCTTTCGGCTCCAGCATCATATCGACTCCAGACCTTCATTAAATTGTAGTCCTTTAAAACACTCTTTTAAAAAAAATATCAAACGCACTAGTCACCCCTACGATTTTCGAAAGTTCCCCTCGATTTCTCTGGGATGCCATCATCAGATCCTGGTTTCCTTATCATGGGACCATTTGGGAAGTATACCCTTTAGAACAAAAAAAGATTTTTTCAAATCGGTCTAGCCATCTTCGAGTAATCAGGTAACATACATAAAAAAAAAAAAGATTCCGACGAATTGATAACCTCCTCCTTTTTGAAGTCGGTTAAAAATAACGTTAGAACCTGAATGAACTAATAATTATTTTTGTCTTTTCCCGGCTTAGGAGATTCAATTAATTAGCTAACTAGGATATTCAATTTGAGTAAAAAATGACACCACGTGTAAAACAAAAGTTATCTATATATTTATTTATTCTGTTAGCAGATTTGTTCCGGGAAAAGGATTGGCCCAGGCACCGCGACGTTACCCTCTCACGTCTGAGGATCAGCAATTCATGGATTTTTTTTTTTTTTTTTTATGTTAGTTGGATAGGCAAACTGGCAAACGTACCACCTGATGGTAAGTGGTTGACATCGCCCATGGACATAAACTAGTATACCTGGAACGAGCCCAGGCAACTCATTTATGTGTTGCCTATCCTGAGACATAAGATGTTAAGTCTCGGTGCCAGTAATTACACTGCCTGTCTTGCCCTTCTCTCCGAAACACAGCAAAGCTGTTTCACGGGAGAAACAAGCAAGATGGTGGTACCCATGCAGCCGGGAGCGCGGCACAGCGCTTCCCTCCCACCGGTAAATTGCCTGGAGGTGGTGGAAGGGACAGTTCCCACTAGTAGTGTAGTGTTCTACGTTAAAGCTGTTTAGCAAATAGGTATGCCAAATTTACTAGTTTAGTTTCCCGACGCCAGGAGGCCATGTGGTCGCAGACTGCACGGTTGGCGGGGGGGCAACCCCCCATTTATACAAACCAAAAGTGAGCCAAATGGGCTCCCACTAATCCGATGTAACATAGATCCATCCGAAAAAAAATTGTTTGTTCTATAGATTTCAATGCTTCAAATCAAAGTACGCGCACATCAGGGTAATTTTTTTACGGATGAAACGTCACGAAAATGTGCAACGTTTTTGTCCAAGAAAAGAGTGATTGAGACCGATTGAGAGAGTGAGAAAGGTCGAACGTAGCATGAAGCACATAGCCATGGAGTGAGAGTAGAGAGCTAGCGAGTGAGAAAGATCGAGAGAGAGTGAGATAGAGCGAACGTCGCATCGCAAGTCTCGGAAATTTAAAGCTTTAGTTTAGTATAAACTATTATATCGTATAAACGATTTAAAAATGAAGAAGTGTCAGAAGTGCAATTTACTTGGCAAACTAAGCCAAGTAAAGTTTCACATCTGACATGCATAGGTACTTTATTTATTCAAAATTGTACCAATAAAGTATATTTTTGAACGTCAATTAAATCTACCTCCGTCAAGCCCACTGAGAAGAACCCGAAACAAACTTAGTCGAACTAATCTTTTCAAATAATATGTATAATTAACTTGTTCAATTTTGTTAAGACTCACTTACTTAATCATGTTTTTGAAATTGACAGTATTTGTTATGCTTTGAATTGTGATTGGAATAACGTAAGAATGATAATATACATTAAATAACTGTTATTAATTATTGAAATATTGTGTATGATAGTTTTTTATATTAAATCATAAAGAGTGGAGAATCCAGTTATATAAAAGTAACAATTACTTAGACATGTTCAAATATAATCAATTACAATTATATGAATGAAATATAATATATCTAATCGAATAACCGATAAAGTTATCGAACGATAATTGCCTGCTAAAGGCGATTCGCCAATAAAATCTAGCGAAAACGTCTTCGGAGATTGAATTACCCAAATTCTTGTTTTCAATTTGAGTCAGGTTCAGAACCAATTGAAATGTAGGCCGGACGCGTTTTGCATATTTAAAGGCAACCGTTTTGGTCCTAACTAATGGAGTTAAGCCTCTTAAAACGGATGTACGGACCAAGGTATGGGCAGAGGCGAAATTGACCACTATTATGAAATGCTGAATGACTCTAATTTCAAGTGTCTATTGTTTGGGAAGATGGAGGGTAGGTGATCTACGTGGGATGTCGACCTCCGCGCTTGGCCGGTGCCAGTTTGATGAAAGTGATTTTCGAAAAAGATATTATTCAGAGGACCAATATATATATATATATATACATTAAAAAAACAATTTTAAGATTTAATACATAAAAAATAACGGTGGCAGAGACGCGCTGCCATATTGCTTGTTTCTTACGTGAAACGGCTTTGCTGTGTTTCGGAGGGAGTGGCAAGACAGGAAGAGACTGCCACCGAGACTTTATATCTGGTCTCAGGATAGGAAACACAGAGATAAGTGGTCTGGGCTAGTTTCAAGTTAGTTTCAATGAGAAATATTATAAATACCATAGCACATAATATGTGAGCGACGACAGCCTAGTGGGTATGGGCTCGGCCTCTTGAGTGACAGCCGAGAGGTTCGATCCTGACCCCCTTGTGATACCTAGAAATGAGTTTTTCTTACTTTCTACGTGCATCTGAACATGAGACCATCGCTCGGTCACCGGTGAAGGAAACATCGTGAGTCTTTGATGGTGTGTGAAGTACACCAACCCGCATTAGGCCAGCGCATCGGTGAACTATGGCCCAAAACCCTCCTCGCCTGATTTCGAGGAGAAGACCCATGCCCAGCTGTGGGACATTAAAGGGTTGATATTATTATATTATAAATACCGCGAACAGACCTCCTCATTTTCTGTATAATTGTTACGAGTAAGGATTTTATAGGGTAGTACTATCCGATACTTACAAACTTTCGTCTTTGTAATATTAGTAAGATTGAAAATTATATTTATTAACCGTTTCTATGACACTTAATTTCAGGTGATAGATAAATCATGAATCTATCTTTTTTAAACAGATGATACTATTTCCAAATATAACAACTTGATGAGGTGTGACGATGTTAGATACTTGAGAAGAGAACATTAATACCGAATACGCCTCTTCTTTTCTGTTGGGATTGAGGATTTAGGCAAAAACGGACTTTTGAAAAGTCACGCATTGGAACAGGCGCGCCTAAATCAGTACGGTATTTTACTGCAGCTTAAACTAGATTCAGAGCAGTAGAACGTAAATGTCGGTTTTTTATGCTATTTTTATAGCTTGAAAATGAAATCTACTACAATTTTAGATTTTACTGGTTGTTGATTGCAGCTGCTGATTCAACTTGTTTTTATAGCCTTTCTTTATATTATTTATAAAGCCTTTCTTTTTCTTCAACGCTGGGAAATGCTCTGAGGCATCCCGCGGGGGAGTGGGTCTCCCCAGGTGGGTATGTGGCACTCGCTGCGCCTAAAAGCTGGTAAGTGGTCGCAGCTCTACCCACTAAAACCCGGCGAGTGCCACCAATGCCGCCTTTGGTGAGGTGCCCCGGATCTGTTGAGCAAACAGGGCACATCGACGGCTAGTCAGTCCCTCAGGGGACCGGCCCCACCTCCACAGAGGGGTTATCCCGCACCACAGAACAACCTCTCCCAACGTCGAGACAGTACAATGCGGTGTGGTTCCCATCCTCGCCCCTTGCCCCCTGCTTTTAATCCCCTCTTCTTATATGAGGGGTACAATCAGCCCCCTCGGTTCAATTCGCTTCGACCAAGGGGCTGGGTTTACCCTTTTTTTCCCCAGGGAAATCCTTATGGATGCAACCAGGATCTTCGGGTAGATCCTGACCCAATGTGGGACTCACACCTGGGAGTGCCCACCCTAACTAAACCACTGCGAGCGCCTTCAGCCGCTTTTTGAGGGTCCCGGATATGCAGGCAACAGACAGGATCACCTCAGCGACAGGCTAGCCTCGGCGAAGGCCAGACTACTCCTCGTAAGGAGGGACTACCCGGCCGCTACTAAGCAGTCCCCGCGACGTCGTATCATACTAGGCCCAGGTTCCCATCCTGAGCCCGACATGAACACAGAGGCGTTACTGGAGGGCTGGGTACCCTAGGCTACTGAGCCCCACCACCACGACAAAGCCTGAACCATAATGAACGCAGCCACTATTCCCGTAGTACCACTTTTTTTTTTCTTTAACGCCGGGAATGCTCTGACCCGCGGGGTACTGTGGGTCTCCCCACGCGGGTATGTTGGACTCGCTGCGCCCAAAAGCTGGTAAGTGGACGCAGCTCTACCCACTAAAACCCGGCGAGTGCCACCAATGCCGCCTTTAGTGAGGTGCCCCGGAGCTCATAAATAAACAGGGCACTTCGACGGCTAGTCAGTCCACCACGGGAACAACGCCACCTCCACAGAGGGGTTGTCCCGCACTACAGAACAACCCCTCCCAATGTCTGGACAGTACAATGGGATGAGTTCAATTAGCTTCGCCCAAGGTGCAGCGGCTCACCCTATGCTATTGAGCCCCACCGCCACGTCAAGGCCTGAACCATGGTGGGGCCCGTAGTACCACTACTATTATTGTTATTTCAAAAGAAATAATTGAGTCTTCTCTGAATTTTATTTAGCACCATTCCATCAAAACCATTCTCGAATCCACTTGAACACATACAAAAAAAAAATCATCAAGATCGGTCCAGCCGCTTAGGGGAGGACATACACACGTGCAGAAGAATTATAAAATATACTAGCTGTTGCCCGCAGCTTCGGCCGCGTTAATTTAGATGTACAGCCGTATACAGGGCGTAGGACTATATTTTATAATATGAAGTGATTAATACCGTATTTTTGTAAAGAGCTTTTACATTACCGCTTTATAATTGCCAATTTTAAAAGTATTAAAATGGATATAGGTAGTATGTCATATTTAACTAATAGAGACATATTATGCCATCGCGGACTTTTCAGTAGGCATATTTAGGATATACAATTCTACCAAATATTGATACAATAATTTATAATTATCCTAACTTTCGGAACCGGGCCGGGCCTCGGACGCGAGGCACGGCATCACGGAGCGCCCGGCCCGCGCGGCTCGGTCGAAATTACGGTGTCACATTATTTTGATGTTGCTATATCTCCTAAGATATGCATTTAATTTGCATGGTATAAACGGGAAAAACATACTTAATGAAATGTTCAAGCTAACTAACATATTTAAAATGATAAGGATTAATACCACATTTGTGTAAATTGCTTTCCAATTACCGCTTTATAATTGCCCATTTTTTCAGTATTAAAATGGATATATTATGTTATCCTTAAGAGGTAAACATACGCCATTGCGGACTTTTTTGTAGATCTTTCTAAGGTGTACAATAATGTGGTACATTATTTTGATCTATCTGTAAGGGTTCATCCAGCGTTTGCAATGTAAGTGCAAAAAATGTGTGTTTTTACGACATCACATTAGAAACCTCTAAAATTATCATTGTTTATCTACTATATTATGCATGTATTATACACATAAACTATCCTCTGGCCACAACCGACGCCAGGAGGCCGTGTGGTCGCAGACTGCACGGTAAGCGGGGGGCAACCCCCCACTTTATAAATCAAAAGTGAGCCGAATGGGCTCACACTAATCCGATGAAGCATTAGGGCCTTCGGGCCATTAGCATAGATCCCTCCGAAAAAAAAACCATCCTCTTGAATCATTTTATCTATTAAAAAAAATCTTTGTGTAGTTTTAAAAATCTAAGCATACATACAGACAGACGCGGGAAGCGACTTTGCTTTATACTATGTAGTGATAAAGATATTTAACATTTTTTTCAGTCTTTTTTAAATTATATCATTGGATTGAACGTTGTCTATATATAAGACGATTTCTACATAGTTAGGTATAGCTAATATATCGACTGTTCTAGAGACCAGAATCGACAAAATCTAATAGCATTTTCGCATTTGTTATTCTTCATTATTTTCTGAGCACGAATTATATTGTGTCTAACCACTCGCACAATCCTTAAAACAACTTAATTATATAGAATACACGAAGTTTAGTTAATTGGACACAATTTATTTGTAAATAATGATAAGAAATTAAAATAAGAAGTTTAAACAACATATTATTTTCTAATGTTTACGCGAATTGCACTCATTATAATGAAACAACTCTTACGGATTTTATCTCATTATAATGAAACAACTCTTACGGTTTATTAACATTTTTTTGTGAGCGACGATGGTCTAGAGTCCGTCTGTCTTCCGGGTTCGATCCTGACCCCTGTACTGCCTTGAAATGGATTTTTCGAAATTTCTACGTGCACCTGAACATGAGACCATTGCTTGCTGCTACCATGAAGGAAAAATAGGGATGAAACATGCATGCCTGATGAGATTAAAAGTCTTTGAAGGTGTGTGAATTTGAATAACATATTATTAAGTTTTTTACATGCCCGACGTTTTGCATACTCATCATTTTGCATACAATCATGGTCACGGGAGGACCAAGGAGGAATGAGTTTTAGCAACAATAAAGAAATTAGAACTAAATGGGGAATTAGTTATCGAAAGCTTAGTGCAATATCACTTTCCCTATATGAGTACCAAGTCTTCTTGGGAGTAGGTCCATTATCAACTGAATTCCTTGAATACAGGTGAAAGAGGGTCAGCCGCTTTAGCATTCCTTTATGTAGGCATAATATGTCCATTAGAGATGGAAAAATGTATAAGAATCAAGATTAAATAGCAGACAATGGTCATTTACATTAATCATTCATCTTTGTTGGCCATGATGATCACATAAATATGATATTATACCATGTTACCCAAATCAATTGAAAATTTACCGGTGGAAGGGATGGCTGCTATCTTCTAATACATATATCTGCCCTCTGCTTATTTATTTAATCAGCTATGCTGCGTCGGAAAATAGAGCTGGGCAGGTTTTTATGACATATCATCCCACGTTCAGGTTAAGCGACACATTAATGAATTGCCTTTTTTAATATTGCAGGGAAATCAATTATGGATGTAGCCAGGATCTTCGGGTAGATGCTGACCCTTTGTGGGACTGAGAAATTTACACACAACATGGGTAGCATACCCACTTACATAGCTGTCAATTTATGATCCCAACATTTTAAAAATGTGCGTGTAATCTTTACAGACGATTGAAATAAAACTTCATAAAAATCCGAGTTACCTAATTTAACTTGAAGGTTGGGTCACTTTTTCATAATCATAATTTTTATTTGCTAGAATATAGTAAAACTGGTCTTAGCTTCTAGCACTATATACAATTATTAAACACCACTTTCAAATTTAAATGAAAATTACCCATATAATAAAATAATTGAAGGTAAGAAATTTAATATGAAGCATATTATAAATAACTACAACTTTATTTATGACAGACGTTGACCTGTACAAAACATTTCAGAGTGGACTGAATTGTGAATTAAAATAACGGAATCAAACAAATTAGCATTTATATAAGACGACGATGACGAATAAACAGTCGAACAGCAGTAACAATTTTTTGAATATGAGCGTTTCTTCCGCCAGAAAAAAATGACATATACTCACGACTAACGCAAGTTAATATTATTGAATATGGAATGAGCGTTACTTCCGTCAGAAAAAATCTGTGTTACCCCCTTATCACTAGTTAGTTTTCATCAAGTATTTAATTCGCACCTAAAGCAGTTCTACTTCAAAAATAGGAAAATATCGCAAAATGTGCACAAAAACCTGTTACTGAATATATAATATCATACACAAGCTTGGGACCCGCATAATGAACCGGTGGTCAGCACAATTAAAGGGCCCCATTTGGACCCTCACTAATGGAATTAAATCCAATTAGATTTAAGGGTTACGAGGTGAAGTTTGTTGACGGTAAACAAATGGTGCTCCGTTATTGTTCGCACCTGTTTATGTTATTTGTTTAGATATTGTCCTAACTTTCAAATGGGAGTTTTTATTAAAATTTTCATACACGCTGATAAAATTTTATGTACATGGGAACAGGGAGGTGGGTAAGGATAAAATGTTTTTCTCAGTAATTAATTATTGAAAATTATATCATATAAAGGTGCATGCAAGCTTTAGGTTGACGTCAATTTCAATGATCATAGTAGTCTCCTTGCTGAGCAAATTATTTTTTTGGTGCTTACTCGAAAACCCAAATTTTTCTTTACTTGCTGTTTAAAGAATTAGAACTCAGTGCTTCCGTAATTATGGTTGCTGTAAAGCATCCTAAACGTCGGGCACTCAAAAATCTTAATAGATAAACTCCGTAAAAAGTTGTTTCATTATAACAACATTTTGTTTTAATGAAATAACTTATTGCAATACGATGCAACTTATTTAGTGCTCTTATCGAAGCTTGGAAATAGCTGAAGATAAGCCATTTGATGATCCAGGATCTTACAACAAGGAACAATAGAAAGTTAGTATAAGTTTGTGCGAAAAGGATTTGAAAATGCGCTAAGTAACTAACAAGGCAAACTTCAGACCGCTAGAAAATGGAAGTTTTCTATTGGCTGTGTGATTGATTCCGGACTTCTTGATAGTATCTTCGTTTGCAACTTTTTGTGAACAAACAGACTAGTAGATAGAATCAATCAGTTTCCTCCTCACGCGGTTCCCAATTCAAACATACGGAGTATTTTCAACATGTTTGCCTTCAGACAGGTCTGCACAACTCCTAGACACCGGGTCGCCTTATTTATTCTTTTGTTTTTTTTCAGTGAGTATGAATAGTAGTAATAAAATGTAGAGAGTGATCACTGCTATTTCTGAATCGTAATCGTATATCATAAAATCTAATAAAGGTTTTATAGTAACGCCCGAAGCTTTTATAATATAAATCGTTAAATGAACTTTAGAGTATTTATTTTACTTATGTGACCTTCATTTCACTATTTTGAAAATTTTGTAAGACATTTTATACGTCACACAGTTGCATAATATATTAATCAGCATTAATTAATATATTGTTTGAGGCAAAAGTTATAATAAGTTCTGTGTTTATATGTCTTTATTATAAATAAATTTTACATACTCACGAACCACATCATACAATTATATAATTGAAGCAACAAAGTTGAGAACGCCTGTCTTTGTATGCTGGGTGCAGCATATTTGATAAAATCCAAGAAACTTCTCGCGTGAACATTTTCTCAAGTAACAATGTTCCTTACTGCGTGTGGTTTTCGATCAAACTTTCCTTTCTCGAGGAGAAGCTTCAAGTTTACGACTGTATAGGCATGTTATAAACTTTTGTTACCGCTAATAATACATTAATTTAAAATGACGTCGTTGTTAAATAGTTCTTGTTATAATTTTCTGATAGATTGTGTCCAGCAATTTTTAGGAAGCTTGTTTTTTGAATGGGATTCTTTTAGATTTCCCTAGATACTTTTACATTATAGGATTTGCGCTTTGCTATTATAACATGTATCGTTACGCAAATATTTAAATCTTTGTCGTATCGTATTTATGACGCTGAAACAACAACTAAATATAAATAAACCAAATATGTTAGAGATAGTGCCATGCCATGCTGCTTTGCAGCCAAATTGAGCCGGGGCAACCAGGGTGGTACCTGTCGCTCACATAACACCGGCGGTAATTGACAGCTATGCTATCGTATTTCGTGTGGTTTGTGAGTTTTCGGTAGCCCATTCTATAGGGAAAAGGAGGGCAACGCATCTGCATAACTTTTAATTGTACGGATGTCTATGGGTGTTGGTAGTCACCAGAAGGCTCCGACTACTCGGTTGCCTCTTTATGGCATTAAAAAATATGTTATTTTAAACCTGTCTTAAAAATTAGCAATAGAATTTTTCCCTTACCTCGAGTTCGTTTTTCATGTTATTGCAGTCCGTTTAGAGTCCTAAAAGTTTTTATTATGTACCCTCGTATTTGTTTTCGTCAAGAATCACTGATGGTAAAGGTTCCCTTTACAATTTTATGATCAACCTTAAACCTTTCGGTAAAGTTTTGTCGACAGACAATTGTCGTTGTACAATTCATTTTATGGGCTTAGGTCTTTATTGCGTTATCGATTCTTACTTGTACAAACACTTTAATTAGACGATCTGAAATAATACAGCTTGTCAAACAATACCATGCTGCGCATTCAAAATTTTGTTTAACATTTTAATATGATTGTGTGTCCTTGTGTTTGGTTAGAAACACACTTTCTTAAGTCATAAGTCATCAACATCAAAAATTACAATAGCAAAATAATACATAGGCTGCACACTGTACTACATACTTGTAGTATCGGGAATGGAATATTTCCACTGTTCCTGTCATATTAAAATCTTTTTTATTAGAGTTAATAGGAGTTTAATCTAATTAAACTCCTTGGTTTTAAAAATCGAATACCATTTATTTATTAAAAAAACATACAGACGAATTGAGAACCTCCTCTTTTTTTTGAAAAAAGATTCTCTGTCTCGTGACAAGGTCTTGTCAAACTTGTTTAGTCGTTGAGAAAATGGAATTGACTCGCGAAAATTCTAGAGCGATGATTTATTATGACACTCGAAGTGGTTTAACACAAAAACAGTGTGTTGACCGGATGATTTCTGTATTTGGTAATGAAGCCCCATCCATAACCACAATTTATCGTTGATTTGCTGAATTTCAACGTGGACGTGTCAAGCTCAGTGATGATCCCCGTCAAGGTCGTCCAAAAACTGCAGTCACCCAAGAAAACGTTGATGCTGTGCGTAAGCTGATAGAGGAAGATCGACATGTGACATACCGCGAAATTCAGGCAACTTTAGACATTGGCATGAGTTAAATACAAATAATCTTGCATGAACAATTAGGTTTAAAAAAGTTGTTTTCCCGATGGATACCGCATTTGCTCTGTGAAGAGCAAAAAGCGGCCCGCGTTACTTGATGCGTCAGAACTCTCGAAAGATTCCACGCAGGATCCTCAAATGGTGTATACAACATCGTATCAGGTGACGAATCCTGGATATATGCGTACGAACCCGAAACAAAAAACCAGTCACGAGTTTGGGTGTTCGAAAATGAGTTAAAGCCAACAAAAATTGTTCGTTCACGGAGGTTGCAAAAAAAATGGTGGCTTCGTTTGTCTCCAAAACCTTTCATGTTGCGACTATTCCTCTTGAGGGACAAAGAACGGTTAATGCGGAATGGTATGCTAGCATTTGTTTGCCACAGGTCGTTTCTGAACTCCGTAAAGAGAGTTGCAGTTCTCCTCATCATCCTCCGTCACGACAATGCGAGTTCTCACACCGCGCACAGAACAAAAGAGTTTTTAGAGCAAGAAAACATAGAATTATTATCAGACCATCCGCCGTACAGCCCCGACATAAGCCCTAATGATTTCTATTCTTTCCCTAAAATAAATAATAAATTGCGTGGTCAGAGATTTTGATCGCCTGAAGGAGCTGTAGACGCCTACAAAACGGCCATTTTGGAGACCCCAACTTCCGAATGGAATGGTTGCTTCAATGATTGGTTCCATCGTATGGAAAAATGTGCCAAATTTCGCGGATAATACTTCGAAAAGCAATAAATACATTTTTAAATAGAGATGTTGTGTCACTTCCTTGATTCCCGAAATTTTCAGTGCCGCCCACGTAATAGTAAAAAATAGTACATAAATAATAGTGTTACATCAATAATCAAAGTAAATGGGAAATGCAATAATATGGAAATTAAAAGTTACGAATTCGAATCATCAACACCTCCACGTTTTTTGATAAATTGGAATCTATTTCGAAGATGATGGATGAAATAAAATTATAATTTACCACTTTCTTGTACGAAAGAGTTTCACGACACTAAAATGAAAAGTATGGTAAATACACCGTTTCAAATAGTTAAATAATGTTTGTAGATACGTCACAAAGTTTAGAAATCAAACAAGTTAGATTTCTGTTCCAATTCAATAACAGAGACATTTGTTAACGCAGACGTCTTTCATTTAATATCTCCCCCAAGCACTTACGTTTACATTAAACTTGTCCAAGCGCGAAATTGATCTTTTAGTGAGGGACCGCTCATCCCCTCGATGAAAACATAAATTACCACGTGACGAATTGATACCTTAACCTTCAATACATCTGTGCGTATTGGTACTCTTTCGATCCCATTACATGTTTATAGGCCCCAAAAATTTATAGTCACTGAATTTTATAGTGATTCCTCATGACGTAATACATTTCTTTGCATATCCAGCATGCTTCCAACAAACATTGTGTATTGAGCGGTGAATGCGCCGTAAGCGCAAACCCCTCACCTTCCGTCTGACACAGGTGCTCACCGGGCATGGTTGCTTTGGTGAGTACCTGTGCCGGACGGCCCGCAGGGAGCCGTTGACAGTGTGTCATGATTGTGGCACGGCGGGGGACTCAGCCCAGCACACTCTCGAGGTGTGCCCGAGATGGGCGGCGCTGCGTCACAGTCTGATATCAGTCATCGGAGGAGACTTATCTCTGCCGAGCGTCATCACCGCGATACTCGGTGACGACGAGTCCCAGAAGAAGGTCGACGTGCGGGTGAGAGAGGAGGCCGCCGACGAGGCCTCCTCCCGCGGACGACGAACGGGGGTGCGCCTCCAGTAACGCCCCTGTGTTCGTGTCGGGCTCAGGATGGGAACCTGGGTCTGTATGGCGTGACGTCGTGGGACTGCTTAGTAGCGGCCGGGCAGTCCCCCCCCCTACGAGGAGTAGTCTGGCCTTCGTCGGGGTTAGCCTGTCGCTGAGGTGATCCTGTCTGTTGCCTGCATATCCGGGACCCTCAAAAAGCGGCTGAAGGCGCTCGCAGTGGTTTTAGTTAGGGTGGGCACTCCCAGGTGCGAGTCCCACATTGGGTCAGGATCTACCCGAAGATCCTGGCTGCATCCATAAGGATTTCCCCGCGAAAAATTAAAAAAAAGAAAAAACATTATGTATCCTCTACAAGTTGTTACTGTATAGTTTGGAGATTTGGGGTCGCTGCAATCTGCATGGATACCTCCATCGCGCCTTTCTTTCATGAAACAGCATTGCTGGTTTTGGAAAGAAGGGAAAAGTAGTGTTGTTTCCAGTTTGTTTGGTAAAAAACATACATAACAAAACATGTCTATCCATATGTATCTGTATACGCATAATGCCAGCAAATTGCCTGTTTTAAAGGAATTCGTTTTTATTGAACGATTATAATAAAACAATTTTTACGGATTTTATCGCGGTTTATTAAGATTTTTACAAGCCCGACGTTTCGGATACTTTACAGCAACCATGGTCACGGGAGGACTGAGGTGTCATACGTCCTATCATTACAAAGTTATTCGAAACTACCCTATGATACATCAATATTTTGGTCAGTCCTATCTACGCAGAAAGTGCTAACTGTATCTTTAATCTGTGACATATTATGCTTGGATTTTGATTTGATAATTTTAATAATCCAATTCCGGATTAATTCAAATGATTTCCGCTGTGACAAAATTTGTCATAAAAATAACGCCAACATCTCTCTCTCTCTCTCTCTCTCATCTCTTCTTATATTAAGTGGATCTTTTAAAAATTATATCAATATATCTATTAACGATATAAATCAGTATTTAAGCTAAACTTCTAGATATATTTAAACATAAAAACGTTTCTGTAATTATTTCCTTATGAAACTGCACACAACTTAGTGTAACTCCGAAGCAGTGTACAAGTTTCGCACTTATCGATTTCCATCCACTTACAAGTAGCAATAGCCGAACTGTCAATGTGACATACGCCAGATTATAAGATTATCGACATGACGGGCGTGGGTCATGTTATTAAAGAAATTAAAATCCAATATTACATTCTTTTACATACACTAATATTATATTTGAATATTTTAATTATAACTATCGGTGAAGAGGTAATTTTTTTTTCTTTTTTGACGTGACGACGTCTTATAATTCGATGCCGGCTGCAAGAACGAAAATACATGACGCATGCGGCGTTACCTCGCTCTGAGGCGTTCCATTTTCTTATGACGTTGTCACGTTCAACTATCGTCAGTAAACCGACTTTACAGACAACCAATTTTTAATAATTTCTTTCTTTTTTAATAGTAATATTTATGGACGCTTTTAGGCCATCTTAATCTGGTCCCGTGGTAAGTTTTCGAAGAACTTGTGTTACGGGTACCAGAGAACGGAAATATATTTAATTATACTATACAGATATTTAAGATTTTTGTTATATTATACATATATTTAATACATGACCCAGGGACACAGATTTTTTTTTGTTCCCTGGCGGCAATCGGGATTCAAAAACGCTGCCTCCGAGTGCTAACGCGCTTACCATTGAGCCACAGAGGTCATCAAAAAAAAATAGACTTGTCTAGTTCACGGATTATTTTTTGTATAATTCATATCAACTAATATCCATCCATAACGAGTAGTGATCTGGTTAAATGGCTATAATAAGATAACTAATTATTAATTAGTTTCGCCCACATTAAGTGATATAGTTGAATCTTTTTTTATAGAAGAGATGGCAAATGGACAGTTGTATCACGTGTTAGTAAGTGATCTATATCATAGGCACCCGCTACACCAGAGGATTTGCAGGTGCGTTACCGACCTTTCAAATATGAGTATGCTCTTTTCTCTCTAAGCTAGTTAGGAAATATCTTGGGTGGCAGCTGGTCCTCATTTGCCTTAGATGATTCATAATAAAACTCAGCAGTTGCACTTTACGTCCCGTAAAAGGAATTCAAACCTTCCTTTCTTTCTTTTTGATCCGTTAAAACGTCGCTATGCTTGGGATTGCAAAAGTTTCGATTATCTTAAGTATTACGGCAAAAGCTAATAACTTTCCCACAAAATTGTTCTTCCGGTATTCCTTTGATAAAAATATTCGTTAGCTATATTTCAGGCTTGGTCGTAAAAGAGTTGGTTTGTCTAAAGGCACGAAATTCCACGATATTAGGGGGATCTTATATGAGGGGATAAACGCTTAAATGTGACACAGTGATGTAAAATGTATGGAAGAGGCAGAAATATTTTTATTGTTATTATTACTGTTTGATTTAACAAAAATATTATTTGTTGTCAGGGTTGGTTATTTTAATTTTAGTAAGCATGTATTCTTTATATTATAATATATGAATATACAAAGAATACGTGCTCATTTATTGGTTTTATGGTCTTGGTTTTAGTCTATAGATCCAATGAAGTACTAGATTTTTTTATGTTAGTTGGATAGGCAAACTGGCAAACGTACCATCTGATGGTAAGTGGTCGACGTTGCCCATGAACATAAACTAGTATACCTGGAACGAGCCCAGGCAACTCATTTATGTGTTGCCTATCCTGAGACATAAGATGTTAAGTCTCGGTGCCAGTAATTACACTGCCTGTCTTGCCCTTCTCTCCGAAACACAGCAAAGCTGATTCACAGGAGAAACAAGCAAGATGGTGGTACCTATGCAGCCTGGAGAGCGGCACAGCGCTTCCCTCCCACCGGATATTATATAATTGTAAAATTAATCCTTTAATTTTCTTGGTATTTTATATTCTCTTTAGATTATAATAAAACATTTTTTTACGGATTTTATCGCGGTTTATTAAGATTTTTACAAGCCCGACGTTTCTCTTTAGATAATAATATTATGATCATTATTATATTATTTTTTTTGGAGCGAAGGTTCCGTACGGACGTTTGGATGCGCGTTGATTATATCCGTACTAAGCCTCAGATTTTACCATCACAAAAAAGGTCAGATTTTACCGGTACACGCGCGGCATTTTAAACGCTTAGTTCCTACGCTTTATATTATAAACCTTCGCTTCTTTTGGGCGTCACTAGATATGGCACTGTTTTTTTTTCAAATAATATGTCCTTTGGTTAATTTATCTCAGAGACTATTTCTTAAACTTTAATAAAGGACATAGCAAAACAGACTATGAGCTGTTAATAGTGAAAGTAGTAATAGTGAGAATAATACTAGTAATCTATAATTGTATCCGCGCAGTCGTGACTGCGCTTCTACCAAATTTCTCATATCTATATCTTTGGAGCGTTTCAAATCTGTGTTGTATGTAATCAAGGATTAATTTTCTACTTGGATTATTTTCAATCCACCCCGTGTGAGCTTAAGATGTGTCTTCAATTTACAGAGTGGATGAAATTAACAATACAGATATATTTAGTACGTTTACCGAGGTATTAACAAATTTTATTGATTTTAAACAACTGTCCAAAATATAAAAATGTATTTATCAACAATTTTAAATAATTACTGATGACATTTTTATAAATGGGTAAAGCCCAGCACTTGTTTCAATCACTGCTACTCCTGTACGTCTGCACAGGCCTCGAGCCTTCTCGAGCAGGTCGAGAGCCATAACCACCAAATGACCATTTGATCGATCTCAGGGACCCGTGGGATACATTAAAACTGCCTTGCTCGTGATGTATTTACCAGAAGAATTTAATAGGAGTAGAAAACATTACTGGTGACTTATTTGTATTATGTATACTAATATTATAAAGCTGAAGAGTTTGTTTGTTTGTTTGAACGCGCTAATCTCAGGAACTACTGGTCCGATTTGAAAAAATATTTCAGTGTTAGACAGCCCATCGAGGAAGGCTATAGGCTATATTATATAGTAGGTGACATATTGGAGTTGAGTAACGCGGGCGAAGCTGCAGGCAACAGCTAGTATTTTATATTAAACTTGAAATAAATCTTACTAATATTATAAATGCGAAAGTTGGTACATCAAAACATTTGTTCCTCAATCACGACAAAACAATTGAACGTATTTTGATGAAACTTGACAGAGTTGTAGCATATATACCAGAATAACACATAGGCTACAATTTATCCCGCAAAATTCTAAGTTCCTACGGGATTTACATTTGGCTCATTGTTAATAATAATACATAATCACGCCAATTAAAATATCAAAAGGACGTTATCGTAAAAAAATGTGTTATATTGGCCGAACGCAACAAGTCTTTCAATATTAATAATAAGTATATAGAGATGTGTTACATTAAGGATGAACAAGTCGATGGCGCGAACTCTGACTAAATGAATGCTATCTCACCTGACATAGTGCGCAAACATGTGTGATAGAATGAAATGCACAATGATTCATTCCTAAAATGTCCTTTTAGCAAAACAATTATTATAGAAAAACTAATATGTGTATCTTTTTAAAATAAATTTATTTCTATATTTGAACAACTAATCTATGTCTGTACGGGCTTTATTTTAGAGCTTTCGTGCTTCGTATACTATTTATTTTCGCCCAAAGTTGGGCTAAAATCAGTGTTGAAATAAAAGTAAAAATCTTGTATTTTTTAAATGTATATTTTTTTACAATTTTGGGTACATACAGACATAGATAATGACGATAATAAATCATAAAAAATGAAGTTCTTACTATAAATATATAGAACAGCTTAGCAACGGCTTGCATGTTCGGAATGGCAAGCGATGTAAGGTGATATCAATAAAGCTGGTATACATGTTGATACAAAATAACGTTTATCACCTTGTTCAAGTTACGTTTTACAATGTTTTCATATTCCAATCTTAAATTTACGCGAATTTAATAAAACATTTACGGGTTTTATACACGCTATACAGAGTATAAAGTATGCTAAGACATTAAATTGAACAAAAATTTTAAATAAACCTCAACAATAAAATATAATAATGTATTGCTTGTATACTAAAATTTTAGAGACATACAAGGATTACCATCTTTCGTCTCAAGCAGGCAACCCATGAGACAACACATGAGACAACACATGAGACAACGCATGAGACAACGCATGAGACAACGCATGAGACAACGCATGAGACAAAGCATGAGACAACGCATGAGACAACGCATGAGACAACGCATGAGACAACGAATCAGACAACGAATGAGTTGCCTGGGCTAGAACGGGTATGAACTTGTTTATGTTCATGTCACATGAGGCAGGTCTGTTAATTCCTTGTTCGTCTAACATAAGAAATAGAAGGATTCAAATTAAAAGATCAACCAAATCTCAGTCTACTAGATATAAACGCATTTTAAGCCATATTTTACTTTAAATATTTGCTAATACACAATATTTTACATTACACGATTCACACACGGTTGCGTAAATAAAACCATACAAATGAATAACATTTTACCGGAGATTGCTCTGATACGAAGAAATTCACAATTTCACCTTCAATATACATGTATCAAAGTGTAATAGATGTGAATTCTGATATTGTTGAAAATGTGAAATTTATGTGCCATATTTATCTTCACACCTACAGCTGAATGAAGGCTTCTTTTCATTTTATGGCGTGTGTGAGAAGATTTACGAGGGCGTTAAAATAAAATACAATTTCATACGCCGTCGTACTCACAAGGGGAATTAGAAAAATCTGCATTCTAAATTTTGGGATTCTGTATTAATGATGTAAAGCCTTTGAAATTAACATACAAATACAAAATACAACGGGAAATGAATAACGCAAAATAAAAATAATAATATTCCGACGAATTGAGAACCTCCTCTTTTTTGAAGTCGGTTAAAAATGAAAACCTAGTAGACATACCGTTTAAAATAGTTTCAAGAATGACGTATAAGCCAATATATTCAATTTTAAATTAATTATGGCCTTCGTTTAATTTTGAAATTTAGTAAAAAGTATTTTTTTTGTCACAGTGTACTAAAAAAGGAACACAAAAAAAATATATTTTATGAGTCTATGCGGAACGTTAAGTATGTTCTCGACTCAGTGGTTGCCTTTTTTCATTCGTATCCTGACAGTTATTATGGTAAAAGATGTATGTATAAAGCATAATGAAATTTCTGTTGAATTTTCGTAGGAATATCTTCGAGGCTACAGCATTTCGCAAGTTTTATAATATTTAATGAACAAAGAACACGAAGCAGCGGAATTTATGTGTGTTTTGTATTTAAATTTCTCTGATACGAAACGTTTTTTAAGCCATAAAAAGTAAAAGAAGCATAATTCTTTTTAAATATCGCAATCGTAGAATTATTCTTTTGTTTTCTTGACATATTGTCTTTGGATGCTGGATGGAGGTTTTTCGGGCTTGATATATCATGAGATAGATATAATAGTAATGGATTTGTTCTTTATTGTCATGGTAAGTAGGTGGATTGACAATCGAATGACAACGATAAGCCAATTATATTATACTCTCTGCACCCGAGAAGATGGTAAGGTGGACGCAGACTCTACCCACTAAACCCCAGTGGTGTTCTCTTCGTCGTTTGGGTGACCCGGCGCGAGAGCTGTGGTCGTTCGCACCGGGCCACAACGGTGTGCCATCTGACACTCTTCTCTAGAGGCATTAGTGACCTAGCTGAAGAATATTTACAAAAGTAAAATAATTTATTATATGTTTATACGTTACAGTGCTTGATAAAGTATTGCTGAGTATTGGAATTCACGCGAGTCGTAAGTTCGAATCTGAAGGGTTTTTATTGCCAAATGACTTGTGCTTGTATCGGGAGGAAAATAAATTTAATTGTGTTATGTACACGCCACAGTTTTGACGTGACAACGTCTTATAATTCGATGGAGTACGAACGTATGCGGCGTTACCTCGCTCTGAGGCGTTCCATTTTCTTATGACGTTGTCACGTTCAACTATCGTCAGTAAACCGACTTTACAGACAACCGATTTTTTTTACTGCTTGGACTTGCACTGGTTACAACATAATTACCGTTTATACAAGCACATTAATTTTTTATAGAAGAGGGGGAAACGGACACTCGTTTCACCTTTCACGGTGGTAAGTGATTAGCGACATACTTTACATATCTATTATACAATTAGTAAAACCAATTACAATTATAAATGTAGCACTGTATTTATAGATGTATCACTGTATTCATAAATGTAGCACTGTATATAAACTGTAATACTACAATTATCTCATACCTATTAGAAGAGCCTTCTGCTTCCATTAGTTTATTAAGTGTTTAATTATGAGCTCATACTTGTTATAAATATGTGCCAGCGCGATACGTGTTTGGGCGGGAAATAATTTATTACGGCTGAAAAGGGTGCAGAAGGTATCAATATCAATGTTGTTTATGAGAATATCGATTGCAAGGATGAATCGATTATGTATCCAGGTTTGGATTAATAATTTTGAAATTATCATCATCATCCTATGGCATTGTATGGGGGGCGGGAAAGGAGGGCATTTTTTATGTCGTAAGGAGGCAGCCGTGCGGTAGGAGCCTTATGGTGACTACCAACGCCCATATACATTCGCACAACCAAAAGTTATGCAGATGCGTTTTCTGCCTTTTCCCTATCCGCCGCCAATGGTCCACCGGAAACTCTTCTGTGTAAATGAGTTTTATATTTGACATCATCTTGAGAATTTGACATCTGCATACAGTAACAAAATATAAACAAATAATTTGAAATAAATAAATATTGCGATTAAATTGAGATATAAACCACCCTATCTCCCAAGTGGGACCAAATTACAAATGCTTACAAAATTTGATAAAAACTGGTTCTGTAGTTTCGGAGTTTATCGCGAACATACGTGACACGAAATTTTCATATATTATATAAAGATATTCATCCTGCAGTAGTCAGAAAACGATGATGATGAGCCTCATCCAAGGCGAAGTACACAAAATATCAAATGTTTAGTGGCGAATAAAGGCCTATAGTACCTAGTACCGCCATGACACTGAGATATCAAACAGATCGTAATAGCTGAAGACATAAAAGCGTGTACTTTGTAGCTTCTCGACTTCTATTGCTTTTTATATTGCTCTCAATACAATGCTATATTTTATAAAGCCATAAAAATAGAATGAGAATTGGATACCTTACAATACGCGTAGGACATTGTTAGTACTTGTTCTCTTGTAAATTAGATTTAAAGTCACACAAAGGTCTTTTCCCTTTATTATTATTATTTTTAGCAATTATGATATTATTTATAATATTTATTACTTACATTTTTAGTTAAGCAGAGATACAGATTTTTTGTCCTCCTTTATAATCCCTCCTCTCATATTTATACCGACTTTCTAATTAGTTCCTACCACCAGCCCTAGTTAGCCGCATG
This sequence comes from Helleia helle, assembly GCA_963853865.1. Taxonomy (NCBI): domain Eukaryota; kingdom Metazoa; phylum Arthropoda; class Insecta; order Lepidoptera; family Lycaenidae; genus Helleia; species Helleia helle. Next base: position 11,139,446 of record OY971431.1, read on the forward strand.
CTGCCTATATCATTTTTTGTTAAGGAATATCTATTTGCACGCCTTAACAATCAAATTGACCCGACTGCTATGACAGCAGTCATGTCATTTAATCTTTTGCTATAGATTTTATTTAATTATGAATTCTTATAATTCAGAGCCTTTTTTTCTTTAACGCCGGGAAATGGTCTGAGGCATCCCGCGGGGGAGTGGGTCTCCCAACGCGGGTATGTGGGACTCGCTGCGCCCGAAAGCTGGTAAGTGGACGCAGCTCTACCCACTAAAACCCGGCGCGCCAAGCCTGTATCGTCGTGTTTATGATTTTTTACCTGGGATAAAAATTATTTAAAATATCCCAAATATACAGACATACACACACAAACACATTTCACTTTATATTACAAATTTATAAAATTGATAATTTTTTTTCTAAAATATAAAACTAATAGAAAATTATAAATTCGTGTAACATAATGAAGTTGCTGATCGAATAATTTTCGTTTAATTAGTGAATCACGAAATAGTTCTAAAAAGTTATTCACTGATTTAGCTTTAGCGTATGTGGGCATAAAAGTATTTTGCTCACACGAAAAAAGTACTTTTGCTACTGCTGCACGGACTGAGAAATTTCTAAAGTTAGGGATTTTTTTTTTAACGATTGAACTCTTTATATCATAGACATAGCGTAAATTCGTCTTATATTTGCATTATTGTGTAACATTACATATTATCAAAGGGGATTTAAAGGATATGTAGAATAATTAACGTAATAATGAAGAGCCCCACTGTGGTTCAATCCTTGTCGTGGCGGTGGGGCTTAGTAGCCTAAGGTGAACCCAGCATCTTGGGCGAAGCTAAGGAAAATTGCACTGTCCCGACGTTGGGACGGGTTGTTGTGGTGTGGAACAGCCCCTCTGGGATTCAGACTCTTGGGGGACTGACTGGTTAGTCGGATCCGGTGCCTCGGATCTGTTAAACTAACAGGGCACCTCGACGGCTAGTCATTCCCGCAAGGGACCGACGCCACCTCCACAGAGGGGTTGTCCCGCACCACAGAACAACCCCTACCAACGTCGGGACCAGTACATTGGGGTGAGGTTCTCGTCCTCACTCCTTGCCCCCTGCTCTTTTGTCTCCTCTTATAAGAGGGGTACAAAGAGCCCCCTCGGCTCAATTAGCTTCGCCCAAGGTGCTGGGCTCACCCTAGGCTACTGAGCCCCACCGCCACGTCGAGGCCTGAACCATGGTGGGGATCATAAGTCTGCCTATCTCAATATTACTCAAAAATTTAAAAAAAATCATTTTCATCAAAATTTATAAGTATAAAATACTATAAAGAGTAATTGCATCGCGTGAAGGGCAGTCCCTCTGCACTCCGTCCCAGTCAGAACAAGGAGCTTATGATGTGAGTGAAAGGGTTTCAACGACAATAACCACGTCAGGATAATTAGGTCTCCCCTCCACTAGTTATTGGCTATGGACGGTCTCTTCATTATTATTCCGATGGAACAGGTTGGTAATTAAATTGGTGCGTTATGACCTCGGGGATTACCCGGAGTGGGGGCCGCGATTATTCTGCATTATTAACTCTAGTAGCAATGAACTTAGCTTAGAAGCTGGAATGTATGTATAAATATTTTATTATATTTAGAGTGACCGTTATGGAAAATAGTTGAAGGCATATTTTCACAAATATACCTACCCACTGAGCACTGTTTTTGGATATGGCTGGCACATTATTAAAGTTTTAAATTTTAACGCTTACCTGACATTTTATTTTCTTACAAGATATCATACAAGGTTTTGCCCGCGGCTTCACCCACGTGGAGTTCGAAAAAGTAGTTTATGTAATATGACGTATTTCCTTGCTAGAATGAGATAAAAAAAAACAAATAAGTACAGTTCATCCATACTAATGTATCAACGTGTTTAGTCTTTAACATGTGTTGAAAAAAACGCATGCAAATGGTTAGGGAATTAGACATCTTTCGAAACTTTTCTATTTGTGATCCATTCAAATATCCATAATAACAAAATTAAGTTATCACGCGGGGTGTAGTCTACGGCAGATACGTAAAGACAAACTTTTCGAGCCAAAAGTAAAAAGAAATTCTATTTGAAATTTATTTCTCGTGGATATAAAAATTAGGTTGGAGGCGGGTCTGCAACAGCGCAAGCTTTTAACTTCGTCTGAGCGTTGGTCAGGCGGAAACTTCAAAATTAATTTAGAAGTTTGATCGAAAAATGTTTTCCTCTGTCGTCAAAGTGAGGGATATAGAGGTTGCTACTATACTGTCAAAATGTGGATCTATTTGATGTAATCAAATGCCACTTGAACAAAAAGAAATCTAAACTTTTTTTACTTTGTTCGAGAGCTTTTAAACGTGATTTATATTTTAAGTGTGAAGTTTTTATCAATGTATCATTATTTATTCAAATTAGAATATATTTCTTCTGTAGATAATAAATTTGTACTAATGAAATACGTAAAATTAAAAATCAATAAAATGTTGGTAATAAAAAAATTAGAAATGCAGGCTCCTGGTTTCTATTTAAAAAATCTACATACATTTTTCAAATCTCAATAATAATACAATTTGACCATAATTAGTTTTAGCACACGCTTTGCATGAATGTGCGTCTCGACTTTTTAATAAATACTATATTATAAGTTATAATATTTTACAATAAAGATAAAAATTTTCGTGTCTCTGTATTTTTCTTCATATTGTGGTTATTAATTTAAATGTGTCTTGTCTAAGTTGAAAATTATTTTTCCTGTTCAATTAATGACACTAAATTATTGTAAAACCTTATCATCAATATAAAAATTTGCGTGCCATGATGTCATTATCGATAAAGTTACTGTCGATTTATTTGTATAAAAAGATAAACAATTTACATTTTTAATGATTTCAAATCATTTAATGATATGTTATCTATGATATAATGATTTTCAGTTATTTTATCTACATCCTTTTTGTCTTTAGTGTCAATAATAACATGATATAATAATTGTTTAATCTTTCAATTATAGGTATCTTACAAAAATATCAATTACCTATGACGTTTTTTTAGCATTTTTTTAAGATTATTGATGCGTATGTTGGTTATGTGTATAATCATACATTTTAATACATTGTCCTTATCAATATTCCGTTATCATGCATTCTAAGATTGTATTGTGTATTGTTAATTTTGTACCGAGGTACATTTTTGTGTACATGGAAATATATAAGTAAATTTTCATTATATTCGTCCTTACCAGAATTAGAACCTATTTACCAATGTAAATGATAACTACTACAATTAGTGGTCATCAAGATATTATATAATGAAGACCAATCTTAATCCATTTTATAGTTTGTTTGGGTAACAATTAAAATTCACATAAACAAGATTATTAAAATGTCCACGCGGCAGGTCTGGTCAAATATGTTTTACGTTTTTTGATTTGATAATAACGTCTTATAATTATTGTTATAAATCGCAGAACGCTGTCTGCACGCACGAAAAAGTGTCACGTTCCGGATGAGCGGAGCGTGCAAGCGATAGAGAGGCACCACTGGCCTAGGCGTTCTGCTTGTCCCCACCATGGTTCAGGTCTTGTCGTGGCGGTGGGGCTCAGTAGCCTAGGGTGAGCCCGGCACCTTGGGCGAAGCCAATTGAGCCGAGGGGGCTCTTTGTACCCCTCTTATAAGAAGAGGGGACAAAAGAGCAGGGGGCAAGGGGTGAGAATGGGAACCTCACCCCATTGTACTGTCCTGACGTTGGGAGGGGTTGTTCTGTGGTGCTGGACAACCCCTCTGTGGAGGTGGCGTCGGTCCCTTGCGGAGCTGACTAGCCGCCGAGGTGCCCTGTGCCGAGCTTAACAGATCCGGGGCACCTCACCAAGGCGGCACTGGTGGCACTCACCTGGGGAGACCCACTCCCCAGGCGGGATGCCTCAGAGCATTTCCCGGCGTAAAAGAAATAAAAGGCGTTCTGCTTGTGACGCATTATGACGTTATCATGTAAAATTATCGTCTGTAATTTATCAAACTAAGGCTTTTGTTTTACTTTGCTTTGTTTTAATTAATCATTTACCTTTAGGTAGAAGTTTTTTATAAATATAAGCCAATCCGATCATGTCAAAAATCAACCTAAGCTTACATATAAAAAATACATTGTCTAAACAACGCAAATTAAAAAAAAACTAGACGTAGGTATATTAATCAAGCGAGCATTAATTTACCGGTAACAATAAACACTTAACTGTTTGTTAACTTTGAATCGATATATCGTAGAATCGATGCCATGTCATTGATCGACGATGTAGATTGAATAGATGATTTTTCTACGATTTCAAACAATGAACATCATATCATTAATCTCAGACTACCGGTAACGGGTTTCGAACAATGATAGCTAACTACTCGATGCTATCGGATGAAATTCAACTAATCGATTCCCAGCCGAGTTGACTTTCATTAAATTATTAGGCCGTAGAGATGTACCCGATAATCTTTAGCAGTGGTTAACCTTAAAGAGTTGACATACGATTGGTTTCAACGATACCAGTTATAAATTGTTATACAATTAATTGATTTTGCGTAAGTGATTTATATGCTTTTACTTGTAAGCACGATTAAGTATTATTTTACTGTTGAAATTAAATATTTTTATCATTATTAGTGACCTTTTTCCGTGGACATAGGACTCTTTTAATGAATGAATTTAAAGAAAAAAAGGTTTGAAAACAAAGTAAATAGATAAAATATTAACTGTCAAATATTATATGCGTACGATTTTAGGTTCTCAGTTCTGTCAGTTCTCAGACCACAATGCGGTCGCTGGCGCTGGACCCGCCAGTCGACGAGATCATCGCTGGGGTTTTAGTTAGATTCAGAGTCCCACATAACAACCGGGCTTCCCCGGGATCAGGAGATTTCTCCAGCAGAAAAAAAGTTAATTCTCAGGATAGGCAATGCATGAATAGTAGCATGGAATAGTGCAGGGTAAATTCGTTAATGTTCATTGGCAACTTTGACCATTTATCACATGGTATGTTATAATGAAACACTTTTTTACGGATTTTATCGCGGTTTATTAAGATTTTTACAAGCCCGACGTTTCGGATACTTTACAGCAACCATGGTCACGGGAGGACTGAGGTGTCATACGTCCTAATGTTACAAAGTTATTCGAAACTACCCTATGATACATCAATATTTTGGTTAGTCCTATCTACGCAGAAAGTGCTAACTAACTGTATCTTTAATCTGTGACATATTATGCTTGGATTTTGATTTGATAATATTAATAATGGGATCCCAAGCAGGTGGTAAGAGCCAGCCATCTTCTCTATTGAAATTAGGATGTTTTTTAATTTCAATAGCCTCACGGATCATCCTTGGTTGGAATCGGTGTTCTTTTGCGAGGACTTGTGGTTTATCAAATCTGATATAATGGCGAGCTTTGTCAAGACTATGTTCACAGATGGCAGACTTAGTGTAGCGACGGTGTTTTAAATCAGCTATATGTTCTTTGACGCGAGTTTTAATAGATCTTTTTGTTTGGCCTATATAAGAGAGACCACAGTCGCAATCAAGCTTGTATACTCCTGCATATTGTAAGGGTATATGACACTTGACAGATGGTAAGAATTGACCTATCTTTTTTGGCGGCTTGAAAAAGGTTTTGATGGAAGCTCGCTTTAGGATATAGCCAATCTTGTCAGTGACTCCTTTCATAAATGGTAGCACAGCAGGTACTCGCTCAACAGTGGCTGCTTTCACGCGGTCACGGTGATGAAGACGCGGCACCCGAAGCTTGTTGTCTCGCAGTACTTGCTTAACGTGTTGAAGCTCGGTTGCCAGGTGTTGCTCATCACAGATCCCTTGTGCTCTCTGAAACAAAGATTTACCCACGGTAGCTAACTGTGTTGGATGGTGGTGAGATTCGCCGTTTAGGTACTTATCCGTATGAGTATGCTTCCTATACACTGTATGGCTTAAGGTATTGTTGGGATTACGGATCACTAATACATCTAAGAAGGCTAGAGAATTATTTGCTTCTAATTCCATTGTGAATTGAATTTTTGAATTAATGGAATTAAGATGGTCTAGGAATATGGTTACTTTGTCAGATGGTAATATTGTGAAAGTATCATCTACATACCGCTTGTAGAACCTGGGTGTTATGGCCGAAGTTCGCAGAGCAGTCTCCTCGAAGTCCTCCATAAATATGTCGGCAACAACAGGGGATACTGGTGAGCCCATGGCCACTCCATCTACTTGCTTGTAGAAATAACTATTCCACAACAATAGCCAGATGTAAGGCCATGTTCCAAAAGGTCAGCATATTCCATTGGCATGTCATTTTCCCTTAACTTTCTTCTTACTATTGTAATGCAGTCTTCCACAGGTAGGTGCTTGGGATCCCATTATTAATATTATCAAATCAAAATCCAAGCATAATATGTCACAGATTAAAGATACAGTTAGCACTTTCTGCGTAGATAGGACTAACCAAAATATTGATGTATCATAGGGTAGTTTCGAATAACTTTGTAACATTAGGACGTATGACACCTCAGTCCTCCTGTGACCATGGTTGCTGTAAAGTATCCGAAACGTCGGGCTTGTAAAAATCTTAATAAACCGCGATAAAATCCGTAAAAAAGTGTTTCAAAGTGACGCAGCTCTACCCACTAAAACCCAGCGAGTGCCACCAATGCCGCCTTTGGTGAGATGCCCCGAATCTAGAAAACAAACAGGGCACCTCGACGGCTAGTCAGTAGACCGACGCCACCTCCACAGTGGGGTTGTCCCGCACCACAGAACAACCCCTCCCAACGTCGGGACAGTACAATGGGATGAGGTTCCCATCCTAACCCCTTGCCCCCTGCTCTTCTGTCCCCTCTTCTTATAAGAGGAGTACAAAGAGCCCCTCGGCCCAATTAGCTTCGCCCAAGGTGCACCTCTCACCCTAGGTTACTGAGCCCCACCGCCACGACAAGGCCTGAACCATGGTGGGGGTGTGTAGTTTACCTACTTAAGTAACATTAAGAGCATACCATATGTGAAAGGCTGGCAACGCACCTGCTATCCTCTGGTATAGCGGGTGTGTGTGGATATCGCTTCTCACTTACCATCAGGTGAATCGACTGTCCTGCCCCCTTTTCTATAAAAAAAATCTATCAGATTGAATACCAAAAAAGATAAAAAAAACCTATAATTATGGGCCAAACAAATTCCTCGAAAGATTTTGGGTAAATGCCTTTACGCGTACAAAACACAGAGATTGTTATGCAATCTACAAAAAATGATTTTTTACAAGAGATAAATAAAGTATAAAAATCAAATTACTCCCAACGACCTAATATGAAGATGCTCGAACTGATAAGATCTTTTATGAATGCTCAGAACGCCTCCGAGTTATTAAGGGATATTATAAAAACAGGATGGTGCCAACAAGGCGTTACTTTTAATATTTTTGGTGCCCTAATATCGTAAATCTTAAAATTATCGTATTAGTCAAGGATCCATGACCTTACAAGTCCAAGCCATAAAATGTAAAAAAAATGACCGTACAATTTAATGAGTCATATAAGGTTTTAAATTATCATTATTATTTTCGCAATTGGAACTATTTAAAAAACGGAAATCGGAATTTTAACTATAACTTTTCATTTTTGTTTCACGGAACTCCATATTTCGACATCTACGACATCAAATTAGGGTATCCAAAGGAATACAAGGATGTCAAAATAATTAGTCCGCATATATATTTTGTATATTTTTAATTTGTTTTGGATATCTGTGAGATTTGACCACTAAATTAATTAAATAAAATAAGTTAAATCATGACGGACAAAAATAATTAGAAATGCCGTTGCCCTAGATATGATCACTCCTTGCATATTTTTTATTTAAATTAAAGAAGAAGGAGAACGTAAAAAACGAGAACGAGAAGGTAGAATGAAAATTACAAGGAAAATGAGATAGAGAACAGTCCTTCTCCATAATTATAATAATTATTATTAACCCTCCTCGAAATCAGGCGAGGAGGGTTTTGGGCCATAGTTCACCGATGCGCTGGCCCGATGCGGGTTGGTGAACTTCACACACCTTTAAAGACTTTTAATCTCATCAGGCATGCAGGTTTCCTTCACTCTTCAGGTTAGCAAGCGATGGTCTCACGTTCAGGTGCCGGTAGAAATTTAGAAACACCCATTTTTAGATATCACAGGGGGGTTAGGATCGAACCTGGACCTCTCGGCTCTCACTCAAGAGGCCAAGAGGTCGTCGTCCTTCTCCATTTTGTCTAATTGGCTATGGATTTTTGATGGTTTACTCTTCGTTATTTCATGTTGTTTTTGCAATATTTCTTTGTGGATCACTTTACCTCAAATCGTATTCGTCAATGAAAATTGAATCTCCAATCAAGACATGTCCTGTAGCTCGTTAATCCAGGATTTTTTGGATTAGCCATGGCATCAAAAGTGTTTAAGCTGAGTAAGTCAACGCGGGATTTTTTTAATGGCATATTTAATTTTAAATACCCATACGGCACATTGGTGAATACGAAAAGATAAGAGTAGTTTTTCTTTTATTGTAACTTATAACTTAACTTTACTTTTTAAAAGATTCTTACCTCCGTTTCGATCTCTTGTCTTAGATTTCTCTTCTAGATCTTAGATTTCTTACCTGCGTTTCGATCTCTTGTACAAAGTTTCAAAAGAATTTTTGCGTCCGAGATCTGTGGACATAGGAGTTGCAAAAATGGGTAAGAGTGATTGTGATCTATAGACCCTCTCAAATGGCATCTATTTACGTATTGCTCACTCAGTATGCCGGTTATCCTATTATATAAATTGCTATATAAAAAATCGGCCAACTCCGATTCGCGCACGAAATGTTCCGTACCATTATATTATATAAAAAATTAGACACTAACAAAAAAGGTTGGTTTTGTAAAATTTAAATTCTTTAAAAGCGCCATATATGGATTGCTAGCGCGGTTACGATTTCTGATATAATACTATTTCAATAGGTGTTGCGTATACCGTACATGATATTTTTATTCCCGCCCTTAAAAATATTTTATTTTATATTAATTACTTATTTCTAAAGTTAAACGAAATATTCTGTGAATATTTTAATCGTCTACCTGTTACCGTTATAAAAATCGAGCAATAAACGGCAATAAATCATGTTTGTTGTATTCAATTTAAAATTAAATATTGATTTTATTTGTTGTTATACCGACATCAGAAATACATCATCTGTGAAAATTTCAACTGTCTAACTATCACGGTTCATGAGATACATCCTGGTGACAGCGGACGGACAGACGAACAGCAAAGTATTAATAATAGGATTCCTGTTTCACCCTTTGGGTACGGAACCTTAAAATTATATAATGTACTGACAGTACAGATATATGATACCGCAGAGTCTGATGAAGAATTTACATTCATAATGAATCCAATCGGATCATTTATTGAAGTGCCCATTGGATCACCTCTCCAATTCAAAATCCTCTCAAATCATAAATTACAGGGTGGGGAATAGTAGCTCGGCGCTGATATATTGCACCTTCCCAATGCTTAGTTCCTAATCCTTCGTAATTAGCTATGCTGTTTCGGTGCATAGATCAACTGCGAGTTCCAGAGCTTGCTGAAAAAGGCAATTTGGTTGTGTTGTATTATTCTACCTAGGTACTGAAGATAACTTATATGCTGTTGATGTATATAGATGTAATAGAATTAACAATTATCAATTCTCCACTATGGAAGTTGAGGAGAGAAATATCTCAAATTAATTTGAGAAAACGAAGACTGTATAACTGTAGTTGAAAAAATGGGACATCTACACGATTCGATGTCTCGTGAGGGTATGAAGTATCTGAGATCTATGAATTTGATGTTTATGTAGATAGAGGCATATCCTCATAATCATCATCAGCTCCTATCCGTCCACTGCTGAACATAGGCCTTTATTTTCTTTTAGGCCGGGAAATGCTATGAGGCATCCCGCGGGGGAGCAGCTCCCTCGGCACAATTTGCTTCACCCAAGGTGCTGGGTTCAACTTAGGTTACACAGCCCTACCACCATGACAAGGCTCGAACCATTGTGGGGCGGCTGAACATAAGCCTCCCTTAATGAACACCAAGATGACCGATCTCTCGACATAGAGGCATATGCTTAAAAGTTAATGACATTGAAAATACTGATTGGTATTAATGTAAAATACGACTCGTTTCAACAAGAGAGCTTTGTGATTGTAGAAAATATTATTCAAAGCCTTTGGTTGTATTTCATGCCAAATACAAACATGAATATGTATTTCTATCGAAGGCATTCACGGAGGCAGCGTCTCGTTAATCTATCAGTGGGGTACGATTGCCTGCTGTCATGCGGAATCACATCTTTGATCTCAGCTTTAATCAATAGGTATCGATACATCGATGTTCAAGTATCGAGATATCGATTCAATAGCGATTCTTCCTACGCATAGAATTAATAAAGGTCTGATTCGCCCACGCGATTTAGAAAACTAATTTATATTGTATAAATAAATATTTGATATGAACCATTGGATTACTGTTTAAGTCGGTGAGAAATAAGTTATCATTCAGAGGAATGTAGCAATCATCATCATCAGCATCAAAGTTAAGACAAAGTAAGTTTTCGAAAACTTACTCCGTCAAGCTCTAGGCCAGCGTCCATATTTTATAGGGCCTCAATTTTTTTCCATGCCAATTTAACGAACTCTCGTCTACTCGTACGTACTATTGGTGTTTTTTCTAAATTCCGAGCGATTGCGAATTTGGTATAAAATCTATGATTTTTGGTATAATATTTTAAGTTTGATGTTATATGACAATACTAGGTAATTTAAGACTTCAATATTACCGATAACAATACAATAATTTAATTAAGTTTGTTCCAATATCCTGATCAGGATAATCAGGATAGCAGACATAAGGAAGGCATAAGGCGCGCAAATTAGCTAGCTACATCAGTCGCGTTGTTTTTAGTTTCATTTATTCTCAAGTGATTGCAAAAAGTCACTTAGTACGAGTGGTGACAAAAGATTAAGATCCAAATAAAATTTGTAAAAAAAGTACATTTAAAATAAATGTAGTACAAAGCACCCCACATTTCTACAATAAAATCTTTTTTTGACAATCCATTTAATTTTTATATTAAATAATATTTTCTTATTTTTAATTCGGTTTGCTATTTTTAAAGCGTTTGTTATTTTAGGTTTTTTATTTTATTTTAGGTGCATACAGTTTGTTGCTTATAATATTGTTTTGTATCGATGTATCGGTCCGCTCGTGTTCACAAATTAACAATAAATATGCATGTGGTAAGTGATCCGACGACCGGCCACCGGCCGCTGTAGCGGTTAATTGTATCTTGATCAACGGCGATAATAACTTTTAAAATCCTTAATCGTTTCTATATCGAGATTGTTTATTACATATGAAGGTTCCGGTAATGGTGATCATGATGAAAAAAAAATTAATCTGGAAATAAAAATATTTGATTTTAACACGAATTAATTTTTTTGTCGAAACCATATTTGAAGATTGTAAAGTCGAATCTTACCTTACCTTTTTTTAACGCCGGGAAATGTTCTAAGGCATCCCGCGCGGTAATGGGTGTCCCCAGGCGGATATGTGGGACTGCGCCCGAAAGGTGGTAAAGTGGACCCAGCTCTACCCATTAAAACCCAGTGAGTGCGACCAATGCCGCCTCTGGTGAGGTGCCCCGGATCTGAGGATCTAATGAGCAAACAGGGCACCTCGACAGCTAGTCAGTTCCTCAAGGGAGCGACGCCACCTCCACAGAGGGGTTGTACCGCACCACAGAACAACCCCTCCCAACGTCGGGACAGTACAATGGGGTGAGGTTCCCAACTTGGACCCTTGTCCCTCGAGCAGCTACCTCGGCTTAATTTACTTTACCCAAGGTACTAGGCACACCTTAGGCTACTGAGCCCCACCGCCACGACAAGGCTTGAACCATGGTGGGGAAATCATACCTTTTTTTTTTTTTTTTTGTTATCGCAGGGAAATGCTTTTTGCGCATGTAGCCAGGATCTCGGGTAGATCCTGACCCTATGTGGGACTCGCACCTGGGAGTGCCCTACCCGTAAACTAAAACCACTGCGAGCGCCTTCAGCCGCTTTAATTTGAGGGTCCCGGATAGGCATTCAACAGGATCACCTCAGCGACAGGCTGGCCCCGGCGAAGGCCAGACTACTCCTCTTAAGGGGGGCTGCCCGGCTGCTTGGGCAGTCCCCGCGACGTCGTGTCATACTGAGCCCAGGTTCCCATCCTGAACCCGACACGAGCACAGGGGCGTTACTGGAGGCGCATTAAGTAGCGCCTCCTGCGCACCCCCGTTCGTCGCCCACGGGGGAGGCCTCGTCGGCGGCCTCCCCTCTCACCCGCTCGTCGGCCTCCTTCTGGGACATTACTGCCTCGCAGAAGGAAACCATCGCCGTCCAGGACTCGTCGTCGCCGAGCATCGCGATGATGACACTCGGCAGAGACAAGTCCCCTCCGATGACCGATGTCAGATCATGACGCAGCGCCGCCCATCTCGGGCACACCTCGAGGGTGTGCTGGGCCGAGTCCACCGCCGCGCCACAATCGTGACACACTGTCAACGGCTCCCTGCGGGCCGTCCGGCACAGGTACTCACCAAAGCAACCATGCCCGGTGAGCACCTGTGTCAGACGGAAGGTGAGGGGTTTACGCTTACGGCGCATCCATCGCTCAAGGACCGGACGCAGAGCTACCGTTAGGCTTTTGCCGTACGGCTGCTGCGCCAGGTCCTCCCCCCACCTTCGCATTAACGCCTCTTGCCCTAGTCGGCGAACCCGAAGGATCCCGTCTAGCGTAAGGCTCTCACCAAGAGACCTCCTATCCGAGACATAGGAGTGCGTCTCGGCAAGAACCTCCGCCACGAGTTCCCACGGGGGGTCACCGGCCAGGGCAGTGGCTGCCGCCCACGATACTGTACGGTACCCCCGGATCACTCTTACCGCGATGACCCGCTGCGCCGAGCGCAGCTGGGCCTTATTCCTCGTGGTAAGGTGACCCGCCCAGATGGGTGCACCGTAGGTTGCCATACTCCGGCAGACTCCGGAGTATAGCTGCCTGCAGGCGGCGCTGGGTCCTCCGAGGTTCGGGAGGAGTCTGCCCAGTGCACTTGCCGCCTTCACGACCTTCGGTCCCAACATTGAGAAATGTGGGCCGAAGGTCCACCCACCGTCAAGGATGAGCCCCAGATATTTGATATGGGGGCTCATCCTGACCCTCACCCCTCCGACCTGGAGGGCAGCCCCCGGTGGGGGTCCTTTCCGCCCTATCCCGCGGAAGAGAAGGGCTTCGGTCTTCTCAGGTCTGACCCGAAGCCCTAATCTCTCTATGCGGCTGATCACGAGGTCGAGCCCGACCTCGGCCAGCCGCGCCGCCTCCTTATAGCCTCGTCCCCGGGCGTAGACGAGAGTGTCATCCGCGTAGCAGATGACACCCATCCCGGGAAGGAGGCGGCCTCGCAGGACCCAGTCATAGCCGATGTCCCACAGGATCGGGCCGAGAACCGATCCCTGTGGGACACCGCAGCCGACTCGCCACCACTCTATGGACCCGCACCGGTTCTCGCAGGCTACCCTCCTCTCGGAGAGGTACGCCTCCAACAGCCTCCTTAGATACGGGGGGACACCGAAATAATTCAGCGCCTCCCGTATCACACTGTGAGGGAGGCTGTTAAAGGCGTTCGCGATGTCCAAGGACACCGCGACCACCACCTCCCCTCTGTGTTCCGCCTCACTCGTCACCGCCCGAAGGCGTTTGAGGGCGTCGACGGTCGACCGGCGTACCCGGAACCCAAATTGGGACTCTGAGAGTCCCGGTCCCGGGCCCTCCTCCAGGTGCTGAACGAGCCGGGAGCCCACTATTCTTTCCAGGGCCTTCCCAGCTTCGCTCAGCAACACCACCGGTCGCACCGCCGAAGCCGAGTCTGGGGTCCGCCCTGCCTTTGGTAGCAAGCAGAGCCGACCATCCTTCCAGGCCCTCGGGAACTGTCCCGACCGCAGGCAGCGGTCGAACAGCTCCCGAAGGCTATCGCCGAGGTACGCGAGAGAGATCGCGAGGACTCTCCCATGCACCCCGTCTGGACCCGGCGCCCTCTTCTTACTCTGGAGGCGGGACAGAACCGCCTCCATTTCAGCCTCCGTGACGGGTGGCGGAACACCCTCCTCGTCCGGCGTCTGCCGAGCCATCCTGGGGGGCGTATAGCCCACGGGTGTGTCAGGGAAGAGTTCCCCGACGATCCTCCCCAGTTGGCCCAGCTGGAGCGTCTCGTTGATTGGGGCCGACTGGGCGCGGAGCTTGTTCCGCGCCCATATGTAGGGTCGGCCCCATGGGTCTCTGTTGAGACCCTCAACCATCTCCAGCCAGGCCTCCTCCTTGGCTCGGCAAATGGCCTGCTGCAGGATCTTCCGCTTCTCCACGTAGATCCTGCGCAGCCTGTCGTCCCTGTCGACGTCCTGGGGGCGCCGCCACCTGCTCCGGGTATAAAGCCGTCTTGCCCGGTTGCAGGCGGCCCGGAGACCGGCTATCTCAGCCGACCACCAGTAGAGCGCCCGCCGCTGGGGTGGACGTCTCACGGGCGGCATGGACGCTCTGCAGACCGCGGTGAACGCGTCGCAGAGCTGGTCAGCCGCCTCATCCACCCCCAGTTCCGACAGCGGTGGGAGGCTCCACCGGCAGACAATAGCGGCCTCCTCTGCCAGCTCCCGGTCGAGCTTTGTGAGTGCCCAACGCGGAAACTGGCTTCTTCCCCTGGACGAAGACAACGACGCCGGACGGACAGGGGCTGGAGATACCTCGAACCTTATGTAGCGATGGTCCGAGAGAGTCTCCACCCCCGTCTCCACCCTCCACCCCTCCACTCTGCGCGCGATGGCCGGCGTGGCGAACGTGACGTCCACCACGGAACCTCCCGACCAACGCACGCATGTCTGGACTGTCCCTGTGTTGAGAAGGGACAGTCCGGCAGCTAGCGCCCACTCTTCCACTTCCCTCCCTTTAGGGTTCGTGACCGGGTTGCCCCATGCCGTGGACTTGGCATTGAGGTCTCCTGCCACGAAAACCTGTAGGGGGGCTAGCTGCCCCACCAGGGGCCCCAGAACGTCGAGAAACCGTCCCAGGGCCGCCAAATCGCGGTTCGGTGAGAAATAGACTCCGACGAAAGCCACCTCTCCCCGAACCGCCGCCACGTACCCGCGGCCCCTCGCTTTGACTGCGAGGGGGGGGCCGGCTCCAGGCCTCACCACGATCGCTACCGAGTCATCGGTGTCCCCCGCCCAGTTTGGGCTAGTGGGAGGCACAGCGTATGGCTCGGCAACGATCGCGACGTCAACGCTCCACTCCGCCATGGACTGCAGGATAAGGTCCTGAGCCCCGGCGCAGTGGTTGACGTTCGCCTGAAGGACACTGAGATGCTTGGACATTATTCGGCCATCTCAGCGTCTGCCGACTCCACGTTGTTCCCCTTCTTTTGGGAGGGGAACTTCCCGCGGGTTGATGGGGGCTTGCAAGCCATGCCCCCCATCACGTGGCCTGCTGGCCTTCCTGCGTCGGCGCACACCGCACAGTGTGGGGCCGCCGAGCACCCGGCAGCCTTGTGGCCAATCTTACCGCAGCGGTAGCATAGGCCACTACGGTCTACGCCACACTGGCACGCTCCAGCGACGTGTCCCAGTCCCATGCACCGGAAGCAGTGCCTGGGACGCGCTTGTAGGAGGTGAAGGCGTACTAGACTCCAGCCCACCGCTACGCTCCCCTGTTGCAGAAGGTTCTTTGCTACTGCAACCGGGAGCTCTATGTGGGCTGTCCCCAGCCCCATTTGCCCCGTACGAATATTCCGCACGTGGACCTGCCCGGGGTTACACCCTCCCTCTTTTGCCACCGCAGTAGCAAGGCGCTCTGCAGTGACCGCGTCGCTCAGGCCCGTTACCCTTATTTCAGCCTTCTTTTCGGGCCTGCGCACTTCCACCTCATCGGCTAAGGCCTCCTTCAGTCGAGCGGCAAGAGCGTCTGCCTTCTCGCCGCTTGCAGAGCCGGGCACCTCGATGAGGCGTGCCCCGGTCGCTGACTCGCGAAACCGGAGCGGGCCGATGCCAAGCTCCGCCAGATTTATACTTTGCTCAGCCTTCAACAGGGCCGAGCCATACGTCACCCCCTTAGCCGCTGCCTCCGGGCGTAACTTAAGAATTACGGCCGTGGAGCGGGGGAGCGATAATTTCGGCTTTGCAGCCTCCTTCTCTTGCTTTTTAGTCGGCGGTGCAGAGGCCGCCAGTTTTTTTTTCGGCGACAGCGCTGAAGCCGCAGGCTTTTTTGCCTTTGATTTCCGGCGGACAACGTCCGTCCACGCCTCCGCGCGTTCTTGAGGGGCCTTAGACTCCTCCTCTTCTCTTCTTTTGGAGGCCGCTCTTTTGGAGGTGGAGGGGCCGAATGCAGTCCATTCTTCCTGGGCCTTCCCCTTGCCTTTTAAAGCTTGGGGCAAGGCAGGGAACTCCTCCAGGTCAGGCCCCACTACCCTGTTGGTGACCACTACGGCCGTCACCTTCTCTCTGGATGCCGCGATAGCGGCCCTCGTGGCTTTTGCCAGTTCCTTCTTATCCCCCGCCAGTGGAGGACGGCAGGGAGGAGCGGCCGGAAGCTGCAATGCGGCCAAACGGCCATCCAAAATATTGCCAACCAGATGCGCGATGCTCTGCATCTGTTCGGCCGACAATGGTGCCTCCTGTTTCTCGGCCGCCTTCTTCCGGCTCTCTTCATATTCCCGCCTGTAGGCGCGCACCTCCTCCCTTACTAATTCAAGCTCACGATGGAGCCGACTATTGTCTGCCCTCAGCTTTCGCGCCTCCTCCGACTCAGTGCGGACCACCAGGGACTCCAATACCTCCCTGATAGATCCGGCGGCTTTTCTAATTTTGGCCGCATAGCCCCCTCGGAGATTGACCGATTTGCCGGTCAGGCCGAGAATCGTGTCTATATTGGTCTCGGCCGCCCGCCTTAGATCCTCCGCACCCAGTTTTTCAAAGTCGAGGTCAGAAGGGGGGACCTCTTCCACCTCCTCAGTGACCTTTTTGGGCTTTTTGAAGACCCGCTTCTCGAGGGCTACCTCAAAGCTATCCTCCTTCTCCTTCTCGGCCCTCTCCCTCAGCGCCGCCCGCGCACGAGTAAGCGAGGTGGCCTTCCCCCTCTTCGCCACCGGCTGCGCCTTCCTTGCCACACTCGCTCCCGTCTCGGTATCTGAACCGGAGCCCCCCGACACCTCAGAGAACAGGCGCTTCAGTATCAGCTCCGTCTCAGACAACGACGTTACCGACATCCCGTCCAAACCGTCTAAATCAATCTCCTTTCTTCCCTTCAAGCGATTCCCGCTCACTTTTCTCGTGTATGAACCCGATCGCTTCCCCCCTAAAACTATATCCCCCCGATATACCAATTTTCCTACTCCATTTTCGTTCTTTTTTGAACGTGTACACCTCCGGCTGTCAGTGGAGTCGCTCGCAATCCTGAGCTCTACTTCCTCCTTTTCCATTTCGCGTGCATCATTATCCAGTGTGGTTGCCAGGTCGTTGTCGCGAGAGTCCGGAATAACCAAACCCTCGAAGCAGGTTGTGCCCCCCCCGTAGTACGTGGGGCAGACCTCCGCCGATTACGGCGTGGTGCGGGATTCCCCCTTTCGGGGACCCGCCCGGGGACTATTTTCCATACTGCTTAAATTATTCATTATTGAAAATGTCTGCTCATTTGGGTCGAGCGGAACCCGTAATCTTCTCAAAACGTTGTGCGCTAACGACTGGAGCCTCCAGCCATTCATCCCCTCGCCGCGCACTAGCCTATCTTGGGATTAGGGTGATTTTTTAGAGAGGTTTTCTTCCTCGCGGTCCCCATCTCGACGTAAGATGGCGACCACCACCCCCGACACTATGTACCGGGGAGCGGTTTGGCCGGCAGTGGCCAGAACCAACTGCCACCCGGGATCTGATTGGTCACCCAAGGTGCTGGATTGCACCCCAGGCTTAAGCCCCACCGCCGCGTCAAGGCTCAGATCTATGGTGGGGGGGAAATCTTACCTTACCTTACGTACCTAAATCCTAAAATATAAAATCTAGCCTCGACGTAGATGTAAAAATAGCCTTTATTCTGCTTCGAATTCTCTGGTAAAATCTTCGTAGCTTAGGCCGCTTTTCCTTGTCATGATTTCTATTTCATTTCTCATAATACTGATACAAGAAACTAGTGACAATTATAAATTATATTTAATAATAGATAATCGGTTTTCGTGCTGCCAAAATGTCGTGCTATGATAAGCAAGCAAAAAATAGTTTAGTGTAAATATTGTTTTATTAGATAAATATTATTTTGCCTATTCATATTGGTCATTGTCCAGGTGACACATGGCGTGACATCATCAGCATTATTATTCGTCAACTGCTGAAGATAGGCCTCCTTCAATTAACGCCAAGAAGACCGATCCCTTGCCTCTCGAATCTAATACGGACCGACCAGTAGATACACCACAAAATAGATATGAACACGGAGATCGTCTTGATCGATATAGTATGACGTGACATATTTTGACATCAGCAGATGTATCCACTGACGTCTGCCGATGCATATTATGTCGACGTGCGTCCAGACGTCTGTCGGATGCCAAACGTTCGTGCTGAAACCCTTTGATCCGTGTCAAAAAAGGCAAACGACGACGTTTTACTGAGTTTTGCAAATCTAACGTTTAGAATTTACCGGTGGGAGGGAACCGCTGTGCCGCGCTCCCGGCTGCATGGGTACCACCATCTTGCTTGTTTCTCCCGTGAAACAGCTTTGCTGTGTTTCGGAGAGAAGGGCAAGACAGACAGTGAAATTACTGGCACCGAGACTTAACACCTTATGTCTCAGGATAGGCAACACATAAATGAGTTGCCTGGGCTCGTTCCAGGTAAATTAGTTTATGTTCATGGGCGACGTTGACCACTTACCATCAGGTGGCACGTTTGCCAGTTTGCCTATCCAACTGTCATAAAAAAAAGAATATTTCACAATTTACAGCAACGATTGGTCACAGGCGTCTGTTAAACTAAACCTTTTATGTTTAGTATTTTTAATAGGTAAGAGAAAAGTGGAGCCTTTGCTATAAAATAGACTTTATAGCATAGGCTCCAACTCGACCGTGGAATATCCGACAGAAGGCTTAATATTATTATTTTTAATAAATTGAAATATGTCACCTATTGTTCCTAATCTATGCGCTTTTCGTCTATCACGATATCGAAACAAATTATTCACGACAAGATTAGGGGCTGCTCTACAATAGTGATTACATTTTCTAGACCCAATAAATTGTAGTGCCCCAAAAATGGGATCTGACCATTGATATATAAAGGCCGTTTCCCTGACTGATTCCATGTCGTCGCCTCTTAGTTACGGGATCATTGTAGTCGGAAGATTGATGGTGGGTTAATCGCCACTTGATAAAGCTTGAGAACTGACCGGCTTAATGAACAGATTCAATCTTAGAATGGGATTATCAAGATAAATATGAACACTCAGTGAGAACTGATGATATTTTAAAACGCATATTTAGTTTTGTGGTTGAATTTTTATAATGTACATAGTGTTGAAATAAAAACGAATTTCGTTTTCACTATTGGTCGTTTTTTCAACATCATCATCATCACAGCCTTTTTTGAGCCATAATTGAACGTCAAGATTTGAACGCGTTAAACTTTACGTTTGAAAAAAAAAATTGTTCATGTCATTTTTGAGGGAAGGAAATTTTGTGTGGAGAAGAAGTTTATAGTCTAGCAATAAACAGAAGTTATTTGATGATAAGTTTAAACATAATACCGCGTAATTTTTATAAATATAAAATGATTAGGCGAAGGATTTTGTAGAACAAACACGTTTTAAAGGGACAGGCAAACAGTTAAATTGGACATGTACAAGCAAATCATAATAAGCTCCCCAAGGAAGGCGACATTATTTATATTTCATATTTAACCCCATGTTACGGCTTGTTCGCTTTTAATTGTGCCAATAATTTATTGTTTCCATAAGCAGCGTTTGTTATAATAATTAAAACAATAATATTGACTTTAACATACAAATTGATAATCTTTTTTGTTTATAGAACCTTTGTATTTTATATTTGAAGAATTAAAAGAGAAAACTCTGGAGAGATGAGCATAAGAGAGTTGTTATGCTAATGTCCTCGTTGCAAGTCTGTTTTATGTTAGTTGGATTAGCACACAAGCAGATGAATCACTTGATTGTAAGTAGTAAGTATCGCTCATAAAAACAGATGAGCATCGCCCATGCGTTGCCAAACTTGAGAAATAAGTTGGTAAGTCTCTGTGCCACTAATTACGCTAGCCTTATTTCCGAAATACACCAAAGATGTTTGACAGAAGAAACAGGCAAAAGTATGATGGTACACATGCAGACAGGAGCGCTGCACAGCGAATCCCACTCACCGGTGAGTTCTATTGTTAGGTGAGATCAAATTACCACTCATTCTATGATTTTACTATTGTGAATGTAACCGGATAGATTAGTAATGTAAGACAAAAAATTCCGAAAATGGTCAGTGATTTGTCACTGAAGCAATATCAATTTAATCAACGAGTGATCTGCATGTACGTCCCTTCGACCAATCATCCATTAATGGTCATCAATCGACCAATCAGAGCGCAAAACTGGTGCAGCGTCATAGCACTGGCGAAATTTGTTTTGATACGAAACACATAAAATTACTACTCAATTCCGGTTATATGCTCGATGGATTTTACCGTGCATTTCCATGCTGAACATAGGTCTCCCTCAATGAACGCCAAGACGGCCGATCCCAGCTGCCACTCGCATCCAACACCGACCGGCCACCGTACGGGGATCGTCTTCCCACCTGGTTAATGGCCGACCAACACTTCGTCTTCCTAAACGTGGCCTCCACTCTAGAACTTAATTGACCCATCGGCTATCCTTTCTCCTGAGTATGTGACCAGCTCACTGCCACTTCAACGAGCTTATTCTTTGGGTGATATCGGTAACCTTAGTTTTCTGGTGGAAGTCTGCATTCCGAATCCTATCTTGAGCTACGGCAAACACCAGATGGTGTATTGGTAAAAATCCTTGTTCACACACACACATCACAGAGGTCGCAGATTTCAATCCCGTTAAGCTCATGTTTTTTAATGAAGAATAGATGTTAATAAGTGTAATTATAAATTTTGGTTTTTCTAGTATCCGTTACCCAAGTTCTTATACACTTAATATTGGACTCGTTTAACTTATTTTATTCTCAATACTCGTGTAATTCATGAAATATATATTCCGAAACCAATATACTCTTTTATGAAATCCTCAAAACACATTTGCATCATAGACAAAGTTATTATGGATATTGGGAGTCTCCCAGATGCGGGTGGGCTGGTAATCGCGGTTATTACAGCTACCTTCACCTGGAGGCGTTCATGCCGTACCGTATGATTGCACCACCTGCGGCAAAGCCAATTGCGGAAATCAATTCCAATATATGTCTTAAAATCATATTGTTTTGTTAGTTTTCACGTGTTAGTTGCATTTGTCGTTAAATATAATGATCGTCACGTGACGCTCAGCTGATGTCGTGTGTGTTAAGAATTTACATTAATTAAAATAAAAAAGATGGAATAAAACAATACAGCTTCATGCGATTTCCCGGCACGGCATTCGAGGCGATTAGGCGATAGGCGCACTAATCTATACTTATAAACTAATAATATAAAGCTGAAGAGTTTGTTTGTTTGAACGCGCTAATTTCAGGAACTACTGGTCCGATTTGAAAAATTATTTAATTGTTAGATACCCATTTATCGAGGAAGGCTATAGGCTACATAACATAACGCTGTGACAGTGACTGTGAGCGCATATCTTTTGCAAAAATATATCAATTTTTGCATAAGATATGCGCTGAAATAGATATCAAATTAAGATTAAACAAATGAATGAAAGCATGTCAGAATAAATAGTACTTATCTTCATGCATAAAATAGTAATAATTACTTTTTTTATTTTATTGGCAAATATAGCGTAAACCAAAAGTAAAATTTGGGACAATACAACGCGTGTCGGGACCGCTAATAAAGTATATAATATATGGATGGACGACTATGGACGCTTTATAATATCTATGGATGCCTTTTTTTTACACCACGCCAATCTGATCCCGTGGTAAGTTCTCGAAGAACTTGTGTTACGGATACCAGACAACGGAAATATATTTAATACTTTTATACTATACATATATTTAAGTTTTTTATTATATAATACACGTATTTAATACACATCCATGACCCAGGAACACAGTAAATATTTTTTGTTCCCTAGCGGGATTCGAACCTGCGACCTCCGTCTTGAGCGCCAACGCGCTTACCACTGAGCCACAGAGGTTATATATATATATATATATATATATATATATAAATTTCCCCAGTGAAATTGTTGTGTAATTATACACTTAAGTGCCGCATCCATTTACCTATTTTTTCAACGACCTTAAGCTAATTAAGATATACATAAATATATTATATAAAATATTTATTAATTTAATATTGTAGTATTCCTATTTCCTATACAAGAATAAAAAATATTTTTGTACTATAGTGAACCTTTTTTTATGTTAGTTGGATAGGCAAACTGGCAAACGTGCCACCTGATGGAAAGTGGCCGACGTCGCCCACGAACATAAACCAGCCCACCCGGAACGAGCCCAGGTAACTCATCTATGTGTTGCCTATCCTGAGACATAAGATGTTAAGTCTCGGTGCCAGTAATTACACTGCCTGTCTTGTACTTCTCTCCGAAACACAGCAAAGCTGTTTCACGGGAGAAACAAACAGGATGGTGGTACCCATGCAGCCGGGAGCGCGGCACAGCGCTTCCCTCCCACCGGTAAATGCCTATTACTAACAATTCTTTGTTATACTTTACGAAATAATGCTTTATTATGTCTAAAGTGTTTCTTGCTTAATCAAAGAAAATATATCTCTATATCCACAAAAGTACTTCACATTTGACCGTATTATATTTTCGCGTCAACTAAGAGGATCCTTTGAAGAAGGGAGGAAATAGTTTATGTGTCATGACACTCAAAGAGCGCTGACAATGAGGGGATAATGGTAACTTACTTTGATCTCACGTCAAATATTTGAGGGTAGCCCTTTATTTTGATACTCAGTTTCAGGTACTGGCTGAAAGGTCATCTGGACTCGAAATAACAATAGCAGTCATGAAATTATATATCTAGTATCAAAACTACTGAAATAAAGTTTTGTTTTACCAAGGGTTATACATGCTTTCCAGCCGCATCTTAAAATATTACGATATATACTATGTATTTTTGTTTTACCAAGGGAATACATGCTTTCCAGCCGCATCTTAAAATATTACGATATATACGATGTATTTTTGTTTTACCAAGGGTTATACATGCTTTCCAGCCGCATCTTAAAATATTACGATATATACGATGTATTTTGTTTTACCAAGGGTTATACATGCTTTCCAGCCGCATCTTAAAATATTACGATATATACGATGTATTTTTGTTTTACCAAGGGTTATACATGCTTTCCAGCCGCATCTTAAAATATTACGATATATACGATGTATTTTTGTTTTACCAAGGGTTATACATGCTCTCCAGCCGCATCTTAAAATATTACGATATATACGATGTATTTTTGTTTTACCAAGGGTTATACATGCTTTCCAGCCGCATCTTAAAATATTACGATATATACGATGTATTTTTGTTTTACCAAGGGTTATACATGCTTTCCAGCCGCATCTTAAAATATTACGATATATACGATGTATTTTTGTTTTA
This sequence comes from Helleia helle, assembly GCA_963853865.1. Taxonomy (NCBI): domain Eukaryota; kingdom Metazoa; phylum Arthropoda; class Insecta; order Lepidoptera; family Lycaenidae; genus Helleia; species Helleia helle. The sequence continues at coordinate 11,163,376 of OY971431.1, forward strand.
CCAAGGGTTATACATGCTTTCCAGCCGCATCTTAAAATATTACGATATATACGATGTATTTTTTTTCTGTAAAGTATTTAGAATGAATATATAAATAAATAATATGTTGGTGACAACTCACAAACGTTCAGCTGATCCCAAACTAGAGCCTGTTCTTATGGCAACCAGACAACCGATACATACTTTTATATTTCTAAATACATACATTATTAAGACCACCTACCATCAGGTGGCACGGTTGCCAGTTTGCCTATCCAACTAACATAAAAATAATATATAAATTACACCCAGACACAGAACTAATGATCATGCCATCACACAAACATTTGTCCTGGGTGGGGATCGAACCCACGACCTTCTGCTTTAGCAGTTAGGGTCACTAAACACTAGACCAACGTGCCAGTGACTAGTCTGACATGAAATTCGCGTAAACATTAGAAAACAATAATCAGAATGGTACCCATGTAGACGGGAATGCACAGCGTCTCCTGTAGTTAATTTAACCCATGAATAGGCATAGACATAGGGACCTTTAAGAAAAGATCATACACACACAAAGATTTGTCCCGGGTGGGAATCGAACCTATGATCTTCAGGTAGTAGCCAGGGTCACAAACCAACAGGCTAGGATGCATATATCTTAAACACTGAACACATTTAATATAGTTATGCTGAGTACCTACTTCCCATAACTTTGCAAGGTTTATTCACTGGTACTGGACAAAAATAATACTTTTTACACACTTAAATAATTACTATCGTCATTATTTTTGTCTTTCTAGACCAAAGCTGTACTCAGACTTCTTTCAATGAACAATGTACGTTAAAGGCAAGCATCCACATGTCCGCATCGTAAGCATGGCATCAAACGGATCATTCTTTCTTCGTATAGAAAGTGATATTGAGTGCGATCCCTACGGTGCGGATCAGTGATGTTGAGTGAGTGCGGATGAGTGTACAAAGAATAGGTACCACGATCCGTAAGGTGCCGATGCGTGCGATGCGTATGATGCGGACATGTGAACTTTAACCTTAAGTGGGCAGACTTTTTAAATACAAAGAAACAATATTTTTGCAGGAAAATATGCAGACGACTAGACAGTGCAAACATCAAAATAACAATTTAGGCCCAAGCATATAAAAAAACCACGAACATTGCCCGTAATTAAGTGGACATTTTACAAGCCGCGCGTAATTGCGAAACAAAAAGATTACGCGCTGCCGGTATTCGGGATGTGCTATTAACATACTGACAGTGATCAGATAAAATGCGTTTGTGAAAATTTAGTGTACGGTGTAATTACAGCCAGTGATAACATCGAGCACGCCCCTGGCGGGCTAATGTATCAACTTTCGAACTTTTCGTCGTAATTTTTTGCTGCGGTGTTTCGGTATGTGATGCATTTTATACTTGATTATAAGACAATGTTGTGAATATATTTACAGCTTTGTAGAAATAGCAATATAGACAGATATTTCCAGATATCCCACAGAGTTTAAAGACGAAAGTAAAGAAAGAAAACCGATGCGTTCTTCCCGTGATGGTATACGGGACCGAAACGAGCCCTCTAAATTTACGGCTGGTCCGGAAGTTTGCCGTACTTCAACGTGCTATGGAGTATGCTATGCTGGGTGCTTCTTTGGCAGATAGGATTCGAAACGAAGAGATCCGCCAGAGAACTAAAATTACCGATACCACCCGAAGAATAAGCTCGTTGAAGTGGCTGTGGCAGAAAACAACTAATTCAAGAAGATAATCACAAAATCTCAGTAGCGGTGATAGATCTCGTACATTTTTAACGGGTGACACGACATTGCCATATGATTTTTTAATGCCATGAGATTATGGTATATTATATAGTTTTACATACAATTGAATTTTTTGCATTTATTATTTTTGGATAAATTTAACTAATCTGTGTAAATGAGTGGAACGTGTATGGACCGTCTTAACATTTATTAAAAAAAAAAAACTATATCCAGTAGTTTGATAAAGATGATGATATATTATAATATATTGATTAATTATTAAATAATTTCATATGTGATGAACTAAACTTGAAAATACATATTAATATATTCGGGTCATTAAAACCTCAAAAAGTTGTGAGCTTAAACGAATTCCACATGCAAAAAGTCACAGATACCAGCTAATCGTTGATACAACGGCGTTAATTAAAAATGTAAAATGTCGAACACGAAATACATTTTAACGAAGCCTAAAATCTGTTATACAAGCTTAAACGAGTGTCGCCGATAAATAGGTCATATTTAAGCACCGACAAATAAAACCTTTTATTGTATAAAAGCTGAATAATTTAAATCAGTTGATAGATACACAGGAAAGAAGTCCTTTTCTTTACTGTGACATATATTAATTTAAGTGATTTAATTTAAGTAATTTATTAAAGAAAATATTGTAAGTTTGGATGTAGTAATCTTCAAAACTACTCATCCGATTAAAAAATCGTCACAAGTATAATGCCCCTTTATCAATATAATGACATAGTCAGAGGTAGTGCCATGCTGCTTTGTAGCCGAATTGGGCCGGCACAATGGGGGTGGTACCTCTCGCTCAAATAACACTGGTGTCAAGTGACAGCTATGCTGTAACGTTTCGTGCAGTTTGTGAGTTTCCGGTGACCCGTTGGGGGGAGAGGGAAAAGGAGGGCAACGCATTTGCATAACTTTTGGTAGTGCGGATGTCTATGGGCGTCGGTTATAGTTACCATAAGACTCCGACAGCTCTTTTGCCTCCTTGTGGTGACAATGACGCCTTATAAGATTAAGACGTATAAGACGATTTGTGAAGACCGCCAACTCCAGGTCTAGAAATATTAATATTTGAATGTCTATGGATGTCGCTTATCACTTACCACTAGGTGAAACGACTGTCCATTTGCCCCCTCTTCTTAAAAAATGATTTGTGGTGCATATAAGCAGTGAGATGTGTCGCATATGCTATGCAGCACCTTTGTTTACATCCCCGCCATGGTTCAGGCCTTGACGTGGCGGTGGGGCTTAGTAGCAGGGTGAGCCGCTGCACCCTGGGAGTAGCTAATTGAGCCGAGGGGGCTCATTGTTCGCCTCTTATAAGAAGACGGGACAAAAGAGCAGGGGTCAAGGGGCGAGGACGGGAACCTCACTCCATTGTACTGTCCCGACGTTGGGAGGGGTTGTTCTGTGGTGCGGGGTAACCCCTCTGTGGAGGTGGTGTCGGTCCCTTGGGGGACTGACGAGCCGTCGAGGTGCCCTGTTTGTTTATTAGATCCGGGGCACCTCACCAAAGGCGGCATTGGTGGCACTCGCCGAGTTTTAGTGGGTAGAGCTGTGTCGACTTACCAGCTTCCGGGCGCAGTGAGCCCCACATACCCGCGTGGGGAGACCCACTCCTCCGCGCAATGCCTCAGAGCATTTCCCGGCGTTAAGGGCCCCTTTTCCCAAATTGTTGTTTCTAGATCGAGGTGTTTTCATAGAAGTCGTCATTTTAAAATAATAATAAAAAATAGGGTATAGATACATCTTTGATCTAGGGATTTTTTTTGGATAAAAATACAATATTTAACATTTTACATGATCAAAAAAAAATGGCTCTCGGTGTTCTCGCAGCACGTCGCGCCCGTACCCAGCCGGGCGTCATCGAAGTAGGACCTGTGCCGCTTTTGCTCGTGACAACGTTGTTACCGCGCATTTCATATTATTACCTCTAAATAAATAAGACGACACAGTGTAAATAATATAGCTACTTAATACTTACTAACAATTGTTGTTCTTAGTTGTAATTAGTTTGTAATACAAAACCTTTAATTAGTGTAAATAAATAGATACTTGAGTTTGTGTAGTACCTAGTTATTTAATTGAAATGGCGAATAAAAAAAGTAAAATAAGGAAAAAGAATCTTAATACAGTTTTATCACAAACTAGCTGTTGCCCGCAGCTTCGCCCGCGTTAGCTTAGATAGACAGTCATATACAGATTGATGATAATTATTTATATATGGACGGGCGTAGGACTTTATTTTATAATATGTAGTGATTAATACCGTATTTTTGTGAATAGCTTTTACATTACCGCTTTATAATTGGCAATTTTTTAAAGTATTAAATCGGATACTTGATGTAGACATATTATGCCATCGCACATTATGCATCTTTTCAGTATGCATATTTAGGATACACAATTCTACCATATATTGATACAATAATAATTAATTCGGAACCGGGCCCGGCTAAGGTGTATAATAATCTAGTACATTATTTTGATCTATCTGTTAGGGTTCATCCAGCGTTTGCAATGTAAGTGCAAAAAATGTGTTTATTTATGAAATCACATCAGAAACTTCTAAAATTATCAGTGTTTATCTACTATATTATGCATGTACCTATTACCTTCCTCTTGAATCATTCTATCTATTAAAAAAACCGCATCAAAATCCGTTGTGTAGTTTTAAAGATGTAAACATACATACAGTCAGACGCGGAAAGCGACTTTGCTTTATAGTTTATACTTTATACTATGTAGTGATGTGTTCTGCCAGAAATTGTTAACACTTGAAGAATTCAAATTGTCCGACAATAAAGAAAATGAGGAACCTTCATCACAAAATATTTCTGATTTGCAATCATTTCCTAGCCCCCTACCCACAGGGCAGTGTCGTGAGGACTATGGCCTTGACCCTCTTCTCAGAGGAGACCCGTGTCTAACATTAATCGATGATGTATGGGTCGATGAAAATGAACCTGGACCTAGCATACGACAACTAAATTTTGTTGAATTTTAAAACAATTAAAACAATTATTATAGTATAAAAGAATATGTTTGTCTACAATTTTTTTATCTCCTACAAGCATTCTTAGAATCATTGATTTTTTTATAGCTTAGGCCTTAGGGGGACAAACGAGCTTTCCGAACCTTAGATGACTACCGACTCCCATAATAATAATAATATCTAAGGACGCTTTTTGCACCACGTCAATCTGGTCCCGTGCTAAGTTCTCGAAGAACTTGTGTTACGAGTACCAGACAATGGAAATATATTTAATATTTTATACTATACGCATATTTAAGATTTTTTATTTATAATACACATATTTAATACACATCCATGAACCAGGAACACTGAAAACTTTTTGTTCCCTGGCGGGATTCGAACTCGCAACCTCCGGCTTGAACGCTAACGCGCTAACCATTGAGCCACAGAGGTCGTCCTCGTAAACATCCACACAAGAGATAATGCAGATGCATTACCCTCCTTTACCCCATCCCCTGCCATGGGACACCGGAAACTCATATACCGCAAGAAACGCGACAGCATAGGTGTCACTTGACGCCATTATCATGTGAACGAGAGGTACCCCTACGGTCGTGCCGGCCCAATTCGGCTGCAAGTAGCATGGCACTACCTTTAAGACCTATGTAGCTAATTCATCCTTCCTAATCCTTACTAATATTATAAATGTGAAAGCATGGATGTTTGTTACGCTTTCACACGAAAACTACTTAACCGATCATCATGAAACTTTGTACACATATTCTTGGAGGTATTAGAAGTAACATAGGATACTTTTTATAAAAAAAAAACTAAAGAGAGGTGTCAAGGGACACCCGGATGGATCGAAGTTCATTTCGATTAATTAGTGAAGAAATAAAACTATCTTATCCTGCGCAGACGAAGTCGCTAGCACCAGCTAGTATTTCTTTAAATCCAAAACTAGATAACTATAACAATAACAAGATTTTGTTATGCATATTTATTAATTCTCACATCTAAGAATAATTCGAGCATAGTCAATCTACTGCTTATTCGTATACTGTGGCGTGCTTGCCGGCCGTGGTAGGTCACCGGAGTTCATATAAAGACATCTCCCGCGCAACGCAAGTGCAAACCGATTCGGTGCGTTAAATACCTATAGTTTTGGGAGAAGGGGCCCTTAAACAAAAAATAAACCTATGCTTACATGACAGTAACATACACTACGTAACACAGATGCAAAAAATAGGAAACATCGTTTGGCATGTTGCTATCATCCTTATTTAATTATCATTTAATTCGGCTATTAGTTTTTTGTCTAAGGCGTCGGCGACTTGTTGCGTCTTCCCACGCGATCTGCATATATACAGGTTCTTTTATTCCAGTACTTAGCATAAAACAAGCCCGACACAGAGTCATTATGCAGTCTCGGATTTCGAGGTAGTGCAGCATAAATTTACGCCATTATCAAAATATCATGAATGAGGCAAGCCGAGCATGGATGTAACCAGTTAAAGATGTCATTAACGCACGCATGCATGCCTGACTTTATTGGAAGATAGGTTGAATATTTAGATATATACAAAAAATGTGTGTTTCATTTGTCCGTGATCTGTGTACCCATCGAACCGATTTACTTCTTTTTATGTTAGTTGGATCGGCAAATTGGCAGGCGTGCCACTAGATACTAAGTGGTCGACGTCACCCTTGAACTTATACTAGTTTACCTGGAATTAGCCAAGGGAATTTATTTATGTGTTGCCTATCTTGAGACTTAAGACGTTGTCTTGTTGCCAGTAATTACGCTTCTTGTCTTGCCCTTCTCTTCGTAACACAGCAAAGCTGATTCACCGGAGAAACAAGCATGAGTACTACTCATGCAGCGCAGCATCGGTAAATTATTTTTGTTTGCACTTGCAATTTGGATTAAAGTGAGAGATGCGATTTTCACACGAGAGGTGTCGCTGTTGTCTGTGGCAGTTTAAAAGCGACAGATGGCGCTGTTATTTACAGTCGTCTGCTCGGAACAATAGCAAAATTTTATAAATAGCTGACTGGTAAATGCGAGTAGCGGGACATCGGCCGTCTCGGCGTTCATTAAGATTGAGTATTATAGAGTTTAAATAATCTAGAGGTGGTCAGGTGACTAATTTGCCGAATCCCACTAACGCTGGCAGCCTGACTTACGTATGTATGTGGGTGTCGGTGACCCACCAAATCGGAACTCTGTTAACGAAGTGTGATTGATAGTTCCCCACTATGGTTCAAGCCTTGTCGTCGCGGTGGGGCTCAGTAGCCTAGAGGTGCTCTTTGTACCCCTCTTAAAAGAAGAGGGGATAAAAGAGCACGGGGACAAGAGGCGAGGATGGGAACCTCATTGCACTGCGGAGGTGGCGTCGGTGCCTTGAGGGACTGACTAGCCGTCGAGATGCCCTGTTTGCTCAATAGATCTAGGACACCTCACTAAAGGCATAGATGGCACTCGCCGGGTTTTAGTGGGTAGAGCTGCGTCAACCTTACCACCTTTCGTCCCACAAACGTGGAGGACGTTGAGCCACAGTACAAGAAGGGTGTTTAGCCATAATTTATTATATATACGCTGGCTCAATGCACACAAGTGCCTAGTGGCAGGTGTTAGTTGAGGAAGGAATGTTTTCATTCACCTGTGAGCGATATTAACATGTTCAAGTGCACGGGGAAATCTAGAAAAACCTACTATAGTTGCAGGTCAGGATCGTACCGAGAACTCTCACCAGCCCAAACCTATACATGTATTATCGTCGTTCAGTTAATATTTATTCAGGATAATATGAACGTTGGTGGCTTTCATGTGTATGTAAGTGTAATGATGTACTCATTACGAAATGGATGCGGCTATGAATGGTAAATGAATGGACGCTCTGTTACGTTTTATTTAATGCTCGTCTTATGAATAATTTTCATAAAGAGTTGACCTATTTTACTACTATCACTTTTGCCTGTGCTTATAATATATTCTTTCTTAGTAAATACATACACTTTTATTTTTTAATTCCAGTAATATATCCTTTATTTTTTTCAGGTTGCGGTTAATAAAGGACAATTAGTTGACTCGAGAATCTTATTAAATTTATGTGATTTATTATTACTTTATTTATACAATAAAAAAAACATATTTTGAACATATCTCGCTACACAATAATATCGAATGATTACATTATGGTACATACATAATATATAACACATATCTTAAGATTTATTCTGCAATCAAAAAACTAGCGTAGGATTCCCAAATTACCAATGATGATATGTTTTTCTAGATAACTTATTTTCTCTTTAAAAATGACATCGAGAGCGATATAAAGTGAGATTTTTTGTTTGGAGTGAGTTTTTGTGGTTAATTTAAATTTTGATTCGGAATTCCTTTTAGATATAATATGTACTTATATTTATCTCGAAGAATTTGCATGTCATAACTCACGCAATAAATACTTATCCTATATATGCCATTCCTTTTCTCATAAGAGATTCAATGATAAATACAGTGCAATGAAAGCGATATTTACTTTAAAATGAAATACGAAAACTGTCTCACCTTTCCTTTCTGGCATTTCGCTGGAGTGATTCATGGAGGTGGACGTAACACACTCGTAGATTTATAGTGGTCCCGCGGCGGGCGACGGTTACCGCGCCAAATAACCTGTAAGTGGGACAGTCTTAAGGAATTATTTATATGACTTGTTTTATATTGATTTCTAATGGGTGAAATGCGTAAAGCCTTTTTACAAGCTTTTATTTACTTTCACCTGTCCCGTTGTCTGTAATCAAATCTTGCAAGTTAAATTTGATCCACTTTCCGGTTTCCGATTGAGCTGAAATTTTGCATGCATGTATAAATCGGATGACAATGCAATATTTTTCAGTTTAATTTCAATGTTTGACTTTAACTTTTTACCTTAAGTTAAAGTCTTCTTATGGATTTTGTTGTTATATAAAGTTTTTACATTCTCGACGTTTCGGATATTTTAATAACAACCAAAAAAATCGGAATAAAATCCTTAAAGAGTTCTATGTTTTAAATAAAGTTAACAATGAATTGTGACTTTTTGAAGTTAACTTAGAGGTTAATAACAAAGGTTAACAACAAGTTTCTTTAAGTTTATGATATAACTATGTATGTATATTTATGCTATCGACTTATGTCTCAGCCCAGCAATGGCATAATTTAACATGGCTAATAATAGTTACGCAGAATATTCATTTGACATATTATACTAAGGCATATTTTTAAAGCAAAACAGATATAATGATTGTTATGTATATATGATTGTTATATATATAATATATATATATATACCAGCAGTGGACAGATTAAGGCTGATGGTGATGATATATTGTACGTATTTTTAAGCATAATATTTACAAAAAGTAAGTTTAAATCTTCATTCAATATTTCTCTTTCCCATTAAGTTGAACTACATGTAGGAAAGTAAACTAGTTACACGTTTTAATATAACGGAGGCACACATGGAGGTGTGACGATATCACTTAAAAGTTAAACTGCTCTGCTTAGTAAATTGCACCCATTGCATTTGGAGGCACAGGCAAGGGCGAGGCGCCCGGGGCCAATGCAGTTATGACGTCATTAGCACGTTATGTGACGTCATAACTCCGGAGCTATCTTCCGGCTGTCGGCAATTACCACGATGGATGGTACATATGGGCGCTGTATTGATTTTAATGATAAAATGTTAAAATGACGTCACATCCGAGCTAATATTAAAAATGTTATAAAAACTGTAATGTATGTAAAACTAGTTATAAGATTAATTTCAATTTATTTTATATAAATATGTTTATTTTATACACTCGAATCAGAATTTAAAAAGATTATTTAGTAAAATCAAACTCAAATATGATTGTCATTTGTTAAGGTATCGTTCCTGTTTAATATGAAATAAATTATCCTACGGGAATTAAATTGTAATACAATATTTAAAAATCATGTCTGATTTAATAACATGTAATTATGTTTATTTTATATCGAAATATGTTTGTTTGTAAAAGTGCTTTGTTTGTAATTTTGTATAAAAAGGCGAATACTGTCCACAGCAGGTGAAGTCGTTTAAAAATTGTTGAAGTGTAAACATCTTTTATTTTGTGCATACGCTATATTTAAATATAATACAGTATTGTAAAACATCTGTGTTTTATATCTCCGCAAATATGGACCCTGAAGACTCGTACCGTGACGGCACGCCGACAGCAGCGGTGGGATACAGATCCCCTATACTGGGATCCGCCCGCCCAAGGAGTGACGACCAGCCAACCTTCACTATGCAAAAGATGAGTATGGTTTCTTCGGCGACAAAGCAGGCGGCTGCGAGCGCTGTAGCTGCTGTTTTGTCAGCTAAACCTGTTCAGACGACTGTACGAGACAAAGAACTGAAGGAAGTACGAACTTTTATCTACCGTCATTTGATACGGATGTCCGCTCTCATGCCAACCTTGATTTGATTGCCGATATGGACGAAACGTGAAGTATGTTTGGGACAAACAAGACCTTATCCAGACCTTCGGCGTGATGATGTGCAGAAGTGGCGCAGCTTCACATCCGACCAGGCTAGAAGCTATGCTGAGTACGCGAATACTGGGTGGACACTGGTCAAACGGGTTCGTTCGGAGGGAACCGACGCTGAAGTGATCGACGCCCTCATCACAGGTATTTATCCTGGTATGTTAAATATGAACTACTTAGAAATACGCCTGAATCGTTACCCAAATTCATCTGTTTAAAAAAATAATAATTCGAAAACGTAAAGTGGATGACTTAAAAAAAATAACAATCAGATTTAAAAAAAAAAAAAAACCAAAATTTTCAGATTTTAAGATTTCAATTACTTGTTTTAAATGTCATAAATCGGGCTATTATGCTCGAGATTGTAAATACAACTCTTCTATTACTTCTGAAGAGCTATCAAATTCATTGCACAACAAAACTACTATACCAATTAAATCTGTGTGATTATTGTCATAAGAAAGGTCTTTTAGATGAATTGTTTCCTAAAACAAAATGACGACAGGTTGAAAAAACAAACGGTCTAATAACGTATCTGGTTCGTGTATCGTAATTATAACTGAAATTAAAATAGGTGAGAAAAATTATCGCTGCCTTTTAGATACTTACGCAGACTCGTTCCTTTTTAAGAAATAGGCTTACTAGTTCCATACACGGAAAATAGTAAACGTTATTTTTTTCGGGTATAGGCGGTACCCCGTTAATTTTTCTCAAACAATTACGACTCGTGTAGAAATCAAGTGTTTGTAGAATTTTATGTCGTTGAAGATTCTCAAACCCAATTTTATATCCTCATAGGTTATGCCGTTTTTAAAACTCCTGGACTCGGCATAACCTTCAGTAAAGACTTTAGACCTTCAGTAAAGACGGTATTTCAATAAAGCGCAATTTAATTGTTAATGAGTGTTCATTTTTACAAAGTTTCGATAACTTTAATCTGAACAATAATTTACAGGATCCCGATTTATTAAAAAAAGATAAAATAATATTTTAGACAAATTTAAAAACAATCATATTACAGGGAACCGTGTATCTGAGAAACACTTTTATTAATGACCTTAAAGCCAACAACGTTACTCGCGATAGCTCATCTCCTTTTAGTAGCCCGATGTTATGATATTAAAAAGGATGGCTCAGATCGACTTTGTGTAGATTTCAAAGATTTAAATACCAATACCATTAGAGATAACTACCCACTTCCGCTTATCGCTGACCAACTGGATAAATTAGGCAAAGCGTGTTATTTTACATGTGTCGATATGGTATCCGGATTTCATGGAATCCGTATCGTGGAGGATTCTATTGAAAAAAAACCGCGTTCGAGACTCCTGATGGCCGGTATAAATATTTACGAATGCCTTTCGGATTTTGCAATACACCATCAGTTTATCAACGTGCTATAAATAAAGCAATGCGAGACTATCGCGATAAAATCGGTTTAGTTTATGTCCATAATGTGTTAATTATATCAGATATTAATGACGGTCTCTTCAATTTAGATGTAGTTCTGAAAATATTAATTGATTGTGGTTTACGCTTAATATTTCTAAATGCTCATTCCTCAAAACTAGTGTTGGAATATTTAGGCAATACCTATAATAGAAAACTGGACAATTAGGTCGAGTTTAATGGCAATGGTTTAGAGGCAATTTAATGGTCTAGCTGGCTATTTTAGAAAAAAAAAACATCCTTATTTTTCTAGAATCATGACCCCTTTATATGAACTTACGAAAACTAATATTCATTTAATTGGACAGAGAGAAAAGATCATCATCTCCACTGTTAACTATATTTGACCCCGAATTACAGACTGAACTACATACAGATTTGTGTATAGTTATATGGACTTTCTTACAAAATGTTCGGTTCGAGATTGAATATCGAAAGGGAGAACGCTTGGCTCAAGCGGATTTTTGTTTTGTCGTAATTAAATGAAACGGGCGGATATTTTTTTTACATTTTCTAGTTTTACGTTGTCTCATTAATTCTACTACACTTGATCATAATTGGTTATTAATCGAACAAAGAGATCCTGTGCTTAAAAATATAGTTGATCAATTAAAATCGGATTCTATTCCCCAAACAATAATCTAATTCTAGGCGACAAATTATTAAAAAGAAAAATACAAATAGAAAATAAAACTAAAAAATTAATTATTGTTCCGTGGAGCCATTCAATCATTAACACAATTCTTTACAAAATTTTAGTTGGAAAAAGGTTTTAGCTAAAAACAGTACTGGTTTCCAGAGATGTCAAAATTAGTTCGAAAATTTGTGTAAAAAATTGTGCTAGTTGTAGCGTACGCAAAGGTACATCAGGAGCCAGGCAGATAATAAATTATATTCGACCTATTGATAAAATAGCTTTTCCTTTTCATACAATTCATGCCGATATTACTGGTAGTTTGAACGGAAAGCGTAATCAACCTGAATATGCATTTGTTTTTATTGATTGTTTTACAAAATATGTTCACCTTATTTACACTAATGACCGCACAGCGCAAACAGCCGTCAATTGTTTTCGTGAAGTAATTTCAATTTTTGGAACGCCTTCGCGTCTTATTAATGACCAAGATAAAAGTATGACTTAATCAGAATTTAAATCGTTTGTAAAGATTTTAATATTGAATATCACGTCGTAGCTAAAGGAGTTGGTAGAGCAAAGGGCCAAGTAGAACGCATTATGAAAATTATTAACGACAATATTATGTCTGTTGTTGTAATCAATAAACCTTGGCACTATAAGACTTACAATTAGCTATCAATTGCACTGAGATTTTGCTCAGGGCACTGGTAAAAAGTCCTATGGAATTATTATATTCAGAAAAAAAATGTTCTCCTCTGCTTATCAAACTCCTCCAAATTGGCGATGAGGAATCGGTGGATGATTTGGGTGCTAAATGATCTTGTTGCAAAAATAGGATGGACGAGCAGTCTTTTCTAAATTTGAGGGTCCTATGGGGCTCTTAGAAATATTAACTAATGACCGATGTGGTAGATTCAATTGACGTTCAATAAGATACTCTGTTGGTACTATTTTCAATAAAAAAAAAAAAAAAAAAAAAATGATATAAAATTAAACATGTTAATCTTGGAGGTTGTAGTGAAAAAATTGTTAGTCACGATTTTTGAGACCAGCGCTAATTGCGCAGGATGATCCTTATCATGGCGATAATGCCGTATGGGCGGATGAGCAATAATTATCAGACTTTTTCAGCTACCCATCCTAATTTCCTTCCTCAAACGCTGGCTGGCCACCACGCGTATCCTTGTTACCTGGTCTTGTGTAAGCTAGATCCCGTAATGGGCGATGCTTGTGTGTGAGCTAGATCCCGTAATGGGTGATGCTTGTGTGTGGGCTAGATCCCGTGATGGGTGATGCCTGTGTGTGGGCTAGATCCCGTGATGGGTGATGCCTGAGTTTGCTAAGATCCCGTCATGGGTGAAGCATTGTTTGTTAGATCCCGTGATGGGTGATGATGTAAGAAATCTGTTTGTATTTAGTTTAATATAGATTAATTGCTTATTTTGTAACTGATTACTGATCAGCGCGAGGAGCGCGCTTGATCAGAATGGCCGTATGGGCGCTGTATTGATTTTAATGATAAAATGTTAAAATGACGTCACATCCGAGCTAATATTAAAAATGTTATAAAAACTGTAATGTATGTAAAACTAGTTATAAGATTAATTTCAATTTATTTTATATAAATATGTTTATTTTATACACTCGAATCAGAATTTAAAAAGATTATTTAGTAAAATCAAACTCAAATATGATTGTCATTTGTTAAGGTATCGTTCCTGTTTAATATGAAATAAATTATCCTACGGGAATTAAATTGTAATACAATATTTAAAAATCATGTCTGATTTAATAACATGTAATTATGTTTATTTTATATCGAAATATGTTTGTTTGTAAAAGTGCTTTGTTTGTAATTTTGTATAAAAAGGCGAATACTGTCCACAGCAGGTGAAGTCGTTTAAAAATTGTTGAAGTGTAAACATCTTTTATTTTGTGCATACGCTATATTTAAATATAATACAGTATTGTAAAACATCTGTGTTTTATATCTCCGCAAATATGGACCCTGAAGACTCGTACCGTGACGGCACGCCGACATACACGTGGACTAAATGTGCGTTTTTTAAATTATGCCTTGTGAATCTGACATACATAAAATGCTTTTTATAAGCTTTTGATTAATTTGCGTTTTGATTGAGTTGCAAGATTCCACTGGAACAAACATACATCGTTTATTCCGGTGGAATCTTGTAACTCAATTTTGAAATAGACATCTTCAGACGATTTGTTTGGATGACAATACATGGTGATCTATGTGACGTCATTCTAAATACAACATGGCGGAGCACTTAAGATTGGAGATTAATTATTTTTGATGCAATTCTACAAATTGTAGATATCAAATTAAAGTGCTTGATGAAGAATAACTATAAAAATAATGTGACGTTACTTTAAATCCAATATGGCTGACTTCTATAGATAGCGGACTAAAATATTTATGCTTTCCAATAATATGGGTATCGACTGAAAATGTTGTGACATTATAAGTTGTCAACAAAATTTTAGCCTATTTAAATAAAAGCTCGTTTTTTAATTTTTTTACTAATATTTTATTACTTTTCTTTAAGGTTTTCGTATAGCTATTGAAAGAGATAAAACTTCTTTAGTGTGCATATTTATTTTTGCTTTTTATCCTTTAATAATAGTATGCATACAATTGTCATAATGAGGAAGCAAGTAAGAAGAATTCGTATATTATATTAATAGAATAGATAGTTTAATCTCGCGTAAACCCATAATAAAAGATAATGTAGATTCCAATTTATACATATTTTGAGCCCCTTCGCGATCTCCATTGTCTGTATTACCCAGAGATTATGATGATGCAATAATTATTGTAAACAAACGTATCGGATTTGATATCACGTAACTAATATATTTGCGTTAATTGTGCGCTTCGATAATCAAGAATAAATTACCTGTTTAATCATATCTATCACAAATTGATAAACTATAATTAGTAATTTGATTACATTAGCCAAAACTTGCATCCAGAATTTTCTAGGTTAAAAATGTACTTGAATTTTGTTTTTAAATTTATTTATTGGGGATAAAAAACAGCTATAATATACAATATTATTTAGACACACGCCAACGACATTATCCACATATTAAATCTAGCAAAGGTACATATTTAATGTTTTCAAGCGGAAAAATAGTCCATAAATAGACTTTAGAGCATACATATTTGAAAGGCCGTCACCGCACCTGCTAACGATGTAGAGGGTGTTATAACGCTTATCACTTACCACCAGGTGAAATGACTTTCCTTTAAAAAACTTCTATAAAAATGGTATTCTGCCTTTTTTGTGTCAAATCTAGATAATAATAATAAATGGTAATAATAATAATATCTATGGGTGCTTTTTACACCACGTCAATTTGGTCCCGTGGTAAGTTCTCGAAGAACTTGTTTTACGGGTACCAGACAACGGAAATATATTTAATACTTTTATACTATACATACATATATATATATATATATATATATTTAAGATTGTTATTATATAATACACATATTTAATACACTTCCAAGACCCAGGAACACCGAAAACTTTTTGTGCCCCGGTGGGATTCGAACCCGCAACATCCAGCTTGAGCGCTAACGCGCCAACCATTGAGCCTCGGAGGTGGTCCTATCCTTATCTTAGATAACTACTATCCTTGATACAACTATCCTTGTTCATCCTGAGACCCAAATAATACGAGGGCGGCACTGAAACTTTCGGGAATCAAGGAAGTGACACAACATTACTATTTAAAATGTATTTATTGCTTTTCGAAGTATTCTCTGCGAAATTTGACACATTTGTCCATACGATGGAACCAATCATTGAAGCAACCATTCCATTCGGAAGTTGGGGTCTCCAAAATGGCCGTTTTGTAGGCGTCTACAGCTTCTTTAGGCGATGAAAATCTCTGACCACGCAATTTATTCTTTATTTTAGGGAAAGTATAGAAATCATTAGGGCTTAGGTCGGGGCTGTACGGCGGATGGTCTGGTAATAATTCTATGTTTTCTTGCTCTAAAAACTCTTTTGTTCTGTGCGCAGTGTAAGAACTCGCATTGTCTTGATGGAGGATGATGCGGCGGTTGCAGTTCTCTTTACGGAGTTCAGAAACGACTTGTGGCAAACAAATGCTAGCATACCATTCTGCATTAACCGTTCTTTGTCCCTCAAGAGGAATAGTCGCAAGATGGCCGGTTTTGGAGACAAACGTGGCCACCATTTTTTTTGCAACACCCCGTAAACGAACAATTTTTGTTGACTTTAACTCATTTTCGAACACCGTTCGTGACTGGTTTTTTGTTTCGGGTTTTTTGTTTTTTTTGTTTCGGGTTCGTACGCATATATACAGGATTCATCACCTGATACGATGTTGTATACAGCATTTGAGGATCCTGCGTGTAATCTTTCGAGAGTTCTGACGCACCAAGTAACGCGAGCCGCTTTTTGCTCTTCACAGAGCGAATGCGGTATCCATCGGGAAAACAACTTTTTTACACCTAATTGTTCATGCAAGATTATTTGTATTTGACCCATGCCAATGTCTAAAGTTGCCTGAATTTCGCGGTATGTCACATGTCGATCTTCCTCAATCAGCTTACGCACAGCATCAACGTTTTCTTGGGTGACTGCAGTTTTTGGACGACCTTGACGGGGATCATCACTGAGCTTGACACGTCCACGTTGAAATTCAGCAAACCAGCGATAAATTGTGGTTTTGGATGGGGCTTCATCACCAAATGCAGAAATCAGCCGGTCAACACACTGTTTTTGTGTTAAACCACTTCGAAAGTCATAATAAATCATCGCTCTAGAATTTTCTCGAGTCAATTCCATTTTCTCAACGACTAAACAAGTTTGACAAGACCGAGAATCTTTTTTTAAATAAATAAATGGTATTCGATCTTTAAAACCAAGGAGTTTTCAATTAAAAAGGTTTTAATATGACAGGAACAGTGGAAATATTCCATTCCCGATACTTTTAGTGCAGCCTATGTAGTACTTACCTTCTTTGAATTTTTTTGGGGTCTTATTATATATTGATTATAGAAAGGTCCCCTTTTTTTTTACGTCACTCAACATAACATTTCGACCATCAACTTTTACATAAGCCAGATAAAAACGTTAATTTCAATTATTTTCCTTGACTTTCTTGTCACGAAGGCATCTAATGAAATCTCTAATCCGCTGCGGTAATGGAAAGAGAATTATATCCTGCGTAATCTTACTTCTAAGAGCATCTAACAGTCAGAGCCTCATATATTGAGGAGTTAATCTGATAAGTGTCTTATTTATAATGGCGTATATTTCTAATAAAAGCCTTTTTTTATTACTTTATCATGAACAGAAATACGCAAACACATGAAAAAAGCTTATTCAAATATGTTGATTGGATTGTTTGTTCTTTATGCATAAAATAATTGCTTACAAGTGTGTAGTCAAAATTAATTTTAATATTATTAACATAATATGTAAGTAACCGAAAATGAGTATTGTAGTCGGTACTATAAAAAACTATTACCGATTACCGAAATATGAATGTTGAAGACAACGTACAACTAAATATTGTGTAACATTTTGTTAGTTAATTAAAAGAAACATATAGATAAACTTTTATCATCTTGTTACATTTTTTAAATAAGAAGTGTTGCTATATTCTAAAATCATATAAAACCGTGTACAAAAATTATAATTGCCAGCCTGAATTATTATTTTGGTATATTACCATTATATGTTACATGTTTTGGTTCTAAACAAAGAAAAAATTTAATTTTCTAGAACCATGCTCAAATTTTAGGATAAAGCATTTTCCGGCGTAAAAGAAAAGAAAGACATGTTTTTTTTCTTTTACGCCGGGAAATGCTCTGAGGCATCCCGCTGAGAAGTGAGTCTCCCCAGGCGGGTATGTGGGACTCGCTGCGCCTGAAAGGTGTTGAGGTGGACGCCGCTCTACCACGCCACCTCCACAGAGGGGTTGTCCCGCACCACAGAACAACCCCTCCCAACGTGAGGGAGGTTCCCATCCTCGCCCCTTGTCCCCGTGCTATTTTTCTCTTCTTATAAGAGGGGTACAAAAAACACCTCCCTCGACTCAATTGGCTTCGCACCAGGTGCTGGGCACATCGACAGAGACAATTTAAATAAATTGACTAGTCTATACGTAGTTAGTAAACGTTTATAAAATTATCTACGGATTTCAATCGTGTACCGCACAGACACCCTATAACCCTATAAGAGTCTTCTACGTATTATCGATAATCACTTGAACATGATATTGAGTACAAACTGTTGACAATCCATCTATAGCCTTCATTAGAAGCGACGAAAACGAGGTCAACAATGTTGATTGTAATTTTATTTATGTCTGTTACAATAAGTCTGTAATGAACCCCACAATGGTTCAGGCCTTGTCGGGGCGGTGGAGCTCAGTAGCCTTAGGTGAATACAGCGCCTTGGCGAAGCATATTGAGCCGAGGGAACTGCTCTTTGTACCTGTTGTATAAGGTTGTTCTGTGGTGCGGGATAACCCCTCGTGACGGAGGTGGAGGACTGACTAGCCGTCGAGGTGTCCTTTTTGCCCAACAGATCCGGTGCACCTCACGAAAGGCGGCATTTGTGGCACTCGCTGGGTTCTAGTGGGTAGAGCTGCGTCAACGTTACCACCTTTGGGCGCAGCGAGTCCCACATACCCGCCCGTGGAGTACGCGGGATGCCTCAGAGCATTTCCAGGCGTAAAAGAAAAATAAAAGTCTGAAATAGGGGTTTGTATTATTTTTGTATTTTTCGCAAAAAATCAGTTCAGGTTGAGAAAATGATGGTACCACTCTTAAATCCATTTCGATTTGAAGTAAATCCAAGTTTCAAGTGAAAAAAGGTTTCAGCTTAATGCCGTAAACAATAAAATGTCGGTCACTTGTCGCAATGGGATTATCAAAAGGAAAAGACTTAATAAAATGCGAATCAGTTCAAGTTTCCGTAAAAATATAACAACCGTTAAATTGTTCGAATAAGCTCAAGTGCCACATCTCAAATATTTATGAATTTTATTTGCGATATTAAAGATAATATTATTATGTGCATCTTTACGCGAGGCATGTGCGTTTGAATTTCGAAAAATACATTTGTATGATGCAGTTTTTATTGTAAGTATAAAAAAATACCAAACTGTCTGGTCAACTCGTAAGTGGTCAACGTCGCATATGAGCGAGTTCACCCGTGACTAGCCCGGGGAATTCTCATACAACCTCACCCCATTGCACTGTCCCGACGAGGTTGTTCTGTGGTGCGGGACAACCCCTCTGTGGAGGTGGCGTCGGTCCCTTGGCGGATTGACTGGCTGTCGAAATGCCCTGTTGCTAAACAAATCCAGGGCACCTCAATAAAGGCGGCATTAGTGGCACTCGCTGAGTTTTAGTGGGTAGAGCTGCATCCACCTTACCATCTTTCGGGCGCAGCGAGTCCCACATACTCGCCTGGGGAGACCCACTCCCGGCTGCATGGGTACCACCCTGTTGTGACCCCCGTGAAACAGCTTTGCTGTGTTTCGGAGAGAAGGGCAAGACAGGCAGTGTAATTACTGGCACCGAGACTTAACATCTCATGTCTCAGTAAAGGCAACACATAGACAAATTGCCTGAGATAGTTCCAGGTAAACTAGGTTAATGGTTATGTTCATGGGCGACGTCAACAACTTACCAGGTGCAGGTCTGCCAGTTTGCCTATCCTACTAACATTAAGAGACCCTAGAGGAGCACAGTCGTAAATAACGTACCGCTCGCGTGTCCCGCATCAGGACGCTTAATGTAATGAGGTCCGATACCACACTGGGCGCCTGATTGATTTTTATAATAAATACATATTTTGTTGCCTAACACGTATTTAATTTATGAACCGATCGTGTTCATGTTTTGTAGTTTTTTTTATGCCACAAAGAGGCAACCGAGCAGTCGGAGTCTTCTGGTGACTACCGACGCCTATAGAAATAAGCACAACCAATAGTTATGCTGATGCGTTGCCCCTCTTTTCTCTTTTTTATGTCATAGGGACACGAGCAGTCGGAGCCTTATGATACCGACGCCCATACAACTAAAAGTTGTGCAGATGCGTTGCCCTTCTTTTCCCTATCCCCCCAGTGGGCCACCGGAAACTCACAAACCGCACGAAACGCGACAGCATAGCTGTCACTTGACGCCGGTGTTATGTGAGCGAGAGGTTTGTTGAATCAGCCTTCCATCCGATCCTGGATATGGCCCATTATGTATTTTTCGGCGAGCTTTATATTGCACGCCTCATAATCGAAGCGTCGAAAGTACTCTACTCTCGACATGTCGAAAAAAGCAGTTTTCTAGAAACTGAAATTTATATTTTTTTATTTAATCTAACAATATACGCTTATTTAATCCGAGGAAAGCATTAATCATCAACGTTATTAAAGCTTAAAGCATTTATAATAAGTCTTTAAAAGTGACATTAAGAAAGCTCAACGTCGCATCTAAGATTAAATGTTACAATTCTAGAATACGGACAAGATGAAAATTGCTTTTAGAGATGACCGCCTAAGGCCAGGTACTTGTTCTTCATTCATTTTCATCATCTCATTCAGGTCATTTTGAAATATCTCTAAGAAGAGATATTTCAAAATGACCTTAAAATTAATTGTTAATTTTGTACAAGTAAAACAAAATATGCTTTACAATCAATGGTATTATTATATTATAATGAAACAGCTTTTACGGTTTTATCGCGGTTTATTAAGATTTTTGCAAGCCCGACGTTTCGGATACTTTACAACCACCACGGTCACGGGAGGACTGGGATGTATGAAAAGGAGAATGTATAAAAAGCTTCTCCGTCTATGACCATAATCGTTGGGTTAGCAAATACAGGAATTTTTTTAACCCGACTGGAAGTTCCGGAGATACGCGTTTAGCGTTTTTGATACCATTATTTCTCTCTTTTTTCCTAATTTAGTGACGTTATGGGCAAATAATAATCAAAAATATTTTTCCAACCCCATTTCTCTATGAAAAAGAATGATACATTATAATGTTCATACATTACTGTTATTTTTCTCAAGAGGATAGTTTAGAGAATATTGCAAACTGAAAAATACATTAATTCCACCCAAGTGTGTTCTTAGAAAATATTTTGAGTGGCTTGAACAGCGGCTAGAATTGCTTGTTCTACAAGAACATATTCCCGGAGGTAGTGATAAGTACTAGATTTTCTAGGGAAGTTTTTAATATAGTGACACTGTGTGGAGTTTTACTGAAAGCAGGAGCTTTACCTTTATTAGACTCGGTATTTACCTTTGTCATTTCTCTATGCTTGAAAAACTGGCACCTGACTGATTTGAGTCGAAATTACCACTTATTGTGCTGAGTCAAAACAACTCATCTGCTCATCGTTGGTCGAAGGATGGCAAGACTTTTTTATTTTACGCAGGGAAATGTTCTGAGGCATCCCACTGGGAAGGGACTCACTGCACCCGAATGATGGTAAGGTGGGCGCAGCTCTACCCACTAAAATCCGGCGAGTGCCACCAATGCCGCCCTTGTTGAGGTGCCCCGGATCTGTTGAACAACAGGGCACAATCATCATTAAACTGACTCGCCCTTCTTCCTAAAGCATATATGAGCCACATCCACGAAAAAAGATGGGCCTCCTTTTCATCGTTAAATATTAATCAAAACATAATATAGTAAGCTATTAGGCACTATACTTTTTGCTTCTTCTTTTCTTTAACGCCGGGAAATGATCTGAGGCATCCCGCGGGGGAGTGGGTCTCCCCGCGCGGGTATGTGGGACTCACTGTGCCCGAAAGCTGGTAAGTGGACGCAGCTCGACAAGTGCCACCAATGCCGCCTTTGGTGAGGTGCCCTGGAGCTAATGAACAAACAGGGCACCTCGACGGCTAGTCAGTCCTCCAAGGAACCAACGCCATCTCCACAGACAGGACAGTTCCTGTCCTCGCCCCTTGCTCCCTTTTCTTTTGTCCCCTCTTCTTATAAGAGGGGTACAGGGAGCCCCCCCGGCTCAATTAGCTTCGCCCAAGGTACTGGCTCACCCTAGGCTATTGAGCCCCACCGCCACGTCAAGGCCTGAACCATGATGGGGAGTCACTATACTTACAATAAGAATTGGATTATTTATATAGATAATACTATAATTAACTCTTTCAAATATTTATTTATTATACGAATAATAAAATATTTGCAAGCAAATCTACATGATGAACCATAATTGGTATTAGCCATCTAGTAGTTATTTGTTACTCTAGATACAAAATATCTACATTATTAAATTTAACAAAAGTTTCAATTTTAATATAATTTGGTTGAGTTTCACTATAATCTAATGATTGTAGTAAACGAACAGAAATATTGTAAATTAATAATTGAATGAACAAATTATAGCAAAGTTTCTTTTTTATTTAAAAAGTTAAAGGGATCCTGAAAAAAACTGTAGAGCTTTTTTCGAAGAGAACAAAACCACAATAAGTATGTACACAATGTAAAATTGCATATTATTTATACCACCACCATTACCACTATTACGTGGTCTCTTTTAATTACGACGCATTGAAAACGTCCAGAATTATCTTTATCCGAAATATAATCCACGTTATTGTAAAGACAATGAAGTCTTCATGATATTCTTTCTGATTTGAAAGGTTTTATGCAAGTACGCGGGGATTCGGCGTTAATGAAATTATTTCTGGGAAAGTAAGATCTGAGACGGGTGCATTGCCCTAAGAGCAATTTGCATTTTGAATACTAATGACTGCACTCACAGGGGCGACAGCATAAGCTCTATAGAATAATAATAAAACAGCGTAAAATGTAATTACTGATACGAAAGCTGTTAGTACTTAAGACGTTATCGATTTGCATAAGATGCGACTGTCTGGTAGATTTGCATATCCTGTTTATGAACTATCGTATTTTGTCATTCATTTAGCCGTTCCATCGTGATTGGTGTTAATGGTTTGATAAGGACAAAGTACGGATATTTAAGAAAGGAATAAGCCATTATGACCTTGTTCGTTCGGGTGGGTTTAAATATATTTTTTATCTGTGACCGCTGGGAGGGAAGCGCTGTGCCGCGCTCCCGGCTGCATGGGTACCACCATCTTGCTTGTTTCTCTAGTGAAATAGCTTTGCTGTGTTTCGGAGAGGAGGGCAAGACAGGCAGTGTAATTACTGGCACCGAGACTTAACATCTTATGTCTCAGGATAGGCAACACATAAATGAGTTGCTTGGGCTCGTTCCAGGTAAACTAGTTTATGTTCATGGGCGACGTCGACCACTTACCATCAGGTGGCACGTTTGCTAGTTTGCCTATCCAACTTACATAAAAAATATCTGAAGGCACAAAATAAAACGAATATTATCTATACTAATATTATAAAGCTGCAAAGTTTGTTAGTTTGAACGCGCTAATCTCGGGAACTACTGGTCCGATTTGAAAAATTCTTTCAGTGTTAGATAGCCCATTTATCGAGAAAGGATATATGCTATATAACACATCACGCTGTGGCTAATAGTAGTTAAGTTGAGTAAGTTAACGCGGACGAAGCTGCGGGAAACAGCTAGTCAGAAATAAGTATAGAACAAATTATATATTGACTGCTGGGTACGGTTTTCCATCTTGAAGTCTGATAAAGGGGGTTTTAGGCTATTACCCTCTTCGTCTCACTTCGTTTGATTTGCTGGGACCATTGACAAACTTTATACGTGACACTCAATAACTTTTACTCTTATCAAGCAACCTGTTCTTTGTGATTACTATAACTGGTGAGAAAACGTAGTTGACTTACAAATCTTTGAATAATAACAAAAAAAAAAACGATGTTTCCAAAAGTATCGTTTACAAATAAAAGACATACGATACAAATTGAAATAGTAACTTTGTAGGGGATCTACTATTTCCAGTAAGTGCACATTGCACGTTAGAAGCGCTCGTAATCCTGCAACAAACTCACAACCATGCAGCCAAGGCATAATCAAAAATGCATTTTATAGCTAATTCTCGCACCCAATGTTCCTTCGCCAGATGAGATTTAGCCGTGTATGTTATATAATATAGTCTAGATATAACATCTAAGGTTCTATTATATAATACGTGCAATACAGTTGGTTGGAATTGGGAATTGATTCGTTGTTTTAATGATTCGACATCAAATTGTAAGTTCAAATTTTAAGCTGAACAATTGTAATGTATTTTTATATTCACAAGTCTTTTTAATTTTTTTCCTACTTTATGAAACAATTGTTTTTCAAATTATCCAATTTATTCTAAATAAGATGTGATTAACAAAAGAGTTTTTATAAACACGTATTAATTATTATCCAAATACGTTATTAATTAGCTGCTCTGCGAGGTATCATGCCACGTTGTCAATTCCTTACGGAACGGTTGTTTGCGCACAAGGACAAGTCATAATAACATTTCCTTGTACAGATATCTATGGGCGTCGGTCACCATAGGGCTCCGACTGCTCAGTTGCCTCCTTTTGACATAAAAAAAAGAATGGGAAGGGAAAAGATTTAATTTTTTTGTTTGCCACGAAATAACTCAAAATCTACTTGACCGATTTTAAAAACTCTTTTATCAATAAAATACTACGATGAAATAATCATCATCAATCAGGATACGGTTGTAAATCTAAGTTCACGCTGGCAAAGCTGCGGGCAACAGCTAGCATTAATATAAAAAAATCTGAATCTGTACCAAAAATAGAATACGATAAAACAAAAATGCAATTTTTATACAAATCCATTGAATAAATTTATAAAGTTTTAAATGAAACCGTTGAAATGTTCAAATATTTATATAGCAGACTGTTGAAAGTCAGCGAAATCGTAAAATATAGTCCGTTTAGTTATGACAAAACGATAAGCAATGCTTTTATTAAATTTTCTCGCATCGCCTAACTAATGTTGCCCAGCTGACGCGCATCCAACAGAATTACTTTCTCTTTTTCATTCGTCTGTAAAATTTACACGAATTGCTAAAATTTGGAACATATTTTACAATGTTTTTGTAAATAAAAGTTAAAAAAAGAGTACGATTCATTTTAATATTAGCTTTTGCGATAAAATATCACGTATTATCATTATACATATCACGTATTATCATTATACATATCACGTATTATCATTATACATATCACGTATTATCATTATACATATCACGTATTATCATTATACATATCACGTATTATCATTATACATTTTTTACATTGACAAAACGGATTTTATCGCGGTTTATTAAGATTTTTACAAGCCCGACGCTTCGGATACTTTAATACCATGGTCACGGGAGGACCTAATAAACCGCGATAAAATCCGTCAAAGTTATTTTAATATAATGAATGAAAACAATAAATATCACGTACTTATATTTTTATATACAGGGAGTATTGGTAATTCCCGTATTCCCGTTAAGAGGTGAAAGGGGTGGCTATTTGCAATAATTTTATTTTAAATAATTTTACCGCTGGGAGGGAAGCGCTGTGCCGCGCTCCCGGCTGCATGGGTACCACCATCTTGCTTGTTTCTCTCGTTAAACAGCTTTGCTGTGTTTCGGAGAGAAGGGCAAGACAGGCAGTGTAATTACTGGCACCGAGACTTATCATCTTATGTCTCAGGATAGGCAACACATAAATGAGTTGCCTGGGCTCGTTCCAGGTAAACTAGTTTATGTTCATGGGCGACGTCAACCACTTACCATCAGGTGGCACGTTTGCCTATCCAACTAACATAAAAAAAATTAACCCCCATATTATGCATCATGCAAAAGTGAACCATTTTTGAGTTATAATGTTTAATCAAAATAAGTCAAATTAATTTAAAAAAATATCAACTTAAATCTCATTTTCTCTAGTGATTTATTAAAACAATTAAAAACTGGATATTCAACAATATTAAAATAACATCAATCGGTCCAAATCAAAAAATGCGAGACTAATATTGAAAAAAAAAAACCATGATAACTCAAAAACGGTTCACTTATGCATAATACAAACGGGGTTAAAATTATTGCAAATAGTCACCCCTATCACCTTCCAACGGGAATACGTCGAATTACTTATAAACCTGTAGGTATATAGAATAAGCAATTAGAAAGAAAGAAAGAAAGAAAAATTTATTTGTGATACTACATACTCATAAGACACACAATTTTTTTTTTTTTTTTTAATTAATAACAAATCTTGTAGTAACACAAAACGGCCTCTTTTATTAATTATAAAAAAAATTACATATTATGTACTCTCCATTGCGAGCAAGGGACCTCGAAATCAAGAGAGGATGGCAAAGTTCGCTTATGTATGTATGCACATAAGTGTTTATATATTTTTCAGTAATTATTGTCAGTATTATAAGAAAATAAATAGAGATAATAGATAATGTTACAGACAATGCAATCAATACGATATGTCAATTTTACGCCGGGAAATGCTATGAGGCATCCTGCCGGCTGCGCCCGAAAGGTGGTAAGGTTAGCTCTACCCACTAAAATCCGGCGAGTGCCACCAATGCCGCCTTTGGTGAGGTGCCCCGGATCTGTTGAGCAAACAGGGCACTTCGACGGCTAGTCAGTCCCTCAAGGGACCGACGCCACCTAAGCACACGGGTTATCCCGCACCAAAGAACAACACCTCCTAACGTCGGGACAGTACAATGGGATGAGGCTACCATCCTCGCCCCTTGTATCCCTGCTCTTTTGTCCTTCTTATAAGAGGGATACAAAGAGCAGCCCCCTCGGTTCAATTGGCTTCACCCAAGGTGTTGGTTTCACCTAAGGCTACTGAGCCCACGACAAAGCTTGAACCATGGTGGAGAAGATATTTCAATTGATTCAGATAATAGTATTACAAAAGATATTGAAAATAAACAAATAACAAATTATAAAAAATCCCAAATATAAGATAAAATGCAAGAACAATCATTCCGTTCTAATTACAAAATATCTCTCCTTAGCCTATAACTTAATAATTAGTCAAATTAAGTAGCGTCAGTCAGTAACCGCTAAAGCTTTGAACATTATTGAAAGTCGACAATAGCGAGATGTTCCTTGTTCACATTAATTAAGAATGTTCGTTTTGTTACACTCGATCGAAGCACTCGGCTTCCACGAAATTCATTAATTAATTTAAACATTCATGCTTAATTATCGGACTCTTCAATTTGATTCGATTTAAATTTGTTGCTTTATTTGTTCTCTTGTACACAAATATCTATCTACAGACCAAATGAATTAATGAGAATATAATTGGCAATTGACATTTATGAAGTCAGTTCAAAATATTATTAAAATTGAAATAGTTATTTTCAATTACATTTTAACCATCGTGGGATTTTTCAATTTTTTTCAAAAAAATTAAGTATGAGTTATGTATTTATATTGTATTTTTCCCCCAGCGGATGTTCTTGGAATTTTTTATTAAGTTCATTGTTATTGCCACATCCACATCTTCGAGAACCAAATAAGTACCTAGGGAAGTGCTATGAAAACTGATACTCTGTTTCAAATATTGTTTTATGATCGCTATCGTGCTAACAATCGTATCTCTCAAGTTTGATCACACTAGATATATTGAAAAAAATTATTAAAGTCGGTTTAGTAGTTCATCTAGACAACGTTACACGAAATTTCATACATAAAGCTTAATATCTTTATTTATTTAACGATTAATGTCTCTATTTATTTATTATCTGTGTTGCTGGGTTTTGAATATAAGAGTAGAAAAGACAGTGTAACTACTTGCATCGAGTCCTTAGAAAGTCCTTGAACCTATTTTTAATTTTGTTAGCCGTTAAAATATTCAATACGATTTAAAAAAAAAAAAAAATATTGAATATTATAGTTGGTAGTTCAAAACTTTTAATGATTCACCTCGTAAAAAAGAAGTACACTTAGCGGACCTATTTACACTGAACTGAACCTAACTTTAATTAGAGCTTAAGGATTTTATTTTATTAAGCTATTGCATAGCTTTTATCGCGGGCCTTGAGCGCGGCGACCGAATCAAGAAATTCCGTAACTTTTTTTATATTCTTACTATTTTTCAATTCACTACTATTTTTGAAACAGCCCACGTATGATGCGTAATTACATAAAAAGTTTAGTTGCAGCTTTTCAAAATATCCCCTTAGCTTTTAAAACATTTAAAAACGTGAGATCGAAAAATAATAACCGCCGAAATTCTTCGACTGTCTCATCTGCACTGCTACATTTTCGCCCACGAAGCATTTTTTACAGTAGGAAATAAAAAAATGGCTTCCTCCTTTGAAATTTTATAACATAAATTTGCACTGAACAACACGACGGCATTTTTGCTGAGCACACACAAAAAACTAAATTCTTGTACTTAACAAATTTAAAATTGTTTGAAAAAAAAAACCTATAGAAAAAAAGGATACTGAATGCTAACATGCTTCATAGTTAATTAACATAGTTATAATAATCATATAAATATTATAATAAAATATTTAATTACATACAAATGAGTATCTCATATATATGTGTAAGCAAAACAGTAAAATCCTATTCACCTAGCGGTAAGTGATCACTGGTCTATGGCATGTCTTAATGCGTCCCCTGCGTTCGTGTCGGGCTCAGGATGGGAACCTGGGTCTGTAAGGCACGATGTCGTGGGGACTGCTTAGTAACGGCCGGGCAGTCCTCCCTTACGAGGAGTAGTTTGGTCTTCACCGGGGCCAGATCCTGTCTATTGCCTGCATACCCGGGACCTCAAAAAGTGGATGAAGGTGCTCGCAATGGTTTTATTTAGGGTGGGCACTGCCAGGTGCCAGTCCCACATTGGGTCAGGATCTACCCGAAGATTCTGGCTGCATCCATAAGGATTTCCCTACGATATAAAAAATAGCATGTCTAAAGCATAGTTTATTAGGTAACTCAACCGGGTAAAAGTAATTGTCTTTTGGCCGAAGCGTATTTAATTGATTTTTTAAGCTATTGCATAGCTTTTATCGCGGGCCTTGAGCGCGGCGACCGAATCAAGAAATTCCGTAACGAAAAAAACCTAACACCCGACGAGAGACGAGCTGCTCCGAAATCGGACGAATAAGTAAGCAGCTGTTTGTGAGAAAGTATATAGGTGTGGGACAATAGTAGTCTTTGGGTGTGGGATACGGTAAGTTCTCCTCTGAAATTAAAGAACGCATTTAAATAAATGTTTCGAATCGACAACATATATCCACAATATTCGGATAATGGCATAGTTTAGATTTAGAAAATGTAAATAATGAAAAAGAATTGACATAATATTATAAGTACAATAGTTGTCAAATTTTTATGCGTGTGTCACGGAACTTAAATAGAAAGGAGAGCGATCGACATAGGAGTTATATACTATAAATTGTCCACTGAAAGATCATCACTGGCAATTGCATAAGTTGATAAAAAATGCTATGCAATAGCTTTACCGCGGCAGTCTCCGAGTGCCACACGTCTTTTTTTACTAAAAGTGTAATTCAACTTCAACTTCGCACAACGAATATATGGAATCAGCTTCCACTTACGGTGTTTCCGAACCGTTACGACTTAGGGACCTTCAAGAAAAGAGCATACTCCTATTTGAAAGGCCGGCAACGCACCTGCTAACCCTCTGGTGTAGCGGGTGTCAGTGGATGTCGCTATCACTTACCATCAGGTGAACCGACTGTCCGTTTGCCCCCTCTTCTATAAAAAAAATCTTTTTACCTAAAACTAATATCAGAAAGAAATGTTGTTTGTGGATTGGATGTTGCAGGTAATCTCCAATAAGAAAAAAATATTACACCTGTAGAATGCAATTGGTATTGGTATGCAACTGGTATTACACCAGCGTGATATAGTTTTTTATGTTAGTTGGACAGGTAAACTGGCAGACGTGCCATCAGATGGATAGTGACTACCTGGCTAGTAACTAGTTTACCTGAAACTAGATCAGGAACTCATTTATGTGTTGCCTATCTTGAGACATAAGAAGTCTCGGTGCCAGTAATTACACTGCCTGTCTTGCCCTTCTCTCCAAAACACAGCAAAGCCTTTCTCCCGTGAAACAGGAGAAACAAGCAAGATGGTGGTACCCATACAGATGAGAGCGGGGTACAGAGCAGTAAATATAATAAGTCTATAAAAATAATCATTAATTCGGATATTTTTGTAAACGTAAGCTTACGCGGGCGAAGTTGCAGTGTTACCTGCAACTGTTTGCTGCTAGTTTAGATAAAAAAGGGAGAACGAGAGAGAGAGAGCTGACGTCTTAACCCAGAAAATTCTGAGATTCGGGTTTTATCATATTGTTTTTTAATGTTTACGCGAATTTCACTTACAATTTTTTTAAATAAACCACGATAAATACGTTATGGTTGTTTAATGTAGTCAAGTTTTAGCCTTCGAATTTTTTTTAATGATCTAAATTTTATTGTATCAGCTTAAGTTTCACTGTGTTAAATATAAATAATAATAAACCAAATTTCTATCTCCTTTTTATTATGATTTATTTTAATATATTATTCTCATACGTACACACACAAGAACATACGTACTGCTTCTATTTTGCTATGCCAGTAAAATGCACCCATTTGCAAAATATGTTAGATGGATTTGAATGCGTTCACACTTAGTGCACTCGATGTAATAATATAATACTCAGAAACGTACAGGCATTCCTAAGTATTTCGCTGACAATTCTGCGCGTTTAAAAGCTTTAGTAGTTTTTATGTCGTCTTTAGGAATAATTTGAGTAAAAACTTATTTTCGTCTTCAAGAATAATTTAAGTTCAAGACCTAAGAAAACGCAGAATATAAAGTGTAGGTATACGTTTGGTAAGAACCATAATGACACTATTTTAGCAGTGGTATTCGTTGGTAAATAGAATATTCTATTTTTGTATAAATTTCATTTTAATGATATTTTTATTAATCAATCAAATCAGTGGAAATAATTCAAGCGCAAAATTAATGAACGAACTTATAATTTATTAACAGAGGCTGGACTGGCATCATTTATTCTATTTAGCTACTTACTTACTCACTAACTAAAATAAAAAACAAAAATTAGCTAATAAAAAAGTCGCTATTTTTATGAAATATTAAATTGAAATATTCCGATTCGTATCGGTGTAATTGATCCATCTCCTGTAGGGCGCGCGGAACTTGTTATCGGTGCTATATTTTCCGGCTCACCACCTCTCTTATCATAAATACACTATATTAATACTAAAAATAGCTTCATTTAACTATATTTTTTTATATCAAAAGCAACCGAGCAGTCGTAGCCTTATGGTGAATACCGACGTCCATAGACATTCGCACAACCAAAAGTTATGCAAATGCGTTGCCCTCCTTTCCCTGTCCCCTCCGATGGGAAACTCACAATCCGTACGAAACGCAACAGCATATAGCTGTCACTCTACGCCGGTGTTATAAAATATGAGAGGTCTCTGCTCTTCTGGAAGTCTAGGCGAATCAAGGTAATTGTTGATGTTCCATTCCACTTAAAGCTATCGCATAGCAATCATTTCTATTTGTAGATTGGTATAAGGATCAAAAGCATAAAAACAGAGATATAAGAACAGGTTTTTGTGAATTTCACTTTACATAAAGGCCATACCTTTTATTTCTTTGAACATAAGTTTTTACTAAGCTTGGTGTGCAATTTTAGTTTACAAAGAATAAACAAGAAAAATAAAAACTCGCCGCGTGAAAGAATGTCTAAAGCATTGTTTGGTCCAATGTACCAGGTTGTTTCGAAATTTGTTAGCCACAGAATAAATACAACCTCTTCTTTCATGAAACTATTTTAAATTGACGGCTAATTTCAACATAAACCTCATTTGTGAAAAGCACTGGCCGTCTATGTGTAGTTTTTTAAATTTATTTTTAAGAATTATCTGTGACCCTTCTTTTGTGTTGCAAACAAAAGAAGAGTCACAGATAATTCTTAAATGGACGTCTCGCGGGAAGGTCTTCGTGCCATGATTTTCTATCATTATAAACGAGGGTTAATCTTCAAGGAACCTCAAAAAAATTTACAAGCTTCTTTTGGGGAGTCTGTTCCTGCGTTAGGAACAACCTTACCGGTGGGAGGGAAGCGCTGTGCCGCGCTCCCGGCTGCATGGGTACCACCATCTTGCTTGTTTCTCCCGTGAAACAGCTTTGCTGTGTTTCGGAGAGAAGGGCAAGACAGGCAGTGTAATTACTGGCACCGAGACTTAACATCTTATGTCTCAGGATAGGCAACACATAAATAAGCTGCCTGGGCTCGTTCCAGGTAAACTAGTTTATGTTCATGGGCGACGTCGACCACTTTCCATCAGGGGCACGTTTGCCAGTTTGCCTATCCAACTAACATAAAAAAAAAAAAAAAAACCACTTATTGGTTTTGTGAATTTAAACGTGGTCAAGAGAACTTAAATGATGACTCCAGACCTAGCCGACCACTAACTGAAGTAACTTATGTAAATGTCAACAGGGTAGAGAGGCTATTGCGAGAGAATAGACATAACACATCGAGATATACAGGCTAAACTAAGCATTGGATCACAGGCAGTTTCTACCATCCTGCATGAACACCTTAAAGTTTAAGGAGGAAGGAAAGGAAGCTTGCTTCGCGATGAAAATCATCATCGGCTCAGCAAAAATGCCGTCGTGTTGTTCAGTGCAAATTTATGTTATAAAAGTTCAAAGGAGGAAGCCATTTTTTTATTTCCTACTGTAAAAAATGCTTCGTGGGCGAAAATGTAGCAGTGCAGATGAGACAGTCGAAGAATTTCGGCGGTTATTATTTTTCGATCTCACGTTTTTAAATGTTTTAAAAGCTAAGGGGATATTTTGAAAAGCTGCAACTAAACTTTTTTTATATTCTTACTATTTTTCAATTCACTACTGTTTTTGAAACAGCCCACGTATGATGCGTAATTACATAAAAAGTTTTCTAAAACTAAATTCTTGTACTTAACAAATTTAAAATTGTTTGAAAAAAAAAATCTATAGAAAAAAAGGATACTGAATGCTAACATGCTTCATAGTTAATTAACATAGTTATAATAATCATATAAATATTATAATAAAATATTTAATTACATACAAATGAGTATCTCATATATATGTGTAAGCAAAACAGTAAAATCCTATTCACCTAGCGGTAAGTGATCACTGGTCTATGGCATGTCTTAATGCGTCCCCTGCGTTCGTGTCGGGCTCAGGATGGAAACCTGGGTCTGTAAGGCACGATGTCGTGGGGACTGCTTAGTAACGGCCGGGCAGTCCTCCCTTACGAGGAGTAGTTTGGCCTTCACCGGGGCCAGATCCTGTCTATTGCCTGCATACCCGGGACCCCAAAAAGTGGATGAAGGTGCTCGCAATGGTTTTATTTAGGGTGGGCACTGCCAGGTGCCAGTCCCACATTGGGTCAGGATCTATCCGAAGATTCTGGCTGCATCCATAAGGATTTCCCTACGATATAAAAAATAGCATGTCTAAAGCATAGTTTATTAGGTAACTCAACCGGGTAAAAGTAATTGTCTTTTGGCCGAAGCGTATTTAATTGATTTTTTAAGCTATTGCATAGCTTTTATCGCGGGCCTTGAGCGCGGCGACCGAATCAAGAAATTCCGTAACGAAAAAAACCTAACACCCGACGAGAGACGAGCTGCTCCGAAATCGGACGAATAAGTAAGCAGCTGTTTGTGAGAAAGTATATAGGTTAGTCAACTAGATGACGCTTTACATTTTCACATCGTCTCCATGTTAAATAAAGTATTAAAAATAGAAATAAGTAATAATTTAATAAGTGTACGTGTTATAAGTGTTGAACATTAAAGTGACAATAACTAAGTGAAAGTTTTATCCGTGAGAATATTTCACTGCCTGAGAATATATCGTTCAGCTAAAATATTAACCATCGATTTTGAATAAAAACGATATAAAGATAAGAGATAGTGTTTAAAAGTGAGTGTAAGATCTGTATTTGTGCAAATCAAAGAATTTACTAACTATTTAAAAGCATAAAAGTGGACAAAATGTATTTTAGTACTGAACATAAGAACAAAGAACTATACAAGTATAGAAAAAATTAACGGCTGTTCGTAGTTGTTTTAGTCGTCAACACTATGTACTATAAACCACATAGTTAGTACATCGGTGGACACAGAAGATACAAAGTTCTGGGATAATAACTGGAAATAACAGCTCATAAAGCGCAGATGACGAAAATTAAAAACATCTTATCTATAACATTGAAATTAGAAACACAAAATTTGACATTTGACAAATAGAATATACTATCAGCGACTATCAGTTTGTAAAGCTGACAGATAATTTATTAAGAGCTGGACACAAGACTTTTGCCCGTTAAGTTAGTTTCAGTGTTGCTAGTGCTTGAAAATAATATCAAACATTAATAAATAAATAAAAGTAGTAAAATTTGTGTATAAGTGTTTTAAATATGAATAAACAACTTGTGCATTTATTAATAAAGAAAGTGATATGATTTTGTTGATTATAATATATAAAATTTGAAATGGTTCTTAAATTGAAGTTTGTAAATATAATTCATCATTTACACATAAGAATATTATCTCTTTGTTGATCATTGGCCATTCGCATTAAATCATAGAATTGTTGGTAATCCATTAAATATAAAATATAAAACAAAAGAAAGAAAAAAATACTGCATAAATAAAAAATAAATAAATAATTATAATTGCATAAGTTGATTAAAAAATGCTATGCAATAGCTTTACCGCGGCAGTCCCCGAGTGCCACACGTCTTTTTTTTTAATGTATGTACACCGATTTCTCCGTCAATTGTAGTCTGATTTTCAAAATTCTTTTTTTGTTTGAAAGGGTATACTTGCCAAATGGTCCAATGATAAGGAAACCAGGATCTGATGATGGCATCCTAGAGAAATCTAGGGGAACTTTCGAAATTAGTAGCAGCGACTAGTGCGCTTAATAATTTTTTTAATAAGCATTTAAAAGCACTATAATTTAATGAAGGTCTAGAGTCGATCTGATGCTGGAGCTGGAAGACAGTCGAGGGAACTCCTCGACGATTTACTTCAGTAACCTTGTGTTTGGGCTTGATTAATTTGTATTGATGAGTACTTTACACCTAGATGGATTGTGACTATTATTGGGGGTCTGATGATGAAGACGAAGCTCAGTTAAGGGAACTCCTAAACAGTTTACAGTAGCTACCTTGTGATTGGACTTAATTAATTTATACTGATGAGAACTTTGCACCCATATGGGTGATACGTTCCATTACAAGTCTGATGATGGAGACCATAGACAGCCGAGGAAACTCCTCGACGATTTACAGCTTTTGTTGGGCTAACTTCATACGGTTAAATATGCCAAAGTGTCTATCTCTGTATGTCTTTCTTTAATGAATCACTAAAAATTTAGAAATAAAAAATTTTAAACAAAAATTAGAACCGACTTTAAAAAATAAAATAACTAAAAAGTAATAAAATAATTGCGTTTCTTTAATTTTTGTGTCTAACACTAATTATAATCATCTTGTACTTCAAATAATGTACAATTTTTTTATTATTTAACTACCTACATTTCGGATAGCAGTCACAAAAGTTAAAGACACATAATGGCAATGACATATAAATAATTACTAGCTGCATTCTTTGTAACCATAGTTAATTTTAATATTTAATAAGCGTTCTCCAACTTGGGTGAAACTATTTAAAAATTAAAACTGACTACAATGAATATGAATACAGTTCAGTGTTATTAAAATTTCTTTATGTACATTCAGTACATTGCCAATTTCTACAGATGTTGTCTGTACTTGACAACATCTGTAGATGACACCTTCTTGATTATCCGAAAGTGTTGTAGTTTTTTTTTTATGTTAGTTGGATAGGCAAACTGGCAAACGTACCACCTGATGGTAAGTGGTCGACGTCGCCCATGAACATAAACCAGTATACCTGGAACGAGCCCAGGCAACTTATTTATGTGTTGCCTATCCCGAGACATAAGATGGTAAGTCTCGGTGCCAGTAATTACACTGCCTGTCTTGCCCTTCCCTCCGAAACACAGCAAAGCTGTTTCACGGGAAAAACAAGCAAGATGGTGGTACCCATGCAGCCGGGAGCGCGGCACAGCGCTTCCCTCCCACCGGTAATGTAGTGTGTGAAATATTGCAATGTCAAAACATTCCTTAAAACACAATAAGAATTTTGACATCATTGTTTCTCAGAGATAAAAGAAGAAGAAGAATTTTGACGTAACGTCACGTAAAGTTACTTGAAACTTATATATATATATATATATATATATACACTTATATATATATAACAGATTATAACGAAAAATATTATTGCTTTTCTTTCACGCAAAATTGTTTGCGCAAACAGATAATGGAAATTCAATTTCCGCCAAGTTTCTATAGCAAAGTTATTGAATTTGAATAATTCGTTAAATAAAAAAAAATGCGCATAAACAATTTATTTACTTTTTTAATAAGTAATACTTCTAAGGATGTATTTTATGTGTTGCACCACACATATATGCATTTGGGACGAATAGTTAGTAGCACTCTTTGCAAGCAACTTTTCAGTCTGAATATTTTTTAAGTGGTTGTCCGTATAAGTTGGAACGAGCTTCGTAAGTTGATAAATATTTTAAATAATAATTTATATTTAAGTTTAATTTCATATTTTAATTTGTATCTATTTTATGAGTACAATATGTGCATTAAATTAAAAGTTTGTGCCTTTAGTGTTCATCATTCATGTATGTATTTGTGTATGTTTTACTATGGAAACTAATTAAATAAATAATTTTATCTTTGGTATTTATAAAGA